>JAUESP010000054.1:7500-670000 GCA_030914335.1 Drosophila borborema
AGATACTTATAAGAAGATTCTGATAATTCCAATAGAAATTCGAACTTCAATTAGATAATAAGTTTTAAATTTTCTTTAATTCTTATTCAAGACTAACTTCAAGCAGTCAATGTTATTCATGAATTCTCTAGAATACCAAGTTCCATCTCTATACTGAGGCAGCCGTATACCTAAATACCTATACTAAATTCTCAACTTAAGAGAACTTCAGATGCCCAAGCGCATTGAGTTACACAAGAAAACTATTCGCTAATCAAACTTTAATGAATAAATGTTAATGAATGTTCTAGCAAACAAAAAAAATGCGTTCCCTGGTTAAAAGCGAAAAGGGAAATGTCAAATAATAACAGCGGAAATGTTTTTAATAGTTCGCTGACTAACGGGAAATAACTGACTCATTGGCAAGGCGGACAAGTGGGTGGCTTGGGCAGCTACTAGGTCAGCCACAAAATGTGAGGAGTGGACGCACACACACAGAGAGAGAGAGAGAGAGAGAGAGAGGTAGGTATATATGCCTCTAGAACAGGCAGTGGGCGATGGGCGGGGCATGTCTGATAACCCCATCTCACTATAATACATTCATGGAAATTCATTTAAGTGCAAAGAGGATGCAGCACCAGCAGCAGCAGCAGCACCAGCCGCAGCTGACAGAAGGAAGCCAACAAAAGGCAGGAGGCAGAATTATGAGCATGCAACAATGTCACACACACACACACACACTGAATGCAACGCAAATGAAAGAGACAGCACGACAAAGAGATAGGCTGAGAGAGCGCGAGAGAGAGAGAGTACGATGAGCAGAAAACTTTTTCTGATTAACTCAATTAGAAATGCATTGACAGTTGGACAAACGAAGACAGCTTGTTGATTACAGAGAACAGAGGCGACAGTGAAACCTGATCTATAAATACACTCGCTGTATGCGTGTGGGCGATTCTGACAGTGTGTGTGTGTGCAATTGTGTGTGTGTGTGTGTGTGTGCAATTGCATTTACTCGGAAACTGTGCGAGTGCGTGTGGGCGCAGACCCAATAAAGTATGCTACGATTTATTGAGCTGCAAAACAATGCAGATTTTTATACTCTGCACCCAATCGAGGGTATAATGGTTTTCATAAATGTATCTAACAGGTAGAAGGAGGCGTGGCAGACGTACATAAAGTATATATAGGAGGCGACTTAGTCATATTCGTCTGTCTGTCCATTTCGATAATTGTAGCCGTTTGAAAGTTATCGAGCGTTATAAAGCGTTTATCAGTTATACAATTATATCTCATTCATCTTTGGAGCTAAGATCTTCGAGTCTTTTGCAGTCCCGACTAGAACTTTTTTACTGGTTGTTTTTCAATTTATGAGACAATTCATGAATATCCCAAATAATGAGAAAAACAAAAATATCTATCAATAATTTATGAGACAATTCATGAACATCTCAAATTATGAGAAAAACGAAAATCTATAAACAATAGCAGAGTAGCTCTAACTGTAGATTGTATTTTACTTTTTTTTTCTCAACTACTTCAATAGAATCTTAAAATAAGTACATAAGAGATGATATTTTATATATTACAATAGTCTCTGCTCTCTACTCTACTGTACTACAAATAAAATCTCGCCCACCTCTCTTTCTCTCCTTCTATCTCTCTCTCTCCTTCTCTCTCTCTCTCTCTCTCTCTCTCTCTCTGTGTCTCTCTCTCTCTCTCTGTCTCTCTCTCTCTCTCTGTCTGTGTCTCTCTCTCTGTCTCTCTCTGTCGCTCTCTCTCTCTCTCTGTGTCTCTCTGTCTCTCTCTCTCTCTCTCTCTGTGTCTCTCTGTCTCTCTCTCTCTCTCTCTCTCTCTCTCTCTCTCTCTCTCTCTCTCTCTCTCTCTCTCTCTCTCTCTGTCTCTCTCCCTCTCTCTCCGTATATCCTGTTCAATTTTGTTCAATTTCAATTTAACATTTCTCAATATCTCTCTCCCTCTCCCTCCCTCTCTCTGTAATTTGAAAGCGCCTTTAACAGATCAAATTTCCATTAAATAACACAGGACTGCATAAGACAGAGACAGAGCTCATCATGTTTCCGTTTTGCAAAAGCAACAGCTTCGTCACTAGTGTGTGAGCGAGGAAGGGAGAGAGAGAGTGTGTGTGTGTGTGCGCGCCTCCCACTCCCACGCCAATCAGCCGCTTATGAAATTGATTTGCATAGAAAGCTTTTAGCCTCATAATTACCTCTCAAGGCAGGCTCATAAATTAAGCGACAGATTAGGCAAGAAAATAAAAAAAAAAAAAAAAAAAAAAAGTGAAATATACAAATCTGAAATAACAAATGACGTCAACGGTTTTAAACTACTGGCAATAGAGTTTTGTATGCTAATCAAATTCAAGACATCGTTAGATCGAATTCAAACAATAAATCAGTTCTTTTTTTGTCTTGTTGCGCAGTGTAGATATGTACATTGATCTAAGCAAAAGGAACTCTGATCGAAAGGCAACATGAGAATCGGTTTATATGCTTATTTAAACAAAAACAAATTTATTTATTTATTCTTCATTTTTATCAAAATTTTCCTTATCAAAAGAAACTGATCGAAAGGAAAATGAGAATCAGTTTATTTATCGATTTTTTTTATTTAACTTTTAAATTTGTATATATAAAAAAAAAACGCTTAGTAATTTGTGGCCTAACTATTCACATTACCATACATGATCTAATGATCTAAAATTACTGGCGCCATCCTGGCTCCGGCCGGGCATTTTTGCCATCCCCATCCTCATGCATAAGTATGTCAATTTATTGCACAACTTCAATTAGAACTTTTCTCACGCGTCGGCACAATTCACTCACCTTAGTTATTGTTGTAAAGCTGTCGTTGTTTTTGTCTTCGGGGAGTTGCGCGCGTGCCAAGGCAAAAAAATATCTTTGTATTGTCTTTTTCTTTTTTTTTTTTTTTTTTTGGCGCCCTTGTAGCTAATTCAACAGCTGTCGACTAATTAATGTAAACTTTTGAATAATCTCGGCTAAAAAAAAAATAACAGAAATATCTGTCCTAACCAATCAAACTCAATGTGTGTGTGTGTAGGTATGTGTGTGCGTGTCCAGTATTTGCATGTGTGTACTTGTGTGGGTGTGTGTATATATATAATTTCCTTTTTGGCAATTTTGCACGTAATGTAAATTTGGCACGCCGCGTTTTGCACTTTAGAAAAAAAAAAAAAAAAAAAAAAAAAAAAAAAGGATGGAGGAACACTAACAAAAACTTAACGAAATATTCTTGACACCCGAAAATTCTGAAAGCTGTTAATAAGATAAGTTGTGTTTACCGCTAAGCGCACTCGTCGTGACTGAATTTAAAAAAAAAAAATACTTCGAGCTTGGAACGTACTACGTCCTGAACTGTTTGCTTGCCTGTGATAAACTGATTCAATCGTAGCGGAGCCGCCAACTGATCCCAAATGCCTTCAGTGTAGGCGACTTGCTCAACGCTCATTGGCTGCGATGTGGCTGCGTCTGCCAGGCCGCTTCTGGCAGGCCGCTTCTGGCAACAGTGCTCACAATTTTTGTAACGACTGAGTATCGAGTTGTCGAGTACTTTTCAAGTAACTTATTGAAATAGTTTAGGTTTTTACATTTAAAAGTGAATTTAATATATTCTTAGCAATTTTTTTATCATAAAGATATTGACCACATATTTAAGAAATAACATTCACATACCGAAAATACATGTTTTCCTTCAAGTAATCGTTACTCGGAAAATGTAACTGACGAACTATTTTATGGCCAACATCACTTGTGACGTTAAATTTAACATAGTTGCATTTTCCGGTATTAATCGAATGGCGCTTAAATCAAAAAAATTTTATTATTTATAGAAAACCAACTCATTTTCATTCTTGTTTGTTAAATTTTGCTATTTTACTTATCCTAGTACCGCCCAGAATATGAAATGTTTTCTGTCGTTCAAATGTTTGCAAAAAAGGATATAATTGTAAAGGCTATTGGAAGTGTTGGACTGTTGTATAACACTGCAGATCATTGCGCAGTGCTGGATAGCGATTTTTAAATTAATTAAATATCATTTAACAAAAGATCCAATTAGTTAGCTCAGAATATTATTATTAATGTACAATTCTTAAAATAACAATTTATCCTAAGATATCAAAATACACATATTATGTAACGCCAGAGGCTATACCATTCTTATTTAGGAAATAGAAACGGTGGTATTTAGTGATTGGCATTCACACCCGCATTTGCACCAGCAATATCAATAATGAAATATTGACCCCAGTTTTAGGGTTGCTTACGCTATCGGCTATCGCTAGCAAGTGTTGCCCTCTAGACCGATTAAGCAGCCTAACTACCTCAGCGCAAAAAAAAACGCATATTCAAATGACCGATTTTCCATTGATTCACCCGTCTGCCCCATCGTCCTATGTACATATATACTATGTCGTATAAATATTAAATATTTATTTTTAAAACAAATGCATCCTTAGCTGTTAGTAAATTTAATACTATATACATTTGTACATATCTACATAGTGTTATACCTACCATATGTGCATGGCCTGACATTAAAATTGGAAATTTTCATTTGTTCCCTTTACAATGGCCGAAGCGAAAGCAACTTGACGAGCGGTAGTTGCGAGCAACAGCTATCACAAGATATACAAACGCATAGGTGCGAGCAGGACTACTACTGTTTGCTCGATGCTATTAGTGTCAGCTATAAGTACATACATAAGCTGTGAGTGTAAGTGTGGGATAAAACCAGCAAAGCAACGACTTGCAAGAGCATTGAAGCGCGCGCTGCCGATGACTAATATTTCAGGGCTGCCAGATGGGTGCACAGATTGTGTTATGCAGGGTGTGGCCGTTGGTTAGCAATTTTGTTTGATTTTTAAAATAAACCTATAGGCCTTTGAAATAATAATTGTATGATTTTCTGCAGTTATGCATTTTTCTTTTTTCATAATATATCTATTTTTTATTATTATAATTAAAAGTCCAATAAACGCTAAAAATATGAATATACATACATATGTATGCATATATGTACATATAATTTTTATTATATTACGTTAATATTTGCGCATGTACATATGTATACTATGTACATATGTATGTATATACGAATGTATTTTCATTTGCACAATATTTTTGAGAGATTATGCTTTGGATTATTTGATTTATTTACGAAAAATAAATTAGTTTCTTATGCAGCTGACATAGTTGCACTTCGAACTTGGAGGCAACGCGCCAACCTTAGTTTAGGGGGTTACGCAAACCTGTCATAGGCAGAGGATCTTGCCTCTTCACCGCAACCCTGTGCTGTGTGTGTGTTTATGTGCCTCAACTGAGTAATTTCACAATTTTTCTCTCAGCACGTCTGGCAACCCAGGCAGCAGCAGCAACACATTAACTCAATTGCTCGACCTCTTGCTCACTCGCTCGCTCGCACGTTCTCATATATGCTCACAAAACATACGAACGGATGTATGCATGTATGTACATGTTTTTTTTTACCGTATGCGAGCATGCGTATGTGTATTTGTGTGCCAGAGTGGCCTGCCTGCCTGCTCTGCTGCTTGTTTAGCGCCCGCTTATTTTGTGAGTTGGCAGCACAAACGAGTCGCAGCGCGCTGTTCAGTTGTTTTTTTCACGTCAAACTTACGCTACTGCTACAACTCTGCTGCTCTCTGTACGTTCGTTTGTTCGTTCGTCCGCTTGCTTTCTATTTGATTTCGTTTTTGTGTTATTAACAATTTGCTATTGTGTGCGTGTGTACGTGATTATTTCGAAAATATTCTGATGAAAATGCTCGACAACAACAAAAATTGCAGATTGAAAAAGAAAGAGCCTTGCAGCAACGGTTTTATCAACAAAAATAAATACATGAACAACGCGAACATTGTAAAATTTGAAAAGAGGCTGGAAACGAGTTTTGTTTGCGTTCGTAAAGCGCGCGCATAATCTGATTTTCCATCAAGGTGAAACTGCAACTGGCATTGACTGCATATAATTTTCTATAAGCTCAGAACAAAAAGAAAAACTAACGCAAATGAAGTGAAAGAAAGAAACAGAAGCAGCAGAATACGGTACAAATTGGCGGCGGTTTCCAATACAAAAATCAAAATACCAACAAAAAAATAGAAAGAAGAAGGCAAGCTGTGCTACACACACACATACAGAGAACCATCAACGTAAATACTATAAAGCGCACACTCACACACACACATACACTTGCCTGCTGTCGTCCGCAGCGTAGGCAAACAAAGAACCAGAGAGTAGTGCGCTCGCTCACACACACAGTGCGTGCAATTAACGTGGAAGCGAGATAGCAACGTTAGTAGTCAATATTGGGAGTGCGAGTGCCAAATGTCACATGAAATTACAACACTGCTGTGAAAGACGAAAACAGCAACTACAACAACAGCAACATCAAAAACAACAACAGCGGCAGCAGCAGCACTGAGCTATCAATAAGAAGCAGCAACATAAACAAAACCAAAACAAGTACAAAACGGGCGCCGGCTACGACCAGCCCCAATCTTCTTTCCCTCTCCCTCCTCTATTAAATGTAAAAATGCTGTCCACCATGCAGACAGCAACGGCCACAACAATAACAACAACAATGGAAACAGATCAGGATGTTGCCCATGTAGAATATGATGTTATTAATTACTATACAGACGCCAGTCCCAATGTGAGTCCGGACTCAGATGCAGCAACAACAGCGGCTTCAATGTCCGAGCAGCGCTGCTCCCGAGTCAGCAACAACAATAATAATAATAACAAGACATTGCTCGATGTTGTTGTGCACCCAAGACCAGCGTGTGACACTATCAAGCTAGAGACTCCACTAGCCACGCCTACAGTAGAAACTTCGAGTAACAGCAGCAGTGGCAGCGGCAGCGGCGGCTCTGCAGCAACAGCGACACCGATGCGCACCAAAGGCAGTGGTAATGTCAACAGCCGGCAGCGCAGTAAAGAAAGAAGTTCTGCTGCTGCTGCCAGCGCCACGCCCACACTGGGCGTAAATATGCGTGTAACAGGACAGTGTAGCCAGGGCGGTCGCAAATACATGGAGGATCAATTTTCGGTGGCATATCAAGAATCGCCACTAACACACGAATTGGAATACGCATTCTTTGGCATCTACGATGGCCATGGCGGCACAGAGGCAGCTCTCTATGCAAAGGAGCATCTCATGTTGGAGATTGTCAAGCAAAAGCTATTCTGGTCCGATAACGATGAGGATGTGTTGCGTGCGATACGCGAAGGTTACATTGGCACACACTTTGCCATGTGGCGCGAGCAAGGTGAGTGAGCGAGTCAACTATATGTGTGAGTGCATATGTATATAATAATAATCGCTTATCGATTGGCTGCCTCTGCTGCTGCTGCACCTCTCTCTCGAGTGGAATATTCCACAGGCTTGCCATCTGCTCACAAATGTGATATATGCTGGCAACCCCGCTGTGTGCTCATATTGTTGAGCATGTGTTAGAGCGAGATGGCAATGCACATACATAAGCAGATTAGCAGCGCAGCAAGTGTGCTCAATTGAAAAGGTTTTATATAAATTGTTTTGACGTCACAAACATAAAATAACTAAAATTGGCAATTAATTTCTTTAATTATTTAAATTGAAGAGAAAAGAAAAACAGTTGATGGAAAATATGTTGAACAAGTAGTTAAAATATAAATAGAAATTTGCATTAGAAATAAATAGGCGCCACTTATCGAGATATTGCTATCGAAATTTGAATTTGAATCTAATTTATTTTTGTTTTGTTTTGTTTCTCTAATAGAAAAGTGGCCACGCACGGCTAACGGGCATTTAAGCACCGCTGGCACCACAGCGACGGTGGCTTTTATGCGCCGCGAGAAGATCTACATTGGACATGTGGGCGATTCGGGCATTGTGCTCGGCTATCAGAATCCGGGCGAGCGCCGCTGGCGTGCCAAACAATTGACAACGGATCACAAGCCCGAATCGCAGGCGGAGAAGGCGCGCATTCAACGTTCCGGCGGCCAGGTGGCCATTAAATCAGGTGTGCCGCGTGTCGTCTGGAATCGTCCGCGCGATCCAATGCATCGTGGACCCATCAAGCGACGCACCCTTGTCGATGATATACCCTTTCTGGCTGTAGCACGTTCGCTGGGTGATCTCTGGAGCTACAACTCGCGCTGCAAGGAATTCGTGGTTAGCCCCGATCCGGATGTTAAAGTGGTCAAAATTGATCCCAATACGTTCAGGTGTGTTTCCAATCTCGGGAATGCAATAAAGCGAATAAAGCTTAGAGAACAAATCGGCTTCAGACTGTGACTAAAATTAATCTAAAGTTGGTGATTGGCAGTACTTAATTTGGAGTTTGATCAGCAACAGCAGCTAAAGTTAATTAGCTGCAATTAAAGCTAGATTACAATGTTGTTGACCAACACTAAATTTCCGTTCTATAGACAAATGTGCGTTTATCAGCACTGTCAAATTAAAGTGCAGTTAAACGTTGGAAAGTTCTAAGGCCAATTACCAACACTTGACGTCATAAGTAGGGTCTTCTTGGCATTTACCAACACGGAGTTTCGAAAATCCCTATTCATCTTGCACTGCAATATGAAGCCGCTGTTTCGCATTTACCAACACTCTACATATTTTAAAATACCTTCAACTAATATGCAAAGTTTTCCTTTTTATTTTATAGATGTCTCATCTTTGGCACAGATGGCCTTTGGAACGTTGTGAATCCGCAGGAAGCAGTCGACTCGGTGCAGGAGAAGCATCTCATTGGTGAGTGTCTGCACGAGCAGGACGTTATGAATCCTAGCAAGGCTCTGGTCGACAAAGCCCTGAAGACCTGGGCCAACAAGAAGATGCGTGCGGACAACACGTCCGTTGTAACTGTGATACTGACACCCGCATCTGCAGCAGCAGGAGGAGCTGGAGCAGGAGCAGCAACAGCAGCAGCGACAGCAAATACAGCTGAGCTGGAGACTTCTTTAGATACGGAAAACAAATACCCGGGCAGCTTGGCAGCCCAATTGGTGGAGCGGGAGGAGCTCGACCAGGAGCTGTGCGGTCATATTGAGGAGCGGGAATATTTCCATGATACGCCGTACAGTGCCTTAGCCAAGCGACATTTGCCGCCGGAGCCGTATCGCAATTTCGACTATTACATTGAGGAAGAGATGCTGGAGGAGGTCGTCGAGGAGGAGGAGGAGGAGGAGGACGAGCAGGAAGAGGAAGACGAGGAGGAACAGGAGCCAGAGGCAGAGAAAGAGCCAGAAATCGATGAGAACGTTGTGCAACAGAGCAAATATTGGCGCAGATCTCGGCTACAATCGATCTCCGGCTGGCCGCATCCAACTTCAATGATACGCCATCGCCGCCCGGAAGTGGACGAGGATCTGTTGAGAGAGCTGTTGCAGCAGCAGCAGGAGCACGATCAGGATATATATGGCAATAGCAATAGTAATAGCAACAGTAGCTGCAACAGCAACAGTAGCATCATCTGTAATGGTCACAGTAACAGTAACAGCAACAGCAACAGCAAAGGCAACAACTGTGAGTTGGAGCTGGAGCACAGCTACGATAGCTACGTTAGCAACTCATCGGTCAATGCCAGTAGCACGGAATACAGCTTTGCTGAATCGTACAATACGCTGCTCAACGAGCAGCAGGAGCATCATCAGCAACCAATGCAACACCAACAGCACCAGCAGCAGCATCAACAGCAGCAGCAGCAACAACAGCAACAACATCACCGGAATCAACAACAGCATCGCAGCATGCTAGAGATATTGCAGGAGCAGCAACGCTATCAGCAGCAGGAGGGCTATTCGCTGACGCAGCTGGAGACGCGACGCGAGCAACAACAACAGCAGCAACAACAACAGCAGGAGGTGTTGGTGGCACACAGCAACAGGTGGCATCAACCGCAACAGCAACATGAGACGACCTATGTGGAGCAGCCGGCAGAGCTGCTAGCGCTGAATGCGCTGCTGCAGCAGGAGCGCGCTGAGGAGCAACAGGTGGCATTGGAGCGACAACAACAACAGCAGCAGCAGCAACAACTGTTGCTGGTGGAGGCCAGCTCCAGTTCCAGCTCAAGTTCCAATTCTAGTTGCAGTTCCTCCAGTTGTTCCTCGTTCGGTTATGTCTCCTCCTGGAGTGAACCGAATATGCCTACGTTGCAGGATAACGAGGTGAGCTCCACGCTGCCGGCCACGCCCACGCCAATGCTCACAACGCTGAGCGCGAAGGAGGCGCATATGGAGGAAATGGATACAAGTGTGCAACAGTTGGTCAATGCCTCACAGCAGCAACAGCCGTCGCAGCCACAGCAACAGCAGCCGCAGCAACAATTGCTGCCAGCCACACAGCAGCCGCAGCAGCAACAGCTGTCGACAGCGCAGCCGTGCATACGCCGGCCGCTGCGTCGCTATCGCAACGTGCCCAATGAGAATCATCAACATTTGCAGACGCGTCGCCGACAGCTGTTCAAGCATACAAAAAGCAAGTCGTTTATTGCCTCCAGCGCAGCAGCAATTGTTGCCTACAACAGCAACAGCAGCAGCAGCAACAACAACAATAGTAATGGCAACAGCAACATCAACATAAATATTAACAGCAGCAGCGAAGCTCTACCTAGTGGCAGTAACAGTAACAGTGTCAGCAGCATTAACAGCGTCAGCAACAATGTTGTCAATAGCGCCAGCAACAGTAACATTAGCAGCAGCGGCAGCAGCAGCAGTAGTAGTCGACGTCGCAGCGTTAACAGCGGCAACAGCGTTATGGTAACGCGTCGCAGTCACAACTTGAACCTGGCCAACGGCGGCAGCGTTAGCAAACGTCAGCTGCGCAGCACCATTTGCCAGCTGAGCAGTCTGGATATGACAAAGCGCACGCTGCGCAGCAGCAACAGCAGCAGCAACAACAACAACAACGGCAGCAGCGATAGCAACAGTAACAACAACAGTAAGCAAAATAACAAATCCAGTCACAGTTTCAACAAGCCGGCAGCACCAACAGCAGCAACAACGCCGACAGCAGCAGCAGCAGCAGGCATAAGTAGCGCGTCGGGTGGTAGCACGCGACGTATGCGTCGCAGTCAGCGGCGCAGCACACTAAACGCAGGTCAGCTGGGCAGCAGCAGCAGCGGCAACAGCATCAGCGCCGGCAGCAGTCAGTTTAGCAAGCCAACGCGACTGCAGTCGTGTAACGGTGGAATTGCAGCGCGTCCACCGCCGTCACCAAAGAAACTGAATGCTGTCGTGCCGACGCTAGCGATTGGCACGCGCGCTTATACAGCGGCGCTGGCAGCGGCAGCATCTGATCTATCAAAACGTTGGTCCCTGCGCAGCAGCAGCACCAGCCGCCTTAACAGCAGCGCCAGCAACAACAGTCTGAACAATAACAGTACGATGGCAACGCTGGTAACAGCCATCCGCTGTTACAGTGCGCGCAGTCGAACGGCCGTTACAGCCACACCTGCAGCAGCAGCGACTCCCAGACGGCGAAATCAATGCTAGCTTGAGTAACGGGATGGTGGTACGATAGAGATAGATAGTAAAGAAGAGTCGAGCTGAAAGAGATAGGAGAGAATGAATGGCAGAGGGGATGGCGCTGCCAACGCGTTTCAAAATTTCAAGTACAAATGCTATTTAAACAAAAAGGGAAACCTTTATAATTAGTTAGACGAAATGACAAAGTGAATGTAATTGGTAAAAATTCTGTTATTTTGTAACCAAACAAAATTGTAGGCGCACATACGCAATCAGATGTTGTACATAACAAAACAGAAAGAGAAGCAAAGCAAACAAAAACAGAAATCAAATAAATAAAAAAAATATATATATACATATATATATATAAGAAAAGAAATCAGAGAACTTTATATATATGTATATGCATGTATATTTAAGCCTAAAAATTAGTAATAAAAATGTATAGAGTAAGCGCTTAACATACATACAAAAAAATAATTATATATGTATACATTTTTTTCTCTTTAATTAAGTGCATTAAGACAACGGGTTAAATTTCGATCATAGTTAAACAAAGCTTTAACAATTTGAACAATTTTGTATGCTAACTTTTTTTTTCTTCGTTTATCTATAAATTTAAGTTGTCAAAAGTATTTATTTATATAGGCTAGAAAGATGCTTATAACTGTAAAAAAGAGAAAGAAACAACATTCATAAAATTTCTGAAATTAATTTATGTCTATCTTAAGTTTATAACTGTAGTAATATATATATAAATATGTTTCTCGTCTACTTTATTATTATAATTTTTTTTTTGTATGTTAGATTAAGCTTAAGGAAATAAAACTTTAAAGATAGCGAATATAATTTTTTTTTATAAATATAAAGTAATTGTTACAAAGAAATGCAAATGCAACCAAATTCAATAAAAAGAAATATTTTGTAATAAAAATAAACAAGCTATATTTTTGCAAGAATAGAATTGAAGAAGGTTCTCCATCTGGTTGCCGCCAATCGAGCTCAAAGTAATAAACAGAGCTGCCCAACGTGCACACAGACGAGCTGCGACGCACAAATTAGTAGCTGTGTGGCAACTCTATGCGAATGATATGCACAATTAATCGGTATCGATAATGAGCTGCAATGCTTATTGCCCGCTCTAAACTAACGTTCGTGGTCGTTTAAACTACAAATATATAAAATATTTATAAAAATATACAAGGCTACAGTTGTCACATAATATCTGTCAATTTCTGTTCTGCCATTTGACATGCGTGCCTGCTGACAGATTATATGTACATATGTTAGTGCATTAAACGCGCCAAACTCAAAACAAAAACTTATCTATTTCGCTGTAAGACTCGCTACACTCGGTGTACGTGTGTGTGCTTCTGAGGAGTGTGCCTATATACGCACATACGTATGTATGGGTGCGCTTGAGTGGCAAGGAAGGAATCGAAATCGTGTGCAAGCCATGCAAAGCCGAAACGAAATCAACAGCAGCAACAGCGACTGCGACGCAGCAACAAGATTCTGGCCATTTGCCGACAACAGTTAAACGCGTTCGCTTCATTCTGCTGCGCGCTTGCCGCCCTTCGAGCGTACGTACATAATTACATATACGTATATATATATATTAATTTTTTTTGGTTATTTTGTTTTGCGCATATGTATATTTGTTTGTCTAACGGCGAGCAGCGTGTGACGACACATGCTCTTGCGCTTGCTGTTGTTTTTTTTTTTTGTTTAATAAGAAGTAACAAGAAATGTACAAGATTGTTTATGTGTTCATGTGAGTGTGTAGGTGTGTGTTAGTTTTGTTGCAGAGTGTAAACAAAACGGCGCGCTGCGCGTGTTTCTGCCAGCATTGTGCGTGTGAGGTTAGAACCAAAGTCTAGCTCAAAATCTGTGCAATATGCTTGAAGCGTATATAACACAAAAATGGACAGCTGTAAATGCACACACACAGGCAAACAAGCGGCAAAGGGATTTGTTGTTGTTTTTTTTAAGTGTTGCACTAAGCGTACGTTGTGAGTGTCTCAAGGATTTGCCAAGTCCAATTGGAGTTGTTTTGCGTATTCTACATATGTGCGTGTGTGTGTATTTATGTGTTGTCGCGCCGCGCTGTCTGTCTGTCTGTTTGTCTTCGCGCGCTTGTATGTGTGTGTGTGTGTGTGTGAGTGTGTGACTAAGTGTGAGCGTATTTTCCACCCCAGCAGCGTTTCGAAACGCGGCCACAGCTCGGCTCCCGGCTCGCAGTTTTGTGCGCAGCTTCCCTTGAGCCGCAATCCCAGTTCTTATTTGTTCCCTGCTTACTTCTACTTCTTCTTGTTCTTCTACTTCGTGCTGCTACGATTGTTGTTGCTGTTTTTTCAACCCCACTGACAGCGTCTTGAAACGTGTTTCAAAATGGGTGGCTCACAGCTGTATGGGTTTTATTTGTTGGGCTTTGCTGCGGCTTGCCGTTGTTTTTGTTAATTGTTGTTGTTGTTGTTGCTGTGGCGCATTATCCTTGGTTGTGCTGTGTGCGCGTTTTCGTCGTTAGTTATGACATCAACACACGCTTTAGCACACACACACACACACACACGCACGCATGCATATAGACAGCGCTGTTTTGTGCCTATAAGCAAAGTTACGTTGCGAGCTTTGTCCTTTGACCAAAGCTCGCGTTGCCCTCAGCTTCGGCTTTGCTTGATTCGTGCTTACAGCCGCCGAGCCGAATAGCAGGGCCGTTACTTTGTCTAGTGTTCGTCTATGTGTGTGTGCGTGCGTGTGTGTGTTTGCTGTTGCTTTAGCTTTACCGCTTGTTGTCAGTTGGCTGCGTTTGCTACCTGCGAGCTCGCGCCATTATAACTGTATTTTATTTTTTTCTCTTGTTATTTTTGGTTCTTCGCTTTTGTTGTGGCTGCAATCATCTTGCAATTGACGCTGAGAATTAATTGTTATCGATTTTATTCTTTTAGTCGAACACTGTCCTAAGCTAACGGCTTAATATTATATGATTATATGTGTATATGCTGCATATGGATACATATGTGTGTGCGTGTGTGTGTGTGTGTGTGTGTGTGTGTGTGTGTGTGTGTGTGTGTGTGTGTGTGTATATGTATGTGTGTATTTCTTGCTATATTCTAATTTTATTCCATTTCAACTTTGGCTTTTGTGGCACAATTCAAGCAGCGATCGCCCCCCTTTGCAATCATATTTACTAACTGATCGCCCACTCACTCGCTTTCTCTCTCTCTCTCCCTCTCTCTCTTCGTCTACATCTCACCTTGCCTTGATCATTTGCCCCAATATGCAGCGCACATTTGAAGGGAAAAGTTTTTATGTTTCTGACGCTTTGGCCTAAAAATATCATCGAACATTTTTGAGTTGGACTCGCAGCTGTTTTGTTTTTGTTTTTGGGAAATATGAAACTTCTTAAATAGTTCAAAAAAAAGATCATTTTAATGTTTAATGTGTGCCCATTTTTGTAGCTCTTTCGAAAATCGTTGCGCCTAATGCTGTGCTTTAAGCTTACAACAGTTGGTTGGAACTTCGCATGATCATATGAAAATATGAATTTTAGGGCACTTTCGAAAGTTTTTGATATATGAAACAAAAAATTAATTGTATTATATATTAGATACTTGGTATTTTTGGTAAATTTTTATAATGTATTTGGAACATTTGTATCTAAATATATTCGGGAGCTTTTACAGAATGAATGTCTTCGCATATCTAGCTGCTAAAAAGCTTTTAACTCGTGAACCATTAGGCCTATAGACTTCAAATTGGACTTTTAGATAGTTCTGACTTAGAAGCCAGAAGAACTTGATAAATTCAATATAATTCCCAAATGTCTGTTATCTCAGCAGCTAGATGAGCTAAAGATCTATAATTTGGAACTTGTGTTGCGAGTTGAATTGTAGTTTATCAAATCTATTTAGGCATATATAAATCTCTCTATCTACAGCTTTCGCTCCTCAGATATGTCTTTAAACACTGTTTTGCCCCTCCCCTAAGGTGCGATCACTCCTACGCCATAGATTTCCCAATTTGTTCTTTATATTTATAACGAGTCCAACATGAAATTTTACACTGAAGCTATGTCTAATCCAACCAAACTGCTTGATGCTATAATTAAAACGCTCGTCATCTTTAAGTTTAGAACAGAAATTTGTGTATTTTCCAAATGATACAACATCATTTCTATCTCTGGGCTCACTCTGCTCTGCTCTGCTCTGCTCTCTATCTATATCTATCTATCTATCGCTCTTGGTCCTACATCTCATTTTATGGGCAGCCCCATGTCGCGTGTAGTCAAAGCTTCTTCTTGCTTTATTTTTGGCTTGGCCATATTTATAGCGCTCATTCAGTGCATTTTGTTGACTGTCTCTCGCTCTCACACTCGCTCTCACTCTCATTTGCATTATCATTTTTCTCTTTTCCTTTCTCTCACTCTCTCGCTCTCTCTCTGTCTTATTGGGCTCGGCTCTAATGGCTGTCCTAGGTGCATAGCACGGAGCTAAGTTCAATTACCTTTAAATGGTTTATACAAACAGACGCAAGAGCTGGGCAACTGATATCAAACGGCGCATGCACCCAATACACACACACATACACTCACACACACACACACACACACGCAGGCGCGCAGATTAGGCAGACGTGCGCCTGATCCCAGTTCTCAGTAGCCCGTTGTCAGCTCCCAGTTTGCTCGCTTGCCTAAGGCCGAGGTGAGGCAATGCAGCAGCAGCAGCAACAACAACAATCGACAACAACAACAACAACAGCAACGTACAAGCAACTCAAGTTGCTGCCAAAAATAAATTTGAACTCAAATCGCGGCGCAGTCGAGGAAAACCAAGAGTGCCAAGAAAAACCAACGCAATGAATTCTTCTTGTTTTCCCACTCGAGAGCCAGGCAAAAGCAAAGCACAAACGAACCGAGCCGATATACATTCATATATATATATATAAATATACATAGTTCTGCTTCTAGCTATACATAGATATGCGTAGACAGACATACCTACTATATCTATGCTTGCAACACGGCCACGCCACGCCCCCGCCGCCCCGGATGAGGCGCGCTTCAAGTGCAGACGCTCATGCCACTTGGTGCATGGGGTTAGCGTCTTTGTTGTTGTGGGTTTTTTTATTTTATTTCGGACAGGGCTGTGAAGCCATCCCCAAGTCCAGGGGCGCCCCTTCATGACGCAACGTCTACGGACGTGACGACCTCATTAGTTTCGAGTTTCCAAAAAAAAAATGAAAAAGAAGAAGAAGAAACATAAGCAAAAACAATAACAAAAACAATGTGAAACGCAAAAGAGAGCAGGAAAATTGTTGAAAAAAATAGAAAGAAAGAAAATCAAACAACGGAAAAAGCATTCGAATGTTGCAGACGGTGTGCTTAGGGCGCGGAAAGCTTAAACTCTAGCTATAAAGAATATACAGAAATATATATACAAACTATATAGAAATACACACACACACACACTTGTACATAAATATATATATATATATATATATATATACCCAAATACACATCAAGCGATCTTTCTCGTTTGGCCCCGATCTCATCTCACATCTTGCGGCGCGTCTCACGTCTCTCATCTCACGTCTTACGTCTGGCCGCCGCCTTGTCTCATCCATGTCTATTTATAAAGTCGAAATAATTCAGAGAGTATCCAAGTTGGACCGTGCATAAAGTACAGTTGTGTGCTTACGCTCTAAGTGATGCAAGTGAAACAAGTTGAACCACCGATCGAGATATACTAGATAGATTGATCTTGCTATATGTCTGTATGTATGTTTGTATGTATTTATATCGATAGAGCTTTGCGAATCCTGTTGATCATTGGAACAGTCTTAAGAGTGAACTATAAGCAGAGTGATTTTTACTCTTGCCTATATATGGTATATAGTTCCTTAAGACTATAAAACTAAACTTTGAAAGCCAAGATAATATTATTTTGAATTTCTGTCAAATATTCAGAGAAGTAATCAGAGAATTAATTGATAGACTTCATGTTCTATATATAGTAGAAAAGCAAATGAAATGAGATATTTGAACACCCATAAATTAAATTTCCAGAATCTTGATCGATCTTGGCTTCAGCTTGGGATTACTGTTAAGTTTCAATTGCTATGTCATAGGCATACAAATGGGCTCCTTAAAGCTAAGCAAATTATTTTGAGTTCTGCTTTAAAATTGCCGTCTTGAGTTGAGTAATTATTCAAGACAGTTGTTAAACCCGTTTTGTCGTGCACCTAACTAAAGTCAGTCAGTCTATGAGTGAGTCAGACAATCGTTTTGTAATTTGACTTTATACTCAGCCAGTAACGTATTCAGTCAAATCGTTGATCAGTTAGTTACATATTTCATTAATCATTCAGTTAATCTCTCAATCAGTCGATTCGTAGGCCAGCGAGACATTTAGTCTAACTGTCATTCAATCTGTAAGTCTCAAACATACAGATCAATCAATCAATCAATCAGTCACGCATTGCATCTATTAGTTGATCGCTCAATCAGTGAGTATGTCAGTCAGGGAAGTATTCAAGTAGTTAGGCAGTCAATCAAATTATAATTTATAAACAATTCAGTACGAGAGCAACTAGTTAGTTAGTTAGCTAATTAATTAGTCTGTCAATCAATCAAACAATTTGTCAATCAATCAGTCGCAAAATTGCTTTTTAAGCTGGCCACTCGTATCAGGCAGTCCTTCAGTTCATCAATCATTGGTTACGTAGTTTTCAATGAGTCAGCAGTCAGTCAATCAGTATCGGTCAGTCCATCAATCAGCTAGTCTGTCAATCATATTGTTATATGGATAGTACAAGTCATCAGTCAGTCGCTTGATCAGACAATCAATCAGTTCGTCAATCATCGAGCAGTTAATCAATCAGCTAGTCAGTCCATCATATTGAATTACAAACATGACATGTATAGAGATCAATCAAGCTGTCAATAGCTCAGTCAAACAGTCAATCATTTGGCAGTCCGTCAAACTATAGATCAATCAATCAATCAGCCAGTCAGTCCATCATATTGAATTATAAGCATGACTATATAGAGATCAATCAATCTGTCAATCAGTTCGTCAATCATTGATCAGTCTATCAATCCAGTCAAAACATATTGCATTATAAACATATCAATATCGACATCAATCAGTCATTCCATCAATCCGCCAATCATCCACTTACCAAGCCAAACAATATGAAAGTGAAGATCTTGAATCTGTAAAGTTTTTGCGCCATATTTCGAAATACTATCTAATAACTAATGCCTTATGTACTATCGTTTGTATTTATATATATATATATATATATATATATTCAGATGTATGTATATTTTGTACTCGATCAGCTTGACTGCAAATTTTCAGTTAATTTTGTGTAATGGCAATGGAATGTGCACACAATGTGAAACTTGGCCAAAATGTTTAGGTTAAATTTTCCTGCTATTGTGCATAAATGCGAAGCGTTTTTCCGACTCACATTTTTGGTTCTTCTTATTTTTTCCTATCTTTTTTTTTTTTTTTGTGGGCCATGAAGCTGCGCTCTCTCGCTATTTGCTCTCTCTCGCACTGTTCACAGTTATACTTGTGTACACCTACACACACACACACACACACACACACACACACACATGAGTATTGCGCGCACACTTTGAACTTTTATTTGGAAAATCGCCAACCCCACACGGCGCTTTTGTTGGACGATCAGCTAAAGACCCCAATAGAACGGATAGAGGGACGCATGGAGGGGCGGACAGAGAGGCGGACAGGGGGAGGGACGTGCAACCAAAACGGTGGCATGGGTTGGTTGAGGGGGGCTGCTTGAGGATGCGGTTTAAGGTGGAACTGTTTTGATGCATGAATGAAAAAGTGAGAGCGAGAAAGGGAGAGAGGGAGAGAGTGATGGAAAGATCGACAAAGTGAGATGGGGAAGGTATGATGAACAGACAGAGGATGGCTATGGCAAGCTGGTGCTGCCGCTGCAAAGTGGCAAAGTAAAGCAGCCACAATCACGGCCACAGCCAGAGATGTACATGGGCAGAGCTAGTGAGTGGCACAGCCGGCGCAGCGGAGCAGAGCAGAGCAGAGCAGAGCGCTGCCGGCTGCTGCTGTTGCTCAGCTTGCCTAACAGCGTCAATACAACAGGCTGCGATGGCTGCTCGGCCGCTCGTGGCGCTCGGGCCGCGGCCAATTCGAGTTGGTTGCCTGAATTCAGTTTTCAGTATTCGATTGGACTGCGACTGTGACTATTTCATCGCGCCGAGAACCGAAATCCCGACAAACGGATCCAAATTTAAATACAACAAAATCAAAACACACCAAGAGAGAAAGAGACAGAAAGAGAGAGAGAGAGAGAGAGAGGAAGAGAGTGAGGGAGAGTGGGAGAGCAAGAGAGAGACTGGCGGACTGCGGAGAGCAAGAGAGAGAGGGAGCGAGAGAGAGAGAGAGAGACGGTAAAACGCTTTCGTTCGCGCTTTGCGCTTTTCCTGCTTTCCGTGTATTTATGTGCATGTGTGTGTGTGTGTGTGTGCTTCGACTTTTCGTGGCTGCTGTTGTTGAAAATCACTTGCACTGGCGCATACTACAATATCATTTGTTCACTTCTAGCTAAGCGTATGACCGATCGTCTGCCTCTAGGTGGGCGGACCTGGCTCTGCGGTCACAGCATACGAGCCAAAGAACACATTCACCCAAAACTTGTTTAATATCAGAGCCTAGCGCTGGGTATTATGTGATCTCATAATGCCAATAGTTCGCTTATAAGTCATTACATTCCTTGTAAGTTTCAAACAGCACGTTCGTTCCATATAACTTCACTTGCTTTTGCCCATATATGTATGTCTATATATAGAGAGATACAAAACTAAACTGATATTAAAAATATTTCTAATGAAGTCTTGGAGCAGTCTTGAAATCCTTGGAAACTGAGCTTGAAATAATTTTTCGATAAAGTCTTCTTTTCTACGAAGTTGTATAATGGCATTATTTTGCTTAATACTAAGAAAAGCTAAGAATTTTTATTAGATATTGCTTGGGACTAGGAAAGGCTAAGAACTTTTATAACATAATGCTTGGAATTAGGAAAAATCTATTAAATTCACAACGAATCCTATACAAAATTGATCAATTGACTAATGCAGTTGTAATATATCACTAGATCACTTTTACATTATGCTAAAAGCTTTTGAGCACAGTATCTATTGATAGCTCAAATATATTATGAGCATTTTAACAACATAACATTTATATAAGAGTTGATTTGTAGTATATACTTGGAGCAGCTATTTCTAGCTTCAATATTCTAATATTCTCATATGTTTCAATTAGAAATATTGTATATTGAGTTCTATATGTATAGTTCATATAATACCTGATTCAGTGTCCTAACTAACTAACTTATATTTTCTCTTCCGTTTCGTTATTCTCTTCAATTTTCAGTAGTCAGGCATTGCTTGATCCTAACTATGAGCTATGCGATCTAGAGAGTGTGTGTGAGTTAGAGAGAGAGAGAGAGGGAGAGTATGAGAGATAAAGACAAAATGGTTGCAAATTTCATGAATAGCTCTTTCATCATCATTGTGAGGGTATCTAAGAGTCAGGCATTGCTAGAGTGCAGCTGCTCTTAAATTTGTTGTTTTTCATTTTCTTTGAATTTCATATGTAATAGACAGCTGTATAGCTATTAATAAAGCTATCTATATAGCTATATAAACTGAATATAATAAAGATTGTAAACTAAATAGAAGAAAAATCAAAAGCTTTAAAGTTCTGCCTTATATCCTGCTTGTTGAAAGCTCTGCATAAGCTTGGCTTGAGCTGCTGCTGCGCTTGTCAGAGTCAGAGAGAGAGAGAGAGGGGGCAGAGAGAGAGAGAGAGTGAGACAACGAGTGTGAAAAGTGCACATGTAACCCTATTTTGTGGAGCTTCTATTTCAAGTGAATTGAACAGGTTCAACACCTGCGCCCCTTTCATATGACTCACAATGCGTTGGTTCAGTTTATTTGGGGTGCTTCGAATGAATGGATTGCAGCGTATTGTTGTTGTTGTTGTTGTTGCTGTTGTTGTTGTTGCTGGAGTACTACGCAGCATATTATAATGCGACAGTAACCATGGAGCCGCAAGCTCACCTTTAAGGCGATAAGATAAAGCTGCCGCTAACAGAGATTAGATATTAGCCGCCTATTGGGTTCCAGCCAAAGCATGAGTTGGCCGTCGCGTCGCCCCACGGCGCTGCGCTGCCCTGCGCTGCGTTACGTTGCGCTGTGCTGCGGCTCGACGAAGCCAGTCACATTATCTCCAAGACTCTTCAGTAAAATAGAGCAAAGCTGACGAGGTTTGAGACACGTTTGAAAGTGGCGCGGCGCGATTGTGATTTATATAAAGCAATTCTAATTATTAATATTAATACTAAAATTAATATTAATAGTTATTTTTTTTGTAAATATATTTTTAAATTTTTTTATTTATTATTTATTTAATTACTTGAATTTGTTTCACATTTGTCTTGCATTCAAGAAGTTGCGACGTCATGCTTTTCATTTTTCATATTTTCATCGACAGCGCGCTCTGTGTGTGTGTGTGTGTGTGTGTGTGTGTGTGTGTGTGTGTGTGTGTGTGTGTGTGTATCTGTTGTGATGTTTACGTATGTACGTGATTTCATGCTAACAAATTCGATTCTATGTATTTTTAATTTTAGTCCAAGGTTTGAAACAACAACTGCCGCCAACTATAAACGTAATCAAAGCAACAAAGAAGCGCACAACGCAAAAACAAAGTCTTCAACGAGAGAAAGTGAGAGAGAAAGAGAGAGAGAGCGAGAGGGCGATCGTCATTAACAAAGCAAAGAGAGTCTGATCGAGCTATATACCAACGTGCATACATGCAGAGGGGCAAGAGACACTGGCAGGAGAGCTGGCAGCTGTAGCTTGGCCAATACAACAAAAAAACATTACGCATACGCAGTGTGAAGCGCAATCGCAGCCAAGAAGAGCAAAACAAAAACAATAACAAAAAAAAAAAAAACACAAACACAAACAAGACGAACAAAAATCATACAAGAGAAAAGATTAATAATAAAATAAACTGATCAGCACTGACTCAGCCCAACTGTGCGCCACGCCCCACGCCCCACGCCCCATCAATGGTGTTGGCCATCGAAATTGTTAACGATCGCAGATAGTTGCGGCAGTAATTGAAACGTTTGTCAAGTGCCTGCCTGGGAGCAATTGTTACTTCTTAGTACAACAACAACAACAACAACAACAGGAGGAGGAGGAGGAGGCGAAGAAACCGCAGCAGCAACAACAACTCAGACAACAACAACAACAACGACTATATCTAACGGGAGCGCCACGCTGCCTCAGAGCCACCGTGCAGTCAGCATTGCATTGGTGGTACAAAACTATTCAAACTGTAGCCGGCTAGTAACTCAGGTGAGTGGCTTCTCAATGCATTCCCATTTAATCTTACTCCTTAGCTTAAAACAAAGTGTAGACTTCTAGAGAGCATCTCCATAAGTTTTCCTTTATTAAGAAAAATTTTTAAAAGATTTTTTCAAGAATTTTTCTGTAGAGTTTTATGCCATGCGTTGCACTATGAATGCCTATAAATATCATGGCTTTGATGAATTCTCTTGTAGAGACTTTTTGTAGAATTTTGTTTTAGATTAAGTTTTTAGTTTTCAATTTCAATTTATTTCGCTCATTGTTATGACTACATCTTATAATAATGAAGAGTTTAGACTAAGAACTAGGCCTTATCTACTTAGACATTTATTAAGAATGATAACATATGGTATATATAGTAACATACATTTTTGGGGGAAAAACAACAATGAATTAGAAAAACCCCGAAAGTTTTTAGTTTTAAATTATTTTAATTTATATATTTTGTGTTTTTTTTTTTTTTTTTTAGATTTTTTGAAGGGTTTTTATTTAAGTTGAATCTAAATCATATATAAAGATTTCGGTTTTTTTTTTTTTTTTTTTTTTTTTTTTTAGTTTTAGTTTAGCTCATTTTATTTATTTATTTTTTATTTTATTTTTTATTTATTTATATTGACTTAAAAATAAGTATAGAAATTTAATGTTTTTATACCCTGAACCCATTGAAAATGGGAATTCAGGGCATAATGGTTTTGTTTATTATTATTTTTTTTTTTATTTTATTTTAATTATTTTTTAATGATATGTACAAAGAATTTTTGCAGACTTTTATTCATTTGATTATTTATGGAATTTATAGCATATAAGAAAGTGCAAGTTTCTTGTAGATTTTATTTTATTTTATATAAAAAATAGCTTATTTTGCTTTAAAGGAAGTATAGATATTTTAGAATTTTTTTATTTTTTATTTTATTTATTGTTTTTTATTTAAAAAAAGTATAGATTTTTAAAACTTTTTTATGAATTTTCTTTTTTTGCTTTAAAGGAAGTATAGAAAATTTATTTATTTATTTATTTATTTTATTTATTTATTTATTTTTAAATTTTTGTTATATAGTTCTTTGTGGACTTTTTTTCCGCAACTTTGTTTCAGAGTGTTATTTAATGCGCTGTGATTTTTATAGCATAAAAGTAAAGATTCCTTAACACTTTAGTAGACTTTTTTGAATCAGTTGCTTGTAGACTTTTGTATAGCCTTTAGATTTTTGCTGTTTAAAAGAAAAGTAGAGAGATTCTTGTAGACTTCTTAAACATTTTTCTTTTGCTTACCTTTTTGTGTTGTTAAGTTTTTTGTAGAGTCTTATTCTATGCACTGAATATCTATTCATTGTTTAGCATCAAAGTGTAGAGATTTTTGTAGATTATTTTTTATTCATATATATTTTATTTATGTCGTAGTTTTCTGTAGATTTATTTGTAGACAACTTTGTAGAGTATTTTTCATATATATTATTTATTTATTTGTCTACTGCTTATAAACCCTGCAGAGCTCTCAGAATTAATTTACGTAGCTTACTGTAAAAATATATTAGCCTTGGAGATTTTTGTGTAGACTAAAATCCAGTGTAGACTGTTTGTTGTAGAGCTCGAATTGCTGAGAAACCTAGCTGAGCGTTCAGCTTACTTGAAAGTAAGCTTACCTCACTTACGTAATAGTTTTATCTCCATTTTCAAGACCTTACCCTGTAGCTAGTCTTTAAACCAAGTTTTATGAGCTACTTCAGTCATATGAGTGTAAAATTGATATAACTTGAAGAGCTAAAAAGGTTCTTAGCTCCAGATGCTACTCAATAACAGCTTACGTAGAAGGGAGTCAAATTCCATGAGAAAAAGAGAGAGAAGATTGGAACAGTTGAAATTGACTTTTGCCAATATAACGTACATATATGTATTTAATTTCATTTCATAAAAAGTCTTCATTATCGCTGTTCGCTGGCTCGATACTTGAGCAGCTCAACGTACGCACATGCACGCACACACACATGCAAACACACATGTGTGTGTGTGTGTGTGCATATATATAGGGGAGCAACACTCGTGACCAAGGCCCTGTCAGTTGTTAGTTTCGGCCTTATCAAAGAGCCAACAAACGGCTAGAACTTAAAACTTGCTCAACTCATAGGCCGAGAACAAATGAATATTTGGAATTGTCTGTAGTGGGCAAACGTGAGGCTAGAGATGGGCTTCAGAGTCGTGACACGACTAGCACGAAAGTCATAAAGTCTAGGATATAGTAGAGGAAAACTTAAGCTGAGTTCTTTATATGCTAGATCTTCGAATTAAGTGCTTCAGAGCCAAGTTTATTTGAGTTTATAAATATTGCGTATACGCAATGTTAGCCAAATAAGAACTAAGCCAATTTAATGATCATAATAGAAAGATCATTTATATATTATATGACATATGTAACTATATCTAACCATATATGTCTAATACTATGTAGTAGAAACATATAATTGCTATGTATACACATATATTGCTATATCATAGGGAAAAACCCCAAGCACTGCTATAGATTGATAGTGTCTAGATATATATAGTATATATATATATATATATATATATATATATATACGTTTATATGCAGTCAAAGACAGTATCGTGCTTATATATGATATCATAGAGTCACGCGGCCATTACCAATATCAGAGCTCTACAAATAGAATCAAGCGAGTGTTTGGGCAACAGTCAGCAGCAGCAACAGTAACGAAAAAAAAAAAAAAAAAAAATATATATATATATATATGCCCCAAAACCCGCCCCAGCACTTGGGCTCGCTTTTATCAGCGGCTTATCAGTAAATAATTCCACCTGTTGTGCAGTTCAGAGGCGTTCGATGGGCGGGACGTAAGGCGTCTGAAGGCGGTGGGCGAGACACGGGCGGTGGACAGTAAAATGGACGGACTTGCTGGAGCGAAGGGGTCGCTGTAGAGCAATGCTTAACTCTCTCTCTCTCTCTCTCTCTCTCTTTCTCTCTCTCTCTCTCTCTCTCTCTCTCTTTCTCTCTCTCTCTCTTCCTCTCTCTGCGTGTGTGTGGGTGTGTGTGTAAAGTGAAGATAAATTCAAGCAGGTGTCGCTTTGAGGCTTGTGCCTTTAGTACCAGCGAGCGAAGCAGCGCTTATTTTATATATCCATATGTACATATATACAGACTCACACACACACACACACACACACACCCATGCAGATGCATTTGTATCTTTTGTGAGCCGCTGCTTGCAGCTTTTTACATAAGTACGTCGACTTGAGTATCGTGTAGTGCTTGAAGTTAAAAAAAAAAAAATTAAAAAAATATATTTTTTTTTTTTTGCTGCTGTGTTTGCATTGCTCAGCAGAAAGCCTCTGCTTGGCCCATTGTCAATGGATTTCATAGATAGCGAGCACCAATACACATAGAGAGAGAGGGAGAGAGAGAGAGAGAGAGAGAGAGAGAGAGACATAGAATCATTGACTGCGATTCAGTTGGGTTTCTTTTTAATCTTATCTTAAGACTTGAGTCGACATCGTTGCCATACCAACGCTGACGCTTTGTAATGCACGTAAACACACACATACACACAGACACACACACACACACACAGACACACACACACTTGCTTCAATACATTTCACGATAACTTTCATTAGTTCTCCTTCGACTCATGATAGGGGTAGGCACTCAAATATATATATATGTATATATGTATATATTAATGATTTTAAGCTGCTTTATGCACGCTTTTAATGCGCCTGAGGCGCAATTTCGCTTAAAACTTGGAATTTGGAATTAAAACTTGGAATTTCAAGTCAACTCCTTATGAATATAAATTTATTCCGAGAATTGCTCAGCAAGTTGAGCAGGGTTTCAGTGGATCTCAAGATTGCGCAAATGTGAGCTAAACTAAAACCTTGAAGATCTTAAAGCTATGACTAAGTATTGCATTAGGTATATGTACATATGTATGTATATGATATTGTATGAGCTATTATATACTACATACATATGTAATTTACATATTCTATATCATAATATACAAATATTTGATATATTCCATATACATATATGATTTTTACTTTATGAATAACTAAATAGTAAAGGTTTTATATATACTAATGCTGTATTTATACTAAATATATGCTATATTTCATTATATATTTCTGATATTTCTTACACATCTCTTAAATGTTTTCATAGTAAAGGATCACTTGAACTTGAAATTGTTTTTATATATGTATATATGTATGCTTCGAAGTCAATGAAAAGATTCCCTATTAAAACTTGTTCAAGATCAATATCAATATCAGTGTATAGATTGGTTTCCATATGTCAGAACACAATTAAGATCACGTATTGTATATTGTATATAGCTCTATATATAGTTCCCAGAGCTGAATTAACATTGCATATGCTACCATAATCAGGGTCTATGCAAGGCTTACGTTTATGTCTGGGCTCTTCTCACATATTCTGCAATTATTCTCATGAAATGTGTAGCAAATAAGCATATATGTATATAGTTTATATGCATATACATATATATATGTATGTATACATATGTGTGTATACCCTGTGTACATTAAGTGTACAAATCAGGTCATACTCTTTACATAACTACATAGATCTAATGCACATAGGATAGATTGTTTTCTATCTGTAAGATAAACATGCATTGCCTTGCATATATGCATAGATATAAATATATCTATTTATGAATGTACATGTATGTATATGCATCCATTCAATGGATACAAGTGCAGGGTATTTCGTATTTTAGTTCATGCCCATTTGTTTCATCTCTGTTTACATCCGCGCTTCTGTTGTTGCTATTCGAGCTATTTTTTTTTTTGCAGTGAGAGCGACCCACGTCAGTCTTCAGTTTCACTCTTCGTCTCGAGCTTCGTGCGGTTCGGTCTTCGGCTTGCGGCCAGAGCTCTCTGTTGGCGTCGCTGTCGCCGTCAACCCTTACTTTGTTGCTGCTGCGCTTAAACGCAAAAAAAAAACAGAATCGTTTTGCTACTGTTCTAGGCGTTCGTTCGTGTGGTGTGTGTGTGTGTGGGCGGATGTCATAACACCAACTTGACGTTGGAGTTGCACTCGCTGAGAATTCTAGGCCTGTGCGGGTGTATACATACATACATATGTGCATGCATTTATTTATAAACTGAGCTCATTGTTTGCCCCACACGCGGCTTTGACTCGCTCTTAGCTACTGCTTATGTGTGTGTGTGTATGTGTGCTTGAGTGTCTCAATCTGAGGCTCCTGTGCGCTGGCAAGCGCGGCCTCTTTAACTGTTAAATTACGCCGCGCTCTCTCTTCGCTCTCTCTCTTTGGCTATCGTTCTTTCACTCACACGCAGCCTACAGCTGCGCGTCGCCGTCGTCGTCGTCGTTGACGTCGCTGCGGGGTTGTTGTTGTAAACTCGGTTTCAAGCTTTAATTACGTCTCATACACACACACACACACACACACACACACAAAGCTGCGAGGGCAAACAGACGGACTCATTCAGCCTCAGCCGCAGCTGTGTGCACGCGTATGTGTGTGTGTGTGTATTTTCATATGTACGTTTTATGCGGGGCCGTCAGGGGGCGCTGCGTCGCAGTTGTTGAATTGTTGTTGCTCGTTTGGCCTGGCGCGGTATTCCTATTTTTGTTTGCCCGTCGGTTGACGTCGCCCCTGTTGCTGTTACTGTTGTTGTTGTTGTTGCTGCCTTAGTTCTTCTTCTTCTTCTTCTTCGTGTTGTTGTTGTTGCTCAACGGTACTTCTGAGCGCCAGCTATTATTTGCTCGAATTCAGTCAAGCTTTGTGCTTCGTTGGTGCTGCTCGCGAAGTTGTCGCGTTGTCGTTGTTGCCATCGTCGTCGTCGTCGTCGTCACTGTCGTCGCCGTCGTCGTCATCGTCCCGTTGTTGCACCCAAAAAAATAAAAAAGAAGAAGAAGAATTATTAAAACCATCCCAGTCGAGCCGCCAACCCACTAAATCGTTTTTTGTTGTGCTCGTTGCGCCTACTCCTCACTCGGTTCCTTCTTCGAGTGTGTGCGTGTGTATTTTTGTGTGCTAGTCTCTCTCTCTCTCTATCTCGCTGTCTGTGTGTGTGCTTGTGTTTTTGCCGGCTTTGGCGCGGCCTTAAAACGTGAGTATATGCGCTCTCTCTCCCACTCTCCCACTCTCTATCACCCTGTGATTGTGTATGTATGTGCGTGTGTGTGAGTTGGCGCCCTAATCTCCAATTTGAGATTAGATATAAAGTTGCTTTATATTATTGTTTTAGTCTGGGCCTGCATTCTGCCCTACACACACACCCTTACACATCTTGTTGATACAATTGTACTTCGTATTGCGAAGCTTTCAAAGCTCAGCTTGTGCAGCTTAAAGCTTTCAAGTTTAGCTTAAACTCTCTGTGCATTTTAACCTATGCATTTGGCCTATTAGAAACCTAAACAAATCGATAAACAGCTAAACAAAACAGAACAAAAGCTTGTGCGCTCATCAACAATCAAAAAAGAGAATTATAAAAACAATTGACATAAAGTAAAGTTACTCAGTTCCTGAACTTACCATTAAAAAAAAGGAGAAAAAAAAAAAAAACAGTCATTGAGGATTTCGTGGAAGTTCTTAGTGAAAGGTTTTTGGGTCTGTGCAGGGTGCATTGTGAGGGGTTTATCACAGACGTAGCTCGGTTCTAGCTGCCTAACTGCCTGGCCTAGTCGCTAGCTGCGTCGCCAGCTTATCACACACATACACACACACGCAGTCTGGGCCAGGCCATATGTGTGCAAACACACGCACACAGACACATACATACATGCATACATATACCATATCGTGTTATCAATAATCGTATTGTACATATGCTCAGCGTTGGCTGTATGCGAAAGAGTTAAGCGTTCGCTTTTCACTTTTCTCTCTCTCTCTCTCTCCCTCTCTCTCTCTCTCTCTCTCACTCTTTAATTGTTTTTCCCCCTATGTTTCTTTTCGTTTATCAATTAAAGAATGGCGCATCTAATAGTTAGGTGAATTGATTGGATTGCGTGACGCGCGACGGGCTAGAGCTGTTCCTCGTACTAGCAGAAGCCTCAAATCTGGTGTGAGAAAAGTTCTTAGTTTCGAGAATAGCGAAACATACATATGTATGTATCTCATCAATTATCTAAGCAATTTATTGAATTCTTAGCAAAGATAGTGCAGTAAACTAGATAAGCTTTAGGGTAAACACTTTAGGAGGTGAACACAGCGTGATAAATATTTGCATATCTGAGAAGCTCCAAAGACAGAGTTGCTCCCATTTATTTTTATCTCTCTCTCGATCTCTCGATCTCTCTCTCTCTCGATCTCTCCCTCTCTCGATCTCTCTCTCTCTCTCTCTCTCTCTCTCTCTCTCTCTCTCTCTCTCTCTCTCGCGTTCTCTGATTAATCTCTGAGCAATATCTTTTTCTCTTTGCGCTTCTCTGTTGCTCATCGCTTGCTCTTTCGCTTTCTCTTCCATTCATTTCTCTCATTCTTTTTCTTTTCCGCCCCTGCATTCGTTTGTACCCTCTCACTCTATTTGTTTGTCCTCTCTCTTTCACTTCTTTCTCCACCTAGTCCTTTTTTCTAATTCTCTCTACCTGGCTAAGCATTTATTTTACTCTTCTCCCCTGTTCTCTAGTATTTCTTAATATAATCTCTCTCTGTTTCTCTTGATCTGTCTTTGTCTTATAATTACGATCGCTCTCTCACTTGTTTCTCTATTCGCTTGGCTCTCTGCGTTTTTCTCGCTACTTCTCTCTCTTTCGGCCTGCCTTACCCCTTCTCTCACTCTACTCAATATCTACATTCTCAGCGAGTTCTCTTTCGAGTTCACATTAGCTCTATTCAATTACTCTTAATTACTTTTAACTATTTCCAAATTCCTTCCCAACTTATAATACTTGCATTTTTTTAAATTTTTTTCAGCTTCAAGACGTCTAGCAAACGGTTGAAAATGGAAAAGACTCCCCGGTATACGCAGCGGGAGCGTAACATGGTGCTCGGCTATGCGGCCCAGTACAAGGATGTTATTGAAAATAAACGCACAGATGCCGAGTCCAATCGGAAGAAGGACGAGGTCTGGCTGCAGATAGCCAAGGAGTTTAACTCGAAGGTCTATCATCAGCGCAGCGCCAAGCAGCTGCGACAGCTCTATAAGAACATGAAGCTGCTGCTCAAAAAGGATCTGTGCGGCGAGGACAAGGGCAATCGCTCGTTCATGGATCTGCTCAACACGCTCTCCCAACAGGAATCGGTCGCCCAATATATATCCGAGCAAACGGATGGTGCTGGCAGCCAAACGGCCGGAAATGGACGTCATCTAGCTGACGACTATGAGGATTCTAAGGTATATATTCGATATGCATGGGTGGATGAGCTACGATCATAGATCTATGGATGTAATTATTTGAAGAATCAACTTTGAAATGATATACAAGGTTTTTCCTGTACCGTTAGCCATTATCATTGACCAACACTGTAATCTGTAATAATTAACTACATATTTTATTGATTGTCCAACACTGGCTTATAGTTTTTATATTTTTTCCAAGACTCTTCTTTAGATTTATTTTGAGTTTGCGTTATACAACACTGACTTTTCGTTATCCAACACGAATATGCAATTAATCGCTTTCAATACTGTAGTTTTAATACTAAAAGTTTAGCGGAAATGATATGAGATTCATATATATATATATCATATTGATTCTCTTTACGTTATTCAACACTGTAACATAATTTTTTTCTATTCTTTTCATTCTCGCTCGGCCACAGCCACACATGTATGAGGGCATGGATACGGATGTCATTCTGATTAAATCGGAGACGATCAGCGATAATGAACAGACAGAGAATGGCATGGATTGCATGGATGATGATGATGATGATGATTGTCCCAGCACCAAGGTGCCAGAAGTTTGCCTCGAGGAGGATGACGATGAACTTTTCGCAGCGGATCTGCGTCAGCTAAATCATGGCTGTTTTCCCCGCATGAATGGCAATCATCTGGCCAATGGCAGTAATTTAAATGGCAACAACAACAGCAACAATAATAACAACAACAACAACAACAGCAATGAACCATTGCCACGTGCCTCCAGCTCACCTGTGTGCTCCACAAAGACCTCGGTGTCATCTAACGGCAGCTATATGTCGCCCGGACTGCCGAAGACGGAAATCACGCTCTCAAGTGTTGGCAATATACGTGTGGGTGCGTTTGCTAGCATAAGCAAGGCGCTGCAGAATGGCTCCAATAGCAGCAATAGTAACAGCAGCAACAACAACAACAACAACAACAATAGCATTAGCTGCAACAACAACAACAACAACGATAATAACACTAGTAACAACAACACTATCAGCAATGGCTTGGAATTGACAGCGGAACAGATACAACAGCATTTGCTATTGAACGGCTTGGGTCTATCCGCCGTACAACATCCGCCGGCCCATTCATTGCAGGCGGCCATCAATGCGAGCACCAGCGGCGTAGGCAGCGGCAGCGGCAATGGCAACGGCAACACCAGCACGCGACCGACGACACAAATGTTGCAGCTGCCGCGCCTGGCACGCGGTCATACGGCGGGCAATGTGCTGCGCGGCGGGCAGGAGGCGACAACGGTTACTGCTGCCGCCGCCGTGGCTGCTGCTGCTGCTGCTGCGGCAGCCGCTGGTGTTGCTGGCACAAATGTTGGCAGCAACAATGTCGGTGCTGGCGGTGTTCAGCTGGTGCTGAACGGTCATCAGGGCAACAGGGATAAGCTGCATGGACAGCAGGCGGGCAGCACTGGATTGAGCGTTGCCGCTGGCAGCTTCAATGGCTATAATGGACTGGGTGTGACCAGCATCAATGCGATCAATTGTGCTGCTGCGAGCAACAACAATATGAACAACAGTGTTGCTAGCAGCAGCAGCAGCAATCACAACAACAACAGCAGCGCCAACAACAACAACTTAAACAACCTGAGCAGTCTCAATACGAGCAGCAGCAGCGGCGGCGGCTCACGGGGTCAGCACAACGAGTACATGATGTCGCTGGCCGTGGAGGAGCGCAAGCGCAAGATCGAGCTAATCAATGCACAGATCGAGTACTGGCAAACGCTGACCAAGAAGCTGGACTCTCAATCCGGTCACTTTCCGAATCCGGCGTGCATGTGCCACTTTCCGGGCAACGGTGTAATTGGAGCCGGCGTGGCTGTTGGTGCGAGCAGCGCGGCAGCAGCGAGTGCGCTGCAAACGCAGTCGAGCAGCAGCTAGTCCGAAGCGGACGGCGGCGGTGGCGGCGATGATGATGACGGCGACGAAGGCAATGGAGATGATTACAATGGTGATGCTGCTGCTGCTGGTGCTCTGGATGATGGTGATGATGAAGATGATGATGAGGAGTCGCGGGATATTGGGCTGCTGCAAAGCGATCTCGATGATGAGCCGGCTGATGTGGCCGCCACACGTGATAATCGCAGCAGAAGCAGATGCAGTCACAGCAACAGCATCATCTCCATTGTGGACATAGAGGATGAGGAGGACGATATTGATGATGATGATGATGTGGTGGAATTGCGTGTAGAATTGCAGCAGGAGAAGCTCAACATCACCGATCTCACGCTGCAGGAAGTGGAGGAGTATGACTCACAGGATGCCTTGGTCAAGGATGTTGGCATTGTAGGCGGTGTATCGCCTGCATCCTCGCCCTTGCCGTCAGCGTCAGCGCCAGCATCTGCGCCGCAGCTGCCGCCGCCGCCGTCGGCGTCGTCGTCGTCGTCACAGCCGCCAGCGAAGCGCATCAAACGTCACATTGCAGTGCTGCCACCAGCAGCTGCCTCAGCGCTGCTGCTGCAACTGGCGCAGCAACAGCAGCAGCAGCAGCAACAGTTGCCGCCCGCGTGAGAGCTATTAGCTAGTCTAGATACTTGTTCTTAACTGTTCTAGTTTAGGTCGTCTATCGTCACGATTTGTCTTTAATTCATTTGCCATTTTATGTTAACTACCAAAACTACCAACTAATATACAGTTAATCATTATCATTATTACGTTAACCTATGCTTAAATTGTACAACTATTTATTTCTTATGCCTAGTTTTGTGTGCCAAAACAAACCAGAGAACGGAATCGTGCGAACGAACGACTGAGTTCATGACCGTTAACTACATTATTTTTTTTTTAATTATAATGATTATTATTATTATTAGTTTCACTTTCTAGTTGTCTGAAAACCAAATTTTATTTGCCATTTAACGCAATGCTTGCCAAAATTTAATTTTAAGCATTAACTTATTGCTTAAACCAAGCCGACCCCGCCTATTATTATTTATTATTTATATAATTTGTTTAACAATATCCACATTTTTTTTTCGTCATCTTGTAACATACATAAAGCTATACATATATGAAAAGCAAATCTATTTAGCTGAGATTTAATATTTAAGTTTTTTTTTGTAGCTGCAAACCAAAAGAAAATGCAACGAAAGGCCCAAAAAAATGAAAAGAAGAGAGAAATAAGAAACCAAAAAAGTAATTTTCATTTGTCACTGTAAATTTTACCTTAAAATTACATAACATTTTATTTGTCATGTAGAAAGAAACAAAAACAAAAACAAAGAAACAAACAAAAATAAGAAAACTGTACAAATGTGGTTCCTAATCTAGTCCTTAAAAAAAAAAAAAATGAAAAAAAAACTAAGAAACTGTTTGAAGAAAGAAAAAATACAAAAAAAAAAAAAAAAAAATTGTTATGCATGTAGCGCAACGGAATTTTTTTTTAATATTTTTTTTTTTTTGTAATATTTATATGCAAAGCCCCCAAACCCAAAAACCATCCAAAGAACTGTAGCTAATTTTAATGTACTTAACAAAGCTGAGGCAACCAAAAAAAATAATACAAAATCTTTTAAGAAAAAAAAAAACTAAATTATATTTAGTTAGTTTTGGATAGCAACTTGCTAGTCGCCGCTGCATAACTGTATTCATTAGTCTAGCGTACACAAACAAAATATTAATAATAATAAAAGAAACGGCATATATTTAAATATATATATACAAACATAAAATATGTGTAAAATTATTGCCTAAATGTAACCACAATTTACAAACAAAACAAAAACATTTATACAATTTTTGTAAAGAAAACAAATGAATAAAAAAAAACAAGTGAATTTATTTTGGTGGCCTAGTTAAATGTTAAACTTTCGTAAATAAACAATTAAGTTGCAAAACAATGTTTGAGCGGTAATTTCAAATTTCAATTTGGCCGGGCAAGCAAGTATGATGGCCTGGCAGCACGAAATACAGTGCTGCCAGATCACGGCAAGTGCACAAAACGAACATAGAGATGATTAGTGTATGAACTCCAGGTAGTCAAAACAAGATATACTTAAGTTATATATTTGAAACTTACAAGTTATATATTAATTTTATTTAATTTGTATTGAAATAAGCATATTAGCTATATTTCAAAAATCAGTTAAATGCCATATATTTAAATATTTCATGACAGCTGTTACCCTACTACTATTGCAAACTCGTGACAACTATCGGTTGAACAGTTACCAGCGCATCTCTAGGCATGCAAAAAATGTGCGTAAATTGTTTTGTTTGCAATTCTGTCAAATAAAATGGCCCGCATTTGCCATAAATAATTTAGATCAAATCACATTGATATATTGCAATAATTGTCCAATCCAGTGGAGCGCAACGCTCATCTCTATGTGGGAGCAGAAGCAACGCTGCGCGCATGTGTAGAGCGAGAGCGAACAACGCTCGCTATTCGCATAGAGTATCTCTCCGCGGACAGCTGCGAGCGCTCCGTTCGGCTGAGGTGTGTGGTGGGGGCAGAATTTGCAAGTTTTTATTTATTACTCATCCAGCGAGTATGCAGTCATCGAAAGACTCGTGAAAACCAGGTCCAGTTGCTGCAGGTCCAAGTTCGAGCTCGTTGCATATGCGCATATTTTGTTGTAACATATGTGCAATTTGTTGTGGGCGACGGAGCCAAGCGATAAAGTGAATGCGAATTCGATACAGCAAGCCCCAAGCGAAGTCAACAACAACTGTGCGAGTGTGCGTGAGTGTTTATTTAGAGCTGAAGTGCAGCCCCTTCCGCCCCCAGCTCCATTGTTAGATAGATAAATAGATAGATAGGCAAAAGCGCCAGCTGTCGTGCGTAGCTGAATTCTCACATCAGTTGAACGACGCTCGATGCCCGGCTTCCATCTCAATGAAATGGGCGAAATGGTCTTGGACGCCATCGATGACATCGGCGTGGTCGATGTCTACGATCTGGCATCGGATATTGGCAAGGAGTATGAGCGTATCATGGATCGTTATGGCACCGATGCGGTAAGTGGGCTAATGCCCAAGATAATTAATACGCTGGAGCTGCTAGAGGCGTTGGCGACGAAAAACGAGCGCGAGAATACCACCATACAGGAGCTGCGCGAAAAGATAGCTCAGCTGGAGAGCGAGAAGCTGGAGAAGGCCGAGTTCCGGCGGCGTTTCGAAAAGGAACTGGAACTGATTGAGGAGCAGTGGCGTAGCGAGACGAATGAGTTGGTTGATTTGGTCTCCTCGCTGCAGGACGAGAACAAGCGGCTGGTGAAGCAGACGCAGGACCTGCAATCCTCATCGGCCCAAAGCTCTGGCCTGGGAGCCAGCCTCACCGAGAGCATCATCAGCATGACCAACAATGAGCTGCACAGCGCGCTTTCCGACACGCAGGTACTGCAGCGGCTTAAGGAGCAGATATACAAGCAACGGGACGAGCTGAAGCAGCGCGAGCGTGAGCTCCAGGACAAGTACAGCGAGCTGGAGCATGTGAGTAGCAGTAGCAAGCAGTTGACTTGGCCCAACAGTTGGTCCACAATTTAAGACATTTTTCAATGCCATAGGTCAACATTCAGGCGGAGCGTCTGAAGGCGTCGGAGCGGGATACACGTCGCCGGCACAAGCTGATGCAGGCTCAGGTGAAGACACTGTGCGAGGAGCGTGCCGATTTTCTCGCTCAACTGCAGGATCAGTGCCGCGAGATCAATCAGCTGCGCAAGCGTTTGGGCCTGGCCGAAAAGGAGAATGAGGATTTAGTGCAATCGTACGATGACGATCAAAACGATCCCAATCGGCCGCGCTATACGACACGTGAGCTGAAGGAGCTGATTAGCGAGCGGGACGAGCTACTCACAACCATTGACAACCTCAACGAGCAGCTGGCCGATCTGAAGCCAGCGAGCAGCGGCAAGCGCACACGTCAAATATCCAGCTCCGATGACAGCGATGACGACGACGATGACAACGAGGCCGACGATGGCGTTGAGGCCGATGTGGAGGATGAGCATGTGGCTGGCGAGACGTGCGTCTAATTAAATATATCAACTATATATATATAATTTTATTTATTTGAATTAATTTTGCTCTTTGATGTCAGGCCACCGGGACACGATGCGCCCGTGCAGGGACCATTGCCCTATGAGCCAGACGATGCACCCTGGAAGAAGAGCTCCGAGTCGGGTATACGCAAATTGTGAGTGTGAAATGGATTTTTGATATGTTGGTGTTGGTGTCATTTACTTTGCCTTGCAGCTTTCGTAAACTGTTCTCGGATCCATCGGATGGCAGCAATACATTCCCGAAACGTTCCTTGGCCACACTCTCCAAAATGGCCCTCTCTGCCACGCCCGGCAGCGGCGGCGGCGTCGGAGCCGGCGAGCCGAAGTAAATGCCTTTTAGCCTAAGTGCCAAGTGCATTACAAAAACAAAAAACAAACAAACAAACAAAAAAAAAAAAACAACAACAAATTAACAAATATTCTGATTCTGATGTGGTTCGATTTGATTGTTTATGTATCATTTTCTTTTTCGTTCTTTTTTTATTTATTTATTTTTAGTCCCTGTCTGTCCCTTGCTATTATGTTTTATATGCTCGCTAAGTATTTACCATTTTCTTTTATGATGTACATAATTTATATAATTGATTGCTGTGCTCTCATAATCATAAGTTGTTATTTCTTTTTTACGTAATTGTTTAATATTGTAATTTTCTCACACATCTATATGTACGTACGTACATACGTACGTATATATGGATGTATAGCAACTACTGACCCTAATATGCTTTCTCGATTACTTACACAGTTTAGTTTAGTTTAGTTTAGTACTTGTACTAGTATTTGTACATTCCCTTCAGCTGCTTCCCATTTTACATGTATACTAACTAATCTAATCTAATCTAATCTATGACCAAATGCAAGGAACTATTCTAGGCTTGACTAGCAGGCACAACGGGAAACGGATTCCTTTCGAAACCGAACCGCATACACATATACACACATATATATATATACTTATATATAATTAAATATATATATATACATTTTACATTTTACATATATAATTATCTAACCACTTAGACATACATATACATACCCTATACATATGCAATGTTCCAAAGAACAAAATGTATGCGCAACGTTTTTTGAGGCCAGTGGAGTGAGTTTTGAATGAATTTAACCAATTAGAAACCAATTAGAATGCATTATACCAGAGAATATCAAGTAATTTGTAGAAGAGTTTTTAAAAACAGTTTCAACACAGCCCAAAGTATTTCAAAACATAACAATTAGTCAACCAAATTAAAGAGTTGTGTTAACAATGGAACTAACACTAACTAAAACTAATACAATATATATATATATGTATATATATATATATATATATATATATATATATATATATATTTGAAATCTTAGCCGCAGCTTTAATATTCAAGTTAACAAATCATTCCAATAGCTGAAACATTATGATACTTATATTTAGCAATCAAATAATTGAGCTCTAATCTATGCTCTATCTATATATCTATTTAGCTATCTCTTTCACTCTCGTGTCTCACATAAGACGTAGCTATAACACGCTCTATAAAACCGTTAGCCAACTCATGTGTTTGTTTTTGTTTTTATAGCAAATTGAGCCTTTTATCGCAGTTGCCCAAGCGGCCTTATATTAAAATACAAATTACAAATTACAAATTACAAATTACAAATTACAAATTACACTTAAAAAAGTAAAAATTAAAATATTAAAAACAAAACACACACACACACACGCAAAAAATGAATTAGTCAATCAAAGTATAATTAAACATAATTAGCCAGCGTTGAATTGTAGCCGATTGTTTGTTAACAAATTAATTATAATTACGATTAGTGAGAACAAAACAACTACAAAAAAAAAAAAATATTAACAAGAAAAATGTTTGAAAACAAATCAATTCAAATGCAATTTTAACCGCAAATTTTAACCACAAGAAAAATTCGATAAAACAAAAACAAATTAAGACTAGAAATGTTTGTTAAAAAGTAACTTTAAAAATATGAAGATGATATAGATGAAGAGAACTAAGTACCAATTATTATATAGTATATGTATATATATACACATATGTTTATATGTATGTATATATATGCATATATAGCTTAACAGTTTTTTGTGCGTTGTTGCATTTGCCACAGTTGATGATAGATCGAAACTAAAATACGTTTATATATACATATATATATTATACAAATATATACATACACATATGTGTATATATGCATATATATATATATATATATATATATATATAGTTTGCATACAGTTTGCATTTTGTTGCCCGCTTTGCTTGGCTGCCCACACAAAACTCTCTGAAGCTATCCAACTTGCTAAATTTCGAACTACTTTGAATTCTGATCCAATCATGAAGTACATATCAGTTTCCATTGAATCAAACTCTTTTTGGTTTTGGTTTTCGATTCGAACGAATTTTGCTAGCAACGAGTGAAATGTGCCAAAGACTTAAAAACGGAATTCAAACGGTTGCCATTGATCCCCGATTTCATTATAATCCTAACCAAGCGTTAATTCTCTCTACTTCAATTACAAAGAAACAAAAAACAAAAACTAATTTTCACTTGGCAACTGAACTTTTACACAACAAATAATTATATATATATATATTACAAATAAAACGTTTATAATGATAATTGAAGACGTTCGAGTATTTGTCTGAAGTATTAAAGCTATTGTAATATTTACGCGTTGCGCCAAAGAAAATGCTTTTTTTTTTTAACTTTGACTTTGACTTTGACTGATTCGATTTATAAATTTCCTGATGCGATTTGGAATTTTCTATGGCGCAGCGCAGCAAATGGACATGAATTATACAAAAAAATATAGAAAATAAAAATTTAAAAATGAAAAAAAAAAAAAAATTAATAAAAATTAATGTTAACTAAATTTATATATACATATACATATTATATATATATGAGCAAGACAAAGTTATATATATATATGTATATATATATATTAACCAACAAATATTTGAAACATTATATACATACATATATATATATACATTATATACAATTACTACATGCCTAGTTCGAGTATGCCTACATTGGAACGAGTTAACGGATCGGCTCCAGGAAACAATATATCATTCATACACTTTACACACACACACACACACACATACACATTTTATGCATTTTACGGACGCGGTAAATAAAAGTTATGGCAAGAAACAACAAGAAATTTGTGTATTTTTATTGGAACTGCAATTTGTTAAATATATTATATATTTTCTATCACATCGCATAGATCGTGTCACAACCAAGGGAATTTTACAGTCAATTTGGAGTTAGACATTAACGCTCTGCTTACGGATCCAGAGATATCATCATTTAAGAATTATTTTTATACATTATTAAATTATTCAATTTAAATATTAAATAATATAATTATTTAATAAAATTTATCCAAGAATTATTTTTGTAAATGAACAACATGATAGACAAAACAATTATTTAATAAAATATAGTTTGAGAATTATTTATTTAGTTAATTAATTAATTAAAATTTAAATATTAAAAATACAACTTTTTAATGAAATTAGATTGGGAATTATTTAAAAAATAAAGAATATTTAAGACAAAACAATTATTTTATAAAAAATTGTTTGAGAATGATTTATTCAAATGATGATTATATTAATTAAATAAAATTTAAATTTGAAATAAAACATTTATTTAAAATTTCCCCAAAAAATTTAATACAATTTTACATATGAAATATATAGTATCTAAATCATTAAATCTTTTTTTTTATGGCACCATTACAAATATGCTCGACTAGTAGATGCTTTATAAGCTCTACAATGCGATTTGAGGCACCTTTAGCATGGCTAAGCATACAGAATTTTTAAACAAATTATTATATAACTATGATGACAATGAAGTTGTATATAATAAAAATAGTTAGATAATGGAAATGCACAAAAAACAATAACTAAAACTGAAGAACTGAACTGAACTGAAGAAGAATCATATAGATGCGGAAACAACTTGCAAGTAAATTATATAATTAACTTTTGTTCAGCTGCTGCTTCAGTCGGTTCACACGTTGCAAAGTTCATGTTGAATTGCCCTTTCAGACACTGGTTTAGCTCGTTCAAAATGTTCAGTGTTACTCAGGTGTGCGTTAGATCATGACTTCCAATGCTATACATGCCAATAATTGCTTTTCCAACTCTGTTTCACATGCTTGGTAGTACTCTCTCAGCTAGAGATGATGCAAGAATTATTTTCCTCACTGATGATGATTCAGTTGTAGGTGATTTCTATTCATATCGTACAGCTCATCGCGCGTTATTCAAAGCTCTTGTTATCCGTATAGCTGAACTGTTGCACTTAATACATTCAGCTGCTGCAGCAGTTGTTCCATCAGATTCAGCATCAAAAGCTCATCAAAGCTCGGGCACAGCTTTATCAGAGCTGGAACCATGTGAGGTAGTTAATTACTTACTTCATTATAATAAGACGGGTTATTAAGCAAAGACACTGTATTCATTTATTAAATACAAACTTTTTTATTAGCTCGTGTGAGCATGGTGCGAGAAGATTACAAACTACATTTTTATAAACCTAAACGACGACTTAAGGCCTTGATGACGGCCTTAAAGTTGCTGATGTGGCGAAGGTTGCTCAAGCTCAGGTCGTGTAGAAACGGGAGGCTCAGGTGTTCTCGGAATAGCATGATGTTGACTATTCCTGACGTCGAAACTGCTGGCTTCTTTCTCAGAATATCCTTATGGTTGACGTAACGGGTTCCGTTCAGTGAGATGTGGTCGTCGAAGGTGACCAAGTAGGTCCCCGTGACCTGTTAGCTAGTTCCGATGCTGTCCACTACATGAATTGTGGCGCTATTGATGATTATTACGCCTTCATCGACTACGGCTATGGATTTTCGATGCCCATGTCGTGTGGCGCATTGTGCAGTGCCACATGAGACCAGTTGCTGAGCACACGTTGTTGCCTGCATTTGGTTGCAGAAGGTAGTGCTCACTGTAGAGGCGCAGTCGCGCACGGCGTAGATTTTCCTCTCGCAATCGGCCACCACGTCACCTTCTTCTAAATCTATTATTATATTATTACGCTGAACAGGAAAAATATTGATCTTTTTGCAATATAACTTAGGTCTAGGGAATTTAATTAAAAAATATAGTATTTGGGAATTTTGAAAGGCCTTAATATTAGATACCTCTAGTAGGTCTGTTACGCTAACATTGGTGAGTTGCTCATTTAACTCTTTTACGTCAATGCTGTCAAGTATGAGTGGGCTGATTAAATTTATTTTTGCGAGTGAAATGGAAAGAATTAAGTCTTCTAGGTCCGAAATTATCATTCTGTTTTTCGCCAGGTTAGTCGTATAAAAGTGTTCGATTTCAGTATCTGGTTTTTGGATTGCATTAAGAGTTCTTGAAATTTCGTTGAGTCTTATTTGAATTTTATTATTTATCTCAATTTGCTTGTTTTCTGAATCTATTAGTTGTCTCTGTTTTAACTTTATCTGCCCCCAGTCATCAAAATCTGGGGTTCCTGCTATTGCTTTAAGAGCACTACCTATCAGGTTTATGCTTCTGGCTTATCGATTGTGAACATTAAGAGTGCTAATTAAAGTGGTTATGTGTTGTAGGTCAGTCTTCAGTAACTGTCTCATATGGTCTTTTGGTAGTTTGTCCACTAATGTCGTTAAGTTAGTCGTAACCGTATTCGTCCCAAATCGTCATGTCGCCGTCTATTATTGGTATATAGTCCGCGTGCGTATAGTCATTAAGTCTTGAGGTCGCGTCGGTTCTAGTCAGAGTCACAACTACTAATGTTAAAATATGTGTTATCCTAAGGTAAAAGATACAACAAATTAAGAAGTTATTAATAATGGTCTACTTAAGACTGTCCTTATGGACCACCCTCCTTTTTATAAGGACCGATGTCCCAAGGTCTGCTTCAACCACTGCTTCGGTGAATAAGGGGGAAAGTTTATTTCCTAGTCGCTTATTGGACTTTATCCATACTTTCTCACCTATCTCGTATGTTTTTTGAACCCTGTTCTTGTTTGGCTGCTCTAGAGACTTTTCTTGTGCTGACGTGAGATTGTTTCTTATCTGCACCGAAGCGTTTACAGGTATATTGTGAATGATTTCTATCGGTTTCTTCTTTGTCATCGAATGGATCGACCTATTGTACTTGATTGTCGCAAGGAGAATGCTGTCAATGGTATCTTCGATGTGATTTCCAATTTTCAAGCAGCGACTTATGTCTCCTAAAGTACCGTGAAAATGCTCGACTTGCCCGTTAGATGTACTATGCAAGGGTGGTGCGTCTGCGATCGCAATGTCAAAGTTGGTTGCTAACATTGTCCGGATGGTCTCTGAGTCTAGCGATCTCTCGTTATCGCAATAGATAGTCTTTGTCTTTGGAAAAAAATTAAGAAGTTGCAAGAGTGGAGCTTTTACGTCCACAATTGCGCGTGATCGTATCGGTTGAACGACAGCGAATTTAGAGAATTTGTCGATGCAGGTTAAAAAGTATTTCCCGTCTGTGGAGTAAATGTCTACATGTAGCATTTCTCCAGCATATGAAGGTATGGGAGTTTTCCCTAATTCTTGCCTGATCGGATGTCGGTCATGTTTCATTATTGTTTTGTTTGTTTGTAATGTTAACTTTTTCTCTATCTCATCGTAGTATTTTAGCAACGATAGATCGCCTTGCCTAAGCGTGCTCAATTTTTGCTGAATCACATGCACAGGCGTTTTGTCAGAGAATGTGAAGTCTAACCTGGCAATAATGGCCTTGAAGTTTAGTACAGTATTAAACGAGACAAGCACAGCGTCTGCTGGTCCTGTAACTTTGTTGCGAATTATTGCAACTGCTTGATAGTGCCTCGAGCTGCCATCGTAAGGTTCAAAAACCTTATAGGCTGCGCAGGCTGCTTGTCTCCACGAAACATAATTTTCTTGTTTGCCGTCAAACTCTGAAATTGATTTAACGATATCTAAGGGCTCGTCGCATTTATTACCCGTGACAATTTTAATCTCTTCGTAGATCTCGACCTGAGCGGTCGGTCCCACAAATCTGTTAAATTGTTCTGTAAGGGCTTTTATTCTATTTTCAAAAGTAGCTGCTTGCTGCTCGATTGCATTTTGCATTTGCACTCCGAGTTGCGCTATTTGCTCATCAGTCATGCTTTACTCTAGTAGTAATTTCAACGAAATTCGAATTCTTCAATAAAGAACTGACAGAATGATTTATTCGGACACTAACAATTTATTCAACAAGATATTTTATTTAAAATTTTATTTCATTTAATTCGAATTTTTTAAATCAAAAGTACTGAGTTTATTTATATAAAATATAAATTTGTATTTTAAAGTATTAAATTTTATTTATATTTAGACGTTTTAATTCGAGAGTATTTAATTTTTATAAAAATGTTTTATGTCGTAACAGAAAAATGAGCAGTTCACTTACATATGCATTATTGAATTCGTTTACTATTATGAATCAGATTAATTTGACACTGGTGGCCGATATGATGGTCCAACGCAGTCTTCGTTGTTTTTATTTATTTGTTTTTCTTTATACTCGCTCAGCGGTCCGCTGGGATTTTTTTCTTTTTTGTTTTACACTTCTTGTTTTTTTATTCAGCTAGCTAATGCTGCTTTTATATTCTCGTTGTTGTTGTTCTTTATTACTTTATTCACAATGGCTCCTGGCGTTGGCTCAAGGAGTTGCACAGATCACATATAATAAGACGGGTTATTATGCAAAAGACACTTTATTCATTTATTAAATACAATATTTTTTATTAGCTCCTCGTGTGAGCATGGTGCGAGAAGATTACAAACTAAATTTTTATAAACCTAAACGACGACTCCAAGCCATCGCTGCCGGCGGCCGGGCCGACAGAACGCTGAGCTTGCAACTTCTGCGGACGATCACCCCGCTGTTGCGTGGTGGTGTCCAATTTCGCCTGCAACTCTGTCGCAACGGCATCCGGTGAAGATATTGTTGACTCGCTGTCAGCACGTGTTAACTTATACTCTTACATTAATATATTCATTCAATTATTCACATAATAATTATAATATATTTATGCACTCATACATTCAAAGCTTCTTGTATATTCATTCATATATATATACTAACGCTCATATTATATTATATTATATTCATAAATATATATTCATATATATATATATTTATAAAAACACTCATACATTTATAGATTCATTTAAGCCTTCATTCATTCATAGGTATTCATACTGTTTTACATTCATATGAACTCATACATTCATTCATACATACTTATAAAAACCCATATATACACTAATACAGTCATATTCATACATTCATATGCATTCATTCGCATACATTCATATATTCATTCACGTATATATATAATCTTACATTCACTCGTTCAAATTCATACATACTCTAATACAGTCATACACTCATTTAGTCATTCATTCATACATTAACACATCCATTCATATACATATACATTTTCATTCACATTCACTCATTCACATGCACATTCATACATTATATTCATTCATATTTATCCACCTACTGAAAGCACCAAAATTTGATGGCTTTCACAGCAAATGGCAGAGCTTTTGTCAGTCCGTCTCTTTCGATTGCTCAGTGTGCTTTTAAGCTACCGTAAACTTGCGTTGAATTGCGAGCCAAGGATACGTGCTCGCAGCTTCCAACTCAGCATCGCTTAATATCCGGAATATGCTCACACACATACACACACACATAGTATATAATCCTGATGCTCAGCAGTTGCTGCCTGACGTTTGCTGGGCGCCTGCTGAGCGCGCTGAGTTTGAGGCGTATCTAGGCGTGGTGTCTGCTCCGCGGATGACCTTGACACCAGCTCCGGGATGCCGGCTGACAACAGCAGATTGCGAGCGCTGGCTCTTGCTGCCTCGCTGAATTGAGAGGCGGGTCGCCTAATTGGCCGTGCGAGCGGGACAGCATGCGAGCAACTGTTGAGGGCGTCGCCTGGGCCATGCGCCCACCAATGGCTGGGCGCTCAAGGATATATGCATACGCCGGGTCGCGTCGGGCCGTGCTCGGCCTAGCCGTGCCACTGGACGAGCTCAAACGAGCCCGTCGACACGCGTCGTCTACGCAATTCCAATTAAGCAATTAAAAATGCGCCGCCGCGTCTGGGGGCAGACATTGTCAGCTTTTTAATTAAGAAGATGCCGGCGTAATAGGTTAGAAGAAGATGCGCTGCAAAAAGCGTAGGTCGAAATGTGTGCAGCTAATGAACAGGCTGGCCAATATATTTTTCACTAATTGGCTTGCCCAGCTAAAGCTTGCGGCGGGCTCGAGCCATGCACGACGGGGATTGGGTTGGGGGGCTGGGGGTTGTTCTGCTCTGCTCTGCGGCGCTGTGCTTTAGTGACAGTAATTAAGAGCCCGCAACCTTTTAATGAGTGCGCGTCGAGTAACATACATGAATACACACATTCATACATATATATGTAAGAAATGCATTTCAAGATAGGCTAACTAGCTAACGTTCAAGTTCAAGTGATGATGATGGTGGCCGGCTAATGAATGCAGAGGGCTGGGGCAACGAAGTCGTTCGGGCCGCCGGATGCCAAACATCGCGTATGTCGTACGATTTCAGGGGCCTTCAGTGAGTCGATTTTCGAACAGGCGTTCAGCAAGTCGCTGAAGTGCAGAAACTTTTACCAAACTCCCCCAGCAAGAAAAAAAGCTACAAGCAGATATACATACATACATACACACATATATATATAGAAACATATACAAATATATATGTATTACATACACACATATTCGCACACACAGACTGAGCGAGCACAGTCAGCGGTTTTGCAGCTAAAATAAAAATAAAGCTAAACGCTTTCAAGAGCAACTGAGCACAAGCGAGAGAGAGGAGAGAGAGAGAAAGAGATAGCGAACGAGATGGAACGTGAGTTAGTCAGCGTTGGCAGCGCATTCATATAAGAAAAACAACAACAACAACAACACATCGCTTTCAGCTTTGCTTGTCATGATGGGGGCTGCTGCTGTCGTCTCACACTGTGCGCCTGTGCACAAAAACTGTTTTTTATACAAGGACATTGCCATCGCATGGCACTTACATGAGAGTGCGAGCGCATTTACACATAAATATATGCATGTAAATATATATACAACAAACATAATATATGTACACGCTAGCAATGCGAACTAAATGCGACGCATACAAACGATGACATGCATATGAGAGCGCGCGTCAGACAAGGCTAGATATAGCACAGTGAGCGAGACAACTGGCCCAGCTGGCTGACTAACTGACTCAGCTGTATATGTGTGGCGCTCTCTTTAGCTATCTCTGTCGGCATGTGAAATGTGTAGAGCTGTCTCGCTGTTGCGCACGCTGTTGCTTGGCAACGCGCTGCTGTTGGACGCTGGGCGCCTATTTAGCGGCCAGCGTTTGGTTGGAACAAGAAAACGAAAGTGTTAAAAGCGAGCGCAATGTGTGTGGAGCTGGTGGAGCCCGCTGTTGGTAAACGCATCGGCATTGGCCGTATGTGGAGTCCGTTGCGTTCCGCGGCCATATGTGATTGGGCATCCTGGCCCGTGCCCGGCAATGGGATGGCTTCGCGCTGACAGTGAACAGCATTAGCAGCAGTAGCAGCAGCCAACAAGCCTATGTTTATGTGTGTGTGTGTGGGGGCATCTGCTGCTGCTGCTATCTGGCCGCCTGCTGAAATAGCGACGCGCATGACGCGATTTTGACTACGCCACAAACATGTTGGGGGCCCACCCTCTTCGTACCCGTTCAGGTATATTGAGAGCGGCAGAACTGCTCCATACGACGCTGGGCGCCTATTGAGTTCGGGTGAATTCTACGAATTTCGCCTAACAGAGCAATTTCACTCATTTTCGCGATGTTCATGTTGTCTGCATGGTGGCGGCTTATTTATTGGAATGAACATTCTAGGAACTTGCCCTAGATGTGATAACAGGCGTTCAGCAAGCGGCAGCACAGCAACGACCTAAATAGTGTTTGCTCACGAAACGTTTTTGTTTGGTTGTGGCTGTTGTTGTTTCTTTTATATATGTACGTAACAAGCTATCACAATTTATATGCCCGATTGCAATCATGCACAGCAAGTGAAGAGCGTTAGAGGAGGACGGTTATATTGTTGCGGCTGCGGTTAAGGTATTGTGTCAGCATTGGTTGCTGAACTGGCTAAGCTTTAAGCTTTCTCAGAGTGTGCGAGCTAAACAGACGCTTGACGACAGCTTGCGTGCTGCTCTCGTTGCGCTGCATTGCATGCGCAGAGGGTATGCTGAGCGCATGTATTCAAATATTTTTAAGAGCTTTGAATTAAATGGGCAGAAAATAGTAAGAAAATAGATGCTTTATATTAAAAATAAATTATGTCACGCATGTAAATTTTTAATTATTAAATTATTATAAATAATTTATAATAAAAGTGCATCAAGAACAAATTTACAGAGTAGCTGCAAGCCGACTCTGCGTCTCTCTTATTGCTGTGTGTATTTAACCGCTGTAAGAGTAAGGAAAATAAAAAAGAACAACATTGCAGCTGTGGCCCGATTGCTGGCAATTCGTCTCTCATATTATGCGTTTTTTTTGTTGGTACAATAAATGCTCCAATTTTGCCAGGCGAACATAATGGGACACAAAGCGACCAAGCTGCCAAGCAGACTGAGAACCAATACAATCACTCTCGCACACACACACACACACAGACAGGTGCTTGATAGCCGCTTGCACTTGCACTTGCGGGCAATGGTAGAATTCTGGTTTGTTCTTGTTGCTTTCACTGTTGTTGTTGCTGTCTCTGCTACTGGTTGTTGTTGTTATTATTATTATTTGTTTAATTTGTATGCACAATGTGTGCGTGAGCTTTTGTTTCGCCAGTAGCTATAGTTGTTATTGTTGTTGCCACAACAACAAGCAATGGGGAACAATAGGAGCATAACCGACTAGCTGCCGCTGATAAAACAAGAAAATACTAATAAAAAATATTAAAAAAAAAACACAGTTTACAAAGTGAAAACTTCTCGTAAAGCAGTTTCATTGCGCACACAGCGCGCGAAACTTGAAAGCGAATGTAACGCGCTTGAATAGGCAAAATGCCGCAAATTAGCATCAGCAGTCAGTCAGGGGGGAATTAGCACCGACTGCGATGGGAATATGCTGCAAGGGTATATCGATCACATACGCTGCCCACACACGTTGCGTTTACTTGTATCTCTTTTGCATACATTATTAGAATAATGGCTTAATGCTTCAAGACAATTTTTAGTATATGTTATAAGTATATATAGATAGCATGGTATGCATGTTATATGGTATGGTATTTGAACTGAGCTTTAAGCCTAGCAGTTGGCAGTTTCTATACAATTGTTTAACATTGTCCTACACTTAACTCATTTCATACATACATATATTAGCATAGAACATAATTAGAATTTTATAATTATATTATTGTTTAATTTTAAATATTAGTTTATTTAATGAAATAAATATAAATTATTAATATGCAATATTATTAATATTTTTTTATTTTTTATTTATTTTTATTAAATATTATTTTTTAGTTTTTAACTAATTTTGTAAAAATATCAAAAATTTAAAAAAAAAAAGTATTACTTTATAAAATGCTTTATTCAAGTTTTTAAGACTGTAATATATAATAATAAAATAAATAAAATAATAATATATAAAATGTTTTATTTAAGTTTATATATATACAATAAATTATAATAGCGAGTTATTTAACTTAACTTCAACGTAGAACAAACATTTTAGATAAATTACTTCTAAGTCCCCATAATTTGACTCTTTTTCAAGTCATAAATGCTTGCAGGGGTGTTATACTTAAAAAAGTTTTAGCTTGTAATAGTAATATGAAACAAATTTATTTAAATAAAGAAATAAATAAATAAATTAAAAATAAATAAGTCTGCCGTTTCTAACTCAACAAACTGAATGAAATCAATTGAGCTCCTTTATTTATTTTACTTTTTTAACTGATTTATTTAAGAGATTAACACGCTCAACGGCGCTCCGTTCGGTAGAAGTTAGAAGAGACAGCTCTAGAAGAAAGACTAACTCTAAAAAACAATAATTAAATAAAATTAAATAAGAAACATTGACTAAAATACTGAATATTGCACGAAATACCTAGCCCTTTGGCTATATCACTCAGCAATGAAATACTTAGGTAGTCTAAAGGCAGTGCAATTTCTATAAGCTCTCAAGTTATGTCTAGCTAAAGCATATATATTCCATACATATTATCTATACTATACTCCAATACACTCAAAAAAAGAAACCTTAAGCTAATGATTGGCCCACCAGACAGCTCAATACACTTATCTGTCTTGCCATCGAGGGACAAGTTTACAGCTAAGCCAACGCCATCGCCATCGTCTTACATCTGCTTTATTCGATAACTTGGCTAGAGCTATTTTAAGTTGTTGCATGGCGAACGTGTATGCGAGTGTCAGCGACAATTGTCTTGATACAAGACAGGTGACACTCGAAAGTCCTTTGGCATTTGCATAAACGGGCAGGTGTGGCCGTTGACATTGCCCAAAGGACGCACGGCCATAAAGCGTAGAATGTGTGTGCATGTGTGTGTGTGTGTGTGTGTGTGAAGCGCAATTAACAAAAAAATAAAAAAAAAAGAGAGCAGAAGTAAGGCAACTTTCAACGACATGGCACAATAAGGACAACAAGGACACTTGGAGTGTCAAGTGTTGATATTAAAGCTTCAATGCGCCCGCCCACCAAGGCTGGCGTTTGCTGACAGGCCAATTGAAATCCGGTCAGTAGTGTTGTAAAATGTCGTTTTTCTTTTTTTTTTTTTTGCAGTTACAGCGGTCAGCAATGAAAATATGGCAACTGCATTGCAGCTGGGCGGGCGCCCGAGGGTGGTGCAGCGTTTAGGCAGCCGAACAAAGGAGATGTCTGTCATAAGTTTAAGCGTCTTTCAAGTACAAAATCTTATGCATGTAAACTTGTGTGTGTGTGTGTGTGTGTGCTAAGCTCTGCGACGGTCTGCCAATGCGAAATGTCCCTTATAGCCAGCGGCTCAGCTCAGCTCAGTGCTCTCCCTCTCTCTCTCTCTCTGTGTGTGTGTGCGGCGGTCGGTGCTCCTGTTAGTCCCGCTCGCCCTTTGCCCTTTTGCTGAATGAATGGCCAGCCAAAGCGCATAGAAGTAGGCAACACTCTGCGCTGGCTGCCATTCGGCAAGCGGAAGTGGCATTTAAGCGGATTTTGTCGACTGCTTCGCGCCTCATGCGATCACCACACAGTTGGCCAAAAAGAATTACAAAAAAAAAAAAAAGCTAGAGAAAAAAAGCAAATAAAAAAAAGTCTCTTAACTGTTTGGGGCCCACTGAAATGGTTGCTGGACGAAAAAAACGCCGCGGGCTGTGTGAATTGTCGAATGCGCCAGGTTGCTGCCAACTGGCTGCACGGCTTGAATGCCAAGTGCTCGGCACAGCAGGAGGCGTCAGGGTCCCTCAATAGCCGTCAGCCAGCAGCGAACAGTTTATCAGCTTTAATTATTTATCATGTTCATTACAGTTAAAAACAAGTTTGAGTGCGCTAGTTCGCTTCTTGCTGCGCAGTTAACGCAGAGACTGCGTTGGAGCTCCGCATATGGGCCTTACTATGGGAACTCAATTGTTGAATAACTTTTGTTATTGCTGGAATTTTCTTCATCAACTTTTTGTAACGTCAAAATAACAGTCGAATGCGTGTATATATATGTATATGAAATTCGTTCCTATTTGAATTTTCATTAATAAGGGAGTTACGTAACCAAAAACAAAGATGTATTAGATCTGTGTGATTATTACAGTAAACCCAACAGCATATTGCTGCTGCTTTGGTATTTTGTGGAATTCTATGACGCTTAAAAATAAAAACAGTTACATTTTTATAGAAAATTTTCAAAATTATCGATAGAAATAAGCATAGATGGGATAGGATTAAGTTATTGGAAAAAAAACATGTTAAACTTGAACTATGTATGACATAGTTTCTAGTTGGACAGATGAATGTTAAGACGGAAGCGGGCAGGCTGATGAAGAGGCAGACAGACAGATGAACAGACAGACAACGGAACTAATGGACGGAAAGACGAACAGATGAACGTAGGATCGAACAGAAGGGCGGATATAGCAACGGACAGAAGTACGGATAGAGTCTGAGTCTAAGCCTGAGCCAATGACAGAAGCTGAGGTAGAGACAGAAGCAAAGGCAGAAGCAGAAGCAGAGACAGAAGCTGAGGCAGAAGCAGAGGCAGAAGCAGAAGCAGAGACAGAAGCTGAGGCAGAAGCAGAGTCTGAATCTAAGCCTGAGCCAATGGTAGAAGCAGAGACAGAAGCAGAGGCAGAAGCAGAGGCAGAAGCTGAGTCTAAGCCTGAGCCCAATGTCAGAAGCAGAGACAGAAGCTGAGTCTGAGTATAAGCCTGAGCCAATGATAGAAGCAGAGGCAGAAGCAGAGGCAGAAGCAAAGGCAGAAGCAGAAGCAGAGACAGAAGCTGAGGCAGAAGCTGAGTCTGAGTCTAAGCCTGAGCCAATGATAGAAGCAAAGGCAGAAGCAGAAGCAGAGACAGAAGCTGAGGCAGAAGCTGAGTCTGAGTCTAAGCCTGAGCCAATGATAGAAGCAAAGGCAGAAGCAGAAGCAGAGACAGAAGCTGAGGCAGAAGCTGAGTCTGAGTCTAAGCCTGAGCCAATGATAGAAGCAGAGGCAGAAGCAGAGGCAGAAGCAAAGGCAGAAGCAGAAGCAGAGACAGAAGCTGAGGCAGAAGCTGAGTCTGAGTCTAAGCCTGAGCCAATGATAGAAGCAAAGGCAGAAGCAGAAGCAGAGACAGAAGCTGAGGCAGAAGCTGAGTCTGAGTCTAAGCCTGAGCCAATGATAGAAGCAGAGGCAGAAGCAGAGGCAGAAGCAAAGGCAGAAGCAGAAGCAGAGACAGAAGCTGAGGCAGAAGCTGAGTCTGAGTCTAAGCCTGAGCCAATGACAGAAGCAAAGGCAGAAGCAGAAGCAGAGACAGAAGCTAAGTCTGAGTCTGAGCCTAAGCCCAATGGTAGAAGAAGCTCTCATTGGTGAGCAGCTGAGTAATGTACATAGCTGATATATGAATAAATTGAGTTGATGACTTGCTGAATTGCTTAACGAGTTGATTCATTAGGCGACAATGAATAACATTATTTATTCATGCAAGTTGAACTTGACTTGACTTGACTAATAACCACATAATGTGCCGCTATCAGGCGCGTTGACAGTGCGATTCAATTGTTTATGTTGGACAAACAGCTTAAGCGCTGAAAGCGTCAATGTCAAGGATTCGATTAATTTTATTCACTTGGCTTCTTTTTTTTTGAGGGGTTGACAGATCATCAACAAGCATCAGACGAAAGTGTATTCATCATTTTTGATGTGATAACTTAACGGAATTAAATGCTAGGCGAAAAGCTTTCGCTGCAGACACTCTACAGGACGACGACGACAACAACAACAACAGCAATCAAAATTGTATAAAATGTCAGCTATGACATAATGTCACATTGTTGCATGCTTTGTTGTTGTTGCTGTTGTTCTTGAAGAATGAACAAAGAGCAGCCAAAAGCAGTTTGTGGGGACCAAAGTTAAGTCAAAGTTTTACTTGGGCGTTCGCTGACAACACATTAAGCTTACTCTCGGGCTCGCTCACTCTCTCTCTCTCTCTCTCTCTCTCTCTCTCTCTGTCTCTCTAACTTCTGTAGTGCTAGCTTACTCTGGCTTGCCTGTCGCCTGCTCTCAATACATGCAAAGCCGGCATTTTGTTTTTACGACCTGGCTATGGCTTCTTTTTGTTTTTTGTTTTTTTTTTTTTATTCTTTTTTTCTGCGTAGGGGGTGGGGAGGGCGCCACCTTTGTTGGCATTAGCTTGCTGGGCTGGGCCCTGCAGCCAACAAGGAGCTTTTTGCTGCAACATTGGCAGTCGACTTCCAGAAGCTTTAGCTAACTCATTGGACACGTGCCAAGCGCGCTTCCACGCGCTGGATGTGCGGGAAGTGCTTTTGCGCCATAAAGCAATAACAAAACATATGGCGGAAGCTTTTCCCGGCATTTGGGCTGCCCCCAAATAACAGCTGTGTGGGGCAGATGGTGGTGGCAAGCGCTGCTGATGACGACATTGGCTGATGCCATACGGTACGAGATCAGGAAAGCAGCAGGCCAGGACAGCTGCTGCACGATAAAAGAAGACCTGTAATTGAGAAAGGATGCACATGGATGATGGATGGCGGAGAGCGAGGGGCATGAAATCTAGGGACTATAAACAATAGACAAAGGGGGGAGAGAGAGAGAGAGAGAGGAAAGAGAGATAGAGGGCTTGTGGGAAACTATGGTCTATGGCAGCAGCCAGCAGCCAGCTGCCAGTTGTCTGCGGCAACTTGAAGCTGATTTGGATGAACAACCCCCCACCTGTTTTTTTTTGTCTGCAATCTTACGCAATGTGCTGCTTGGCTGTTGAAATGCTTGATTGACATGTGATGCATGCGACTCTGGCTGTCATCGATTGAGCATAACATATACGCGTTATGATTGAGAATAAGTGAAACAAAACGAATTACAAATAACATTGATTGATTGCCGATTGATTGGCGAACTGCTGTTGCATATTCATTAATATTGCGAAATTATCGATGCACAATGAATTAAAATGGAATCCAATTAATGATCCACATTATGTTTGATTGACATTAAGCCTTTGGTAGACATTCAACGTGAATTGAGGCATGCATAGATTGTGGCTTTATGATATGAAAAAAAAAAAAAAGACTGAAATAGCTGAAACATAGATGGGAAATGAAAGACTAAATATATATGCATAGATGATATCTATCATCTATCTATGTAAGATTGTGTATCATTGTGTATCTATGTAACCTATAGAGAAGTAGATAGATATTTGAACAGATATGCATATGGAAAACAGAGTATACGCAGATATTACGATAGAGAAGAAAAGAATGGATCAATATATGCATATAAATATATCGTAATATCTGTGAATACTTTGTTTTCTATATACATATATGTTCTTGTCAGATATAGGTAGACTCACCTAAAGAAAGTTAGCTAGAAACATAGATAACTATCGTTCTATGTATCGAAATTGATAAATGATAGACAGAAGGATATAGAAAGATAGAAATATAAATATATATATGGATAGATAGAGAACACATGGATATACTACCTTTATACAGATAGATATATACATGTACAAATATATAATAATATATAATATAATAGCTAGATGGGTGTATAGACAGTTAAATATTGAGATAGATAGACATTAAGTAGTTAAAACTATCATAAAGTAGTTATAAAGTTACATAGATAGAGAAATACAACAGATCCTCGGTTAAAGTACGTTTCGCTTAACGAACAAGATGCTAGAACGAATTGTGTTCGTTAAGCGAGGTTCGACTTTAGCTATATAGTTATAGATACATAGGAATCATATTAAGATATCAATAAATAGATAGACTATATAGAGATATATAGAGAGCCAGATAGATATACACAGAGATGTTGGCTGATAGATATATAGTCATATATTGATAAAATAGATAAAAATAATAAATAAAGATGAGAAGCTGCTTATACATGTATATGTATATAGATAAGAAGATATATCGATTAATAAATCGATAAATAAGATAGAATTAAATAAAATAATTTATACGTATAGAAAAATATATATATCAACAGTAGTCACATAAATTAATGTAAACATAAATAAATAAACTACGTTATATATACATAAACAGTTAAATAAGTTAATATGCGAATTTATAAATATATAAACATAAACTTTTTTTAAATTCTATTTGCTGATTGTAATTTCAATTAAATTATAAAATGCGTCAGTCCACAGCAATGAATTGAACTGCAAATGCTTTACGCTCGTTTCATGGCTTTCTAAATTTGATTTTCATATTGATTTCAACTTTTCATTTCATGCATTGTGCAGTTAATTGAAATTTGCTGTAGAAGTCTAATTGCATTAATTGATTGATTGATTACGGCAAATGTTTTCACTTGAGAATGAAAATTTGATTTAAATATGCCAGGTATTCTAGTTGTGAGCACACGCACACACACACAGTTATTTCTTACCTGCTGCATAACGTTTTAATTGCATTGCATTGGGCGGGAGGTAACTAAATAAATATTGCTCATACGCCCGAGGCGCCTGAAATGCTGCAACGATTTTTCGCATTATGCGCAGTTGTTTTTTTTTTTTTTTTTATAGTTTTGTAGTGCACTTGGACTGGTGCAATATATATTTGTATATATACATTTTATACATGTACATGTATATTTTTAATGGCTCGCCTTGCATGGCATTTCAAATATATACAAAAAGAAAAGAAAATAAAAATGAGGCCTGTGAAAAGAGGTTCATATATATTTTACCCTGCAATAATGTGCTTTGATTTCTCGCTGGCGCGTGTCGCCTTATTTTTATTTCTCATTTTTTAATATGTTTTTCAAGTGCACACACACAGAGGCACCCTGAGATGGCTTTACACGTATTTAAGTTGTTTTTGCTGCATGTTTGATGCCGTTTGCCTCCTGCGCCGTGAGTACAACGGCGTAAAGTGGCCAACAAGCCGTTAAGCGTGCTCTCCTGCCATGCATGCGCCCTTCACACAGACACACACACACACACACACACACAGACTAACAGCTGCCCAGTGTGTGTGCAAAGCTTTAATATGAATATATATAAAAACATAAAATAAAATAAAATAAAATAATAGAAGAAAAGCAAAGAACACAAATGCAAATAAAACACAGCTTCGAGTTGACAAAAGGGTTGCAAAACTGCTGCTCATTACCAAAAGTTCACTCTGCGTGTGTGTGTGTGTGTGTGTAGAGTTGCAGTTGCATTATGATATAAGGTTGCTAGCACAATAACTGCCACAACTAAAGCGGGCCGCCATGATAAATGGCTCACGAACTTTTCTCTCGAACAATCGTAGAACTTGCGTTGCGGCGCCTATGCGTATGCCACACATTTGCGACGCCACGATGTGACCCCTTCTCGCACGACATCCTCATCACATTTCTGTTTCTTTTTTCCATCTTGTTGTTTTTTGTCTTTTAGGCCTTCTTGGCAGCAGCTCAATTCCTGCTGCTACGTCGCATCTTTCCCTGAGCTGCAGACCCAGTTCCAGCTGGCCTGGCACAAAACTTAGCAGACAATTGCAATTGCATTTGCTGTCTCCCTCTCTCTCTCTTTCTCTGTCTTTCTGCCATCCCTTCTCTAATGTCTCGCTCAGTTGCCATCTCGTGCCTTTTGCCAAGTTGAAAATTAGCTGCGTTTTATGGGCTTGATTCTTAGAAAGTTGGCCATAAAAAATTTCAACGTCTTTACGTGCATGTTGCAAATGCATTAACTCTTAATTTTTCCGGTACACAGAACTAGCTCATTAAGCCTGTACTATTTCATTTACTTCATCATACATTGCTCGAATTTGTTGATTGCCCTTTTTTTTTATTTAATATTATGAACTAGCTTGTTGGGCCAATTCCTTGAATTTGTTTGGGGTTTTGTTTTATGAAACTCTAAAGTGAACTAGTTCATCAACTAGTAAACTAGTTCGTTCATCTGTTTGAGAACTGAAAAAAACATGTTTATATTTTTTATAAAATCCATGTTTCAGAATATAATTTTTATGTATTTCTAAAATGAACTAGTTCATGAAACCGATTCATTTTTTAAGTATAAGTAAATGTATTTTCAGCTTTCTTATTTTATTATAAGTTTCTGATATGTACTAGTTCATTTGCTTAAGTTTTTGATATGAACTTAACTTGTTACTTTTCATAAGTTTCATAAATGAACTAGTTCATTATTATAAGTTTCTTAAATGAACTAAACCTTTACCATAAGTTTCTGCTTCATTTTTTGACATTTTATAAATTTTGCAATATATTTTGAAAAGAAACTTGAAAGTCTCTTCTATTTTTTCAAGTTTAGTTGCCTTTAGTTGTGGTTCTTGAACTTGCATCAATTCACTCAGGTTCATGAATTTGTAAAACTGTAAATTCTAATTTCAATCTAAGTTTCGATTAACAACTAAATTGCAGTTCTAGAGTTGATTTTAGACTTTTAATTTCTCTGCTATTTACACTGAGCTCAACAAACAGACCAAATTCTCTCACACACACACACACTCACACATATGTACATTCAAAGCTAAATAGTTACATCATTAGATGTAGCTGCCATGTTGACTGCTTGTCTAGCTGTGTTGTCATTGTCAATTGGCGCTGACTCAAAAGGCTGTCGGCTTGGTATCTAATTTAATGGGAGCCGAGGCAAGGATAATAGCCTTGTGGCGTCTGCATTGCTTTAGCGGTCAAATGTCTGTACGAGCATTTGCTGCATTGTCAATTGGCATTCAATTACTGAACTTTTGCCTGCACTCTAATTAAATGATCGATGGATCAATCAATCAATTGGTCAATCGTACAATCTACATGCTGTTCGTATGCCGCATCAATCTTGCGCCAACAGCACAGATCCAGTTGCCATTCGGCATCTGACCTTTTTATGCCATTTGCATTCGCTGCTGTGGCTTCTGTTGCGTCTGATGCAACTGTTGCCTATGCAGTGAGGATTACTATTGGGGAGATGCAAATCATGGGGTTATGTGATATACCTAACAAACACATTTAAGCATGTGATAAAGCATGTCCAGTTGGAATACGTATATATAATCTGATGATTTTTTTCTATCAAACAATATAAATAATAAATATGGAACTGAGTTGCATTAAAGCAGCATTGCAGCATTTAATTTTGAATTGGCTGTGCATAAAATACATTTTCGTATTTCTGTAGTTTTATATGAAGGCTTTGTTCAGCCAACTGGCTAGGCTCTAGTTTAACTCAGTCTACCTTATTTACTTGGTCGCAAAATATATATACATATGTTGTAGTAGGCTCCATTTGATCACTTTCTATGCTGATTTACTCAATATATACATATATGTGTGCATTTGAGTCAAGTCACTTTGATCATCTTCAATTTAGATTTCACTGAGTACTTTTGCATACGGCTCTCTAGTCACATTCTATTCGTTGATTGAAATCATAAAGAGCCTGTGTAAATAGTCTGAGTAGTCATTTCGCTCGCACTCAGCAGCAGCACCTTTACTTTTACCTTACACTACGCTCAGTAATAACTATCTTTGTCCCGCTCACTCTCTTTCTCTCTAGTTGGCGCCCACAAATCAAAAGCGAGTAGTGTGCAACTACTATAACGCAAACTCACTTGGATAATAAATTTACAGTTACTCTATACAAGCTCTCCGTCTCTCACTAAGCGACTACAGTATAATAGCAGCCAATCACAGCACAATTAAAGAGAGCTAAGAAATTGCTATTTAAATTTAATTTTAATTTATTTATGTATTTTATTTAATAAATAAATAAATATTTAATAAATAAAAAATATGAATATATTTAAATTTAAATTTAAAAATGTTAATTTTGAATTTTTCTTAAAATTTTAATCTATTATTTTCAAACATTTTATGAGTTATAGAAATAACATTTTTTTTTTGCCTATTTTATTTATGTATTTTGTTTGAAATATATTATTTTTAAAAGCATTGTAAAATTTGTTTTCTCACTTAAATACTTTGTTGTTGCCTAAGCAAACTATTTTAAATATAAAATTCTGCTCTCCGACGTATTTTTTTTTTTTATTTTGCTTCTTTCTTTCAGTTTAATGCTGAACAATATAGATTTTGTGCCAGAGTCAAACAAAGTAAGCAGCTTATGAATGTGTATAGAAGATAATACTCTTGTTTATTGAGTGCATTTTAATGTAATTTGCTGCGAAATTTATTTGTACTATTTATATAAGAATTATTTACGATTTGACTGATATATATATACTTAATAATTACATTTTATACTGTCACATAAATATTTTTTTGTTTGCTACTAAGCTGAAAGTTGAATGATTGCTCTAATGCGTATAATAGTTTCAATTGCAATATATATTTTTACACTATTGAGGCTAAGTAAGCAGCTTATGAATATGAATAGAAGATAATGCTAAAGCTCTTGTTTATTGAGTGCATTTGAATATCATTTGCTGCGAGGCTTATTATTAGTATTTATTTACAAAAATATTTATGAATATGGCTCGAAATATGTGTGCGTGCGTGTGTGTATGCGTGCGTGTGTGTCGCATAACATAAATCGTTTTGGCCTGGCTTTAATGTGCGTCCTCGTTTTGGCAGTGTCAGCCCTTTGGGTGCTGTCTAATTGGCCAACTGGCTGGCAGGCCAACAGGCTTGCTGGCTGGCCTGATGCATTGACAAACTGGCTAACGTACTAACTGTCTCTTGGCAGCCTCCCTCAATGTGGGCTCTCAATATTTTTGCGCCATTGCGTCTTTGGAACTTATTGGGTCTTGGCTCTGGGCCTGGTTATTCGGCAATATGCTTGCCATTTTATGACAACGCCCACGCCCACGCCCACGCCCACGCCTCCTCTCGCACAAATTTGGCATTTGCATATGAATGACAGTATATGTGGCATATGAAATGGAAAGCAATGCAAATCAATAAGCAGACAGACAGACGTCTGTGTGTGTGTGTGTGATCCACAAATCCAGATGTTATGCAAGCCAAATAATGGCTGTGGCACCATCGCCTCCATTCATTGGCTTGCCAAATCTCAAGCTCAGCTCGATTACGTTCAGGTGTAATCAACATTTTGATAAATTTATGGGCATCTGTTGTCGACGCCAGTCAGGGAAATGCATGCGCCAGCAAAGTTCTACATGGTACTGCAGTTGTACATTTGATAGCAGCAGGTGACATTTCACAGTGCTGTGTGTTAAGTGCTGCCTGCGGTGGCACTGGAGAGTGGGACGGACGGAGAGAGATACAGGCCTAATAGATATGTACAGTAATGCCGGCGGCATTTCAATTTAAGTTGCCACGTGTCAACGGCGCACACAATCCACACTGACACTTGAAGCACAGCGAACAACAACAACAACAATGCAACAAAAGAACAACAAAATATACAAAAAAAAAAAAAAGAAGGAAAACGAAAAAAGGACTAACTTGCCATGACTCCACTACGACGCTGCTATGGGGCATGCGGCACGGCTTAAGCTGGCCCTTTTGTTGGCTCTTACTTTATGGCTGCTTAGGCTGGCTGCCGCATCGATTTACGGCAAACTTGCCACACAAAATGAGCTCTGCTTTTAGGCAGAGCCCCAGACGCTCATACATACTAATGCAATATACATACATACACTTAAATATATACATATATATATATAGTATATAGCAATTCAAATAAAACGCAAGCAACGCCCAGCAGGTGGCGCCACTGGCAGGGCAACCGGAACAGCACCTTGTCTCACCTTAACTTTTGGCCTTAATACCAGCTGACGTGCAGCTGATATAAAACTTAATTAAAGCAAGACCTTAAAGGTGGGCCCTAACATTCACATTCTATTTTAAAGCCAAAACACATTACCTTCATAATATGCTCTTATTTTTATATAATAAGTGTTTTTTTTTTTGTATAGAACCATTTAGACATCAAATTGCGTGAGTGGCTTGAAAGGAATAGCGCCAAGAAGTCATAAATAATATTTTAACTGTACTCATGCAATTATCTATGGCATACGAGGTTTGTTCTATAAGTAACTAAAGTTTTCTCTGTGTGTGTTGTTGTTTTTTTATAGTAATAGTAAATTTGTAATATTATTTATAGTTTTATATGATTTTTTTTTCCATGTAACTCATTATTGGTTAGTTTCGATGGGGACCAAATTAATTATTGTTCAATTATTATTATTATTTTATTAATATTAATTATGCTATCATGCGTATCTCTTCTATGACCTTCTTCACTCTTCGAAAAAGAGTTCAGCTGCTCCTCCGTTGCCATCTTTATTGTCCTATTCGTGAGTGAAGCTCAGGTCCAGGGAACACCTGGGGGCATCTTTAGAATATTATTTTCGGCTACAAATCAGAGTTCGTAATTGAACGTTTCTCGATGTTTTACGCTCATACTTTGAGAGCCACCGTGAACGAACAGAAACAACGTGAACAACAGAAAAAAACATTTGTTTAAAATTTTTGTTCTCTTAATTTGTTCCCAGACCGCTTGCTTGAAGCCAAAGGTCTTTTATGTATGTGTTGTATGTATGCGAGGGCTGTGAAGATCATTGAATCTGCTCATATACTGAATCTCATTGCGCGAGCGTCAATCGTATCGCTCCCTAAAACGATGATCGTGTAAAGAGCACCACACGAAGTCTACCCCAGCTCAATACGAAAAGAACCGAAGTCTTCTGCTGAGAGCGAGCGCAAGTGCGTATGATTTTCAATGGTTAATCTCGTGAAGGTTGAAATCAATATATTGCCACAGAAATATCGTTAAGCGAATCTCTTTAGTGCGTGGAAATAAAAATCAAATTTATCAAACTACTTTTTAAACAGACCTCTTACTACATTATTAAAATGCCCAACTCGCTGGCTTCATTATTTTTGTTTTCACTTTTCAGATTTTTCCCCAATACTCTCTATCTGATGAAATATATATTATGTAGTAATGAGCACTTATTTGTAATAAGAGCAGCACTGAAATTTGGATTTGCAAGAGCGGGAATGTCTGCACTCCTGATGCTTGAGCTGAGCTGTGCAACTAAAAGGTAATTGGATTGAAACCAGAAGCGAGCCATTCTAATTATTATTAGTGATTCCGCGAAAGAACAAGCCGCAAGTTACATATTTTGGATCTTATAACAGAACAGTATCAATATCTTGTCTGGCTGTTAACCTAAGATTCAAAAGAATGAAACTAATGCGCAATTTGTGTTTTTTCTTTCTCTTTCTGAGCACAAGTCTAACTTGAATAAATGCCTCTTGTGAGAATTCCATTATTTGGCTAATTTAATATATAAATAGCAGAGCATGGAAGGCGGAGAGTAAAGAGTGCGCAAATTTGCTCACTGAAACCATTTCATAACTCATTTTAAGTAATTTTCAAAAATTATTAAACTTAAAATATTTTATAATTAAGTGGCAAACAATCTTGTATATATAAAAATTTAGATATGAGCAATAACTTTATAAATTTATGAAATATAATTATACAAAATATCAACACTCTTGCTGTGTCAGCTGTTGTTGGAGAGCACTTCAAATGGGCAGCTAGAAGAAGCCAGCAGAAGTATCCAGCTAAGCAATTGTATTCGAAATCCTCAACAATTTCAATTCACTTACAATTGTTTTTTGTTTTCATCTTTAAGCAAATGTAAAACCGAATTCAAGTTAGACAAGCTGATTGATTTTATGCATAGCAGCTGAGCCAGCCTAATCGATTAGCCTCTTCAAATATTTATATGAAAATGGAATTCCCTTTGAGTGTACACATTAAATAACAGATTTGCGAAAGCTGTTGAGTTTTCGTTTCTACGATTTGTTATGCTGGGAACAACTATTAAAAATCTATATCCAAATATGTAATTATAGAGTTGTTGTCGCAGCAACTGACTGAATGGTTAAGGACGCACAGTTGGGTCACATCTGCGGTCAGGCAAATGACATTTAACAAGGCAATTAAGTAGTTGGTATTACAGTCGTGACAAGCTGGAATCTCAAAAGGCTGACCCGTGAGAGAGGGAGCAACAGAGAGAGAGAGAGAGCGGGAGAGCGGGAGCGGGAGATGTGTCCTTTTTGCCTTTGCGTGCGGCCACAAAAACCACAATACTTAGCAGGAGCAACAGCAACAACAGCAGGAACAGGAGAATGGACAACAACGGAGACCGGCAACTGGCAACTGGCAACTGGCAACTGGCAACTGGCAGCTGGCATGTGATGTCTGACCTTGAAATTTATGGCTTAATATAATAAAATGCCCAAAAGTATGCAATGTTAAAGTGAACGACGCCATTTCTGGCTGCCTTCGGGGCAGCCATTCGCTCTGCTTCACATCTCTCCATTCCACTCCTCTCGCTATATACGAAAATAAAACGCAATTCTGGCAGACGCAGACCCCACACACACACACACACACACACAAAAGGGAAATGAAATATTAATAATAATAAAAGCAACAAGAAGGCAAAGCAAGAAAAAAAAAAAAAAACGAAAACAAAATCAAAACACAATAGATGAAAATAGCATGAAAAGAACACAAAATTTATGCCGTTTATATATGTGAAACGGGCGGGGAGGGTGGCTCGGTTGAGCTGGGTCTGAGCGTGGACAGCTCGGTGGAGCGTCCTTTTCGAAAAATTGACTAGCAAATGTTTATCAAGCCACGCCCAGCCGCTCAACTTGTGGCTCGATTTACGGCTTAAAAAACATTTTTCAATTTCATCATCGAATTTCATAAAACAAGCAAGCAGCAAGAGTGGAAAGCAGACAACGAGAAGGCAATGCACGACTAGATGTTACCTGGACGCTGCTAAAGAGCAGCTGCACGTACATATATATACATATATATACATATATATATATATATATATATATATATATATATATATATCATCATCATCATAGATCATCATCATCTACTTCGTAAGCTGTAAAGGAAATTTCGCTAGATTCAATAAATTTGTGGCCCTTTTGCAATTTTTAGCTCACGTGAAACGTGTTCATGTGAGAAAGCACAAATTTGTTTAGCGCTAAAATTATGTTGCTCTTTTGCTATATTGAACGAAATGTGGCTAAGGTAAGCGAGTTACAATTTCAAGCTATTAGAATTAATGTAGACTTTAAGTACAATGGAGTTAAATGGAGTGCGGCTTGCTTTAAGCATGAATGAGATAGCATAAGATAGAGGAAGACATGAATATACTGAAGATTGAATATTAAAGAGTTGCAAAAATGTAAATTAAAGCAGCTTTTTTTTTTTTATTATTTACGTTATGTTCCCGAGATCAATCAAGAGCGAGACAAGGAAAATGGGAAAACGTTTGCAAGCCGATCGTGAACGAGCTCGTTAAAGAACCAATGCAATCGGTTGCTCTCTGAGTCTGTTTATAGATCGTGAGTGAAAGAGACTTATATGCCGACATCGAGGAATGATCAACAGTTATACGCAAGCTATATTCAAAAGACAAATTGTGGACAGACAGATAAACAGAAGCTAGAAGCTTAGAGAGACAGAACAAAGCAGAGACTCAACATAATGAGAACAGCGATCTATGTTGAATTGAACTTTTATATCAAATTCTTATTTAAGAGAAACATTCTTGCAAATCTTAAGCATGTCCTTAGAATAACTGTCAAGGCTTCACTGGGAATGTAATTAGAGCATAGAGTACAAGAGTTTCTCTTATAAGTCAATACTCAATTGTTATGAATGATCGTAAAGCAAGAAACGAAAGCGATGTTGCTAGCATTTTTGGCTTATATGAAAGACAAAGCCTATTTTATGATGCTCATATTAGAGCATAGTCAGATACTCGGACAGACAGGCTCTGGCTCTCGATCAAGATTAAACATATATATATATATACACATATATAAGGTCCACCATCTATTGCTCTATGTTACATATGCTCCACACAAAATCAATATACCCACTACAGTCGGTGAGGCGTAGCTGATTGGTATTATAATTGAAGTGTATTGGCCATTGAAGTGGTTATAAAAGCTTAAGATTTATTTTTAGTTTTGGTATTTATTATTATATTAATATACATGCACAGACACATGCATAAATATCTGATGACATATCTAATTGTTTAAGTTCTGATATCAAATAAATAAATATATATATATAATTATATGTACATAATTATATATGACTATCTTATCTATAATACATTGAAGTAACAAATGTGTGTGGCTGATTTCAGTGACCTTTTGCATTGGCTACATTTGGTATATATACAAATACATACATACATATATGACGTCACAATGGGAATAGACACTTATGATCGCACAGATATATATATAAATATATGTATATATATTGCTATTTGATGTGTAAATCGAAACGGCGCCAGCAAAAAGCTAGACAAAATGGCTAAGGCGCAGTTAGCAAACAGCAAAAGCACACGCAGACACATATGTATATATATATATATATATATATATATATATATATATATATAAATATATATAGCTTACACACACACACGCACATTCAGTCAGTTTTTTGGCACACTCCAGAATTAGAAGCGACTGCAAATGTTGCTTAGCCGCGATTTTAGTTTTCATTTGAAGGCCACGCTGCGTATGCGCAATATTTTTGGTAAAACTTTTGCCAGCCCCGCGGGAACCAATTCCCTTGTTGTCGTTGTTATTGCCATCTGACAAGCTTGGCAAGCAACTTATCAAATAACAAGTTTATAATTAATGTGCCAAATGAGGACGCAACCGCAAGTTAAGTTTGCACTTCACACGGTCTGCCATTTCCCATTGTATTACAAAAATAGCTGCAATTGCAACAGCAACAACAACAACCGTAATATAGGTAGATAAAGGTGGCAGCAACAGCAACTATCAGCGGTCAGACAACAGCGACGCATGCCACTTGCAACTTCCGTTTCCGGCCGATGGCGTTGCAAGACACCAAAAAATGAAAAAAAGCAGAAACTACAAAAAGTTTGTCTACGAAATAATGCCTGACTGCAAAATACTGTGTTTTGTCAGCTGAATCTAGAGGCAAAAAAGCTAAAGTTTTTGTTTTGTGAATATTTGTTAATATTCTTGACTCTCTCTTCTACGGAGACATATTGCGTCTATATAACTTAGTTATATACCTGAATAACATTGGATATGCATAGCTTTCTGACTAGCATATGAATATACTCTCTTTGATTCATAAAGCACAGAGCATTAAGATTGCACAGCAGAAATATAAGCTTTTTTTTGTCATCTGCAAAGCACAACAATGAATATACCCTGTAAAAACTCGCAGCCCTTGAGTTAGACAAAATTTGCTAAAGAGAGTTTTTATTTGAATGTTTGTTAATGAAGTGAAAAGAGTATATTGGGTTTTCGGCTTGCCATTGATCTATCTAGCTTTGAAATTTGGAAAATATTCTCATTGGTATTTCTTATTTCTGTTCTTCTCGCTTTTTTTCCTTTTCAACTGTACTCTGATTGCACTATACATTTGCAACTAACTAGCATACCCCATTTTTGTGCACTTTTATAGAGTATAAAAAATCGTTACGAAAATGATTCGAAATTGCCGCAAATGACTGCAGGAGCCTTTGGCTTGTTTAAGGTCCTGACATTTTCGAACAGAGCGTTTGAAATTTATTAGGCTTACGAAACAAGGACACACACACACACACACACACGCAAGGCAGAAAAAACAAGAAAAGTAGACAGCAAAATGTATCGAATTCTCTTGCAATTCCTTCATTTGTTGTCGCTTTTCTTTCATTTCGCCTGCTTTGCGCATTGCTTTTCTTTTCTTTTTTTTTTTTTTTTTTTTGTGGATCATTAGCATTTGGCTGACTTTTTAATTAAAGCCGCGTAATTAGTTTTGCTGTCCACCGACGCCGGCAGGTGGCGCCAGCGCCCATAGAGAAGACCCTAGCCGCGGTTAAAAGATGCACGATGTTATAATTAAAATGCGAGAGAGTGAGAGAGAGAGATAGGGAGAGAGAGAGAGGGCGAGAGAGTGTGGGAGAGGAAATGAACGAAAGAGAAATGTTCACAGATTTAATATAATTATAATGAACGTAATTATGCAAGAAAAAAGGAAATAAGTAAAGGGCAACGCAGGTAAAATATACACACACAGCCTACAAAAATCAATATAACAAGTCAAGGCACACACACACACAGGGAGGGAGAGAGAGGCCTTTTTGGTGTCTTGCGAGGCAGCTGTCTTCCTTTTTGGCTGGCGTCGTTAATAAATTTTCCATAGCATTTTAGTTGGCTCTTTTCTACAATTTTTATGGCCACAATAAAATGCAAGTTACCGGCTGCTTTCAGGCCTGGCGACAGCCAACTTCTTACCCACTCCCCCATCCGCCCAGCTGGGTTGGCTGGTGTCGGTGTCGGGTTCGGGTTCAGGTCGCGGACTAGGGTTGCCCGTAAGTATATTGCGCACGCGATGCAGCTAGAGCTAGAGATGGCAGCCAACCAAACTGAGCATATATGGGGCAAGTACTTAAGATCCATTAACTAACTATATGTCGAAACTATAAGCATATATGTATATGCTATTTCTATAGCTAACTGTTATAGCTCTAATGGATATTTAAGTTAATGTTGGACATAGATAGATATTTAGGCTTTGTTTTTTTTTTTTTTTTTTGTTTAGCTAATCCTGTTTGATTTAGTATGAATGTTGTTATATTTACACAGCTAGTTTAACAATGTATTCATATAAGTGTATTTTACTCACACTTTAAGAAAAAACTCAGAGAGCGATGGATTGCAACGGCTCTTTAATGAATTGAATAGAAATTTTTGTTCATACTGAGTTTTAATACGCGCATATAAAAAATTATATAAAAATAAATAAAATAAAATAAAGCAAAAAAAAGTAAAATTGTATATATGTTATATTACATTAATACATATATATTATTAATATTAATTTAAGAATTCCGTAAATATATTCTAAATTTGCTTTAACTATATAAAAAAAAAATTATAATAAATAAATAAATAAATAAAGCAACGTTTTAGCAATAAAAAGTTGAGAGTTAAATAAATAATCAAACTATGTCTGAATATATTTGTTTTTACCTTTTAATATAAACATAGAAGAGATTTATAAGAAATTGAAATAGAATTATTTAGCTACATATATATATGTAAATAAAAATTAAAATAAAATAAATTAAAAATATACAAATTTTCTAGTTTTCTCCCTAAAGTCAAAATTAAAAATATATATTTCAAGCATATCTGAATAAATATTGTCTTTATTTGTTAACTAAACACAGAAAAGCTTTACCATAAATTTGATAGAGAATTATATATATATATATATATATATATATATATATATATATATATATATATATATATATATATATGTATGTATGTATATGGGATGAAATGAATGAAGAGTTTTATGCATGCAAGCTTTAGAGTTTTCACTCTGAAACCCAAGTTGAAAGATATTTATGAAAATTAAAAACTCAAAAAATCAGTTTAAAATTGATTCAAGCAAGGCAAATATTAGTTATATGAATGTATAGCTAAGGACTACGGACTACGGACTGCTGCTGCTGCTGCTGTTGCTGTTGCTGCTGCAGTCCGAATGCCATTTTATTTGTGTGTGTTTTTGGGGTCGCTTTTGTATTTATTACATTTCAATATTTGGCATGTTGTTCGTGCTTCGTGTCACAAACTTTTGAAATTAGGCGGCCAGCAGAGAGAGAGAGAGAGAGAGAGAGAGAGAGAGGGAGAGAGTGAGGGAATAGAGGGAGAGAGAGCAGGGAGCAGCTAAGTGAGAAGCGGAGCTAACAGCATTTTCTTGGCTTGCAGAGCCGGCGCCGCTAAGTATGCAACGCCGTTTCGTGTTAAGTCATAATTAAATGAAATTCAACCGTGTTTTTTTTTTTTTTTGTAGCTGCAAGAGCATGAGAGAGAGAGAGAGAGAGATAGCTATAGCTATGTAGCTGCTTTAGTTCTGCGTGCCGTTGCTGCATTTGTAGACATTTTTTTTTGACTGCCCTTCAGCAAAGCTGTTGACTCCCAGCCTAAAGAGAGGAGTGTCTAAAACAACAACAAATTCAAGAGAGAGCGAGAAAGAGAGAGAGAAAATGGAAAGGAAATAGCAATAGCAATGACAGGAACCATATCAATGTAACTATGTAACTGTGCATGACCGGCATCCAATAAATGTTAAAAGTCAAATTATAGAAGCATTGATTGGATAAGTCGGGGAGTGGCTCGGCATTTGTGCACCGGTTCACATCATGACAGCTGCGTCAGGTACAGGGCTTCCATGGTTAAAGAGGAGCTTAACTCCAGTTTATTATCCATTTAAGAAAAGTTTATTTCATTTGCTGTGCAGTTAGACAATAAATGCAGAGAATCAATTGTATGATAGTCGTACATGTAATATATATGTCTCTGCATGTATCTTTCTTGATTCAAATTGATATCTTAGATCGAATCGTCTCACTATATACAGTTTCTTCAGGAATTATAGATCAAGGAGATTGATATATTATTTGAGCTCGACTTTTTATATAGAATTATGCTTAGCTCTTTGACTTTTAGGTATTTTGATCTCTTTTTCTCGCTTCTCCCTATAAATCTCTCGCATTTTACATTATTCTCTATATATATCTCTCTTTTGCTTTCTTCCTTCAGATATTACTCTCTTTAGCAATATCTCTTATTGCCTCTGCTTCTCATTTTCACTTTGCACACTCCATTTCTTTATCTCACTCTTCCTTTATCAAGATCCAATTCAATTCCCTTCCTCTCCTTCCCTTCTCTTGCTGCCACTGTGACTTATCTTCCGCTCTCTTACACTTTTCCTTTCTCTCGTTCACTCTCTCTATCTCTCGTTTTTTTCCCTTTCTCTCACTATAGGTCTCTCTGCCTCCCTCTCTGTCTCACTCTTTCTCTCTCTCTCTCTCCCCTTGCCTTTCTCTCTCAATCTCTAATACTGTATTTCACTCAAGCTCCTTCTCTCTCTATGTATCATCCAGTCCCTACCGATTCATCTCTCTCTTTCTATTCTTCTCAGCCTCGTTGACTCTCTCTCTCTCACTCTCTCTGTTGTGCTCTCTTTATCTCTTTGCTAGCAATCGCGCAGCTTGTTTTTGATGCTCGGTCTGCCACAGCCGGCAACTATCGTCGCCTAACGTGATTATGATAGTTATCATTATGTGGCTCTATGTGTGTGTGTGTGTGTGTGTGTGTGTGTGTGTGTGTGTGAGTGTGATACGTAATGATGACATTGTTTGTCGTGGGCCGTGGCTGAGGAACAGCTGTTCGTCATCGCCTGCTGTGTGCTTTCGGCTCCGACTGAGTTTTGCAGTCGCTGCGAGCAGCTGTTGTTGTTGCTGGCGCTGCTGGCACTTGATTGGGGCGCCTGCGCCACTGGAAGCGGCTAAAGGTTTGTCACATGTTTTTGGCCACCTAGAAAACATCGCATGTTGCTTCCAATGTGCCACAAAAGGCAAAAAGCAAAAGCAGCAGCAACAACTGCTGTCGCGAATTGGAAATGTAAGCGACATTGCAGTCGTGCGGCCGAGCAGCGAGCAGCGAGCAGAGCAGAGCAGAGCAGAGCAGAGCAGAGCAAAGCAAAGACAGTTAGCCAGTCAGTCAGTTCGCCTGTCAGTCAGCCAGCCAGCCAGCCAGCCAGCCAGTCAGTCAGTCAGTTTGTTAAAACGAGAGTAAGAAATTTGTGCAACTGCCAAAAAGTTTTAATGTTAAATTGTTTAAAACATTTGCCAAGTGCGTCGCGTGCTCGCCTCACAAACTTGTGGCAATCAATCAATTAGCCAAGACCCAGCCAGCTGCCAAGGGGGCAGCCAAGATAACCAAAAGCCAACCAAGCCAAGCCAGTCTCCCAATCTGCCCCAGACGACGCAGCAAGCAAAACAACACCAGCAAAAACAACAACAAAAATTAGTATACAAAAATCAATATCCGTCTAAAGTTTATTTCGGCTTAACTCAAATGGAACTAGAAGTTTAACAACAGCAGCAACAGCAACAGAAATAATTACACTGAGAACAACGATTAGTTAACTCAATTGATCCGCGCCCAAAGCTCCACAAACAACCAAATTGAATTCTGATAACAAGTTACTAAAACATATAAGTGAATAAATATATACATATATATATATATATTAACCATAACCCAAATTAATCGTATAACTATTTTTCAATCCTAAACAAATTTACTTATTAAACTGGCCAAATTATACGCAATTTAAATAATATAATTAATTTATATTCGCGCTTTTTGCTAGACTGCATTCGCTTACGTAATTTATTCAAAACACATATAATCCACAATAAACAATAATAAAAAAAAAAAAAGATTAAAAAAACGCCTATTAAGTTTGTCAAGTTTAGAAAATATAAAAAAACAAAAAAAGTCCATTTTGTGCTAAGCTTAAAAGCAAAAAAAAAAAAAAAAATTTACACGCCAAACTGATTTTGAGAGAAGCTTTAACAAAACATATATATACATTAAAATTAAAAAATAAAAAATATTAGTATAAAAATTAATATAAATGCTGAACTGACATAGAAACAAAGCTGCTCCATCCATAGTGCAAAGTGAAGTTAAATACAAAATTATATAATATTCATAAAAAAATAAAATAATTAAAAAAAAAAAAAATAAAAAATAAAAGTCATATTTCAAAGGTTAGTAAAACAAAATAGTTTTAAAAATATAATTTAAAAAATAAAATATATACTTATTGATTTTTTTTTTTTAATTTTGAAGTACAATGAACCATTTATTAAATTTATATAAATAAAAATTGTGCAACATATAATTAAAAAAAAAAAAAAAAACAAATATTAATTTGAGATATCTATTTATTATTTATAAAAAAATTAATTTAAAATTTATTTGAAAAATTAATATACGAACAAATAAATATGTAATGAATATATAAATAAATAATATTATAAATATGCATATGAGAAATAAAAGAAATATTTAAAAAATTCTTAAAAATATATATATTTAAGAATATTAAAAAAATATACTATATTTTTATTTAATGACTTACAGTATATAATCAGGTTTTTAAATAAATTGCTTGGTTTCAATTATGTTTTTTTTTTTTTGAAACGATAATAAAAAAAAATTATCATCTTCAATACATCAAAGTTAAAAAAAAAATCGTTTGCTTCAAATTATTAAAATATCGTTTAGCTACAAATTGAATAGATTTCATTGGTTTTAATCAATATTAAACTGATTTTGATACTGCTCAATAAAAATTTAGTAGAACTGAGGGAAGATTAAGTGAGAAATTGATGATGCATTTTGCATATTTGCAATTTGCATTGCTAGACAAATCGCTTCTGATAGCGGCAAGCTGTTGGACACACGTCCAATTCAAAAATCAACGGTTGATTGAACGCACAGCTGAGCGACACGCACACACACACACACACACACACACACACACACACACACACACACTCACTGACAGAGCTACTGAGAGCCTACGGCAGAGAGCTTGGCCCAGCTGTTCGTGTGTGAAGAGCGCGTCGCCTGCTGAGTGAGAACAGCCGGCAAGCGCAAAGCAACGGTAAAATCAATATTTACTTTGCTGGCAGCTGTTTGCAGCTGTATTGGTGCGTTTGTCTCTCTGTGTGCGTGTGTGAATCAGATGGCTCACCTTCCAGTCCCTTTGCACACTTTAATGCTGTCGCGTAGTATCGACTGCATGGAGTTGAGTTAACTAATTAAAATTAATAATTTGTTCTATTTGCTAGTATAATATAGGCCGATCCTGGCCCTAGGCCTATACCCGAATAAATTCCCATTCAACTTTGGCATTTGCTGCGACTGGAAGTTGCGTAATTTCATTAGCGTTGCCCAATCGAATATCATGCACATCGACTTCCAGTCGGTCGGCGTTTAGCGGCATTTTTCTTCCATTCCTATTTTGTTGTTTTTTTTTTTTTTTTTTTTGGTTTTTGTTTTTGGCTTTGACACGAGGACGCGGCGTCGTTAACGAGATATCGTCGTCGCCTGCTGCCTGCTGTATATCCGCCGTAGTGTCCGGCTATTCGTGGTCAGCGTCTCAGTTGTTATCCGAGTGTCTTGTGCATTATATGAGTAACAATTCATAGTCCGTCGCACTTCTAAAGCAAAGCACGTAAATATATATTTCCAAACTGCGCGTATCTGTAAATAGTATAATATATGTTAATTTATACAGTTGCTACAATATTAACATAGATGTATGCATAATTTATAAATACATTGCTAGAATAATCGAATTATAGCATATGTGCTTGGTTCTAATAATACAAATATTTTGTGATTTTTTTTTTATAGTTTGAAATAAAAATTCAAATTTGGTGAAGTTGTTATGCAGAATTTGTATATGAGTATCTATATCTATATAGAATATATATCTAAATAGAATATATAACTATTGTCCTAATTGATTTTTAGTTGGCGTCGATAAGATAACAATATTTGTGTGATATTAATCTGTGCTATAGATGAGCATATACACCATATAGTTGAATATATATTGAATAATCTATCATAAGTTAACTTTTGCCTGGTTTTTAAGATCAAAACATATAAAAAATACAATTTATTGTACATACGATATACGATATGCGTTACAATTTACGAGGTACGATTTATGATAAAGAATATACGATATACGGCATAGTACATACGATAGACGTTATACGATAGACGATATACGATTTACGATATAGTACATATGAACATACGATATATGAACTCCTGCTTCCATTTGGGCATCTCTGTTTGCGTCTGTTTCGCTTCGTCTATATAAACGCAGTGATCTCAAAAGCTATACAAGCTATCACAGTTTATACCTAGATTATTTCATAGATGAATGATCTATTTATTTACGTTTACTGTAGTATCTAGTTATTAAATCGACAATCGTTTATTATAGTATCTTGAGTGTAGTAAAATATATATTTTGAATTACAAAATTTTCTTTTTTAAATTCAAAATATATTTTTGTTTTTTTTTTTTTACAAATTATTTTTTAAATTAATTTCATTTGCTAAGCCGCAAAATCTTTAATCTAAAAGAAGAAAATCGTAAAATTCTAGTTGGACTTAAAGTAAGCTATAGAGTTGCTCGTATACCCTGTTTGCATGGGGCGAACTAGTGAGAAGAGGATAGGCTGCGGGAGGGGGTGTGGGGGGTGGTTAGAGTTATGCCTACTCTATTCAGCAAGGAGTCGAGTACTTAATGCGCCAACTCCAAAATGCCAAGGCGGCATATCGAAAAATCGACGACAACGACGACGGCGGCGCCGACGAGAATGACTGGCAAAATGTTAGCCGGCGCGGAACGGTTGGGCGGGCGGGCCATGGCGCCAGTAACGAGACGAGAGCAAACGAAACAGAACGAAATGAAACGACTGGGAAACGAGTCAAAAACGAATTGAAACGAATTGGAAGCGACGAGTGAGGCTCGTTTAGCCGGCAGCACGAATCGCAAGGACGAGGACGAGCCCTCCTCGGCCCAGCTGAGCCGACAACAACAGCAACAATAATAACAGTAGAAGCAGCAGCAGCAGCAGCAGCAGCAGCGACAAACAACAGTTATAAAAGCTTTGGCAGCACCGCACGCAGACGCAGGCTGGAATAGTTCCAATAACGGCAAATAAGCCACAGTCAAAGCAACAACAACAACAACAGCAACAACAGTGAACACTGAAGTTGCCGTGCAGCCCGAAAAACGGCGACGAACAGACGCCGCTGCTTCGCGTCGCAGTCGCAGTCGCCGCTTGTTTCGCTGCCCAAACGCCGACGCCGCTTCGTTGTGCGAGTTGTTCCGGCCAAAGAATCAGTCGTCGTCGAGCTTTCAAAACGTTTGCAGCAAACGAAAAAAGAAAACATACACAAACGTACACAGATTGTGGCAGCAGCTAAAGAAGAAGTCGCAATTACAGCCACAGCAATACCAACCAGCAGCAGCAGCAACAGCAGCAGCAGCAGCAGCAACAGCAGCAGCCGCCGCAGCAGCAGCAGCTATAAAGTAAATTCAATTCGAACGCAGAAGTTGAATAAAAACTTATGTTTTTTTTTTAAAGTTATAAACAATTTTTTTTTCCCGCAACTTGCAATTGATTACTGCAATCAAAGTGACAAATTTTTGTTTGGTGTATGTGTAGATATATATGTGTGTGAGTGTGAGTGTGGGAGTGTGTATAGTGGTGTGTGTGTGCCGCAACTTTCTTTCAGTGCGACTTCGCACTGGCGGCCTGGTCGGAGGTTTTCTTGTGGCTTCCTTGCGGTGATATCATATAACAAATTGCCACAGTTCTCTGTGGCTAGCAACTACAACACGTGCTGACTGCTCCATGTGTGTGTGTGCGTGTGTGAGAGAGTGTGTATGACTGTATGTGTGTGTGTGTGACCTATTGATTCTACAACTTCCTCTGCAGTTGTGTAGCTCAGTGCAGTTCCGTTTCATAGCGGCTTCGCTTGCAACTTCTTTTTAGTGCCCCAGTTGCGAAGCAGCTCTTCAACGTTGCAAGTGATTAAACTGTTTCGGTTTCTGTGTATTTCTTCTCTCTCTCTCTCTTTTTTTTTGTATTTTTTTTGCAGTTTTGTTTGAAGTGATTGTTGCACTCATTTGGCTAATCATCGAGCCAATCAATTCTTGATTGAAATCTGAGCTGCAGCATTGCGTGACTCGATTGAAAGCCAGAAAGATATCAAAATTCAATATCAGAGCAAACGTATCTAAAGAATATCCAAATTAAGCTTAGCTTTAAACTGTGAAACTTTTGTGAATTGCAATTTATAATTAATGAATTAATGTATTGAGAGTTTTAAATATGATGCTATGATATGATATCATATCGTCTTATTATATGATATAATGAAGATATATTTAAAACTTTTATTGGCATCGACTGCAAAAATCATATTCAAATTATATAAAAATGCATACTATATGAAAGCGGAAACCTAAAGCTTTACTAAGTTATGAAGTTCGGCTGATATATTATATCATATCATATCATATACATATATAACATATATAAAAGTTTCAAGCTAAAGTAGCTTGAAATATGGAAAACTATTATTTAAAATATATTAATTTTGCGAATTTTTAAACTAGTCTTTGATCTAAAATCATGCTTCAGTTTTAAATTATAAGATAAATGCAAAGTGAAATTGAAAGAGAACTCGAAATAGATCAAAGCAAATATCATTAGCTAATCTATGCTCTAACGTCTGTCTGTCATAGTCAGGTTATACTGTACTGTGCCTAAAATAAGCTTAAGAATGCTTCCAAATAGTTTTTAACCATAAAAAGCCGGACGTTTTCCAGTTAACAAAAAAATCCAAAAAACTTAGCTATAGAATAGATTTTCCCTTTCAGATAATTGTTTTTTTTTTTTTAATTTATTAAAATATTATGGCAAAATTCCAGCTTAAAGCAGAGTGGGGCAAAATATTTGTTTTCAATTTCTTCCTCTTCTTTTCTTTGCTTCTAAATGCAACAAAGTTGCCCAGATTAAAGGTAAACTAGCAAACAGACCCAAAAGAACGCCAAAGTTGGCAAACAGGAAACAAAAAAAAAAAAGTTTGCAACTGAAAGTTGTTCGGGATTCGCACTTTGGGATAATTTTCTTTTTGTTAGATAAAAGTTGAAATTAGCACGGCAAAGTGTGCTCGACTGCCCTCATCCTATGGCGTTAGATATTTTGTTTTAATATCGCTTTGAGCTGCAAACTATTCAAATTTCCTAAGAGCTCAAAGTTGTGTATTTAGCTTAGCTCTAAAATGAAATCAATTTAATTTGAAGAGCTCATTTGAAGAGATTGTGAAACTAGCATAGAGAGAGAGAGAGAGAGAGAGAGAGAGAGAGAGAGAGAGAGAGAGAGAGAGAGAGAGAGAGAGAGAGATTGACAAGAGAAAAGGAAATGTAAATCAAAACTCTTTTAGTCAAGTTCTGCTGCAAAATAAAGTCAGCTGCTTGCCTTGGTGCTGTATGTAGATATCTAGGCATATTCTAATTTAATTTAATTAGAATCTTGATTGGAGAATTTTCCATTGCAATTGCAAAATACTTCCTTAGTTCGAGCGGCTGCACTTGACTTAAGCAACAGCACATTTTGGTGGCAGATGCCGCTGAAATGTGACCAAAAATAGCAAAAACTCATTAATCAAATTCAAGGCGTGGCCAAGACCAAGAGCAAGACCCCTCAAAGAGCTATAGCCCTATGCGAAATGTGAAATGCAAAATATGGCAATGCGTTTGCCCACCACTCACAACTGACAACTTGGGCATATACCTCATATGAGTGTGTGTGTGGAGCTATATGTGGGGAGATACAACAAATGTAGCTGCATTTGCCGGCGACTCGCTGGGTGAATCATCAGCCGATGCCGCCAACAACACGGCACGAAGCAATGCCAATGGAGACACTAGCCACAGCAGCAGCAGCAGCAGCAACAACAAACTGAAAGGCAGCGGAGCGCAACGCCTGTAGCAAGGGAGAAGGCGCATTGGGCACGTAGACCAGGCACGCGACCAAGTCCAAGTCGCAAGGAGGCAACAACAGCAACAACAGCAACAGCAGCAACAGCAGCAACAACAGTGCAGGATTACAGCAACTGCACGACAAAAATATCAAAAGGAGTTGTTAAGCTCGTTGTTGTTGTTGCTGTTCTTGTTTTTTTTTTTTGTTGTCTTCCCTTTTTATGGCTGTTGTTGCTGTTCTTGTTGTTGCTTTTGCTGCTTTTTATAGTTTTCACATTCAGTCAGGCAACGCCAGCGCCTGATGACGTCGTTGTCGTTGCTGTTGTTTTTGTTGTCGTTACCATGGCGCGATGACGACATCTTTTTGGGGGTATGTGCGCGCGTGTGTGTTGTTGTTGCTGCTGCATATGTGCACAGTGTTGTTGTTGTCGCCAGCAACACGGCCAAAGTTCAATGCATTTATATGCGGAGCCTGTCTATGGCTTTTTATAGCTCCTTGCCTGGTTAGCCAATGTCTGGCCGATGGTGCCAGCCTGCCACAGATCGGCCCAGCAATATATATATATATATGTTTCTCCCTCCCTCTCTCTCTCTCTCTCTTTGGGCTGTCATAAGTGCAACGACTGTTGGCGTGTGCTGACAGAGACAACAACAACAATTGCAACAAAACCATGTTTGTAGAGCTGCAAAAATGTTGCGCTGCTCAGCCACTCGAGTTGATTGCAATTAAATGAAAGTAACATTTGAAAATGACGGCAGAATGGTCAAGTTATACTTCAGTTGTGGCTATTATCGAAATCAAATTGAATGCATACATATATTCTGCTACTTCTATTTCGAGTAGAACTTTCTATTCAGCGAATGTTAAGGCATTTGAGTGAGAAGTTCAATGGGAACGGTATATATATATATATATATATTTGTGTGAATTATGAATATGCCAGATTGGGCACACTACAAGCTGCACTCTTCATGTATTCTGAATACGAGACGATCGATAAATATTTTACTTGTGCTCTCAGAGCTCTATTGTGCGTTCAACTGGAAGCAATTCGTGTTGTTGGCGACTCAACTATTCAGCAAAGAGCTACATCTTTGATATAGAGCATAATAAGGGTTACTAGAGCTGCCTATAGAGCTATAGAGCTCTTTAGAGTTGAGCATTTATATAGCAGATGCATTATACAAAGTATAATACTTGAAACTCTTGTCTATTGCTGAAATGAAATTCAAGTTCAGTTCAGTTTGATCAAAATTTTTCATTTAAATTTTATATTTATTCATGAGGATCGGGAAAAAGTCATCAAAGCAGTTTAAAAACTATTTTCCAACGATCTTTTAAATATCTTTCTGATCTTATTCGTTCCGCTCTCTATTTTGTGAGGTTTTTCAGAACAAACTAAGCAAAGCACTTCAAAAACTATTTTCTTACAATATGTTCAATGTTTTTGGTCTAGCCTTAGGGACGTTTTCAAACTAATCTTTAATATATAATATTAATCGTGTATATATATATATTAAAATGAGGCGTTTTATAATAAAACTAATATTTTCTCGAATGTTTGTACTCATCTATATTTTTATTATATAAAAAGAAGTACTATAAATAAATCTTAAATCTTCTTTATTTATCCGTCTTTCAACCCTTCGAAAAATTTGTTTTTCTTATTAAAATAAAATAGTTATTAAATAATATTTTAATCAATGCAACTTTAACATATATTTAAAGCCAGAAACATCGTTGAAATTTTTATATTAGTAATTATATTAATATTTTTAATTATTATTTATTATTAAATTAAAAGTTTTAATATATTTATATTAATTTATATAGGCATATATATTTTTATAATTTTTTTAAATACATATACAAAATATAATAATAGAAAATAATATTTTAAGTAACTTTCAATTTTTTCTTACTTCTTCCAGATTGACAAATATATATTCAACAGCAAACAAAGAAAGCTAAATTAAAATTTAAAATATATATAACCAAAGAAAAAACAAAACAAAATAAAGACATTCGAAAAGCAAAAAACATATATATATATATATATATATATATCTAGACGCAACTCAAAGCAAAAAAAAAAAAAAAAAAAAAGAAAAAGAAAACCAAAAATTTGCATGTTAAAAACATTCACATACACACACACACACACTTACATATACACATAAAGAGAAAAACACAAATGAACAATTATTAAATTAAATATTAAATAAAAAAAGCATTGCTACAAGTAAAAGCTAGTCCAAATCTACAGTAAAAAAGAAATATTATATTTAATTGAAGATAAAAAAATAAAAAAAAAAATCAACACGCCAATTGCCGCAAAATTTACTCCAAGCTAAAAAATAAATAAAAAACAATTTATGAAAATTCCCAAAAAGTAAAAACAAAAAACGAAATCTACATAATTTAATTCAAGAAAAAAAAAAAAGAAAACTAAAACTAAAAGTAACTAACACAGCTTGAAAGTGTGCACAATAAATAATAAAAAAAAAAAGAAATAAAAGAAAATTGCAAGAAAAACTAAATAAAACGTTAAATACAAATATTTAATTTCAAATAAAAAAAAAACTAAATTCCAATTAAGCAAAAAATTTGCAGAGACAAGAAAAAAAAAAAAACACAAAAAACAAACGAGAAAAAATCCAAGTGAAGAACTCATAATAAAAAGCGCCCAAGTCACGGCCAGCAAACAAAAAGTACAACAAACAAGCAACAAACAAACAGCAAACAGCGTGTGAAGTGAAGCAGCAAACGCTGCCACGCCCCGTTAGCCGCCCGCCCATTTGGCAAAGCAGTTAAGACTGAGCTTCGGCCGTTTTACCGGACAGCAAAATTTCCAAGAAATTTGACGTGCCCGTAACGCCGCGCAAGATAGACAGAGAGAGAGAGAGAGAGAGAGAGAGAGAGAGAGAGAGAGAGAGAGTCAGTGCAAAGCGAGACAGCTAGACACACGTATACTGTGTGTGTGTGTGTGTTAGAGAGAGAGAGAGAGAGAGAGAGAGAGAGAGAGAGAGAGAGAGAGGAGAGACAGCAAGTACGGCAGAGTTTTAAAAACTCGACTCGAGCGCTAAGCGATACGATTTTTTTTCAAGTGTACGTCTAGGAATTTTTTTTCTGTGCCCGTGAGTCTGTGAGAGCAACAGCAACAACTGTGATGGGAGATCGGCCAAAAGCGACAACAACAATTACAACTAATACTACAACTACAACAACAACTAGTGAAGCAGCCGCCGCAATGGCAGCAAACGCTCCGGCGGACCCCGTCCAAGCCAATGTGAGTGGCCAGGGCAGCGGCAACGGCAACGGCAACGGCAATGGCAATGGCAATGGCAATGGCAATGGCAATGGTAATGGCAATGGCAACGGAGGCACCGATCCGCCTCAGGAGCCCGGCCAGGCCCAGGTGTCGACGGTTAAGTTGCCAACGCCCAGCGAGGATGGCGCCGCAGCTGGTCCCAGCGCTGCTGGCGAGGCTGTCGATGATGCGGCCACTGATGCGGGCGCCAGCTCGTTGCCACCGTCGGAAATTGGCGGTCGTCCGCCCTTGGACACCGCCTGCTCGGATGGCGGCGGCGTCTCTAGCCTGGCCGGCGGCATCGTTGGGCCGCCCAGCCCTTTAACCGGCTGCTATTTGCTGATTGTGATGGGCGAACCGCACTCCGAGGAGCACAAGGACAACATCTTGCAGCATCTGCTTAAGGGTAAGTGTTAATATATACTCACTCCCCAGCCCCGCGTGCCACATCAAAGCGAGCACGTAGCCACACGGCCCAAAGCCATCGACACGATGCGATGCTCTACGTCTAGCTCATCAGCAAAAATTATTCGCATTGCTCGCATAGAAAGTTTGCATATGCAAATGAGGCAGCCAGTCGACTAGTGGCTGGCGTTACGGCTGAGCAAATGGCGTCGCGTGCCAATCCAATCCAATCCAATTCAATCCAATCCAATTCATGTCCAAATACCAATTGCAATCCAATTCGAATCCACTTGCCAATCCAATGCCGGCCAGTCCACCCACTGTGAGTTGCCCATTTTCACACTTTGCTGGCTGCCGACACGCCGTCTAATTAGTTGACCACTGTCTGCCCCCCTCCCCGCCCCCCTTCGTTAACCTCTTGCCACCGTGCCCCATGCCTCGAGAAGCCACTGATCAGTTTTCATAGTCAATGGGCAGGCCGTGGTTATGCTTTAGCTTGTGTTTTTTTCCCCCTCTTCTTTTTGTACGTTTTTGTATTTTTTTTTTTAGTTTTATTTATTATTCATTTTTCATTTACCGCTGCTGATTCTAAGCCAGCCGTTTTCTTGCTCATTTTCACTTGCCGTCGACGGCTGACACAGTTTTCCGCCTTGCACATAATTATCTTGAGTGCTGTCGATGCCAAGTGGGCGTGCCCGGTAGGGGCGTGCCACTGATTGCCACTAAAATGCGGTACAAGAAAATATTATAAACATATTTTTAATGTACCCAAACCGCGTAGAATTCGAAGTAATGTTGGCATTTGTTTTTGTTGTTATATTCTCTGCATTAAATATTTAAAGGTTTCCTGAAATTAGCTGAGACGAGGTGTAAAGTAAAGCAAATCACAGGATTTGGCAGCTAAAATGAAAGTCTTTATTGGATTGACTCAGTTGTATGTTTTATAATCTGAGTTCATTAAAACTGTTTAGGCAGCTCATGGATAACCTAGATAACCTAGTCAGCAGCAGTTTTTAATCTGATTAAGTAGATATTCATATATCTGATCAGAGCTATAACTGAATCTTCACTCTTTTCTGTATATCTATCTGTTTCTCTTTTTGTTGATCTTGAAATCCATGAGAGTTTACAGAAATTTGAAGTTTCATATAAAGTTCTCTTTTAAATTTATTTTTATTTTTTATTATTATTCATAATAAATATGACCATTGAATCGCGATGATCAAGATCGTTTTAATAAATTTACAATGTCATCTACATATAAATATAGATAAGAGATCGTAGCATGATGGGCTGCATTTTCATAGCCTGATTCTATTGAAAATGTTAAAATTGGATATTAATATATATATCAGCCAGCAGGAGGCTTTGCTCTATAAATATGATAATATATGTATATGTGCTTCATATCAATATAAATATTATATATATGTTATATTATATATTTGTTATAATAAATTGGACAAATCTTGTTCGTATGTATGTCAACGTGTGAATCTCCGCATCCATAAGAGCATATATTTTATAGATCTTCCTATAGCTTGCCTCAATAAAACTTGTCGTATCTCCATTTATCTTTCGCATTACCTTGAAAGAGCTTAAAAATGTTATCGATTTACATTTATTTTAGCACAATATGTACTATTGTTTTTAGAGCTGAGCTCAGGAGTTTCTCGTTTAGTATAAACAAATTGCCTTAATTTTTAGTTTTAGTATTTTTCGATTTAGTTTTATTTCAGTTTAATGGAAAATTGAACGAAAGAAACAAAATGAACCAAAGAAGTTTTATTTAGTTCTGCTATAGTCGAGCTACAATATCTGATCGAATTGCTAGAGTTACTCTCTTTATATTTTTTTAATTTTAGTTAGTTTTTAGTATTTTATGAATAATTTTATTAAATTTGAAATCGCTTGATTGTTACAGAAATTACTATTAAATGTTCAGTTTTTTGTTAGGGTATTAAAATATAATTATTAAATCGAGTAAAAACAGCTAAATTGAATTATTAGGTATAAACAGTTAAAGTTTTATTTTTTGGCAGCAGCAAAAAAACGAAGCTCAGATTGTCTTCTAGGGTAAACTTCCTGATTACCCTAGAAGACAATACTATCGAAGAATAAATTCTCTAATTGGGCTCAGAGCATAGAGCAAATGGGTTTCTAATTGGGTTCATGGCATAGAATAAATGTGATTCTAATTGGGCTCATGGCTTGCTATGAAGAGATGCACGAATAAGTGCGATGTTCCCATTAAAAATGAGATATATTCATCAATAATATTAAACATTCTAATTGTGTATAGCTATATACAAAAATCTTTCATTCCTGGGTTGGGTTTCTAATTGAACTCGTGGCTCTCCATCAAAAGATACAGGAATAAAAGTGATAATAAAAAAATAGATATATATTTATTTATTTATCTATAATTTTGTTCATTATAATTGCGTATAAATATATACAAAAATATTTCTTTACTGTAAAGTGTAAAAAAATGTCTTTCCCAAATTAAAAATTAAGCTGAAAAAGCTCAAAATAGAATCTTAAAAAAAAAAAAAACACATTTTAATTGACAGCATCCGCTTCTAAGATCCGCTTTCACTTACAAAACACTCAACAAAATAAACTTTTCTCTTATATTTTATGTGTGCTTCTTCTTTCCTGACAATTTGTTTGAAATTTGAGCTAGTGAATGGGATTTTGCTGTTACCATCAGTTTAACTGATCCAAACAATTTAAATATATAAGTGCATATTTCAATTGAATTATAATGAGTCTTTATCTGATAATTCCGTTTAGTGCATTGTTCTAATTTCTAGCCCCATCAATTAGTCAATGCAATTGCATAAAAATACAAATGAACACGCGATTAGTTGAAATGCTGAAATTGATGCTCATATTAGATACAATGACAACGACCTCCAGCCTGGGGAAGGGCTGAGGGAGGAAGCTTCACCATGGGGTCGGGGTGTCATATGAGCTGTGAATGAAAATTTCAGCGCTGTTGGGCGCAAGTTAATCGCATTGTCTCGCAGCACAATTGAAGCCAGCCAGTGGGATAAGCATGGGGACATGGGGGCATGGGCGTAAGCGTGAGTGTGGGCGTGGCATGTCGCGTCGCACAGTTAGCCGCAGAACTCAATTTAAATGTTGCTGGTAATTAGATTTAAGCGAATTGCGCCTCAAAGTATGCAGCAGCAATCGTTGCAATTTAATTAAAAATTGCAAAAAATATCAGGGAAATGAGTAAAGCAAACACAGAGAGACAGAGAGAGAGAGAGAGAGAGAGAGAGAGAGAGAGAGAGAGAGAGGGAGAGAGGGAAAGAGAGAGAGAGAGGGAGGCAGGGCGAGTGCACAGCGCACACAAATGCTTTTGTATTAATTATTTTCATGTAATACAATCAACATTGCAATAACAACAAGAAAAGTGCAAAGTTCAACAGTTGCAGCCGGAAACGACGTCAACAACACGTGTGTGTGTGTGTGTGTGTGTGTTTGTATATATATTTGGGACTATTAGCAAATATTTGATTTATGCAGACAACAAGAGACTGTGACAAAGCCCAAAGTCCAACAGATGAGCAGAGACATTGACATTGGCTGTGTGTGTCGCTGTTTGGCTGGGTGGTTGGGTGGTTGGGGCGTGGCTGAGCCACAGGCAGGCACTTATTGCTGCAAGTGGCAAGTGGCATAATTGCTCAACAAGCGACGCCGTCTGACGCGCCCAAAAAGCGCCGGAAATTACGAAAGTTGAACGTACACAACGAGAAATTAGTCGCTGGCTACTCAAAGTGGGTGGGTGGTTGGGTGGTTGGGTGGTTCATTGGACAGATCTCTCTGGACACCAGTTACCTGCAGCTCACTTTGTTTCTTTTTTTCTTTTTTGCAACTCTTTTGTGCTAGTTTCGCAAAGAGTTGAATAAAAATATCGTAATGTTTGTCCAGTGCAAATAGCGCCGAGAGATGGCTGATGGGCTGTGGGTGCTGGGTGGTGGGTGGCTGAGTTGCGTTGCCGCTGCCATTGCGCGAGAAGGCAGTTTTTTAATTGATTTTGTGACACGGTCGAACAGCGTTGCGTCGGGCACAGGTTGAGCAAACAGAAATGCAAATGTAATGGGAAAAAAAAGGCTAATGGGAAAAACGGGGTCCAAAGAGCGACGGCTAAAACGAGGCAAAGGCGAGGGCTGAATACAGATGGGTTGGATACGTATATACATATATAAATATGCATATATATATATTTATATATGTGGCAAATATGTAGCTATGAAATATGGCCACTTTGGGCTTTTTTGTTATGTATTTTGCAAAAAAAATGATGTATTTTAGATGCGAGCTGCGGTTTGGCTTGTTTTAGGATTTGGCTTATCATATAAAGAGAAAAAAAGTAAATAAAAGTTAAAGCTGATAATTGGCTTAGGTTGAAGCGAGATTTATATACTTCGAGCAGTCTTAAACACATATAAAAAAAATACATTTACATATATGGAAGTCCAAATAATTTCACATACCATGTAGATTCATTTTATGATGTGTAGCATTATTATTATTATTATAAATATTTTTTAATATTTACAAATTTATTTTCAGTAAAAGTTACAGTCAAACTAAATATTTGAATAATTTTAATTACTAAACAGAAACAAATTTAATTAGTTCCAAATTCCTAGGCAATGAACACAGCTAAAGAAAGAGATAATACTTTCACATTCTCTCTTCATACATTCATTCTCTCATTTTAGATTCATGACAATATTTAATATTTATACATATTTAATAAGGTGCACGAAAATAAGTAAATTAACTCAGTTGCATAAAACTCATGATTTTGTTAAGTTTAAGCAAAAATTAGTTTATTTGAAATCTATTGAACGTTTTGGTTCTTTATAAAAGTCAACGTAGTATTCCATTTATTTATTTCGTGCAGCTTTTATACATTTTGAAAGAATATTAAATACATTTTTTTGTACATAAAGTTTAAGAGAATATTTGAAAAATGTATAAAATTTTATATATAAAGTTTAACAGAATATTTGTTAAATAAGTCCAAATTTGATCTAGTAGGCGCCGTCTGAGAGTTCTCCTGGTCTTATTAGATCAACTTCTGTAACATCATCAAAGTCTCTTTGAAGATTCTTAAATCTTTGAAGAAAATAATTTCTCTCTCTTTTTTTTTTTTTTTTTAAATTTGCGTTTGTCTTATATTTATATTTATATTATAATATATATATTTATTATTATTATATTAATATTATATTAATTAATTTATTTAAAATTGTTTTCTTATATATTTTTCACATTTAATTTCTTGGCTTTTTAGGGTTCTTAAACTTCCTTTGCAGCAGTTGCAGCTAACAAAAGTCTATTAGCTCTTTTATTCAGCTGACGCTGGCTAAATCTGTTAATGTTATACATACAGCATACAGCACGACTCTCAGAATATTATACAAATGTTAGACCATTTCTTAGTTATGAGAAAAAAACATATATTAGTCATACTTAGGTGATCTAATTGGAAATTAGCATTTAGTTTCTTATAAGTTGCTAATGCAACTGCAACTGCAACTGCATCTTTAATGCTTTCAACTTTTTACACTATATTTGCGCTGAGCCAAGTACTTTTATGATGCACTTCAAACCAATATACCCGGTTGCAGACAAAGAGAAATCAAGTGCCTGGCAGGTATTATATTTCAAAGAGATTTTTCTTGCTGTGCAGTTCTGTTTTGCAGCCATTTGCCGGATGTGGCTGTGGCTCTTGCCTTGGGGTCTGCGGGTCTGTGGTTCTGTGGATCTGTGGGTCTGTGGTCTGCCGTATCGCTGACATTTATGAGAGACAACCACTTGAGGGCCAACCACCACCGAGCACCGCCACCACTCGACAGTTGCCGGGGCCGGGGTGCACTTAATTATGACAATTACTGCTGCTCAATTGCAGCGTCCACAGTTTTTTTTTTTTGCGTAAACCCAATTTAAGGCTAGTTGGGTGGGTAGGTATAAGGAGAAGGCGTGGCACAGGTGGTGCCATTTTGCTTGGCTCATTTGGTTTAATGGCTGAGCTTCAGTTCGCGCAACCTGAGCTTTTTAATTAACTAAAAAAAAAAAACAGGAGAAATCAATATAAAGAGCAGCGTTCAAGGTCAGCCAATGGAATCAAATTAGAAAAGGGAATCGAATGACAGAATGGGCACGGAAAGAGTGCGAGACGAGGGATACTTTGGCACACGGATATGTCAGAGTCACATAACATTATTATAATGTCAACTGTTCAGGGTTGGGACTGGGACTGGGACTGGAACTGGAACTGGAACTGGGACTGGAACTGGAACTGGGACTGGTTCGGTGCTATCGGGGTCTAGATGCTATGGGGGTCTATGGGGCGTGACGCCCTATTTAAGTATTACGAAAATGTGTTAAGGCGAAAATCGATGCGACAAAAGTGGCATAGACAAAGAGAGAGAGAGAGAGAGGTAGAGAGGGCGAGCGGGAATTAGAGGAAAATAGATACAGAGTGAGAGAGAGAGAGAGAGGGGAGTGTGGGTGCGGGTGAGCGCAAAGTGCGTGGCTCGCTTCAATGTTGCGACTATTTTTAGCATCGGGAACTCTGCGTCCGTTGGGTGTTGGGCCTTGTTTTGTTGCCCGTCAATTGCGTGACAATGTGTATAAGATATGACAGCTGGCTGCACTTCATGGCACACACACAAACACACACAAACCCACACACACACACACACACACACACATAAATACACTTGTGGCAGCTTTAGCTATCTCTGACTTTATGGACGGGTCAGCAGCAGCCACGTCATCGGCCGTCCAGTACGTGACTCTGAAGCTGTAGCCAGAGCTGGACTGAACTGGGCTTAAAGTAAAGCCAATGGCAGCAGCTGCAACTCTACTGTTTGCTTAGACTCAATGCAGCTCTACTGTTTGCCTAGAGCCAGCGCAAACAACTCTCATAACAATGCACAAAAAAGAGCAGGAGTAGTAGAGACAGCATATAGAAGTAGATATAGTAGACTGAGTATAAAAGCCAAATAATTCAACATGGCTAATCGAGTGCGGCTCTTGGACACTTGCAGCTGCACTCGAGCCTTAAGCCAATGACAGCCAGGATAATTGCAGCTTTGACATGTGCGGACAAGTGCGTTGCTGCCAAGACTTAAATTAATTTGGAATTTATATATATCTCAAATTTAAATATATTTCATATGTCTCACAATTCATTTTGATTGACTTGGGCGCTTTGTCGCGATTATTACGTTTATGTAGAAAGCTTTTTAATTTCCAAATAGTCAGAAGTCAGAAGAGAATAGAGATTATAATTTGTGATTTAGATCAGCTTACATTCATTTAATTTTAATTTTAAATTTTGTATAAATAGTGCAGTAAATTTCAAATAGTTTATGCATTGCTGATTTATTATTATTATTGCCATATGTCATATACTGTCATATATATTTGAAAATTATATATAAAATCTTCAACATGAAATATATATATATATATATATATACCTATATCTAAGGGCAAACCAAGCGCTGTGCATCTCAATAGAGCTGTGAGCTGTGCCACAGGGCGTATGAGCAATGCCTCAGTTAAAGTCAAGGCTTGTGCGTGTAGGTGGCGTCATCAATCAGCTTACACACACACACACACACACACACAAACACACACTCTCTCTCTCACACACACACACAGTCACTTGCTGGTCGCACTGAAAGCGCTTTTATTGCAATTAATTGCTTTGAAGTGCATATTGAGGCCAGCTTGGCTATAAATATACACAAATATACGCACCTTGGACATATTAAGTGTCCGCCATTTCCACGCCCACACGCCACACACACACACACACACACACACATGCGCATTGGTGTGCAGATCGTATGACGCGTTCGTTTGGCCAGTTTTTGCTATTGGCGCGTCTCATGTTACATGCAAAAGTCAGCCCAACTTTAGCCCACATACACCCACCCACCCACTCTCTCTCTCACTCTCAAGCTCACTCATGCCCTCGCTTGAAAGCACTTTAATTAGTTTTCATTCGTTTGCAGCTGCGAGCTTTGGCTACAAGTTTGCGTTTTGGCCGCCATTAAGTCAGCAGTTTAATTTGCAATTACTTAAATTATGCTGACGACGATGGGGACAGCGCCCGACATTTCATTTGATTAGCATCAGCAGCGGAATGCAAATGCATGATGCGATTATAATTCAAATTGGCAGCACGTTGCCAGGCCAGGCCAGGCCAACGTACTAAGGGCTTGGCGTACCTGAACAAACGTGACAGCTGCTTGGCCCAACTTTAGTACAAACTTGAAATACGAAAACACTTTAGAACATATTGACCTTCACATGTGTGGCAGTTGCTGTGGTATTTCATTAATTAGTTGCTAACTTCTTGTTGATGGCCCGTCTAATTGCCAGCACAAAAGTTGGCCCTAACTCAGTCAAGCGCAAATTGATATGTAACCGCCGAGCTTTGTTGAGCCAGCCAAAGTCCGGTGCAATCTGCGGCCACTTGTAAGCGAAAGTCAACAAATCAAGCCAATCCTGAGCATATGCTGCTCACCGAATTCGTATTGAGCAACTTTAACTTGAACACAAATTGCCTGGAGAGTTGTATGCACGAAATATTCCAAGCAAAAAAAAAAAAAAAAAGTAAGACAAACTAAATTAAATTTGGGCGTCTTTTTCGGTGTGACAGCCAAACTTAACTGGGCTTAGTAAGAATCAGCACGAGAGCAAGACGACTCAGCCTGTCTCTGCACATTTGCAGCAAGAGACGTTCCAAAAACTTTCTAATTTGTTTAGCATGAATTTCACAGTAACTTTGACATGGAATCATAGAGAAATGTGAAGAGGAAAGTAGATAAACGAGACCAAGCACAGGAAGATGAGCTAACTGCAATTATATACTGTAAAATACTTTATTCAGGCAAGACAATCATGAAATGAATACGATATATGAGATAAAGTTGACTCTCTGCAATATAAACAGAGCTCTGACATATGCCTAGGCTTCAGACGAGATAACAAGACTTTAAACAAAGGCAAAGCTCGTTTCAACGAGCTAAATACGAAAAAATCAGGAGAAAAGATTGAACAAATTGACATGAGCTCAGCCTCCTGCTAAACGCGAGCTGCCTTTAGCTGTAAACAAGCTTACAATTCCGATATGTGTTAAGCAGGAGATAAAAATAAATATATATATAATACATATACACTCTTGTGTTGCAATTGCAATAAGAATTGACTCAATCTGACGCAAGACTCAACATGAGCTAAGCTCGAGCTGAGCTAAACTTGAAGTTAACAGGAGCGAAAACACGAGCTTAAGACGACTCTAAATGTAACTAAATAATCCAATAAGAAGATACACATATTGAGACGAAGCCTTAAGCATAACAGGACTTGACGACGAATAGAAGAAAATCTTATATATAATTCCTTATAATTCCAAATATAATTGAGATGAGTTATATGCGCTGTAAACAAAAGCTAAATAAGAGAATATCACAAGTTGAGCACGAACTGAATACGAGATAACAAAAAACAGAAAACGATCTATAAATACAATACGAAACAATATTGATCAAGACATACTAAACATGAGATACATCTGCTCTTTGAACTATCTAAATAAGCTAAATAAGAGATTATAATAAGTTGAGCACAAACTGAACAAAGAAATAAAAACAGAAATCGACCTAGATAACCGATACGAAACAATATTGATCAAGACAAATCGTGATTACGAGATAAATCTGCGCTCTCTAACTAGCTGACAATTCCACAAGCTGACACGAGCTCAACACGCATTGAAAACAAATTTCTCACGAGCTGAACGCGACTTAACAAAACAAAGAAAATCCTTCAACAATGAAAACTCTCAAACAAATCCAGTTTGAAATTGAACACGAGCTCAACAGTAGCTAAACTTGACTGGAAAAATGATAGGAAAATATCTGGCAATCCAGACAAGAAGTGACATGAGCAAAACATGAGCTGAACACTAGCTAAACCAGACTTAACTTAAGACTAAAAACTATCTCAAATTCCAATAAGAATCGACACGAGCTGATACGACTTGTTCTTGGCCATTATTGATTGTTGTTTATTCGCGTAAGCATTTCTACTTTGTGTGTCCATTTGAAATGTGAATTTTATGGCAAACATCTAAGACTCAAACACACGTACAGACAGAGAGAGAGAGGGAGATAGAGAATGATTGCTATAAGACTTTGATAGTCTGCTTAGCACTTTGGAAATTTTATGAAAACTCTTTCAGCTCAAGTTTTGAAAAGCTATAAAAATAGTTAAAGCTCAATTCGAATCTATAAGAAATTCTTGGCTCGTACTCATGAAGTTTATCGCGTTTACATATTTAAGTGGGCAAGGCTAGAGAGAGAGAGAGAGAGAGAGTGAGAGAGAGTCAGAGAGAATGAGCGGGGTAGCTGTATAGGTAGAGATGTGAGCTTATAGCACGCTTGGCAGCCATTTTGTGTGCAAATACTACGTGTAAAACGATACAAGTTGCGGCTGTCAGCCACGCCCCGTGCTCAGCAGAACTTTCGAATGGAAAAAAATGCTCATCCTGTGGCCCTTCAAGTGAGATACACTTCCGACTAATGCTATTGCCACACGTGCCATGCGGTCCCAGCTCCAGCTACAGCTCTAGTTATGGGCCAGGCTAACAGTTAAGCCAGAGACACACATACACGTACACTCACACATGGCTATGTACGTGCAAATAAGTATTTTTTGATTAACATTTAAAAAAATCATGTTTTTTTTTTTTTATTTTTTTTGCAACCAGCTAAAACCTTTTTTTATGAGCCCGCTTTCAATTTGGCTAAGCCACTTTATGCTGTTACAGCATATTTTGGCTTTTTTATATGGAGTATATATACTATATATATACATATATATATATATATATATATATATTAGTTTGTTGAGCCCTAATGAAAATTAATAGCTAATCTCAGAGTTCCTTTGCTCGGCGGCAAATACAATGGCACGCTTCGCGTGTTGCGTCTTGTGCCTCTTGCCGCATTTTAATATGCAAATTTTGACTTTCTTCTCGTTTTTTTTTCACTTTTTCTTTTGTGTATTTGGGCTGGCTGGGTTAGCCGTAAGTCGCTCGAGCGGAAGTGCAAAACTTGCAGCTCCTTGAGCTGAGACAAATTTCCTCGAAATGAATTTGCCACAGCAGCAAAATCGCAGTCAAGTTTTGTTTGACTTTTTGATTGATTCTCATTTGGTTTGCCGTCGTTCCATGGGCCATATTTGCATAAGAGCCGAGAGCAACTTTCTGCCACTTTCTCCCGCATCTCTCTTAATTGTTTGATTTGCAAGAGCACTTGAAACTAAACTGAGGCTTAGAATCATTAATGGTTGGAATATTTAAATGTATATATGCCTAGATATATCTATTTGAGATATTGTTCTTGCAGCTCCATTGTGGCTGTTTAGGTATACGTGGATATATCTATTTGTGATCTTGTTCAGTTGATGCTTTATTGCTTCGTCTTTTCAATTCTAGCTAAACGGCTATAGTCCTACAGCTAGAACTTGGGCTCAGGTGATATTTTTTTCGATTCCTATTCCTTACATCGATATAATCTAACTTTGTGGCATAAGTGAGAGCCAGGAGTACCTAAATATGTTTATCGTGGAAACCATAATAAAACTTAGCTATACTTCTTACACAGATCTCGCATATATATCATTTAGACAATGAATCGTTTAATATGAAAAATGTCATAATTTACTTAATTCAACCTCATTTTCTAATTAATCTGAAATTTAGCTAAACACCTGTTTAATAAAATTAATAAAATGAAATAAAAAAAAAAAATAAAAATTAAATTATATACAAAAACCCATTGCATACATTCTGGCGTTTATTTTTCTCTAAAATAAAAAAAAAGGCTTTCAGCCTTTAAAGAAAAATCAATTGAAAATTAATTTTCAACAATTTGCAATCAGTGCCAACGCAATTTGAACGCCTCGACGAACTCAAAGCAGCTGCACACGCCCAAGTCTACGAAATATGTGTTCCGACATACTCTCCCCTGCGCGCATCCAATCAGCTGTGCCACGAAGTTGGGCAAAAGTTTAAAATATGAAAACCAATTGGAAATAACTTTGCGAAAAGTTGAGTGTAGAAGAAGTGGAAAATAGATTTGATGCAAACATAGCTAATATGATTAGGCATAGAGTATAGCTGCGGCGACTTGTGTCTGCCGTTTTAATACGCGTTCATGAAGTGGGCAGAGTGTCTATACAGGAGCGTATATATTGGGTTTCTATATTATCCGACTTGCTAGACGTATGTCTGTTTGTTACTGAAGCTAGGGACTAGGGAAGTTAGAGTATGATGGTTGGAAATCTTTATTCATAAGGTCTGACGAGTTTGCCAAAGAAATCACTAGGAAAGTGACTTATCTGGCAGTATAATGTGCTGTAAATTTTATATATAACAACTGAAATATATAAATATATATTTTAAAAAATGTTGTATATATTTGTATAGATGTCTAGCATAGAGATTCCTCGTGGGGGGCATGCCAAGTCAGCAAAAGCAATTCCTTTCAAAGCTTCGAAGTTCAAGCTTGTACGTTTGACAGTTAATTTCCTGCTGAGTTCTTCTTGAGATTGGCCACATATAGAAAATGTATTATTTTCCACATTTTTGTATATCATAAATATATGTATCTCAGCCATAGCAAGAGCATAATAAATATAGATAAAACTATTTAAAATTCTCGAAACATTTCACAGAGATATACCTACAGATAATATTATTATAGACTATTGGCCGCCCTTTGGTGCTTGCTCAATCCCCTAAATATTGATTTTTAATTTATTTAATTATACAGTGAACGCACATTATGCAATCGTGTGGCGCCTGACTTCATCAGTTTACCTTAGTTTTCTTTCTTTTTCTGTATTTTCTCGTCCGCCGTTTTATTTGCCCAGGGGAAGAGGAGCTCCTCTTGGAGCTATGTAGCTGCACAGCTGCTCGTGTTACCAATAATTCATGTCACACTTCGATTATTTGAGTCAACAAAGCTCAGTCGATTGGCATTCTCTTGTTCTTGTCGTTTGTAGTTGTTCTGTGCTGTGTTCTGCTGTCTCGTCTTCTATTAACAATTTTGCTGCTGCACATAATTAATTGGCAGCTGACGCTGCGTTCATAAATTTCAGTAGCTGTCACTTTTAGCATCGGTTTGTCGCCTGTCACTCGCCTGTCAAAGCTACAAGAAAAAATTTATATATATAGAGAATAAAAAAAGAGAGAGAGAGAAGCTAAACTGTCAACTGTTGTGTAAGGGGGTGGCAGGTGGCTGGCTAGCAGGAGGCTGCCTGGCAGGAGGCTGTCCACGTAGGCAGCAAATCAATTTGAGTTTCCTTCAATGGCCATAAATATGCTTTTGCATAATATGTGTTCTTCGTGCTATACATTTTACCACACTTTAGCCGCATGGCACGAATTGCAATATTTTTATTACACATTTTTTGCGTAATTTTATGTGCAGCGCTTTATCGCACCTGCCGCCGCCGTCGCCTGTGCAACGGTAGCAGCTGCTGAAAGCATTTGATTTGATTAGAGAGCCAACGGATGAGCGCCTTGATTGGTAGCCTGAGCTCGTTGCGAGGCGCATTTGCAAAATTAAAAGCTGCTAGCATAATCAGCAAGTGATTTCCATTTGCTGGCTTTTATGTAGCTGCTTTCTATTTTTGGGCCACTGCCAAAATGCGACACATGGCCAAACAGCAGGCAACAATCAATGTACGGAGCTTGCTGCTGCTGACCATAGCCATGAAAATGCCATGAAAATGCCATGAAAGCCAAACCAAATGCTGTTCAAATTACCAAACAACAAGCCTTAAGTACAGAGTTATGCAATCACGCTGCTTGTTTATAATGTCTCTGATGTCAATGAATGTACGTATAGGAGTGAGGCCAATAGAAATTTCTGTTGATTCTGCTTTGCCAGTCAACTGAAAATACGGTCTAATCATAGATATTTTCATGTAATAAACTCAACTTTTGATCTATCAACAAATTTTATTAGATTAATGTCAATTCCAATTCTTTTGGTTTAACTTAAAATTGAACTGAATCATATGATAAATTATTAATAATAAATTTGATATTTAATCAATTTAATAATACAGTTCTCGCCATAGTTCAGTTTGATTTTTATGATAGTAGCTTTAAGCATCTGATTGTCAAGTTATTATAGTAGCTGAGGCAAAGCAACAAGACAATATTGACTTATTAGTTGAGTGCTGCTAATGATAGGTCTGGTATATACATATACACATATATATATATACATATATAGTTAATGCTAGACAAGCTTGCCAGGTTGTTCATTATTTCATTATTGTTAATTAAGGCACGTGCCCGAGAAATGGTAATAATTTGTTAGTATAGTTATTTCTTCTTTAAGTAAATTAAATTCATTGTCATTGAATATGCATATACTTATATAAGAAGCTGAAATCAGGTCTCATTTAAACTAAAGACAAAATTAAATATATAACAGCTAAAAGTTTTACTCTTCGGTTTATGTTCTTGTGATTATCTTAGTTATTGTGATTGGCATGATTATTTATTAATAATAAAATTTAACAATTATAATGTTTATATAATTGAATATTTATTACTAGTATTTTATTTTTTATTTATGAATTTTAATTTTCAGTAATTATAGCTATGTTTATTTTAAATTAATTGAAAATTATTATTAATATTAATTATTATAACATAAAAAACATAAACATCTTGTATTAAAAATAAAAATATACTTTATTTATTTATTTTATATAATATTTTAATTTTAATTTATTTTTACAGACATTACTATTATTCTATTTTTAGTTAATACATTTTAATTTTCAGTAATTAAAAGCGTATGTTTATTTTACAAGCATTTTTAATTATTATTATTATTATTATTATTATTATTATTATTGAATATATTATTACATTATTAATATTAATTATTAATATTAATTAATTATTATAGCAAAAAAAATATATTTTGTATTAAAAATATATATATATTTATTGTATAACATTTTTAAATTTTTATTATTTATTCAATTTTATTTTAAATTATTTAATTTAATTTTTTTACATTTATTTTTTTAATAATTTTTTTTTTTAATTCATTAATATATTTGCTTGGTTTATGCAATATTTTATATAAATAAGCATTATTAATATTTATATAATAATTATTTGATATTATATTTTTTTACTTATTTAATTATGAATATTCCTATTAACATTATTAGCATAATGTTGAAATTATTATTTCAAATAATAAAACTATTCACATTAATTTGACAATTTATTCTCACGCGAAATGTAAGCTCTCAATAAATACCTTAGGAAAGCATTTTCGATTATGCATTCCAATAAACATCATATAAAACACTTCACATAATCCAACTGCTTTATATGGCTGCATATAAAGCGATTCGATCAGTCAATGAAAATGTTATGTATTCACTTCTTTATGGCCGAAAGGAGACGACCACAAAAGTGTACGTAAATGGTGCTTGCTTTGATTAAATCTTGTGCACGAGCTGCATTAATGGGGCCTGCCCAAAAAGTGTCAAATTGCCTATTATAAAACGTTTATACATTAATTAAAGTGTGTGTGTGTGTGTATGTGTGTGTGTGTGTGGAGGCATATAAAGTACACTTACCTGCTATGAGATGTTGAATGTGAGCTGGGCAAAGTGTCGCAAATTGAAATTAGAACCAGCGAGGCGTCGCTTCGTCGAGAGTGCGAGAAATTTTGCAATTTCCTGTCAGCCAATGAATGATGAAATGCAGGGCACAATTCACACAGTTGTCTGTATATATATATATATGTGTGTGTGTGTGTGTGTGTGTGTGGGTAGATTGAATTTTGTCGCCCAGAATGAAAATTGCAAAAATCGTTGACAAATTGCATTTGAGGCGCCTGCCTGGCTGCCTGAAACTCAAGTGTTGGCTGACTCTTTGGCTTAATCGCAAGTGAGCTGCATTGCCTGGGTTTTGCCAGCACGTGAGCGTGTGTGTGTGTTTGTATGTGTGTGGCAATCAGTTGACAGTCATTCAATACAAATTTATTTCATAGCAACATGAACTGAGCACAGAAAAGGCGACCGAGCAAACTGTAACTGGTTTTTATTGCCATCGGTGACGCCTCAACGCCCCATTCATTCTCTCTCTCTCTCTCTGATTGTGTGTGTGTTATAGATAAGCAGAATAGAATACATTTAGCTAACCCAGCTGCTTAAGGCATTTTGTATTGTGAGCACGCCAACCGTGAACCCTTGACATTTAGCAGCCGTTTACCGCTGCGCCTGCCATAGGCTAGTCAGGCATGAAATTGAAATACATATAATGCTAGCACATGAACTGCACTCACACACACACACACACACGCTCTCACTCCCTCAGATATGGACTGCAGGTAATGGACGCTATCTCACGAGAAATCAGCTGAGGATCAGCTTCAGCTCAGCTGGCAACCGGATATTCGCTTTGTTGTGTGTCCGCCGACAAAGGTCGCCATGGCGGCCGAGCTAATGGTTTCTGATTCAGTTCTCCGATTAGATTACCAAACACATGCATCTACTGAGAGCTCTTCATGCTTAAACTAGAGTAGTTACCGTTAACTGCTGCTTTGCAACTAGCTGAGACTCTAGCGCGTTAAAGCTGCATAAATATCGCAGCTAAATAGATTTGCCAGCTAACTTTTATATAAAATGGAGTCCAAATGACATTTAAAAACTAGAAAAAAGTCACTTTATAGTTATAGATTAGCTTGAAGAACTTTTAAGAGATTCGAGGGACTAATTAAAAATTTGCAGAAAAGCTTAAAACAAGCAAAGAAACCAATGTAAGCATAGCATTTCTTTTAGAATGGATATTTCAGATGTTTAAAAAATGGAGATGCCAAATTTTAAATAGATGGATATAAAATACATACAAGAATTTTCAGCTACGTTTTTAATAATTCGTAATTAATCTTAGTTATCTTATTAAATAACTTTTATTTATTTATTTAAAGTTTCATAAAGCGAAAGCTTTTGGTAATTTTAAATTAAAATTTGATGAAATTTAGTTACCAAAACTTTTACCTTGGTAAAACAAATTGAATAACTGCCACACAGGCGGCATTCCCCAACCCTCAACTTTGTCACTTTAACTTATGTCCGGCTTGTGGCAAGTTTTTCTTGATAGATGATGCTATATATATATATCAAATTTTTATGTGTACTTGAGTGTAGTAGAGTAGAGAGTATTATAGTCGAGAGTCGAAGTGTAGAGTTGAAGTATCTATTGTATAATAGTGGAGAGTAGTGGATGAGGCTATTGTAGTGGAGAGTAGTGGATAAAGCTATTGTAGTGGAGAGTAGTTGAATCTAGAGTAACATAGTGTAGAGTAGTAAACGACCGTATTGTAGAGCAGAGTTGTAGTGTGGAGAGTATCATAATGAAGAGTAGCAGAGTATAGAGTATAATAGTGGAGATTAATTGTGTGGAGAGTAGTGAAGATTAGTAGTTTGGAAAGTATCATAACGGTGAACAGTAGACTGGGGAGAGGTGAGTAGAAGTGTGGAGAGTAGTAGAGTATCATAGTGGAGAGTTGTAGTGTAGTGGAGGGTAGTAGTGTAGAGAGTATCATAGTGTAGACTAGAAGAGTCGAAAGTAATGAAGCAGAATATAAAGTTTTATAGTGCCAAATGTAGAGTCGAGCTCATCATGAGTGAAAAGTGTTGCAGAGTCGAGAGTACTTTTATATACAGCTCTTAGGTTAGAGCATCTCTCTGTATACGTGAGAGTATAGTAATATAAGTCTGATGCCCGACTCATATTCAGCACGTTCTCTTCGAAGAAGTATTCAGAGACTTAGCTATTAAGTGCTTGTGCTCTCTGCTATTAGACTTAGCCTTTGCTGCTCGTGATTCGTTCATAATTTATAAGATTTTCATATTTAAATATTCATTACAGTCGTGGCTTGCCTTAAATTAGATTAAAATTAGCTGGAAGATAGAAGAGATATATACTATATATACTATATATGTATTTAAAATGCATTCTTAAAATGCACGAAAATTGCAACTCAAACTGAGCTGTAAAATGAGAGTTACTTCAATGGAAGTAAAAGTACGAAGAACTAGCAAATTGCAGACTAAATTACATTTCTGTTTGCCCAGGTGTGTTGTTGTGTGTGTGTGTGTTGTGTGTGTGCTTAAGTGTCATTCGTCAATTAGCTACAAAACAATTAAATATCAGCAGGAGACCAACAGCATGTCGAGTTGATGTGCGAAAATTGTCATGGAAATTGCACCTATGTGAAATTCGCAATGTCTCATTTTAAACAACATGGTCATGTGTGTGTATATGTATGCATGGGTCTGTGTGTGTGAGTGTGTGTGAGTGTGAGTGTGTGTGTGTGTATAAGAGTCTGTTTGTGTTTTGGGCGTGTCCTGCGCTAATTAGCAGGTAGCAATTCAACAGCAGAGTACAGCCAGGGCACAAAAACTGGAGAATGAAATTAAGTTTTATGCATGTCCGCCGAGGATTAAAGCAAAGAGACCACAGCAGCGAGCACACTGGGAGCCATAAGTGTATAAATGTGTATACAAATATTTGTTTACACACACACAGACTGAGAGAGAGAGAGAGAGAGACAGATATACGTGTGTATATTTGCCTACAATTGATGTACACATTTAATGGAAACATTTTGTTCATTTCGTATATTCATAAAATTGACAACATTTAATAAAAAGCAATCTCTCGTTCGCATACATGTTTTAGCCATTGACCCAAATGTTTCAATTGATTTACATAATGACTGAATGAGACACTCAATAAATGTTTGCATTGTATTTGCTCAGTAATGAGCCGATGCAGCTTGCTGGAATGCAACGAATGCATGGAAAATGTGTTGGGGATTTGAATAATGAAAAAGAAAATAAATAAATAAACCAGAAATAAATGTGAATATATGAGCAAATAATTGCTTGAACTACAAGTGTTGAAAACAAAAGGGAAATTCTTTTAATCACTCTAGAAATTATTTAAATATAAAATATGTTTCTTTGTATATCTATATATATATAACTATATCAAAGTTACAATGACCTATGCTGCAGTCAGATGAAAGATCTATGCTAAGATCTCTTGTGTAAGCTACATTGAATGCTGAGCTGCTCTCTTTTCTCTTTAGCATTTTATAACTTTGAGATCGGCTTAAAGAATTCGATGAGTGAGAGCAGCAGTTTGTGCTACAGATTTCTAAACACATATAAATTGACTACAGTAATCTATGCTGCTCATACTCATGCCTACAGAGATCTCTGCTGAGTTGATCGTCGAACCAAAGAGATTCTCATACAATGGGAAATGTTCTCTAGAAATAAAATCAATTTTATTTTTATTGCTCAAAATCTTATGCGACATGAGATTGGATCACAAGTGCATTCATACTCGATCGATTTTGCTTATTGGAAATGATTAGAAATTCCAACTCATGCTTCAGCATGTCAAAGTTGTAACAAAAATTTGTTTTTATTACTGATCGAAAAGCAATTTCTTCTATGTAAATTCCTGCATTCAATTATAGGGCATTGCCCATTCGTAGCCAGCTTTCATTGTTGCATTCTAATTTGTTCATTTAATTAAAATTATTTGCTTATAAAGTGCAGGATTTGCGAGTACTTCTGACCAACTGCCGCCGCATCTATTATTCAATGTATCTACGAGCCGACATGCAAAGCCAGGCATTTCATGAACTACTTTGTCCTGCATACCAAATGCATAGATACATATATACAAATACATACATATATATGTATGTGAGTGTGTGTGTGTATGTGTATATAATTAGTTTTGCCTGCGTCCAGCTTTGGCAGCAATTTAACTGCATGCAGCTGACTGACTGAGTGTGGCAACAAAAGTAAAGCACAATTGCGTTTTCATGTCACGAGACAAACTTGAAGTTTTCCTATAGCATATATGCATATCTATATATATGAATATATCATATTTATTTTGTGATTTGCACATACATGTGTGCTTGGCTGAAATTCATAAGAAACTGCCAGAGCACTGCAGGTGCAGTTAGTTTGAGCTGCCTGCCTCCTGGCTCCTTCGGCCTCTCCAGCTGCAGCCGAAAGTTACTTTTGCGCGCAGTGCAAATTTATTTTTAGTCTCCCTTATTTTTTTTTTGTGGCAGTGCAGCTCACTGCAGTGGCAGGGCTTTGCTTTATTTGATGAGTCGTACACACACACTCACTCTGCCTCCTGCACTCGTTCAGTCAGTTGTCAGGCGCAAAGTCTGTGTCAGAAATGTCTGAAAAATGTTTTTTTTTTTTTGCTCGCTCTTGCCGTTTCGTTGGCAGCAAAATCGAACGAATATAAACAATGTGTCCACAGTGCGGAAATAGTATAGAGGAGCACATGGGCGGACGGGTAGACGGACAGCCTTCTGCTGTGGCAACACGTGACAAAAAAAAAAAAGCGAAGAGAGTGAGAAATGAAAATGGGATTATGTGCCAGCCCGAGGGGTGCTGGCTCAGCCAGTCCCACATCTGCCATATTTGGGCGACGCTCCTCCGTCAGCGGGGCCAGCTCAGTCCGTTTGCTCAGTAAAGTGTTGTGATTTATGTGCTCCGTTGCAATCGAATTGCCAACTACGAGCACTGAACCACAATGTGCCCCAAAACCAAATGTGAACACGAGTAGTCCAACTATGCGCCCAGCGTCAACTTCTCCACGCCCGCACAGCTCCACAAGCGCTCCACGGCGATGCGGACTGCAACTGCAACTGCGACTGCGACTGCGACTGCGACCCTGGGGCCAAGTGCAAAATGCGACGAATGCAGTATTTGGTTTCCAATTGGATTCTAAGTGGAAAGCGGCAAGTGGAAGAAAGCCGTGTGCGGCAGGGCATAAACATTTAGATGACAAAATATTTTAGACCTATAACTATGCAGTTGAATGGACAATATTTCAGCGCGCGACTCGAACGCCATTGAAACAGAGAGAGGGAGAAAAAAATACAGTGCCATTCGGGCGCAACGAAGTGTAAATACTTATATGAGGCAGAGTACTAAACATAGTATAGATATAGATTGTCTGATGAGGGCCAAAGAAATGAAAGGAAAAGGAAAAAGTTTCCCATAGGAAATATTTCACTGCTTTGGCTGAGTGCAGTATAGTTATATGTATATCTATATATCTGCATAATAATTTACTCTTCAAGAGCATTGGAAATTCGAGTTGTATTTTCGCTCTTGATAGTCTGCTCTGTGGAGCACATGGCGTATGCGTAATATGCACAATATATCTATATATCTTTGACAGGGCAAACATTTATGCACAATTTATGCGGGGCCACAAATGTAAGTATTTTATTTGAATGTGCGAGTATTTTACTTGTATTTTGTGCAAATCAATAAACTGGCATAACTGAAGCGAATGCGCTGCTGCTGCTGCTGCTTCGTCGTCGAAGCTGCTGTTGCCTCCGCCAGAACCGACTCTTGGGCTGCCTGTCTTGATTGGATATGTGTGTGGGTGTGTGTGCTGTATGTATGTGTATGTGTGTGTCTCTTGTTTATTTATCTGGACCGCACAGCTGGACCGTTCAACTACTGTCAGCCTCTGCATATTTGTATGCCCAAGGAAAGTATGTGAAAAGGGTAAAATGTAGGCAGACAGAGGGCAGAGCTGTCATGTAGAGTGTAAGCAGCTATCTTCTACACTCAAGAGCATGACTATAGGAAATCTATAGGATATCTGACTGCCTGTCAGTCGGCTACAATTAAGGCACTCCCCACACACGTCCAAGCTACGTCTGTCTGTCTGGCCAGCCGAAATTGCAAAATTTTCTCTCTTTATCATTACACACTCCAGCCAACATACATGCATATATAATGTACATATATATATATTTGCTATATATCTTGTCTTTGGTCTGTCTGTCGTTTTTCATTTGAAGTGTGGGACGCTCTGTATAATCCTAATAAATGTGCGCATTTAGCATTTGTTTTTCATATATCATATTACAGCATGCAATGGAAAAGTTTTACGCAAAATTTGCTCGAAATGTTTGCGCTTCTCCTTCTCAGGCCACATCGTATAATGCTCTTTGGTTTGTTTTCTTGGTGTCTGTTGTGGATTTTACAAATTTGAGCAAAGCCATTAACATTGATTAGCAATTGGGTTGAAAGAACACTTCATAAGATTACGCATACGTCATGTTGGCCAAAAAGGACAACACACACATAGAGAGAGAGAGAGAGAGAGAGAGAATGGCACATTAAAATATCGAAATGAGTCAACAATGAAAGCAAATGAGAGCATGACGCATGACCCAAGCGGCTGACGCCATTTGCGAATAATAAAGAAAACTGAAAAACGAAAATAGATTGTGGCCATCCCAAGGCCTAGGGAGTCAAGTGCATTTGCCCAGCATTGTTGATTCAATTCGATAAGTTAATCTGCAGCTTAAAGCCCTTTGGCTTTGCCAAAATCCTTGAGCACTTGGCAAATGCATTTTTTATTCTGCCCATTTGCTAGAGCTACCATTTCAAATAGATTTTTACAAAGATTAGCTGCCATTGAAAGTAGATGAGAAGATGCTCTGTGCCGGGCGTTGAGAAGAGGCAGGCCAGGCTGGAAGATTACTCTCTATGCATAGAGTCGATTTAATAGCTCTTGGAATATGCGTGATGTTCTCGAATAACTTGGCAAAGCTATTGATTATTCTGAGTTATAAACTAGATCTTTGCATGCTATAGGAGATTTTATGTGAAGGGCAGGCAGACGAAGTAATGAAGGGATGAGTGTCGATGTGGGGATGAGGGAACGGATGGACTGTTGAGCTGACGAATGGAGGAATGGATGAACTATGGACGAAGAAATGGACGGAAGAGCGGAAGCATGAGGTGACGAATCAAGAGACACGCGTATGGACGCAGGCAATAAGGGACGGTCGAATGAACAGAAAGACGAACTAACGAGCTAATGAACGGAAGGACGGTCTGACGACAGCTGAATGACGGACGAAAAAGTGGATAGAAAAACGGGAGGACTAGTGGGCGAAATAACGGACTGAAAGAGCAACGAACGAGCGGAAGAACGGACAGTCGAAAATGACGGGAGGACAAATGAGTGGAAGGAGAAGAATGAAGGAGAGGAATGCAGAGTTGACTGGACACTTGGTCCTGTCCAAGACTAAAGAAACGTTATGCCCTCTCTTCCGTCTGTTATTTTAGCAAGCTAAGTGCGAAAGCAAAATTCCATTCAAATGTCTTTCAATAGACAACTGCTAGAACTTGCAATTGCTATTTATCACATTCGATTGGGCTAGACTCTGATTGACAAATGTTCTTAATCTGGGCTCATTTATTATTAATTGGAGGCAGTGCAACAGCCCAGAGGCATGCCACCTGCTGCGGCGTATATCTGCGAGCAGCGTGCAGCTGACATCCGTTCGTCGACTGTCAACGGGTGATTGCGGATTGCCACGCCCCCTATCAGGCCGCAGGCAGCACTGATGATTGAGCTGCTGTCATCGCTGTCGTTCGCGTTGTTTGCCGTTGTCGTTGTCGTTTCTAAGGGGGCGGCTCAGAGGCTGCGCTACTTGTTTGCACAAATAGTTGCATAATTTTGTGCACTCGCGCTAAAAGCCACTCAACGCCCCGCCCCACCCCTCCGACCGCTTCCCTCTTCGAATAGGGAGCGTGTCTGCCAGATGCGAGCATTCGGCGTGTTGATTTTGATGTAGCTAAAAAGCCACTTGTCGTTTGTTGGCTGCTCTTCAAGCTGTGCGCGTTGAACAAGTTTGCATAGCCAAATGAATGTGGCGCACATCGCATCGCATCGCACATCGTATCGCCTACTCCATGTTCCATGCTCCATGCTCCATGCCCCTTGGCGAGGATATCTCAAGTCTCAGCAGCCGCCAAAGGGCCAAATGCTTTGCAATGCATAAATAAATACATTAAAAGAAAATTAAACACTTGCCAGGCCCTAATTGCATTTTATGTGCATTGTAAATTTGCTTTACGCTCTATGCGACTGCAAGACACAGACCTGAGAGCTAAATGCCCAAAAAAGTGCCAGAAATTGAATAACAAATTTAGTTAGTAGTGAAAAAGGAGGAAGAATGGCGATAACTAATGAGGGAAAGTATATATGGCTTAGCTATGAATTTATTTATGAGACAAGATCATTAATGATTAGCAAGAGAGAAGATGTTTCTTTAATCGAAGCTAAGAAATTGCACCTAAAGAACAATTATAGATATAATTTCGTATACATATTTGAGATATATTGAACAAAATAATAATATATTTAATACATAAAAATGTAATAAAAATCTGAATTGAAATATAAAAGCAACATATATTTTAATCAATCAAAAATCAATCTAAGAACTGAATTAAAATAAAAAAAAAATTAATCTATTCAATTGGATTTTTTATGTTAATTCTCATTTCAAATATACATAGATATATATAATAATATATATAATGAACTATTTCAGAATTGAATACAAAATAATAAAAAAATTAGAATTAGAATAAAAAATCAATCAATCAAATTATTCAGTCAATCAAAATCAATCTTTAATCAGAATTAAAATAAAAAATTAATAATATTTTAATTCTGATTTGTATTAAGTCTTTTTGGCTTGGTATAACTCGAGCTAAAGAGATGAAACTGGAAAAGTTATTATTTATTCGAAAATATAATTCAAGTCTCTAGCTCCAATAGACTCTGGTATCTATGAACATAACCTTTACGAATAATTCGACTGAATAACAGGAAACTAAATCCGTTCAGCTCTGGATCCTGGTCAATCATTTATACATATATAATTTATATGGTCTGCCACGCCCCATTTCCCGCAATCAATGGGTGCTAGCCACGTAAAAAAAAAGAAGAAAACGAAATGTTCCATAAATATTTGAAAGAGTTGATTAAAGTTGAATATTTTGCACGTGGGTCTCAGTGGATGCTGTGCACAAGTTTTGGACAGCTCTGACAGATAAAACAGCTGACAAGCCAAAAGAGGAAAAAAGCAACGTGTGTGTGTGTGTGTGTGTGTGTGTGTGTGTGTGGGCGTTTCCATTGTGGGCACTGATTTGTGCACTCATTGCAAGTTTTGAATAACTCGCTGCTGGTCGTAAACATTTCAGTGGCTCAGCTAAAAGTCGAGATAAAAGCAAAGGCAAAATTTAAAGAGTGAGAAAACGTGCAGGAAAATGAAAACGAAAATGAAAATGAGTATGGAAAACAATGCGTTCGCTGATTGGACACAGCTGATAAGCAAGCAGCGATGGCGATAAGAGGACGACGACGACGAGAGCTGATTACCCAAACAACAATCCGGTTGACTGGGAGATTGGGACTTGGGACTTGGCTGACTTGTTGTCGTGCTGCCAAGGCAATTAAAATCAAAGGACCAAGGACGCAATGAGTGTAACAGAGAGAGAGAGAGAGAGAGAGAGAGAGAGAGAGAGAGAGAGAGTGAAAAAACAACTTGAGCGAAAACAGCGATTCATAATTGGTGATAAGAAATGTAATTAATTGGCACAGGCCTGATTTATGGGCAAAGGATAAAAGAAGGCTGAATATTCAGACGTGCATGAAGATGCCTTATTTATAGATATTTGTAAACATGTATACACATATACATGTGCAAGCTGAGCTGCTTTAGATGTAATATATTTGAGCTTACTAGGCCTAAGCCTAGCTATTAGAACGCTTAACCGAACCGCACCCAAAATTGATTAAAACTGAAACTTGTATTGCCAGGCAAACCCAAGTGCTGAAGCTCATTAATATTGGCAAACGAAGTGTGTGCACCACATGGCACCAAAAACAATGTATTTTGAAATTAATACAGCTTCTGCAAATAGTCCAACATCATCATAAATCTCAATTACACAAATATCATCTTGGTACCTGTTCAACCTTGAGCACGTCGTTGGGCCCCAGAGAATGACTAGGTCTTGATTATAATTAACAATATTAGCGAAGCTGGAGTATGTATTTGATTGTTCATTTCACACTGAGCTCGTTGCGTAATTCAGTAATAAAACAAAGGCGCGCTCACCAAATGCAAAGGCTACAAATTAAACACTTGACATTGAAGCGAAGCTGAGCAAGAAATTATATAAATAAATGAGTGCCAGGCATCACACACACACACGCACAGAGACGTGTGCACATGAAAAATTGAAGACTCACTCGCAGATATCAACGCATAAATACTAAATGAATGTACGAACACACACAGTGAGAGAGAGAGAGAGAGAGAAGCACACACACACAAAGCACGGCACAGTGGCGCCACCTAGCCTCAGACTCAGCTCCAGACGGCGAGGTACGTGTGGCTGTGCGCTGTGTTCCCAGCGTCTGAGTGGCTTCATTCGCCCGATGATTGCTCAAGAGAGCGTCCAACACAGCTATATACACACATATACATATATGTATATATATATATATATACATATATATATACATATACATGTGTGTTTGTGTGCACATCCTGCGCGTTTCCTCATTATTTTTGTGCAATCGCTGTAGGCGCTTTGGGCGCTGCCTTTTCCACGACCCTTCCGTCTTTATCCCTATTGTTGTGAAGCTTTTTTGTTTGCCCGCACAATATACTGATCCGGCTCATGTGTGTGTGTGAGTGTGTGTTTTGTATGTGTGTGTGTGTGTGAAAAGTGTTAAGATTTTACATTTTTATGCCGCATGCTCAACTTGTTGTTGTTGTTGTTGTTGTTTTTTGCGCATTTCATTATTTTGTTTTTTGCTCCTCTTCGCTTTGAATTTGTTCGTTTTGTGCCATCGCCTTTTGTTGCTGCCAGCCAGCCAGCCAGCCAGCCAGCCAGCCAGCCATTTGTGCAAATTGCTCAACAGTGTGCAGCTAAGAGAAAGAACCAGTAGCTGGCTACTAGCCCTGGCAGCAGGCAAAACGTGGCTCAGAGCAACCTAAAGGACATGGCAAATCGAATGCGATGATTGGAAACACTTGGAAAACAATTTGTTTTTAGTTAACAATTGCATAAAGGAAAAAAATGGGAGAGCGAGAGCGAGAGACAATGGGAGATAGATGAAGAGAAATTGTTGACAATTTGTTACTTTTTAGTACCTTGTTCTATAATACTAATTATATAGAATCCGTCAAACGGGAGCATTTGCTGGCACTTCTAGCAGTCAGTGTCAAAGTGAAAGCAGCTGACATCACATTGACAGCAGCTTTAACATGCACTGTAAGTTGGAATGATAAATGCGATCATTCAAAAGCAATTTGGATACAAGAATAGAGAAAGAGAGGAGAGAGAGAGGAAGGAGAGAGAGCGAGAGAGGGAGGGAGAGCGAGGGAAGGAAAGGCAGAAGAAGACTTTAGCATTGACTTTAGCATTGCATGCGATTTGACATGGGATATGCAAAGAGTGGAAACCTTTGGAAAACAGTTTTTTGTGAGTTAACAATTGAAAAAAAAGAGAAAGAGGGGAAAAAAATAAAGAAAGAAAGCCAAAGAAAGAAAGAGAGAGAAAGATTGAAAAGTATTAAGTCAAAAGCTGTTTGCAATTTATTGCATTTTGGAACCTAAGAAGCTATGGAATCAGTTAAATTTTGGTCATTTGCTGGCACTTCTAGCTAGTCATTGCCTCTTAGCACCGAGATCAGTCAAACTGAAGCATTTGCTAGCACTTCTGGCAGTCAGCTGACATCAGCTTTAATGGCAGCTTTAACATGAACTCTCGCATATTGACTGGGCTGCAAATCAGTCTTTTCCTGTGGTCCTGACCGGTCGAAACTTGACTCGAGTTGACAGCTTCATTTGCGTCGGCTTTATGCACATTAACATCTGCAGGCCAGCCGGCATCAAAAATGAAAGTTAAGCGCTCATTAAGGCATCATTATAATAACTTATTCATTGCAGTGTGCACGAAAAGAACTCGTGTCTGCCGCTCATTAAATTCCAGCTGCTATGCACTCCCCAAGCTACAAAATGGGACTCAGCAGACACTCTCTCTCCCTCCCTCTCCCTCCCTCTCCCTCTCTCTCTTTCTTTCTGTCTCTCTCTCATATTTGAATATGTTTAGTCCGAAACACACACAGGAAATAACTAAAAAACGTAGCCAAGAAAAGGCCAACATTTAGCAATTAGAGCAGAGCGAAGAGCTCTACTAAGCAGCTACAACTGCAGCTACAACTATAGCCATATGCAAGCACTCTTGCCAAACATTTAATAGTTATTTGAAATTCATTTCATTTTGCTGTTGGCTATTCTAGAAAATGGGAAAAAAAAAACACTGGCAAAAATGCCGAGCAAATAGTTTGTGGTACACCAAAAAGGAAATGCTAATGATGCACTTTTCTTTCTTCTTTTCTCTTCTTTTTTTGTTTGAAGAGCCAACTATTTTGGTATTTGTATTTGCGAATACTTACGCTGAAGTACAATGTGCATACACATACGTGCACAAACACAGCCTGTGAGTGAAGGCTGACTTAATTTGTTTACTAAATGACATAATACCCAAAGAGGCCAACTGGCATTGCTCGCTGGCTAAATATAGATATAAAGCTATTCTATGCGGGCCAACTAAATATCAGATGCAAGGGAAGCAAAAAAGGCAAAAATAGAGACAACAAAGAGATGACTCTGTGTGTGTGTGTGTGTGTGCCACATGACGTATACGTAACGCGCTGAAGGAGTCGCAACTTCTGCGTTCTCGTTGTCTCATGTTGGCCATTTATCAAAATGGCAAACAAAGAGAGAAAAAAGTTACAGAATAACAACGTCTCATGACACATTCTGTAATTATGAAATTAATGAAAAATTTTTCAACAACATGCATATACATTAAACGTATATATATATACATAAGTATATATGTATATTTATTTTTGATAAATGAGCCAAGCACATCATGGCACTTGGTCAACATTTAGAGCGGATGCATTTGAGACAAGTAATACGTAATTGCTGCATATATGATACGACATGCCTAGCATTATTTACTCTCATTAAGCAGAAGTGAAAGAAGAAGAAGACAAGTAATTAGCATTGATATTCGGGCAACGTACTAAATGGGATAAGCCAATGAAATGTGCGCTGTCTGCGCCTAATGAGCTCACAGCTATTTATTTCAATGGCCAATAGCCGAAATAGGGCTATAAATTCAAGGCAAATCAAACTCGAATTGTGCCAGGTAATTGCTGAAAGACATTACGAGAGAATCACATTAAAACAAAGAAGAATATTTCAGTGTATATTGCGCGACTAGGAGATATCCTGAGTTCAGCGGATGTTCTGCAAATGTGTCAATAATTTGTTGAATAACTCTTCCCTTAGATAGAATAAGCTTTATTGAATTTGAAGAGCGCATTAATTTTATATGCCACAGCAGTCTCAAGGAACAGACAGACAGAAGAAGGGACGATCGCATGGGCAGATAGACAGATTGTTCAGGCATGAACATAGAAATATACGAATATCATATACATATCCTCTACGCACTCAATAACTAATATGCAATAGATCAAAATAAGGGCCATATGTGTAAACTCTATAAATAGGCAAGTGAACGCTGACTCACATAGCCTCAGCGATATACTATTGAAGAATGCAATATATCAATACTGAGAGCCTTACAAACACTAGATTTAAGGGATGAAATTACGCATGGGTTTGGATATAAATACTTAGACTCAAAAGAATAAAGTTCAATATCGAACTGAGCACCAGCGCAGTCAAGTATATTCACTCACAAATAGACGGTTATGACAAGATCTACTCAGCTCGTCGTACCAATTCTCTTATATATGCTGGATTCTCCTATCAAAAATGAGAGCAGAATACAACGTACGGAGCTGATTCTATTTAGTTTATATTCGGACGAGACAGAGCTTACATCTATTGTTCCTTAATTATACAAAGTTATATTAAATATATTATTTCATCGAATCCAAGTATATTTGTCTACGCGAGAATATAACTCAGTGCACATATCGCTACTCTCGTAGTGTGTGTGCGCTTAACTTATATATATATGTATCTCTCTCTCTGTTATAAATATATTCATTCATCACAAATTCTCTCAACTGAATTCAATGCAAAATAACTTTATGGGATAAAGCTTGTAGGCTTATGTTAAATGTTTCCGTTACAAATTTCTTTATCATATTAATTCTGAAACCATAAAATCTTCATAAATTTTAGCCAAGAAATAAAATACATACATATAGATAAATTACTCTTAATATATCGCTAAGCTTCGTTGCTTAACACAAATCGACTCAATTCAATTGAATTCGATTGATTTCTATGCCTTTTGTGATATTTTCGTACGCGACTTATCTCACCTGCTTTCCTTTCTATTTCTTTTGTCACTTGCAGGTTTCCTCTCCTGGGACGTATCCGATTGTCATGTCGACCTGGAGGAGGAGCTCAATACAATCACACAGCATGCACCCGAGGGCGAGGAGGCGCGTCATGGTAAGTTCAAATGTCAGTTGAGTGACTGAGAGGCGAACGCAGCTCTCAGCTAATTGTAAAAAAAAGAAAAATATAAATAAAAATACAAAATAAATAGAAATCAGAGTGCAATCCAATTGAAAGCTGTCGCGCTGGCAGCTCATTAAAAAGTAAATTGAATGAGTTACCCATAATGGGCAATAAAAGGAATTCGTTTGTTAATTAACCCCATTGGGAACAAAGTTTGACTCGCAATTTTGTTTGACATTTGCTTTTCAATTTGCCCGTTTGCCGTGTCACGCATAGTGTGAAAAGTTCGCATTGAGTTTGCCAAATGTAAATTGCTTTTGCTGCTAACGAATTTCGAATTTCGAGCGCTGACTTTGCAATTATTCAACTCATTCAGGCAGAGCAGTTGAAAACTACAAAACTACAAAATCATTCCAACAAATTATGACGATTGTCTTTCAACAGCTTTTCACAATTGGCATTCATCAAAGAGCCCGACGCTCGGCGCTGCTCAAATGCGCTTTGTTCGCTGTATGGCTTTTGTGTAATATTAAATCCGAATCCGAATCGGAGTGGCGCATTTTCATTTTCATTTTCATTTTCATTTACAACGCAAACAACAGCAGCAGCAGCAACAACAATGCAACAAAGCCAGCCAAGTGTCGGGATATTGTGTGGGCCTCTCGGATTTGGTTGTCTTTGCGGATTAGCCGGGACAACGTTGTTGAAATGCATTCAAGTGGCTGCACTGCATCGGCTGCACAGCCTCGTACCACCCACTGCGCCCACTGTTCGCACTGCACTGCACTCTCTCTCTCTCTCTCTGCTGTTTTATTGTTGTTTGTTTTTCTTCTTATTCGCTTGTTTGTTTGTTGTTCAGCCCCGTGCCCTGAGCTCTGAGTCCGCCTCGCTCGTCGTTGGCCAAATATGACTATTGTTGCAGCTATACACAAATTAGAAGCAACATGCTCCATGGGTTTATCAGAATTATACTTGACAGTCGCCATATCAAACAGTTTAGAGACTAAGCCGAGCTCCCTCAGCTGATGTTAGGAGTCGCCTGTTCCATTCACACACTCGAACTCTCTTGATAACAATGGCAACAATTATGAGAGTAAACTTGCAATGCAAATCTTTTGCATAAATAATGTTCGTTAAGCAAGTAAAAGTCAACTTTTGTCCGATGCCAGATAACGAGAGTGGAATATGTAACAAGTTTTAGTTGAATTAGGTTCGAGTTTAGCTAGACTTGCTTGTGAGCAAGTTTTCAATTATAGCTGCGACAATTGATATATAGTTTATTAAAGTGCAATATTTTATTCACAATGTGATTGCTTATGCTGTGTAATTTATTACAAATTGTTTTCCATTTATTTTATGGTCTTGTTGGCAAACTTTGACCAGCTCAACGCAACGCGCCATCTGTTGGCTGCAACTTGAGAATAAAAATATATGTAGCATACTTTGCAGCGCTCGGAAGTCGATGCGAGATATGCACTGAGTTTGTCCTTGGGCAAGCAGCCGTTGCTACTGCTGCTGTTGCTGTTGCTGTTGCTGTTGCTGCTGTTGGTAAGTGCAAGAACAGCACCTGCGCTCAATGCCTTTCTGGCATTGTCCAGGACGAGCACTTGGCAAAGTGAATTCCGCATTCGCATTTTTGTTTACACAGCCCGCAAGAAACTACTCAAACAAAATTCTCAAGTGCCTGGTCTCAATAATGATGCCAGCCAAGCGGCATAGTCCCTAAGAATGGGACCACACCGAAGGATGCCCGTCACTTGCAATTGCAGTTGAAAATACTAAAGTTTTGAATATCTAAAATATTGCTGTAATGTCCGAGTGGCCAAGATGCCGAAATGGCGAGATGGCGAGATGCACACGCCTCGATGCTTGATGCTTGCAGGATTGTTATGGTTGCTTTGTGTGCGTTGCATAGACTTCATGGGGCACTCTAATTTGACAAAGGTTAGGAGGCAGCAGGCCGTTGGCAAGTCGATAAAAGTCGTCACCTTCGCTGACAAAGCGTTGTCCTTCATTCAGGATGCCCGCCATGCAGTCGACAGATATCGTTTACCTAACGCCACTTTGTTGTTGGCTCAACAACAACTCAACTGTCAACTGCTAACAAGCGCTAGTCGAAGCTTCTTCAGCTTGCCTTTCATGTTCTGCATAAGGTCCTGTCAAGTTGAAAGCTTTCACTTTGCCTTCAGTTGGGGCAACTTTTTCAGCAATTACAAACATTTGTTAACAAGCGCATAATATACATATATACTATATACATAAATACGTTCTTTTTTATGGCTTATACTCTTCAACGGAGTCGTCCTTCATTATCAACGACAAAGTTATGCTTAAAAATTGAATTTGATGCAGTTTGCTTAAGTTTCCTTGCGGGACTTGGACAAACTTCGTTGCATAAACTTTGCCACCGACCCAACCACCCCACTGGGCGCAGCGCTACTGCTTGAGCTGGGCCATAAAAAACTCTGCTTTACAGCGAGCTACTCATTAGTTGCCCGACACTGACACGAGCTCAGCTCAGCTCCATTCCCTGCCCCAGCTCCCTTCCCATCCTCAACTGCTTTTGCCTCTCTTTATTCTTTTATCTATTTGATTAATCGCGGCATTAATAATGCCAAGTTGTTTGTCACTTAAAGTTCGTTTAGTTTTGTTAGCCAGACAACTTATTTACCCAATGCTTGAGCAACTCTCAAATGTTCAATTCAATTATAGCCACAGCCATTTCCCACCTCTCAATTCAAATGCTCACAAAGTGTGTCAGCGTTGTTGCCAATTGAATCGAACGTGGCAATCGCAATGACTTAATGGCTTAATTCGTAATGGAATTTCTATATTTAACGCTGGTCTGCTACATACGTTACATGCTAATTGTATCATTGAGAAAATCAAGACTCGATTTATGCTCACTCTATACACCATACTCTACTCTCTTAGGTAGATACTCCTACTGATACTTCTTTTCTATACTGTGTATGCGCAACTCATTTACTGCTTTTATATCTCACTCGTCAGTTTTCACATTAACCATCGAATGAAACTAAAGCGTCTGGGGAGACGCATATCCAGTGTTTCTTAGATATGCATACATACATATATTAAACAGGCATTCATATCTTTATTCAATTGAAGAAGTTATTATAAAATATAGTTTGTTGAGATGAAAGTTCTAATTAAACATAGTTATATAAAATGTTATTCTATACATTATTTTATTATTTGATATACTTATTATTAAATTATATATTATATGTAACTAGAACTTTCAGCTTTGCATCGATACAGGCTGATCATCATATGGGATATATCGATGTCATATGTCCATATTAAATCCAATCAAAGCTGGACTTCTAACTACGGCTGATGTCATGATCACATGACTCATGTCAATGTGATCTAATTTTCGATCTATCAATTGTTTTCCTTACATACTTTTCACTACTCTCTACGCTCTACTCTCCTGTGCCTTTTCACTGTTCCCTACTCAACGTTCCTCACTCTCTGTTCCTCATTCTCTTTTCCTCATTCACTATTCCTTACTCACTGTTCCTGCCTCTGTGCTTTCTACTCATGATCTTCATTTCATTCTCTACTCTCCAGTCTCTTCTCTCTATTCCGTGCTCTCTGCTATTGTTTCATCTCCCTGCTCTCTGCAGCTGCTTCACTGCTTCCCCACTCACAATTCATTATTCTATAAGGAACTCTTTTGCTACCCGTTAGATTTGCTTTTGCCAAGTACGACTCATAAATGAGTCCAACTCTTTAACGTTTACCGAGCATGCTTGTTACACTTCAATCTCTACTCTCTACTCTCTGCTCTCCCAACTCCCGCCTCTTCACTCATCACTTAGTAATATCATCAGCTTCTATAATTCGCTGCTCGTCATATTATCGCTTGTTCAGATTTTGATTTGCCAACTAGCGTTTTATTATACGCTCAGCACACGTCGTTCGTGCTAAGCTTCTGTAAGCGCACGGCATTAACATGCATATAACCTTTAAAGCCATACGAATTCTTGAGATAAAGCGTATGCAAAATTGATTGATAGAGCCTGCCAACACACATACAGTAGAATTCTCTTCTACACCCACACACACACGTATGGCGGACAAGGCCATATTGACAACGACTGTGCAGCTCATGCATAATTCAAGCAGAGCCAACGAATAGGATGGCACGAGAAATGAGAGAAAGAAATACAATAAGATGGTCGCGCCCATGCCCCAGCAGGCAAAAGTTAGGCAAATAACTGAATACCGGACAGTCAGCCACGTACACACACACACACACACACACACACACACACACACACACACACACATACACACATGCAGAGCAGATAAAGACAGTTACACTTTGCATATGAATACGAGCACACTTCAAGAGGAACTACACGCTCCAACTGAGCTGGCAGCGAAGCGAGATGCTTGCCAGAGACAGACACATGTATGTGGCTGACAACAGAGATAAGCGAATGCAAGTGTTGTGGCATGAAATTAAAACTATGAAATGCCGAACACGTCATACACTTGCCACAAATAATAATGATGCAAGTAAACAACTGAACTAAATCTAAATAATTTCAGATATTCAATGCCAATTCCATTAAATATGCTGCAAATTCCTAGCACGTTAAGCAAATACCCAAAGGTTGCCTTCGCAAGCAGGAAAAAGAAAGGCCGAGGGAAAGTGAGTGAGAGGCAGACAGACGAAGCTTATTAAAGGCTGCTGTTGTCTGTCTGCGCTATCTCTGGCATTTCATCATTATCGATAGCTAGAAATATTTTCAAAGAGAATTTTGCACTGGAATTCATTGAGGCTCGAACAGAAATTTTAATAGATAGTTTTCAGGAATTCCAAAACATGGAATATGAAAGGCAGAAAAAAAGTATATATATATATATATATATATATATACTGTAAGTTTAATTGAGAAACGTTAGAATCTGAAATGCCTTTCATAAGAGTATTAAAAAATAACAATAAACGGAAGTGCAGTTGGTGAGCTCGCTCTTCCCACATGCTTAATGTGAGCTTACGTGGGTAGCACGCGTCGACAGGCATCAATCCATATCGGCGACGCTTATCAATGACGGCCCCGACATGAGACCAAGCCCAGTCGAGAATAGCTGACGTGGGACATTCTGTGGGCAGCTGGTTTAATTTTAATTATGCAGCCTGGACAGACAGTTGGACACACAGACAGACACATACATACATATACATATATGTGTGTGGTTGGCCAGGCCAACAACTGGGCCAGTTGCCAAGACTTTGACGCTTACAGCATGTTATTGGGTTTGCTGAACAGCAGCCAGCGCCTAGAGAAGACAGCAGCTAGCTTCTTTCTGCTTCTCTTTTTCTGTAACCAAAGCCTGATGTATGATGTCGTTGGGCACTTTTGATTAATGATGCTGCAGGTGGCACGTATCGCAATTCAAATTTAATGCAATTCAACAAACTAATTAAAATACCTTTACAGCCAGAGAGTTTTTGTGCGTTAAGCGCATTTCAACTACATAAATCAACGCGGTTTTGCCGCACTGTAGCGTAAATGGCCATTTGAATAAGCCCATTTACCGAGCACCTCGTCTGTATAATTGTGCAGCCAGGCTGTAAATTCGTTAACTGACCCGAGTCCACTGAGTTTTCAATTTAACCAAATTTACTGATTAAACGTGGCGTCTTGTTAGCATGATTAGATTAAAGGCCAAAAAAAGGCAAAAAAAAGGCAAAAAAAAAAGGAAAAAGTTTATTCCGAGAATCTAAATCAATTTTTTCAAATGTCACGCAGTGTTCGAATTTGCTTTTTATACAAATCATTTCATCAAAGACGCTTTTCCATTTCCAGGGAAAAATCATTAAGCTCGTTTCCATTGCCCTTGCTAAGCTGCTACTTAAAATTCCAGATAGATCATGATAGCTTTTCAATATCGTCTTCAATTAACTTATGCAGGATAAATAGCAAAACAAAAACTAAGTCTGACTAGAGCTGAAAATTGCAATGGGAGAAAACTTTTTTGTTTTTTTTTTGTGAGTGTTTTTTTTTACACGTGGGCCTAGACGACGTGTTAAGGGGGCGGGCGTAAGGGACTTCAGTGCCGGCTGGTGACCGGCGCCAACTGTAATTACTTTGCAGTCCGGCACAGAAATGAAACGAAATAAAAAACAAAAGGAATGTGGAGAGAGGGAGAGAGAGAGACTGGAAGTATAAGGGGAGACAGAAAGAGAGAGAGAGAGAACGGCTAGGAGAGAGAAATCATAAAACACAAAAAGTTTCCGCCTCTTGTTATGCAAATTTGTTTTGTTTCATAAACTTGGCAGCATTCCGAGCGTAGGCATTAAAGTACAGTTATTAACGCTTAATATGCGTTCGTTCGCCATTTTGGTTAGGTGCGGCCAGTGCGCAAACTTTTCAATGGACTTTGCAATGCGAAAAACTGCACTTGACATAAAACCCAAAAGCCCGAGCAGCGCGCCTGCCACATTGTCGAGCTTTCCACTTTTTTTTTTCCCCCTTTCTATTATATATATATATATATATATATATATATTTTATTTTTTTTTTATTTTTTTATTTTTCTCAACATTCATGTCGCCATTTGGCATTATATTGGTGAGAGGCGGCAGTGTAGGCGAGGGCGGTTCCAAATTGTGAACGTTGTTTGCCACCAAGTTGGATGCAACTTTGGCATTGTATGTGGCTTGGCAAACTTTGAGCTGCGATTGGGTCCCTGATCTGCCACACGCCATACGCCACTCAGCCTATTGCTTCGTATCATCTGTTCAGCGCAGACTGTAGACAGTGGGACAGTCTTACGGTCTTTGTGGTCTCTTGGCTTGGCGCAGCAAGCTCTCTTAAGTGCCATTTGTAGTTGAACATAGGAAATAGTAAATAGTTTCAAGGCAACGCCGGTTAAGCCAGCTGCTGGCATAAGTGCGCAATTTCCAAATGGCATTTTATTCTATTTACCAAGTTGGCTCAGGCCAACCAACTTGTTAGACAATAAGCGAATAAATTATGTTAGCCGGACCACAACTAATGAAATGTTTGACTGCGGAAATCACAATTAAACTTGCCCAAGTAGTTTGATAAATCTAGAGTATTTATTTAATGGTTTAGCAAGGCGTTTAGTAGTTGTTAATTGAGATGGGAGAAACATGAAGTACTGAAAAAGAATATTGTCTTTTATTAGCTGAGCGAAATTCGTTGAGTTGCAATTTATTTATGGGAGAATTGTGTTTGCTAAACAAAATCACATTCGTGAGTTGATATATATACATATATGTGAAGATAATTTTTTTTATCATTTATCATTTATATATCATCATTATAAGCGTTGTTCGTTAGAAAAGCGTCACACGAATAGTTCAACTGAAGGCGCTTAACAGAAACAGAAAAATGAAAAGAATCGAAGTCTACCGCTGGGAGCGAGAGCGAGAGAGTATGATCTTATATTCTTATTTTTTTTTTTTTATGAAAAAATTATTAAAAATTTAATATTAATACAGCTTAACGTACAGCTACCTTTTAGACAACTTAATCTAAACGTAAGTTAATTATAAAACTAGTTAAAGCTATTAATATTTTTAGTTTTAACATAGGATACATATTAGAAATGTTATTAGATATTTTAGGGATGCGAGGTAAATCTTATGGATTCGCTAAGAATGGGCAGATGTTCATGTCAAGACATGATCCAGCAGGTCTTGAGGGTAATATCGTTATAGTCTTCTCCTAGGGCAAGTGCGACGGCTGAGAGCAACAGAACAGAGGAATAATACAACAAGCAACTGTTATGTGCCAGCTATGATCAAAAACTATTAAGATTATAAGTCAAAAAAAAAAAAAAAAATATATTACCATACAAAAATTAAGAAACTAAGTTAAAAATCAGATAAGAATCAATGAAATCATGAACATCTACAGAAACGAAATTTTGCCTCATCATAATTTTGTCATATAACCAAAAGTGACTTTATTCTGATTGAATGAGCATCTAATTGAGAGATTTCTGTATGGATTATGTTCTCTATACGAAAGTACTTTGATTATCTACAAAAGAGTATATATTTTAGGCTGTCATAAGAGCATGAATTGATCGAGAGCTGGCTACGGCTGGCGTGTAGCCATCATTCGATTTGATTTATGCCGAATGACACATTTGGAGCTGCCGGCTCATGTTGTTAATGAGATGCAAATGCTCTAACCGCATTTTATTTATGAGACTCAAAGTGTCACGCGCCTGCTGTGGCCGTAAGAAAATGCGCGCAAGTTGCAAACCTTAATTCGCAAATTGCGTATACGCACGGGTGGCGCATGTGCTTAAGCCCGCCTGGGCCAAAATATGCGGGCATGTATGTCACTGAGCTTTACAAATAAGCACACACACACACACACACACACACATACACTCATGTATACGCACAACAAAGTGCTTTCTTTTGTGTGTGCATAGGGCCTGATAAATAAATGTCGCACGCAAGTCGCTGTAAAGATTATCATTTATAAAGAGCATAAGGGCTACGAAAACAGAGAGCCAGAGAGTGAAGAGTCCGAGCGAGAGAGAGAGAGAGAGAGAGAGAGGTGAAAGGCGACAAGTTTGAAGCAAGTGAAGCCATACGTAGGTGCACGCTTGGGCACACTTCAGGCTCGATGGCTATTCGCTTTTATTTACGCGTACGTGGGCACATTTGACCATTGGGTCGACGTGCCGTATACGTAATGTGCACACACACACACACACACACTCATGGACATATGGACATGTGGAAAACATGCGTGTGTGCATGTTTGTATAGGTAGTGACATGTCATGTGCGCTCATTTTTTCCTCTTCTTCTGCTTGGTTCTTTTTTTTTTTTGGCTTTGTCAACGACTATTTAGTGCAGAAAATGCGTAAATTTTTTACATAGGGCAATGCTGTAAAAGCATTTAGTACTGGGAGCGACCAGCAATGCCCACTCATCCGTTGATGATGATAATGATGATGATGTTGGTCGACAGCAAATGACATGGCAAGGTCGTCAGCAAGGTCGCATCTTGAATGCTCGTGGGTACACTGGACACGCGCTGAACAATTGGTCAGGCAGCCCTAGGGCTGACTGAAAATCTTAATTAAACCATAAAAATTAAAGATTTATGAAATGATTTGTCAGTGCAATGCAATCGCCGTGCAGCCATGGGACAGATGCGAATAAAATGCTTGACAATAAAGCCAACGTAGCAGCGTGCCAGCGCCGACCAGAGCCGACCCACTGTCTGACAATTTAAAGCCACTTGATTTGGTGTGCGTGCCTAATGCTTGGATTCTCTGGCCGGGACTCAAGCGTTTGGTAATCCTAGCCTCTTGTGTGCTTGCCACTCGACGTTTTAGCTATTCATTAGTGCGCTCGGTGGGTTAACGTTGAATAGTAGTTCAACTAGACACACCACCCGAACCACCAACCGCCCGACCGAGCGACCAGTCGTTCGGTTAGCTGAGTCAGGCTTACCGCAAATAATAAAATTTTCTGCGTGGTAGGCAGTTGTAGAGAACGTGAAACAGGCGGGAGCGGGAGCGGGGGCTAAAGACCAAACGAGCCACTTGAATCTATTGCCGCCTTGCCCGTGCACAGTGGCCCAAGTGTATTCCGTTTGCACATATATATATATAACAAAATATTAATGACTTTTAGGGCTTTCCTTTGCAGCTCAAGTGAATTTCAAGCAGATGACCATTTAAAAGATTTGCTTAGTCTACTTACGCCAGATTCAAAGAGGGCTCTAAGGATATTCATTTTACATTTTTAATGGTTAATTTAAATAGCTTTTCCTTAATTGCTGCAATTTTATTCTGACATCCAATCTATCGTCTTATCCACTTATCCACTTACAGGTGAGCGACTTATACAATATGCCAGTGAGAATCTTGTGACGGAGGTCCTCATACATCCGCAGTACAATACGCTTATACAATGCATGCGTAATCTACTCAGTAGTTTTACGAGGCATCGGCATATTATACACGCTGGCTACACCTTTAGTGGCAACGGTTCTTGGATCCTACAGGTTAGACAGGCATCTGCCTATGCTAACAATGCTTTGACTTATATGTTGTTCCTTTTCAGGATGGCACCTTCTCGGTGGCTGACTTTTCGGAGGCATTTCAAGAGCACGACGTACAACGGGTGATACGTGCCTATGCGGATACCATAACGATGAATATACACTGTGCAGATGCTGGCCTATGGCACACATTACCGGATAAGGTATTTTCACGGCAGTGTAAAATACGCATCAATCCGGTGGATGTGCTGGACACCAGTAGCGAGTACATCAACGCCTTTATAGGTAGATGTCAAGAGAAAGTTAAATGAATATTTGTCGAAGCTTACTTACGTTACATGAATTTCAGATTATCTGGCGCCAATGGTGGTGCCGACTTCATTGCGTGAATTGCTAGAGACCTCGGATGTAGTGGGCAATATACGCTTTACACATCCAACCCTCTATGTGTTTCCCGGCGGTCAGGGTGACGCCGCGCTCTTTGGCATCAACGGCTTTAACATGCTAGGTAAATATAAAGGTATTCAAGATGGATGGGATTCCAAAGTAATTTCTGTTTAATTTGTAGTTGATGGCGGCTTCAACCGTAAGGCGTGTTTCTGGGACTTTGCACGGCATTTGGATCGGCTGGATGCGGTGCTGATGACGCGCCTGAACAACAGCAATGTGCAGGGACTTGGAGCAGTGGTGTCACGTAAGCGGGACTCCCATGTCTATCCACAAATTGGGCATTTCTTTGGCAATGTTCCCGACCGAAAGGGTGGACTGCCCAGTCCTGACGGTGATAAGGATCGTAATCCACTGCTGATCGATCTCTTTGAGCGCGGTCATAGCTTGGTCAACGATCTCAAGTCACTGGACCTCAAGCCGCAGTGCTGCTATCGGAATCAAGAGCCTATAAATCTTTACCATAAGGTTGGCCACGGTACCCTGGATATGTATGTGATAAGTCCCTCACGGGACTCCAAAGAAGTGAAAGAGTTTCTACAAAAATGGAATTCGGGTGATCAGCGTCTGTTTACCGCTCGCGACACTAAGGAGTTTAACTTCCCGTTGCAGAATTTGGTATCCATTTGCGCGCTGCTTGTGTGGCAGCCAGCTAACCCGGATGATACCATTACTCGTATCCTCTTTCCGGGCAGTACACCAGACTTTAAGATTCAAGAGGGTCTGGAGAAGCTCAAGCATCTTGAGTTTATGAAGCACTCCACCTGCACGGCCAAGTCAATAGCTCCAGCTATACAGACTGTGACAAGTACCAGAAAGACACTCAAATCAGCGATCGAAGGAACTCCACCCAGCGCTAGCTATAAATCGAGTAAATTTGGTCCAACTGCTATAGCAGCCGTGGCTGTGCAACAGGATAACAAGGCAAAGGAAGCTAAGGAAGCAGCAGCAGCAGCGGCAGCAGCAGCAGCTGCCGCAGCGGCCGCTTCAGCAACAACTGCATTAGCGGAAACACCTGGCGAACAAGTGGAAAGACCCACACCGCTTTTAATGGCTAAAGCAGACTCTATAGACACGGATGAGCCGGACGCTGAACCTGAACCGGAGCTCGCTGTCGATACTGGGGACGAGGGAGCGCCAGAGCCATCAGTTCCTTCCACAGAGCCGGCTGAACAGGAAGACAACAAGGATACCGATGAAGAGAAAAAGGTGGAAGTGTTGATAGTCAAGCCACAACCGTCAGCAGCGCCTGTGAAGGATGCAGTTGATGCACCCGCGACCGAAGCTAGCAGTAAGTCAGCGAAGGCCACCAAGGGGAAGCCGGACAAGCCTCGAGCGGAAGTCAAGCCAGTTGTACGCTCGAGAATTGATAGCAAGCCGCCAAAATCCATGGACCGCAAGCTGGTTAAGCGGGAGGACAAAAAGAGCTCCCCAACTGCCACGCCGGCTGTAAGCCGAACGCCAGCTACGCGCGATGTCAAGCCTAAGGTAATGACACGCACCACTAAGTCAAGTCCAAGCAGCACACCTGCCAAGAGCGCCAAGGAGGCCAACAACCGCAAGGTGCTTGAGTCAAAGCAACAGGCTACAGCAGCCCGGCAGAGCACAACCAGCACACGTCGCACAGTTGGCACTATGGAGAAAAGGTCGTTGACGGAGTCGAAGACTACGCAGCAGACAACAATGCAAGCGGCGCAGCGTAAGCCTATCTCCCGAAGGCCACGGGGAGTTTCTCCTTCTAAGCGAGCTCCAGCACCAGGCAGTCCTATTAAGTCAGCTAAGCCAAAACCTGATTTGAAGAAGTCACGCCTAGATAAGGGTGGCACAACAGACTCCAGTTTGGTGTCCACACCGTCCGCGGATGAGGCTACGGCAGCCAAAAAGTTGCTAGAGTTAAGTGCTTCACAAGAGTTAGACGCTGAGAAACAACGCGAATTGGATGACCTAAAGGAGGAACAGGAAGTTGTGCGAGAAATAGAGGCAGTTTTCAGTCGCGACGAGATGAAACGCCAACACTTGATCAAGGCTGAGCTGCGTGAAATGGCGAAGCAGGACAGCACAACGGAGGCCGAGGAAGAGGAGGAATACTTGATTATTGAGAAGGAAGAGGTGGAACAGTATACAGAGGACTCAATTATTGAGCAAGAGCAGGAGAGCAGTATGACTAAGGAGGAGGAAATTCAAAAGCATCAGCGCGACTCGCAGGAGTCAGAAAAGAAGCGTAAGAAAAGTGCAGAGGAGGAAATCGAAGCCGCAATCGCAAAGGCTGAAGCAGAGGAGCGTAAGGCTCGTCTGGAGAGCAGTGAAGCAGCTAGACATGAGATGCACGAACATTTAGACAGTCCAGGGAAAACAGAAATTAAGGCTGAGGTTCAAGAGATCATATCTACTGCCAAGGACATTGTCAAGTCTCGTACTGAAGAGGTGCCCCAGGCCAAGCATACTGAAGAGGAGTTCTCTTCTCCTACTCCTGATGATAAGCTCAGTAGCGCCAAGAAAACATCAGATACTAAAGACGAGTTGATTGAAGCTCCTGAGTTGCCGCCCATTAACTTACAGGAAAGTCTTCCAGAGGAAAAATTCTCAGCCACAATCGAATCGGGCGCTACCACAGCTCCTACACTACCCGAAGATGAACGAATTCCATTGGACAAGATTAAGGAGGATTTAGTCATCGAGGAAAAATATGTTAAGGAGGAAACCAAGGAAATTGAGTCCATTGTTGTGGCTTCCGTTGCAGTGCCTGTCGCAGCAGCGGTAGCGGCCTCCATTGTCGCTCCAACCGAAACAAAAATAGTGGTCCCTGCTGAGCCACTTGTCACCGGTATGGACTCTGGAGAGAGAGTCTTACCCAAGAAAATGACATTTGAGGCACAACAGAATCTAATGCGTGATGTGATAAAAACACCTGATGAAGTGGCAGATTTGCCGGTTCATGAGGAAGCTGACCTCGGGTTGTATGAGAAGGACACACAGGATGCAGGTGCTAAAAGTATTTCACATAAAGAAGAAACGGCTAAAGAAGAAAAAGAAACGGAAGATGAAAAAGTTATCAAAGATATTGATGTAGATGAGGCAGCAGAACATGTTGCAGAGCCCGAGATTATTGCGAAGACTGAGATATCTCCTAAGATCGAATCAGCGGAAAAGACAACGGAGATACCCATGGTTAAGAAAAGCGATATTATGAGTGAAGTGATTCCGGACAGTGACAAAATGGTGATAATCGACAAAAAGTTGGCAAGTACACCAGATGAAAAAGAAGCTAGCGATATAACTTCTGAAGATGAATTGCCAGCACATCCTGTACAACCCACCGTTGCACCGACAAAAGTAAAGGATCGCGAAGACACAGTATCTCTAGAAAGCCCAGCAACGATTGAAGAAGCCATTGAGGTTGAAGTACAAATATCAAAGAAGGAACTCAATGAAATGCAGATGGCAAAGAAGGAAGCCCTGGAACAATTCACCATAGCTGACAAAGAGAAGAAAGCAAGTGAAGTATCACCAACTATTTTGCAAGCAGAAATCGAATCCGTGGCGGAGAGTTCAAAGCCTGAAAGCTTGAAAGATGAAAAGTCGTTACCAGAAAGCGTCAGGGACGAAAAGTCTGGAGAGCCTTCCAGGAGAGAATCTGTTGCTGAGAGCACTAAGCCAGAGAGCTTGAAAGATGAAAAGTCGCTGCCTGTCTCAAAAGAAACATCACGACCAGGCTCTGTTGCCGAAAGTGTGAAAGATGAGCAAGAAAAACCAGAAAGTGTCAAAGACGATAAGTCTGGGCACCCTTCGAGACGAGAATCCGTCGCGGAGAGTTCAAAGCCTGAAAGCTTGAAAGATGAAAAGTCGTTACCTGTTTCCAAAGAAGCCTCACGACCAGGCTCTGTGGTAGAAGGTGTAAAAGATGAGAAAGAGATGGCAGTCGGTGTGCTGGACGATAAGTCTACAGAACCGACCAGAAAAGAATCTGTTGCAAAAGACATGTCCCTGCCCGTCTCTAAAGAACCATCACGACCTGGATCTTCTGTTGACAGTGTGAAGGATGAGCATGAAAAGCCAGAAAGTATCAAGGACGATAAGTCTGGAGAGCCCTCGAGGCGAGAGTCCGTTGCTGAGAGCATTAAGCCCGACAGCTCAAAAGATGAAAAGTCGCTCCCAGTTTCAAAAGAAGCATCACGACCTGCCTCTGTGGCCGAAAGCGTAAAGGACGAACAAGAGAAGCCAGAAAGTGTCAAGGACGAAAAGTCTGGAGAGCCTTCGAGACGAGAGTCTGTTGCTGAGAGCATCAAGCCCGACAACTTGAAAGATGAAAAGTCGCTCCCTCTCTCGAAAGAAACATCACGACCTGCCTCTGTGGCTGAAAGCGTAAAGGACGAACAGGAGAAGACAGAAAGTGTCAAAGATAAGTCTGGAGAGCATTCGAGGCGAGAATCCGTTGCTGAGAGCATCAAGCCCGACAGCTTGAAAGATGATAAGTCGCTCCCTGTTTCGAAAGAAGCATCAAGACCTGCCTCTGTGACCGAAAGCGTAAAGGACGAACAGGAGAAGACAGAAAGTGTCAAAGACAAGTCTGGAGAGCCTTCGAGGCGAGAATCCGTTGCTGAGAGCATCAAGCCCGACAGCTTGAAAGATGATAAGTCGCTCCCTGTCTCGAAAGAAGCATCACGACCAGGCTCTGCTGTAGAAAGCGTAAAGGACGAACAAGAGAAGCCAGAAATTGTCAAAGACGATAAGTCTGGAGAGCCTTCGAGGCGAGAATCCGTTGCTGAGAGCATCAAGCCCGACAGCTTGAAAGATGATAAGTCGCTCCCTGTCTCAAAGGAAGCATCACGTCCAGGTTCTGTGGCCGATAGCGTAAAGGACGAACAAGAGAAGCCAGAAAGTGTCAAGGACGAAAAGTCTGGAGAGCCTTCCAGACGAGAATCTGTTGCTGAGAGCATCAAGCCCGACAGCTTGAAAGATGATAAGTCGCTCCCTGTTTCGAAAGAAGCATCACGACCTGCCTCTGTGACCGAAAGCGTAAAGGACGAACAGGAGAAGACAGAAAGTATCAAGGATAAGTCTGGAGAGCCTTCGAGGCAAGAATCCGTTGCTGAGAGCATCAAGCCCGACAGTTTGAAAGATGATAAGTCGCTCCCTGTCTCGAAAGAAGCATCACGACCAGGCTCTGCTGAAGAAAGCGTAAAGGACGAACAGGAGAAGACAGAAAGTGTCAAAGATAAGTCTGGAGAGCCTTCGAGGCGAGAATCCGTTGCTGAGAGCATCAAGCTTGACAGCTTGAAAGATGAAAAGTCGCTGCCCGTCTCGAAAGAACCATCACGACCTGCCTCTGTGGCCGAAAGCGTAAAGGACGAACAAGAGAAGCCAGAAAGTGTCAAAGACGAAAAGTCTGGAGAGCCTTCGAGGCGAGAATCCGTTGCTGAGAGCATCAAGCCCGACAGCTTGAAAGATGAAAAGTCGCTGCCCGTCTCGAAAGAACCATCACGACCTGCCTCTGTGGCCGAAAGCGTAAAGGACGAACAAGAGAAGCCAGAAAGTGTCAAAGACAGCAAGCCCGACAGCTTGAAAGATGATAAGTCGCTCCCTGTCTCGAAAGAAGCATCACGACCAGGCTCTGCTGTAGAAAGCGTAAAGGACGAACAGGAGAAGACAGAAAGTGTCAAAGATAAGTCTGGAGAGCCTTCGAGGCGAGAATCCGTTGCTGAGAGCATCAAGCCCGAAAGCTTAAAAGATGAAAAGTCGCTGCCCGTCTCGAAAGAAGCATCACGACCTGCCTCTGTGGCCGAAAGCGTAAAGGACGAACAAGAGAAGCCAGAAAGTGTCAAAGACGAAAAGTCTGGAGAGCCTTCGAGGCGAGAATCCGTTGCTGAGAGCATCAAGCCCGACAGCTTGAAAGATGAAAAGTCGCTCCCTGTCTCAAAAGAGGCAACACGACCTGCCTCTGTGGCCGAAAGCGTAAAGGGCGAACAAGAGAAGCCAGAAAGTGTCAAAGACGAAAAATCTGGAGAGCCTTCGAGACGAGAATCTGTTGCTGAGAGCATCAAGCCCGACAGCTTAAAAGATGAAAAGTCGCTCCCTGTTTCGAAAGAAGCATCGCGACCTGCCTCTGTGGCCGAAAGCGTAAAGGACGAACAAGAGAAGCCAGAAAGTGTCAAGGACGAAAAGTCTGGAGAGCCTTCGAGGCGAGAGTCTGTTGCTGAGAGCATCAAGCCCGAAAGCTTGAAAGATGATAAGTCGCTCCCAGTCTCAAAAGAAGCGTCACGTCCAGGTTCTGTGGCCGAAAGCGTAAAGGACGAACAAGAGAAGCCAGAAAGTATCAAAGACGAAAAGTCTGGAGAGCCTTCGAGGCGAGAGTCTGTTGCTGAGAGCATCAAGCCCGACAGCTTGAAAGATGAAAAATCGCTCCCTGTCTCAAAAGAAGCATCACGACCTGCCTCTGTGGCTGAAAGCGTAAAGGACGAACAAGAGAAGCCAGAAAGTATCAAAGACGAAAAGTCTGGAGAGCCTTCGAGGCGAGAATCCGTTGCTGAGAGCATCAAGCCCGACAGCTCAAAAGATGAAAAGTCGCTCCCTGTCTCAAAAGAAGCATCACGACCTACCTCTGTGGCCGAAAGTGTAAAGGACGAACAAGAGAAGCCAGAAAGTATCAAGGACGAAAAGTCTGGAGAGCCTTCGAGGCGAGAGTCTGTTGCTGAGAGCATCAAGCCCGACAGCTTGAAAGATGAAAAATCGCTCCCTGTCTCGAAAGAAGCATCACGACCTGCCTCTGTGGCTGAAAGCGTAAAGGACGAACAAGAGAAGCCAGAAAGTATCAAAGACGAAAAGTCTGGAGAGCCTTCGAGGCGAGAATCCGTTGCTGAGAGCATCAAGCCTGACAGTTTGACAGATGAAAAGTCGCTCCCTGTCTCAAAAGAAGCATCACGACCTACCTCTGTGGCCGAAAGCGTAAAGGACGAACAAGAGAAGCCAGAAAGTATCAAGGACGAAAAGTCTGGAGAGCCTTCGAGGCGAGAGTCTGTTGCTGAGAGCATCAAGCCCGACAGCTTGAAAGATGAAAAATCGCTCCCTGTCTCGAAAGAAGCATCACGACCTGCCTCTGTGGCTGAAAGCGTAAAGGACGAACAAGAGAAGCCAGAAAGTATCAAAGACGAAAAGTCTGGAGAGCCTTCGAGGCGAGAATCCGTTGCTGAGAGCATTAAGCCCGACAGTTTGACAGATGAAAAGTCGCTCCCTGTCTCAAAAGAAGCATCACGACCTACCTCTGTGGCCGAAAGCGTAAAGGACGAACAAGAGAAGCCAGAAAGTATCAAGGACGAAAAGTCTGGAGAGCCTTCGAGGCGAGAGTCTGTTGCTGAGAGCATCAAGCCCGACAGCTTGAAAGATGAAAAATCACTCCCTGTCTCGAAAGAAGCATCACGACCTGCCTCTGTGGCTGAAAGCGTAAAGGACGAACAAGAGAAGCCAGAAAGTATCAAAGACGAAAAGTCTGGAGAGCCTTCGAGGCGAGCATCCGTTGCAGAGAGCATCAAGCCCGAAAGTTTGAAAGATGACAAGTCGCTCCCAGTCTCAAAAGAAGCTTCACGTCCAGGTTCTGTGGCCGATAGCGTAAAGGATGAACAAGAGAAGCCAGAAAGTGTCAAAGACGAAAAGTCTGGAGAGCCTTCGAGGCGAGAATCTGTTGCTGAGAGCATCAAGCCCGACAGCTTGAAAGATGATAAGTCGCTCCCAGTCTCAAAAGAAGCATCACGTCCGGGTTCTGTGGCCGATAGCGTAAAGGGCGAACAAGAGAAGGCAGAAAGTGTCAAAGACGAAAAGTCTGAAGAGCCTTCGAGGCGAGAATCCGTTGCTGAGAGCATCAAGTCCGACAGCTTGAATGATGAAAAGTCGCTGCCCGTCTCGAAAGAAGCATCACGACCTGCCTCTGTGGCCGAAAGCGTAAAGGACGAACAAGAGAAGCCAGAAAGTGTCAAAGACGAAAAGTCTGGAGAGCCTTCGAGGCGAGCATCCGTTGCAGAGAGCATCAAGCCCGAAAGTTTGAAAGATGAAAAGTCGCTCCCAGTCTCAAAAGAAGCTTCACGTCCAGGTTCTGTGGCCGATAGCGTAAAGGATGAACAAGAGAAGCCAGAAAGTGTCAAAGACGAAAAGTCTGGAGAGCCTTCGAGGCGAGAATCTGTTGCTGAGAGCTACAAGCCCGACAGCTTGAAAGATGATAAGTCGCTCCCAGTCTCAAAAGAAGCATCACGTCCGGGTTCTGTGGCCGATAGCGTAAAGGGCGAACAAGAGAAGGCAGAAAGTGTCAAAGACGAAAAGTCTGAAGAGCCTTCGAGGCGAGAATCCGTTGCTGAGAGCATCAAGCCCGACAGCTTGAAAGATGAAAAGACGTTGCCTGTCTCAAAGGAAGCATCACGACCTGGCTCTGTTGCTGAAAGTGTAAAAGATGAACAAGTAAAGCCAGAATGTCCAATGGACGATAAGTCTGCAGAGCAATCCAGAAGGGAATCTGTTGCTGAGAGCGTTAAGCCCGACAGTCTGAGAGACGATAAGTCTCTCCCCATTTCATCAGGAGCAGGATCTGTTGTAGAAAGCGTGAAGGATGAGCAGGCAAAGTCAGAAAGTCCAAAGGACGATAAGTCTGGAGAGCCTTCCAGGAGAGAATCTGTTGCTGATAGCATCAAGCCCGAAAGCTTGAAAGATGATAAGTCACTCCCTGTCTCAAAAGAAGCATCACGACCTGCCTCTGTGGCCGAAAGCGTAAAGGACGAACAAGAGAAGCCGGAAAGTGTCAAAGACGAAAAGTCTGGAGAGCCTTCGAGGCGAGAATCCGTTGCTGAGAGCATCAAGCCCGACAGCTTGAAAGATGAAAAGTCGTTGCCTGTCTCAAAGGAAGCATCACGACCTGGCTCTGTTGCTGAAAGTGTAAAAGATGAACAAGTAAAGCCAGAATGTCCAAAGGACGATAAGTCTGCAGAGCAATCCAGAAGGGAATCTGTTGCTGAGAGCGTTAAGCCCGACAGTCTGAGAGACGATAAGTCTCTCCCCATTTCATCAGGAGCAGGATCTGTTGTAGAAAGCGTGAAGGATGAGCAGGCAAAGTCAGAAAGTCCAAACGACGAAAAGTCTGGAGAGCCTTCGAGGCGAGAGTCCGTTGCTGAGAGCATCAAGCCCGACAGCTTGAAAGATGAAAAGTCGCTCCCAGTCTCAAAAGAAGCATCACGTCCAGGTTCTGTGGCCGATAGCGTAAAGGATGAGCAAGAGAAGCCAGAAAGTGTCAAAGACGAAAAGTCTGGAGAGCCTTCGAGGCGAGAATCTGTTGCTGAGAGCATCAAGCCCGACAGCTTGAAAGATGAAAAGTCGCTCCCAGTCTCAAAAGAAACATCACGTCCAGGTTCTGTGGCCGATAGCGTAAAGGGCGAACAAGAGAAGGCAGAAAGTGTCAAAGACGAAAAGTCTGGAGAGCCTTCGAGGCGAGAATCCGTTGCTGAGAGCATCAAGCCCGACAGCTTGAAAGATGAAAAGTCGCTCCCTGTCTCGAAAGAAGCATCACGACCAGGTTCTGTTGTAGAAAGCGTAAAGGATGAGCTTGAAAAGTCAGAAATTCCAAAAGACGATAAGTCTGCAGAGCAGTCCAGAAGGGAATCCGTTGCTGAGAGTATTAAGCCCGATAGTCTGAAAGACGATAAGTCTCTACCTATATCCAAAGAACCATCACGACCAGGATCTGTTGTAGAAAGCGTGAAGGATGAGCAGGAAAAGTCAGAAAGTCCAAAGGACGATAAGTCTGGAGAGCCTTCCAGGAGAGAATCTGTTGCTGAGAGCATCAAGCCCGACAGCTTGATAGATGAAAAGTCGTTGCCTGTCTCTAAGGAAGCATCACGACCTAGCTCTGTTGCTGAAAGTCTGAAAGATGAGCAAGTAAAGTCAGAAAGTTCAAAGGACGATAAGTCTGGAGAGCCTTCCAGGAGAGAATCTGTTGCTGAGAGCATCAAGCCCGACAGTTTGAAAGATGAAAAGTCGTTGCCTGTCTCAAAGGAAGCATCACGACCTGGCTCTGTTGCTGAAAATCTGAAAGATGAGCAAGTAAAGTCAGGAAGTCCAAAGGACGATAAGTCTGCAGATCCGTCCAGAAGGGAATCCGTTGCTGAGAGTATTAAGCGCGACAGTCTGAAAGACGATAAGTCTCTACCTATATCCAAAGAACCATCACGACCAGGATCTGTTGTAGAAAGCGTGAAGGATGAGCAGGAAAAGTCAGAAAGTCCAAAGGACGATAAGTCTGGAGAGCCTTCCAGGAGAGAATCTGTTGCTGAGAGCATCAAGCCCGACAGCTTGAAAGATGAAAAGTCGTTGCCTGTCTCTAAGAAAGCAACACGACCTAGCTCTGTTGCTGAAAGTCTGAAAGATGAGCAAATGAAGCCAGAAAGTCCCAAGGACGATAAGTCTGGAGAGCCTTCGACACAAGAATCTGTTACTGAGAGCATCAAGCCCGACAGTTTGAAAGATGAAAAGTCGCTACCCGGCTCAAAGGAAGCATCAAGACCAAACTCTGCAATAGAAAGTCTAAGTGATGAGCATGATCAACAAGTTGTGAGGGATGGCAAGTCTGTGGAGCCATCCCGAAGAGAATCGGTTGTTGAAAGTATTAAGCCCGAGAGTTTAAAAGATGAGAAGACTTTACCTGTTTCCAAAGAATCGTCTCGACCAGGTTCTTCTGTAGACAGTGTAGCACATGAACATGAACCTGATTTTTTGAAAGATGAAAGTACAAAAGCTGATAGTTCTGAAGGTGAGAAATCGCTTCCTATCTCGAAGGAACTATCACGACCGGACTCTGTGGTTGAAAGTGTGAAAGATGACAATGTCAAAGCAGAAAGTATGAAGGCTGACATATCCCATTCCATATCCAAGGAATCCACTCGTCCGGACTCGGTGGTAGATAGTGTGAAAGATGATCATGGAGAGCCCATAGAACTATCACGTTCTGAAATTGTACAACATGAAATAGTAGAAAGTCAAATGGAAATCTCGGATCGAGACTCTTTTGCCGAAACTGTTTCTTCACCAATTGATGAGGCTAAACACTTCATACTCAAGGATCATGTAAAAAAAGATACTTTTGTTTTAAATTTAGATTCGAAGGGTGATTATCCAACACTTTCGAGCCCTATTGATGTTGCTCAGGGTGACTTCCCAGTGACAGCTTCCATGTCACCTAAGTCGGCAAAGGCTTCCATGCCTATTCCAGTCGGCGAAACTGCTTCATCGCCTATTGATGAAGCAAAAGATTTTGCACTATCGGAGCATATAAAAAAGGAAACATTCGTCTTAACTTTGGAATCAAAGAGCGAATTTCCCACGCTCTCAAGTCCTATTGATGTTGCTGAGGGCGACTTCTCAGAATCAACATCTAAGCCGCTTGATGAAAAAGACCTAGATGAATCGCCCAAGGACAAGAAATCTGCATTGAGCTCTAAGGAAATATCGCGACCTGAATCCGTACATGAGGAAAGTCCAAAGGCGGACAATACTACGGGATCAGCTGTCGAAAAGTCAGAAAGTGATAAGGACAAAAAGTCCGCTACATCTTCCCGTAGTGGATCTATTGCAGAGAGCACAAAAATTGGCGATATGTCTCTACCGCTTACCTCAAAGGAACCATCGCGTCCAGCATCAGTGGCTGAAAGTGCGAAATCAAAGGAATCTTCCCGTCCAACTTCAGTCGCTGAAACAGCATCATCACCAATAGATGAAGCATCAAAAGAACCTCTAATATCAATATTGACAGCTACTGAAATGAAAGCAAACTACCCAACCGTGTCCAGTCCAGTCGATGTTGCTGAAGGCGAGTTTTCTCACACAATATCAGGGTCAATGGAAATTGTCAAGCCTGCCGAAGACGCCATAGTTGGAGCCATACTCACGGCCTCTAGCCCAGTCGATGTAGCCGATAATATCTTAGAATCGTTTACGACCATTGAAGAACATATCATTCCACAGAAAAGCCAGCCTGAAGCAGATTCAATCAGCTCAACCTGTAAAGGTACCTTGGAATCGCTAACTGATACGCTGAGTAAAAAAGCAGAGACTGTAGTTGATGCAGTTAGCCAGAAGGTGGAAATTGCCAAGGAGCTTGTAACGGAGTCATTGGAAGGAATAGCTAAGGAAAGTTCCAAACCAATAGCAGACCTCAATTCTCTTAAAGATTTAATAACTGCTGAGGCTTCCAAAACAGAAACTAAAGTCGAAAAAGCTATTACAGATATGACAGAAGATGCAACTGCCAAAGAAAATTTAGACTTGAGTGGCTTTTCAGAATTACGCGAAACACATATTACCACAGTTGATTCACCTGAATTTACAGTAACCATATGCGAACGCGATGAAAGCATTTTACATGATATCAAGGAGGAGGATGAGGAGCACAGATTCTCGCCACCAACCGAAAAAGGAGCCATCATTCCAGAGCAACCGATGCGCCCACTCTCGCCACGTGAAGAAGAAGTCGCCAAAATTGTCGCCGATGTAGCGAAGGTCTTGAAATCCGATAAGGATATTACTGACATTATACCTGGTTTTAATGAGAAGCAATTAGAGGAAAAACTAAAAACCACTGCTGAACTTGAGGCTGAGGAAATTGATAGCTTAAAAACTGTCACGGCTGAGGCACTTTCGAGTAAATTAAGTGCAGCAAAGGAGCTATCATTGGATGAAAAGATATTGGATATTAAAATGATGAAGGTTGATATTGAATCAGAAAAGTCGTCACCAGATCAGAAGTCTGGGCCAATTTCAATTGAAGAGAAAGACAAAATTGAGCAATCTGAAAAGGCGCAACTTCGTGAAGGAGCAGCCAAAGCGGTTGATATTGAAGTAGCGAAGGATATTTCAAGGCCGGAGTCCGCAACAAGCCAGCTGGGAGCAATCGAGTCCTTACAATCTCGAACGGAGTCGATAACAAGTCAAAAAGAAGAGAAGCTGGAAGAATTGATAGTTCTGTCAAGAGAAGCATCACGGCCCGAATCAGTGACAAGTTTGAAAGAGGAAGTCGATCAGAAGCATGAAAAGTCGCCGCCATTATCTAAGGATATTTCTAGGCACGAGTCAATTGTAACCCATGCTAGTGAGAAAGAAGGTGACAGTGTAGAGTCGCAGTCCAGACGTGAGTCCGTTATGTCTGCTGCTGAAAGCGCAAAAGGAGACGGATCAGCTATAGCAAGCAAGGATGCAACTCGTCCAGGATCCGCAGCCAGCCACGTCAGCGAACAGTCGCCAGAGACGAAGAAGAGCCCCCACCCTGAATCGATAGAAAAAGAATCTGAGGCTTCGCGGCCAGCATCAAGTGCCAGTCATATCAGTGCCAAAGATGAGCAGACTTCAGAGTCTCAACGCGATTCAGTACTGATATCGACACTCGAAACCAAAACGGAGGAAAAATCAAGCGAAACCACAACTAGTTCAAAGACTATTGTAAGTCAATCTCACATAAAAGAAGAATCTATTAGCGAATCCATAAGTAGCAGCATGAAGGTTGAGGACAGTTCACGGCGAGAGTCATTGTCCAGCCTGCTGACAGACAAGGAGATCACAAAATTATCAAGCTCTAGTGTTAAGGAAGACACTGAGCATGTTACAAAGATAATGGAGAAAACAACAACATCGCAGTTGGAGGAGCTACTCATTCAGTCCGAAGAGTGTTCATCCGAGTCCATAGTCAGCGAGATTCAAACTACGAGCAGCCAGAAGCCAAGTAGTCAAATCTCTAGTAAGGAATTCACAAGTACAACTGTTCAGGAATCAGTTAAGGACAGTCTTAAGGAAACGGTAGCTGAATTTTTGGCCACAGAGAAAATTGTTTCTGCCAAAGAAACTTTCAGCGCTGAGGCTACTAAAACAGCTGATGACTGTCTTAAGATGATTTCCAGTGAAATCACCTCCCAGAAGCCGTTGTTTGTCGGCACAGATGAGTCGCGGCGAGAATCGATGCTTAGCCAGACAAGCGAAGGTCGACAAACTCACAGCGACGTTGAAGAGGATAGCGACGATGATAGACATACCGGTCTAAAGGAAGGTCGCTCCAAGTCCATAGCCACCATTATGATGACCAGCATCTATAAGCCTTCCGAGGAGCTTGACACAATTGGAGCGATCAAAGAAGAGGAGCCTAAAGACGAGGAACATGAGACATCCAAGGAAACAAAAACCACTTCCTCCACAGACACTACCACTAAGACAAAAACATTGCTAAAATCCTCTGAACAGAGCAGCAGCACCACTACCACAACTAAATCAACCGACTCGAAAACCAAAGTAGAGTCGATGACACTATTACACACACAAACACAAGCTGAGCAAACATTAGACAGCACAGATCGCAAGACACCGCCAACGGCACCGGTCAGTCCCAGTGTTAAGCCAGTGAGCACCTCAAGCACCGCGGCCACCAGCTCTAGCTGTGCCAAGAGTGAGTCTAGTGCAGCCAGCGTAGCATCAACATCGGGCCCATTGTCGCCCAAAGATATTAGTGGTAAGTCTAGTCCTGGTGCATTAACATCTGAAAGTCAATCCATACCAACACCGTTAGGGCGTGAATCACACACCGAGACCCCAGAGTCATCACCAAAACCAACATCTCCATTCCCGCGTGTCAGCAAGGACGAGCTCAGGTCCCTAGGTGTAGTAGAGGAACCCGATGTAGCCGAGATTGGCGCCGACTCCAGCGAGCTGCTGCCCGAACTGCACGAGCTACGTGGCATTGAGAGCACCACAGCGCTTAGCGGCAGCACCGAAAAGATTATCACGACAACTATCACCACAGTTACCAAGGTAATATCCGCCGATGGCAAGGAGATTGTGACCGAACAAAAGACAGTTACAACAACCGATAGCTCAGAGCCAGATAGCGAGAAAGTCGTGGTAACCACAACGCGCACCACCAGCGAGAGCGAAAAAAGCGAACGTGAGCGTGATCAAATGCTACCAAAGGAGGTGGCCATGCTGCGTGGCATTTATCGCTCCAGCACACCCGGCAGCGATGATGAGCGTTTGGCTGGCGCTATGAGCGATGATGATATGCCAGGAACACCACGCAGCACTAGCTACGATCTGCAGCGCTCCAGCTCTGGAGTGAGCAAGCGCTCGGATCTGGATTGTGATGACAGTCAAGATGATATACCGCCTCAATATGGCAGCGAAGAGCATTCCACAGCGCGTGCCATCCTACCGACCCGCACAGCTGATCCCATGGCAACCTCATTCTATGGCGCACTGCCCGATAGCTTTGATGGCAAGCCCAGCACGGAGCCAATACCAATACGGGGCGCCGTGCTGATGACCTACACAGACTCACCGCCAGCCAGTCAATCGTCGGAGAGCGTGGAGAGCACCAGCCAAACCTGGGCCGGACATAAATTCCTGGATGAGGCCGACAAGGACTTCCAGAAGGCACTCGAGGAGCATGTGCAGGCGCGTGGCGCCGAGGTGATGTCTTCCGTGACCGCCAAGTATTCCTACTCGCCTTCCAAGGCCGAGGAGGTCGAGCAGATTGTCAGCAGCACTGCCGAGCGACAACGTTTCCCCCTTAGCGATGTCCACAAGGTACGCAGCGGCGACAATCTCTTGGCTAGTTTTGGTACCCTAAGTCCAGCTGGTGGCAACCTGCAAACTGTGAGCACTACAACCACCACTGGCGCTGAAAGCAGCCATGCAGGCACAACACAATCAACAACAACCACAACAGCGACAGCTGCAGCAATAGCAACAACTGCAGCAACCGCAACAACTGCAGCCACAGCAACAGCAACAGCCACAGCAACAGCAACAACAACAGCTAGCACAAGCAGCACTACCGGCACCCTGCCAAAGGATCGACTTGAGGAATGGGGCAAACCACTCGGCCTACCATCGCCGGCACCATTGCCGGTCGAAGGTGCCGATATACGCACCACACCCAAGAAGGAGCGTCGCTTGGTCGCAACCAAGACGCGACTGAACAATGAGAAGAACCTGCGCAAGCGTAGCGAGTCACCCAACAAGGCTAAGAAGCCCGCACCAGTGTATGTGGATCTTACCTATGTGCCGCACAACGGCAACTCCTACTATGCGCACGTGGACTTCTTTAAGCGCGTCCGTGCTCGCTACTATGTCTTCTCCGGCACTGAGCCTAGCCGTCAGGTCTACGATGCCCTGTTGGAGGCCAAACAAACCTGGGAAGACAAAGAGCTAGGTAAGTACCGTCAGAAAGTAAGCAATGAAAAGCTCTATTAACAATTACCACAACTTGCAGAAGTTACCATTATACCAACGTATGACACTGACGTGCTGGGCTACTGGGTGGCCGAGAATGAGGAGCTGCTTGCCAAGCACCGCATTGATCTGTCGCCATCCGCTTCGCGCTGCACAATTAACTTGCAGGATCATGAGACCTCGTGCTCCGCATATCGCTTAGAGTTCTAGGCCACGGGCTTGTTTATTGCATTTGACGATGACGACTAAAAAGAGTTAAACCGAAAAACCAAACAAACTTTTCAAATCACTTCCACACATAGACAGCGATTTGAGTGCAGCCCCTCTCTCTCTCTCTCTCGTAAACCAGACTGGGGCTAATAACAGCAAAAAAAATAATTTAAAAAAATAACACACACACACACTACACACATCAAAATGACGACTTCCAATTTTGAGCTTAACGATGACGACTAAAAAAAAAAAAAAAGAAAAAAAAAAACAACGAACATGACAACAAAGAAACATAAGCTTGACAAGAAAATCAACAACAAAATGCAATATGCAAAATGCCGTGCGCCAAACAAAGAAATACCAACTTGGAACTAAAGAACGAACAAAAGCTGAATATGGCGGAGTAACGGGTCACTTGGATGACGCCATTTTGTTTAGCCAATGCCGTCTATTCTCGCTTTTTGTCGCTTTCGTTTTCCAAGTGCAGCAAACTAAGGTAATTAATAAATATTAATTTTCAAACAAATTAATTACCACAACAAACAGCAAAACAAATGAAATGAAATAACAATATATAAAAAAAGAAAATGAAATAAAAAAAAAAATGAAAAAAATCAAGCGCTACGTGCCAGAAACAAATTATAAAAAAAAAATGAATATCGTAAAATCCTATACCTATATATATATAGAGTGTTTATTGTATTTGTTGCTTTCATTAAACGTCAAGCTACCTTGCATAGTAATCCAAAGATCAAAAATGTTTTCAAAACCGCTTAGCAAAAATATACAAAACAAATATATATAAATATATATATATTAAAAATCTAAAAAAAAAAATAAAAAAAAGGGTTCAAAATGCTAAGTATATTACAAATATTATTCATGTTTCTTGTATTAGTAAAACTTTTATGAATGAAGAAAAAAACAAAAGAAAAACTATTGAGAAAACTCATATATTTGAATTTTAAATAAATATTTATATATATACATAAATACATATATATATGTAAATGTGTGTATGTGCCGCAAGAAGGCGAAAGCGAAATCATATTCTACTACTGCTAGTATTTATATAGCTCTAAAGATACACACACACAAAACACAGAATGAAAAACCATGCAAATGATCAATGAAAATGTTTTTTTTTTTTTCTAATAATAAAAACAGCATAATATGAAATAATGCACAACAAAATGTTAAAGCATTAATGAAAAGGTTCTAATTAATGCAAATTAAATGAATTTAATACGAATATGAAAGCGGACATGAAAACGTATATAAAATATATAATTTAATCCAAAACAAAGAACTAAACAACTACGAAAATAACTATTGAACCAAGCATTACGAATAATACGAAACCTTAAATAAATGTGCCTCCCCGAATTGAAACAAACAAATGAACAATACAAAGGTCTTAAAATATGAAATATCATAACATATATATAAATATTTATAGTAATGGAATAGTCGAGATGTCAAGTAAATTTCGATACTTGATATATAATTTGATTAGAATATTTCTATTTTTACATTTTGAGTTGATCTTTTGTTCTGGCAGGCAGCAGAAAGACTTACCTAAAGAGATACAAAACACAAATGGGCGAAAATGATATATATACATACATATTCATATTTAATCCAAACTATAGGTCACTAAACACGCAATTTGATATACGTACACTTATATAGAACAGGATATAAACATAACAAAAGTCTGGCAGAAATATCGAATGATGAGTTGGAAGCATTGTCGCATTGTTGGGCTAGATCCGGGTCTGTGTCTGTGGTAAAAATTGGAAGTCATGTGAGCTCGATATATACATATATTTATATATATATATATATATATATAGCTACAAATATCTATATAGACTCTGATATTGATTTTGATGTGTGTGAGATTGATAAATGCTGATTGCTGTTGTTGGTGATAAGGTTGATGATGATGATGATGATGATGATGATGATGCGATGATGTTAATGCTGATATATATTACTATGTAAGGTTTACGAGGGAGGGTCTGAACAGGGTCTGATTAGCATGGGATTTGGGGTAGGGTGTCATTAAACCAGATATTGTGAAACATAACTAAATGATGAACGCAAAATGAATGAAGGTTATTTTTCTATATTTTTTTTACTTTTTCATAGTCATAGAATAACAAATTTCAAAAATAAATAAAAAAAAAAAACATAAAAAAACACAAAAAAAAACAATTAAAACCTAAAAAAAAAAACACAAATTAATAGCAACAAAAAAAATAAGAAGAAGAGAACAAGGCACACGCAATATTTAAAAGAAATTCAATGCAAAATTTTTGAGGCCACAGCAATAAATTTCTAAAGTCAGATAAATAGTCCAAAAGAATGAACATAAAAAGAAATTTAATAAACATTTTTGATTGAATTACAAATTGATATATGACATACAGACTTTTTAAGATATACATACATATATAAAGCCGATTTTTAAAGAACGCAAGCGTAACGTAATCAATTCAATAATATATATGTATATGTATATACATATATATACATATTTATTCTTTGCATTTTTAAACAACAACAACAATATATGTATATTTAAATATATATGTATATACAAATATAAATATAAATATACATATATATTTGAATTTAATTGCTTTTTATATACAACAAGAAGAAGAAGAAAATAAAAACAACAACCAGGCGCAACAGTCGACAAACAACTGGCTACCGTCCAGTCTACAAAACTTTGATAAGCAAGAGGAAGCAAAAAATAAATAAGAAAACAAATTTAAAATTAACAAAAATTTATAAACTAAAATACACTTACATATATACGAACCACTTAAGCAATTAGTAAATAATATTTTTCAAAAAATCCAAAAACGCGCATGTGATAGTTTCTTTAATTTTTTTTTTATATATATATATATATATTTTATTATTTTTTAAAATAATTTATGCTTGATTCAAATTTTTGTTTATTTAGGCAGCTGCAACATAAAAAAATAGTCAACATATTTATGTATGTATGTATATGATATAAAGTGATAAATAAAATAAAAATCAATGAAAGAGAAAAAAAATAAAGGAAATTATTTTATGACTACTAGCAAACAGCTTTAGACAGGGATTTACAAATTATAAACGAAATTTTAAAAAATATATAACATATAATTGAAGAGGCATTGAAAAGTTATAAACAAAGTCAATGGAACAAGCACCATAAAAAACTTATTTTATAAACAATTATAAATTATAATAAATATGAAATAAAAGACATTTAAGTTAAACAAAAAACCAAAGATGAACAAGAAGCCGAGGCTTACGCTATTCGATTGCAGAACTAATCAATTTTTTTTTATATCAACTCTAAAGTTAAGGAAATTTAATAACACTCAAAATATTAAATTCGAAGTTGATTTTCTTAAAATACATTTTTAGAGAACACAAAACCGAAATCGAAACCGAAACCGAGTACCCAAAACAAAAGTCGGTAGATGCGGAATTTTTGGTGGATCTCTGATATTATTTAATATTTGATTTTCATGTGCGAATATAAGAGTATACGGACACATAAATGTATAACTCTAAAGGCTATTATGATATGTGTCTAAAGCAAAAACAAAAAAACAAAAAAAAGAAGCAAAAATTGTCGTATTAATTTTCAAAACAAAAAAAAACTTTTTGCGCTAAAACTAATAAAAGCATAATGAAAACAAATACAAGAAAAATTAACTTATAGACATATACTATATACACACACACACACACACAATATATATATATATATGAATAAATAAATATATATATTTGAAAAATGCATAAACAACCTATATACACTATATACTTGAATGTATGAATGTTTGCTTATAAGCTCAAAGTAAATAATTTTCTAAAAAAAAAACCCCTCACACAAGTTGCGTTGCGGAAAACTGAGTGAAAACTCTGTAAAGAGTTTCCCAACCAACTCAAAACAAACAAACGTTGAATTGATCTGTGTTGAATTATATTGCAAATGTTTTTTAAATGTTTGTTGTTAAGTTATTCTTTTTTTTTGTCAGTTAAATAAATATATTATGTATCCATTGCCTTATCCAAAGAACAAAACGTATTAACGTATTAACTATATATATGAACTATGAGTGTACCCCATAAACAAAGATAATGACGAATTTGTTTGTTACATTTACTATATGAATTTGCTTTAACCTATTAGCAGCTTATATTTAAATCAAATATACTTCAATTTACATGCGTACACACATACACGTATATGCATATGTGTATGTGTATCTATTATATTTGACTACTATATAATCATTAGAAAAAGCGAGAAAAAAATACAAAAAATTGTTGAAAAAAAAAAAAACAAAAAAATATCTATATATATGAAAAAAAAGCAAAAATTCGATTTAAAAAAAACAAAGAAAAATGCAAAATATATTATGAAATATATCGCTAAAGTGGGTTCTATTCGATATAGAAATTATATACACACAAATACAGAAACACAAACATACATAGACAGTTGAATAAGGCATCGAATCAGATCAGCTAAAGTGCGTGCACAAAGATAAGAAAAAGGGGTTCTCTTATGTAGAATTTGAAAAGAGAAGAGAGAAAGCGCAGTGAAAGCAAGCACAAAGAAAATGTTTACAAAATTGACTAACACACACACACAGTGAACACCCACACAAAAGAACAGCAGTAATTGAAATCGAAAATGGAAATCCAAAAAGAAAACCACAAAAAATAAAAACCAAAAAAAATTTAATTAATTAAATGCATATATGTATTACATTTTACGAAAAAGTCAAATCAAGCTTATCTCAAGAACTATTTCCAAAGAAAAAATAAAAATCTAAAAATTATAATAAAGGTATTTATGTGAAACTTGAATGTGTTTTATTTCAAATGACAGTTGGGCTGAGAGAGAGAGAGACAGAGAGAGAGAGAGAGGGAGAGACAGAGAGGGAGATAGTATTATATAGAGAATATATGAATGATATATACTCGAGAGCTGTGAGATGGATACATACTTATACATATTCTTAGCCTCAGTCGTAACGCTACCCAAAGAGCATTACACGAACAGTTCAACTCAGGGTGCTCAATTGAAAACCCAAATGAAAAGAAGCGATGTCTATAGCTCAGAGCATTAACAAGTGAGTATGATTTTATTCTCATGAACAGAGCGTGATGAATGGTTATATATTATTGCGAGTTATGATCCTGAGTTGTGATGCCTAACTAAAGCTCAAGGCAGACAGCAAAGTGTCAGCCGAGGCAATGCCAGTTTATCTATAGTTTACCAACTTTGTCTACAATGGTCATAAATATACTTTACTTTAAGCAAAAGCCTTAATGAAGATAAGCTTAAATTCGTCTTTGCTTTTCCGTAAGTTGTATATAAGTAACCCTATTAAAGATCAAGGCTGAGGGTAAAGCGTTATCTGAATCAAGGCAATTTACATATAGTCAAGTATATGCTTAATACTATTTATATTTTTTTAAGCATAAATATAAATGAATGTAAGCTCTTAAAGTCCAACATTTCCTCTCCATGAGCTATAAATAATTAGAAAATAATATAAATAATCAAGCCCACGGAACGAAGAATACCAACTGAATTTTTAGTCAAATCCAAATCAGGTACAATTAATCTGTCGGTTAATAGACCCCAAATACATATTATATGACCTAAGTATAAGCCCAAAGCCATCCATTTTCTTATAATTTCTACTTAAAGGCAAGAGATGGCTTTAAGGATTCCTCACACAAAGCTAACTAGCTAGCCACACACGTTCCTACTTCGCTCAGCATTAATATTTAATTAAGTCAGCAAGACGCATGTGGCTCACCTTTTTATCTGACAAATGTGATATATGTAAATGTGTGTGTCTATATGTATGCAGTGGGTTCAGCCTGGCATTTTAGCTTGTTGACATTGAAATGCGTTAATTTATATTGATAATGATTGATGAGGGCGCAGACAGGTAACCAGCCAACCGGCCAGTCGATTGCTCAGTCACTTTCCTGTAGTTCGAGCTTTCGTCTCAGTCAGGTTGCAGGATGACTATGCCAGCCTAGAGGTGAGTGCTGTGCAGATGGCCTATAAAAAAATAAATTGTTAATAAGCATCAAATTGCAATTGATTTTGATTAGATAAACGCATTCGTTATCTTACGTATATATATACACATATATATAAGTTGTCATCGCTGCACAGCGAGTCAATCGTTCGTCATGGACATTTTCGATGCACTGGCGCCGCTGCAACGAGCTGGCCAATTGTGCTGCCTGTGCTATTGGCGCTGGGACAGCGCCACGCGTCAACAGAAACGTTCACGCTGGCTGCAGCTCTACGGCTTTGTGGTGCTCCTGCTGTCCATGGGGTACTTGCTGTACGGTCTGCTCGACGCCAGTCGCAGTGTAGATGGCCACGGCACGGAGACCACGCATATTGGCCATACGGTAGACTCTATACAGCTGGTTGGCATAAGATTGGCGCATGCTACGGCTCTGCTGGAGGAGCTTTGGCAGCGGAAGGCGCAGAGTCAATTTGTAGCCCAGCTGCGCCAGATCGATCTGGACTTTGTCGATTTGCTGCAGCTGGACGTGGACAATGGACAGCTGCGTCGACAGCTGGGCCGCCGTGCACTCTATATGGTCTCCGGCTATGTGGTTAGCCAGGGCTTTATACTGTGCACCAAAATGCTAACGGTGGACATCACATTCATGATCTATTGGCTGAGCTACTTGCTGCCGCTGGTGGTCTGTGGCCTGCGCTACTTTCAGATCTACACGGCCATTCTGATTGTGCAGCAGCGCTTGGAACTGCTGCTGCGCATGCTCGACTCCCTGCAGCTGAAGGAGGCCACGCCATATATCTGCAAAACCATCAATGAGAAGCTGGACATGGAGACAGAGGCGGCAGCTTGCATGCAGCGCCTCCTAGCTGCCCGGAAACTATATCAGAGCCTGTGGATGTTGGTTGATCTGCTCAATCGTTGCTACGGTCTCTCCATGCTGGTGAATTTGGGCAACGATTTTCTGTCCATCACCTCGAACTGCTATTGGATATTCCTGAACTTTCGCCAGTTTGGCGCCTCGCCCTATGACTTTATGCAAATCGTGGGCAGCGCCCTCTGGACAGCACCACATCTGAGCAATGTGCTCATCCTGGCACTCCTATGCGAAAGAGTTTCATATTTTGTGAGTTGATGAACGTGCTCAAGAGCTCTTCTTACGACGTACCTTGTTTTCCTTTTACCTTGCAGACAACACGCTTGGCCTTGAGTTTGCATCACATACGGGCGGATCTTCAGAACGATGGTCAAAATGCATTAGTAAGTCGATTCATTTGCAAAGACCACTCACTCCAGTAGCTTACCATTATCTAACTCTGCCTCTCAGATCACTCAGTTCTCGCTGCAGCTGTTGCATCAGCGTTTACACTTCAGCGCTGCGGGCTTCTTCGATGTCAACTGCACGTTGCTCTATACGGTGAGTGGGCGTGGCTGAAGCTTACAACTCATATAGCTCATGTGTAAATCGATTTCAGATTGTCGGTGCCACCACAACGTATCTCATTATTTTGATCCAGTTCCATATGAGCGAGAGCAGTTTGAACAGCAGTTCCGTCGGCGGCTAGAAAATAAAAACTTAGTAGGCCTTAGCATTTTCTCTGTCAAAGTTACATTTTTCCTGAAATAATAAATTCACTATAGTAATGTCCCAGTAGCCCATGAGAACGGCTGTAGACAAATGTCAGTTGAAACGATTATCCAAAACCAAACTATTCATGTACAAACGAATAAGTAAGTAGAACCCATTTATACACCTTCCACACTTGTCCAAGAAAAACAGGATCGCCATCGCGATCGAGACGGGACATTTTTCGAGCCAGCATTTAAAACCGCAACAACATGGAATGTCAGAGCAAAGACCCTGATAAGGTCCCCACAACTGATGACGAAAAAACTCTAATTATCTCACCCACACCAACGGCAACACCATCGATTGATGAACTAAGCAGCGACGAGGAACTCTTTGAATTCATCCGGGAAACCCCCATAGGTGATAGAAACGAGCCCACCGCCAGTCCCAGCGAGCAAACCCTAACCATTAGCGAAAGCGAGGAACCCATGGCAAGCTCCTCAATTACCATAACCTCGGTTGATACGCCCAACAGCGAAGCCAACAACAGCTTGGTGGCTGTGGTCCAGCGCAGCGAATTCGCCAAACTCTTGATGCGCCTGGGCGAGGAGGGTGACGGCGATGCCAACCAGATAGTTATAGAGCTCCTCAACTCAAAAAAACAAGCGGAGAAGGCAACTTCAGTTATCGACCGCGTATCTGAGAATCTTATGCTCGTGTTACGCACTCAGACCCTTGCTGAAGCGGGCATCATAACAGGCAACGAGCGCTATCGTTCCTTTAAATCTGTCCTGCAGAACTATGCCAAGCTCTATGCGGCTAAGCGATTCATCGAGAAACTCCCTATGCTGGGACTCTCACCACAGCCAAGCCACAGCCACGATCAAGATCAGAACGAGAACGACAAAACACTGGCCCGCATGGTGGCCGACGAAGTACTGCAGATCCCCGAGCTGCTGCGCCAGCTATGGGACTCCCTCGAGAAAATGGAGTTCTTCAATGAGGACACTGCATACAAAGTTTACTTAGAGGCTCGCCGTCATCCACAGGCAAAAATACTTCGTGAACTGATGTTAACCCGCATTTCGCGTGTCTACCTTTGCATTGTGAGCTCTGCATCATTCCTCGACTTTAGCGAGCACGAGCTTATCCACGTGCTCAATAATTGCTATCTCAGTGTCAACTCTGAGATCGAGGTGAGTTAATATATATATTTATATGTAACGCCTATTGACTTTTTATGATCTCCTCACAGATTTTCCTCTCGGTCATTCTCTGGCTGGAACATAATTGGTACGAGCGTAAGAACTGCGCGGAGCGGGTGTTGAGTGGAGTCCGTTTCGGCCTGATGCCCACCTGGTACCTGTATACTCTGGATAGAACAAATCGTTGCAATCACTTTGCCAAGGTCATTTATAGTAAGGGAGTGCAAGCCCTTTTGGAAAAGGGACTCGAGTAAGTCATCATTTTAATTATCGTCATCAAGGCAATTATCGTCAGGTCGATTAACTTCAATTCAATTCCATTGCAGGGAAGCCTTGGCTTTGCGTTACAAGAATGCTCGAGATCCCAATTCCAGTGACACGGAGAGTCCTTTGCCACGAGACTGGGTTGCTGATCCCGAGTGCCGCCATCATCACAAGTGCCATTGCGAGCGATTCATTTACCCTACATATGACGTATTCAAGGACTACCTGGCGAGAATCATAAGATGTGCCCCGAACTACTGGCGCACACTTCGTCCTGCCCAGGAGGTTTACCGGATGGTTCTCAAGTGCTGCGCACCTCCCTGCCAGACACATCAACGCACTTAGACATACACCATTGGGATTAGTTGTCTCACCTCTCCATACGAATTGTAATCGCTTCAAAATTTATTGTTTCATCTGTTTTGGCATGCTTAATCGCAAATCATTTTAGAGTGTTTAATAAATGTTTCAAATTTCAAATTCAATACTACTTACCGACTTTTCTTTAAATCTGAAAGCCAAATTGCATCGCTTCAACTATTCAAACTTGAGGCGGAGATCAGCATGGCATAGATATACATACATATACATAGCTATATAGAGAGTTACATCGCTTGATTCTAGTAATTGATAAATAAACTTAGTTAATAATTTAACAACGCATTCGATTAGTGAATTCAATACAATTGTCAGCTGTGAGAAGCTGGTTTCACTTAAATTTTATTGCAATATCCAAGGTGTGTAATTGCTGTCCGAACCACTTTGGAAGTGGAGTTGGCACAATGCAACGATTCCCAACGTAATCCAACATTTATTAAACACTTTAAAATGATTTGCAGTTATGCACGCCAGAAAAGGTAAAACAATAAATTTGGGAGCTATTTTGTTCGGTGTAGAGAAAAAAGACAAATGAAGTCAACGATATGGTCAGTTTCGTCGCTGTGTCTGGTAGGGAGGAGCACAGCACTTGAGTACCTTCCGGTAAACCTCCTGGGCAGGTCGAAGTGTGCGCCAGTAATTTGGTGCGGATCGAATGATCCTAGCTAGATAGTCCTTAAATACATCATATGTTGGATAAACAAATCGCTCGCAATGACACTTATGATGATGGCGACACTCGGGATCAGCAACCCAGTCTCGTGGCAAAGGGACATCCACATCATTCCTGGAGCTGATGCCTCGAGCATTCTTATAGCGCAAAGCCAAGGCTTCTCTGTAATGAAAAGATTCAATTTAATAGACATAACAATAATTGTCTGAAGCATAACTTACTCGAGACCCTTTTCCAAAAGGGCTTGCACTCCTTTACTATAGATGACCTTGGCAAAGTGATTGCAACGATTTGTTCTATCCAGAGTATAGAGGTACCAGGTGGGCATCAGGCCGAATCGGACTCCGCTCAACACCCGCTCCGCGCAGTTCTTACGCTCGTACCAATTATGTTCCAGCCAGAGAATGACCGAGAGGAAAATCTGTGAGGAGATCATAAAAAGTCAATAGGCGTTACATATAAATATATATATTAACTCACCTCGATCTCAGAGTTGACACTGAGATAGCAATTATTGAGCACGTGGATAAGCTCGTGCTCGCTAAAGTCGAGGAATGATGCAGAGCTCACAATGCAAAGGTAGACACGCGAAATGCGGGTTAACATCAGTTCACGAAGTATTTTTGCCTGTGGATGACGGCGAGCCTCTAAGTAAACTTTGTATGCAGTGTCCTCATTGAAGAACTCCATTTTCTCGAGGGAGTCCCATAGCTGGCGCAGCAGCTCGGGGATCTGCAGTACTTCGTCGGCCACCATGCGGGCCAGTGTTTTGTCGTTCTCGTTCTGATCTTGATCGTGGCTGTGGCTTGGCTGTGGTGAGAGTCCCAGCATAGGGAGTTTCTCGATGAATCGCTTAGCCGCATAGAGCTTGGCATAGTTCTGCAGGACAGATTTAAAGGAACGATAGCGCTCGTTGCCTGTTATGATGCCCGCTTCAGCAAGGGTCTGAGTGCGTAGCACGAGCATAAGATTCTCAGATACGCGCTCAATTACCGATGTAGCCTTCTCCGCTTGCTTCTTAGAGTTGAGAAGCTCCATCACAATTTGATTGGCATCGCCGTCGCCCTCTTCACCCAGGCGCATCAAGAGTTTGGCGAATTCGCTGCGCTGGACAACGGCCACCAAGCTATTATTTATTTCGTTGCTTGGGGTATCAATCGAGGGAAGGGTGAAAGAGGAGCTTGCCATGGCCTCCTCGCTTTCGCTCATGGTTATGGTTTGTTCACTGACACTGGCTTTTGGTTCGTGTCTGTCACCTATGGGGGCTTCCCGTATGAAATCAAAGAGTTCGTCAATCGATGCCGATTCGGTTGTCATGGATGTGTTAATGGCCACGGCTTTCTCTCCAGTTGTGATAGGCTCCTCTGCAGGGTCTTTGTCTTGGCAGTCCATAATGCTGGTACGTTCTATGATGATTCTGCGGATATCCAATTCCACTGAAAGTTAATCTCTACAGTGTGCTTCCCTAAATGGTTTCTAAATTAGCACGTTTAGTTTAAATAGTGTGTGTACGTACGTATACATCTACGTATTCGAAATTGCTGTGTATTTTGACATACGAACTGAGATTACAAATGGATGCAAGGCCTGGTCGATGTCTACTAATTTGCTAATAGAAAAAAGCAACGCCTACTACGAGACTACATGTTCGAAAAGATTGTTACACCTCAAGCTTCAGTCCTCAAATTATGATGATTCTACTGTATCCTAAAAATTTACATAAATTATTTGATAGACACAAAAAATATATATGTAAGTAGGAATTAATAGCAATGCCAGTATATACATAAATACATGGATTGAAATGTTATCCTCTCTCATCTGAGCATGTAAAGCATATATGTATGTATGTGTATATATTAATCCTCCAAAAGCTTAACCATATTATGTATAAATTCCAGATACCTTAACCAAGACGTCCACGCCATGCAAATGTAAAAGTGTCCTGTCCTAGGATTGCTACGGTCAGCCGGAGCAGCCTGCATACACAAGCAGGCTCTGCTCTAGCTGCGTCCACATCTCATTGAATTTTGGAACGCGCTCGTTGGCCTTTCCTAGCCGCTTCTTATACGTGGATGTAGATCGTGCCACTGCCGTGGCTTTCGCCATGATGTAGCCATATGCCAGCAGAGAACCGTTAAATGAAACAAAAATCGTATTACGATAGAATATGCGCGCGGGTTAAGCATTGAATTAGTGCTGCGCTATAACATCGATATCCTAGTCGATAACATTCATGTGCTATCGATAATACCACTTTAAGCATGGCTGCCGCGCGATTCGATTTTAAATTGAAAAAAATTATTTTGCACTTATCAGAATTCATAATTTGTAATTATTTTACAGGAGAGTTGAGCGTTTGTATGTATTTGCAAAATAACGTATTTACATAAACATAAATAAAATATAATAATGCATACATATACATTTCTTCCAGTCAAATAATTAAGATAAACAATGCATGTTATATTAAATGATTGTTAATATTTAATCGAGTCACAACTTTTAAAGTTAATATTGTCTGCATTAAAATTATATCAAGATAGTGCTTAAATGTTATACAATTACATAGATACATACATACATACATATAATAAAAACATTGGAACGACGCCAGCGTCTTCAGGTTCCCGTTTACTTGCAGAGCTCGAATAACGTGTGCTTCAGCTTCTCTTCGTCGGCGCCGATTACGCGATATACATTTCGCTTGTTCTTGATGAACACAAATGTTGGCTTACTGCGCACCCGATACGTATCCACCAAATCCTCAAATTTATCAACATTAATTTGTATGACTTCCGCCTTGTCAGCATTTTGGCGGGCGAGTGCTTTAACCGCCCCATCGATGTCTTTGCAAGGCGTGGACCACGGAGCATAAAACTCCAGAACAATTAGCTTATGCTCCGCAGTCTCTAGGCGTTTGTTGAATCCACTTAAACTGCGAATGGTAGTCATTTCCAAATACAAAATAACACATATCAAGCTGATTTGATCTAGTTAAATGAGATTTAGCTTGGAAAGCTATGCAAATGCCTTTCGCACTGCACACATACAAACATAGGACAGATTCATATGGATTTCCCACAAGTAAACAAACGGTACTTTTCCAGCAATTGAGTGATGACACCTTCCAATATCGATTCACGATTAACGATTTTTATGCGCGCTCAACTCACAATTATCATATTTGCATAAATACATTCAAAGTATAAATTTACTTATTTTATTACAAAAAATAAAATTAACAATAACAGCATTAAGGTTAAAAGTGTATCTATGTATATATAGAAATGTGATCCTATCTAATCTGAGCACGCATAGCAATGCTGCTAGGAATCTCTATATTATTCAGCTGCAGCAGCTTGACCAGATTACGAATGAACTCCTGAGAGATCTTCAGCTCGTCATCAGCTTGCAGGCGCTCATAGAGGTCTAGGGCGCCCTCGTAGTTATTGTTCTTGATGAACTGGGAGAGCAGCATGTCGTAGATGCGCTGCTCGTCAATGGTGCGCTGCAGCCCACGAACGCCACGAGCTAGACGCAGTAGTGTGCGCACAGCGCCCTCTTGCCCGAGATGCTCGCAGTTCTTCAGCAGCAGCTCATGATTGAGCCGAAACTCTGGATTGATGATGAGGCGACGCAGCTGCGTCTCCGTGCCCGACTCAGCCAGTGCCAGAAGCAAGGCACTATTCATATTGGCCGCGCCATGCACCCGACTCACTGTCGATGTGACCGTAACCAGATGCTGTTGCGCCGACTCCTTCGTTGTGCCCGGAAAGCGTGCCAGCTCCGTCTCGTCGCCGTTGCTCAGCCGCACCAACAGCGACAACAGCTCGAACTGCAGCGGCGTGTGATTGTGGCGCGTGGCCAGCCGCTGGAACTCTGCCACGGCGCCATCTATATCGCCGCGATACAGCCACTCCCGCAGCACAGGACCCAGCAGCGCATTGTGCGTCTGGCAGTAGCCGAGCTTGCGCAGAAACTGGAACATTTCCAGCGTGGGACTCGTGGAGGCTGGCGTATCTGCCGACCCGGTTGCAGTTTTCTTGGCCGCCATTTTGGCCACATTCGAGAGCAACTGCCAGACATTCTTGATGACATAATCGCCGCCATTGATCTTATGCTGTGCGGCACGCTGCTGCAGCAGCTCCTTGGCCGCCTCCAGCTGACCCTGCTCCACGAGCAGAGCGGCGTAATCAATCAACTTGTGCTCATCCACAAGGAAAGCTGCAAATAAATATATCAGTAATGAATATTCGGTAACAGGAGCTGTAATCTCATCAAGACTCACCTGGATATGCGCTCTGCAGACGTTGCAGGCTCTGCTGCGCGCGTGGCAGATTCTTCAGCTTGATGTGGAGATCGAAGATGGCGGCCAGCATTCCGGCGCTGGTCTGCACACGTAGCGCCTCGCACTTGGCCTGCAGCTCGAGCGCCCGCTCCAGGCGACCATCGCGCACGCTCAGCTGCAGCAGGCGTCGTAGTACGCCACGCGTATTCAGCTGCTTGGCCTCCAGCTCGATAAGATGGCACTCCAGTTCCTCCCGCGACATGTCGCGCGGATGCTTGATGAAGCCGCCAACGATCAAGCCCGTATCCGCGGGTAGCGTTAGCTCCACATTACGCATCTTCTGCAGCGTCTTGGCCAGCGACTGGCGTGTCTCCGCATCGCAGTTGTCGTTGTTGGCCAGGCTTAGGAGGGATTCAGCTGCCGCCGGGGAGAGTTGGAGCTGCAGACGCTGCATCTCGTGCAGGAAGCGCAGCAGGGCAGACGGCTCCTGCCGCAGTCGCGTCTGTGGGCCGCACATCTGTAGCAGCAGCGCACCCACGAAGTCATCCTGGCGCTGTAGTGAGCGCCGCTGCAGCGCCTGCGTCAGCTGGGCGAAGAGCTCATAGCGCTTGTTCGCCCTCATGTGCACCGCCAGCGCGACTAGTGGTTGGAGCAGCGTCGTCAGCTGGAGGCGTGTCGGATAGAGTTGCAGTAGATCGAGCACTGCCTTCGGATCCCGCTGCTGCTGCAGCAGCTGGCTGATCACATGAATTAGCGCCTGGGAAGGGCGCACGCCCACAGCTTCGAGCTGCTGCAGCGCCTGCACCGGCTCCTGCAGCGTTTGCCCCAGATTGACCAGGACATACTGACGAAGCGTCGGCTCGTCACACTCCACGCCCAGGCGATGCATCTCGCCCAGCAGTTGAAGCACGCCACTCTCACCACCGCGTTTGTGCTCCTGCAGCAGCAAAGGCCAGAAGTAATGCGGACGCAGTGGCTCGCCGGCGGCGTTAAGCGCTTCCAGGCAGCTAAGCGCAATGGCAGGCTTGCGACGAAGCGCCAACTCGGTGAGCACCTCCAGAGCGCGCGGATTCTGACCAAGCTGGCGCAGCTGTTGGGCGAACTGCAGCATCTGCTCGAGCGGGGTGTGTGCACGGAAGAGCTCCTGCAGCAGGTACGCCGCATATCCATCGATATTCTGCTTCTCGTTGAACTTAGGTGCCGGCAGCATTCCGACCAGCTGAATCATCAACGCCGCCTGATCCTTATAGAGCAGCTGGATGCATAGGCTGTTAATGGGCGTCGGCACATCGATGTCGTTCACATAGTCCGTGGGCAGCTGCGTTACTAGCTGCTGCATTAGCTGCACGTCCACCTGCGGCTGGGCGAGCACGGCGCGCAGCATTTGGACCAGCTGCGTTGCATTGAAGCTGCCCGCGTGCTGCCGGAGCAGATCACGCGCCTTGGCCAGCTCTGAGTTCTCCACGTAGGCGACGAAGCATAGGGCCTGGGTACTGGCACTGAGCGCTATGCCCGCCGCGCGCATGCTGCTGAGCACCGTCTCGACGCCTTGCAGATCTCCGCTGCGCGCATGGCCCAGCAGCAGGGCGTGGAAGTTGCGCTTCGAGAGGGCAAAGCTACGCTCACGCATCTCGCTCAGCAGCTCGGTAGCCTGTCGCATGTTCCCACTGGCACCGGCCACATCCAGCAGAGCGCTGTAGAGGCTCGCATCCGCGACGCCGTTGTAGGTGGCGATCTCGGCCACCAGTGCGCGATGGTCGTCCAGCGGCAGCTGGTTCTGAAACAGCATCTGCAGCTGAGTGTAATAGTGCGACATGGATGGTTGCTCCACTTTAAGCAGGTGATGCCAGAGGCGTCGAAACAGCTCCAGGCGCTCTCTGCTGCTCAGCACGGGCAGCAGCTCAGGCACACAAGCGCCCAGTAAAAAATGCAGTTGCTCGGCTGTTAGTGTGTGCTCTGCGCTCTTGGGTTGTGCGTCCAACACCGCCAGCAGGCGTTCGCAGTGTTCATGCCGTAGCACACTGTGCTGCTGATAGTGCTGCTCCAGCTGTGTCCACAGCTCCTCGAGGGTGGCGACGCGTTCGTTGACCTTTAGTGGCCGCTTCTTGGGCGTGGATGCAGGTCGCGCCAGAGGCATGGCTGCTGTCGTGGTGTAGCCATGTGCCAGGGGCTGCAGTGCCGGCATTCTGGCCCTGCTGATTATTGGCATTGCATAATGTAGACATCCACGTGCCGATGGCGGAGCAATGGCAGCTCCAATTGCAGCGCGATGGAATTGAAGATGCAGGCGCACATTTTGGAAGAGATGTGTGCGCAACATGGCAAGGGCCAAGGCGCTGCAATAATCGTTCAATGAAAACAAAAATTCGTAACACGAGAGAACATGCGCGCCGGCAAAACACTAAATTAACGCCGCACTAACATCGATATTAAATTTTACTATCGATGACAATCATTCTTTGAGCCATTTTGGCAAAGGGACGTTAGAGGTTTACTCTGTATTTTATTTTTTGTATGCTTACTGGTTAATATTATATGTATGTTCAAAGTCAAACAATCATTTCAAACTGTTTTATATTAATATTTTTATCGTACAATAGTGTATGAAGCGTAAAGAGACAAACTATTATTTTCATAACGATATATTACATATTTGAAATTATCTGTGATTTAACGAGTTTAATTCATTTATTACATATATCATACAAATATCACTTCTCGAGAAATTCTCATTTCCCATGCGCAGCACATTTATCGCACATCGAAATATATCGATAGCTCTTATGATAAAAAAAAATAATAATCAGCTGTGTGCATGGTTGTCTAATTTGAATATTGCGGCACACATTCACAGTGCACTTGTGTAATGTGACGAGTACATTGCGATAGATGACATTCAGCGATGATGCCATCGATAACTTGTAATTCGCTCAAGTCTTAGAAATTGTTCATGTTCTTAGTTTACTAAATGTAAATACTTTAAAATAACAAATTAAAGTGCTCATAAGTTCGTAGTGTGTGGTGTTAAGACAAGTTAAAATAAATTGCAACACCTGCACTTAAAATTCCGCAGCAATTGCAGCCATCAACACAAACCAGGGCTGTGGCTCCGGCCCTGGCGCTATGCAGAAACGATTATTGTCAACAGCAAAAACTGCATCGAGTCAACAAACTGATGTGAATTCGAATGTCAGTCGGGAGTTGGAGTCGGCAGAGGAGGGCACAATGATGCACGGTAAGTACGGAAAACACACACACATATATATATATATATATATGTTTGTACATGAATTTGCACACATGCATACATATTCGAGTTTGTTTTCGTTTGTTTATTTTATGTTACTTATTTATTTTGTTTCGTTTCCTGCAGTTACTCCTTCGGCCATTGATAAGCTGCGCCGTTTTTGCTACCTGGGCGTAATCAAGCAGCCAGTCTATGCACCCACAATATTTGACCTGACTGCGGAGACCCACTTTGCGGCACTGAAAGAGCTATGCGGACAAGTGAATGATACGGAGCTGATCGATTGCCTGAAAGAGGTGCTCGATGAAGCAAATGATCAGTGTTTGCCTCGCCACGATGAGGCGATACTCATTCTGGCCATTTACCTCTCTACGTGCTCCGATGAAAAGCAGCGCAAAGCGGTGCGCGGTTACTTTCCAGCACTTGTGCGCACATCCAAGGAGTTGTTCTTGTTCATGAGCTTCGTGAATCAGGTTCAAAAGCTGCTGGACCGCAAAACGCCATTCAATCGCACCGTGCGTAAAACTGTCTTGGAGTGGTATCAGATGCAGGCATTGGACAAGCTGCTGCATATGTGGTCGCTGAGCGACTGTAATCCGGCCCAGCATCGCGACCTCCTGCATCGATGCCACTACACCACCGGCAAATTCGATGATGAGAAGATGGCCGCGTTACGCGTGCTGAGTGCACCTACCAAGGACATCATCAACTGGCCCGACTATCTGGAGCCTATCTCACACTGCAAGCAGTTGATTGTGGGCATTGCCAAGCTGCGCCTCTCCCAAAACGCAGAAACCGCCCTGCCCCTTATCCAGAAACTGTCGCTCTGCTACGAGCACTTGCCGCGTCGCATTGTCACGGATCTGAATGTTGTCAAGCTGCTCAAAGCCAAAATGAGCTACGAGCAGATGCTGCAGAGCTGGCCTGCATTTCTCAAACTCAACAAGTCGAGTCGCACAGCCCAATTTTGCTACACTGAACGCTTCTTCGATCTCTCAGAGCTGCGTACGGCCAACGTGGAGCCAATACGGCTGCTGTTGCAGGATTCACGCGGATATAAGCACAATAAGATCGTGAGTGATTATATTATTCTAAATTCAATTAAATATCATTTTGTGCCACCGCAGATTACGAAGAGAGTTGTTTCAATGCAGCCGTCCAGCATTCTTCATAAGTTGTACAAACAGTCATTTGGCTTCAACAAATCTTTGGGCTTGCGGCTTCATATAACAATGAATCTGGAGGCGTGCTACATGGGCAGTGCGTAAACACTTGTAATTGAACCACTTGACTTTTTATTGGCTAACACGATTTGCTCCTCCAGAGTATCTTGTTGGACGCTACCGCTCGATCAAGTATATTGATGCAGTGCTTGCTTTGGCCTTTGCCTACTTCAAAACCGATCCTAAAGTAAACGTGCGCATTTGGTATGACAAGAGTGGAAAGCTAAAAACTTTACCCTGGACTCTAACCATGACGGTGGACGATGCCAAGGCCGTTTGTGAGAACGAGAAGGTGGTGAAAATCAAACAGACTCTGACCGACATTGTCGACGATGCGCTGTTGGATACTGAGCAGACGTATGATGTTTTCCTCGTGCTGGTGCCGTGTGGAACGCGCGGGAATGAACGTAATAAGTCCGAACAACTTTGCAAGCGGCTGGACGAGTATCGCGAAAAGCGCAATGAGAAAGCCAAGTAAATTGCCACACGCTCTCTGTTCAATTCCCCCTCTCCCTAAACTCACCAATTTGTAGACAATATTAAATAATCTCTCATTTGCAGATTCATTATAATGAGTCTGCGTCAGCTGCATGGATCCATGACATATTCGGAAGCACGTAACGAGAACATATTGGAGTTATGCAGCATTTCCGAGCAGACGCCACGTTTAATCAATGCCTTTGCACACGGCAAATTCTTCTAAGCCACAAGCATCAGTGGATAACATCCGGTTACCAAAGAGAGCATAAACTGCTTTGAATTCAAATACCCGAGCGCATCAGTTGATGCCTGTCACTGGAAATAAGTCCACCGTATAATGAGCATAAATTGGTGCTCTCTATACTTCCATCTCTTTCAATTTGCATCTCACTGATACAAATGTGCACACACACATGACACAAACACACATACACACACACTCACACTGACGCCTAGTAAGAAATAGCTAGACATAGCATTCATTGTTTCATGTGCGACTTTTTACGTACATCTCTCTGATGCTTATTAATTATATAAATACTTACATGCATACCTTTAATAGCTCTTAAGCTACACACACACACATGCATACACTTACACTTGAACAGGCACACACACACACAAAAACACTAATACACTTATCGAGAGTATATAGCGTCTATATACAACTTTCACTCTATACAACGCTGATTTTTTGGAACGACTTGTAACACATAGTTGTATACACTTGCATTAAATTGGTAATTAGGCGTAGTTAATGTTAATTTAATAATGATAATTTAATTTCGAAATCGAATGAACTGAATCTAAATCTAAATTTAATTTGGATTAAAAATACAATACAAGTGAATCTGAGCAAAGCGACAAAAAAAAAAACAAAAAAAAAAAAACACACACACACGAACAAATTGCCTTACAAACAAAATGTTAGTCAATCTTTAATTTTAACTAAACATATTAAATACAAGGAATTTCTTCGTAAAAGTACTGAAACAATATAAAAAAAAAAAAAAAAACAAGGAAACCGAAAAGCAAAAAAAAAAAAAGCATTTAGATAAACAAATTTTCAAACGAAAAAAAAAAAAAATAGTCCAATAAAAACCCAACAAATTCAACATGAAATATTGCAAAGAAAACAAATTGAACTTGTTTTGAACAAAAGAAAAAAAAAAACAACTGCCCAAAATACTGTGACATTTTAATGTAACTAAAAAGCAAAAGCGAAATCGAAAACGAACTAACAACAAATATGAGGAAACTAAGGCTTAGACACAAATAAATATTTATACAGCTAAGAACTCCTAATGTGCCATACACACACACACACACACACACACAGTACATACACAAGCATATACATATATGAAGCCTAAACATAACTGAACAATAATTACAGCAAAACACACAAGAGATTCGAGTAATTTTTTTATTAAATACATTTAAATTATAAATTTATATACGAAATACTAAATGAAAAAGAAAAGCCAATCAAACAAATACAATTTGGAAGCTTAGCAAAAAAAATATATATATATTGAAACGAAAATATATGAGAAACAAATAGCAATAGAAAAGGGATTTAAAAACAAAACAAACAAACAAAAAAAAAGAGAAAAATTATTGAAACTAAAAAAAAAGAAAAACAAAAATAATAAGAAATATGTATTTCTATGGACACTTTTGACATGTGTCCACACGCATCTGTGAGGTAAACCGTTGTGATCGCTTTGAAATCTTTATTTAAAACAAAAACAAATTAGATGAAACTCAAGAGAAACCTAAACTAATATAGATTCAATTAAATATAAGTTAAATTCCTTGTGGTGACTGGAATGCAAATCATTTCGAAATGACAAGAGCAAAACAAACAAAAAACAAGATAACTAAGCATAAACAAGAAAAAGAAAGAAACGTACCTAGACTCTGAATTCAAAAGCAACAAATGAAATTTGAATACAAAAACAAAGACAAACTCATTCACTCACTGGCACAAAATGCAGCAACAGTAAAACAAATGCAAACAAACACAGACAAGAACACACTAACACACACACACACACACACACACACGTACATACATACATATATATCTAATATATATTCACGTAGTATTAACAACAAAGTAATATAATATTGTATTCCGTATATTGTATATATAGTATATATATATATATATATATATATATATATATATATATATATATATATATATATATATATATATATATATATATATATATATATAATATATATAATCTATAGTTGAAATCATTTGATTTGTTAAGAACTACGCCAACTCAATTGAGAACAGTATGAAACGAAAGCTAAAGTTAATCTGGAATGGATTGATCTACATAAATAGAAATGTTTTGAAACCCAACAGAGACGAACCTATGAAATCCGCATTAGCCGCAACAAGAAGCAAAACTTTATTGTGATATCTATTTGAAAAATAAGTGAAACCGCAAACCCAATTAAAAAAAAAAATTAACAAAAATATAATAAAAATGTAAACAAAATAAACAAGCAAAACCAAAAACATATAGGAAAATTTTGTAAAATTTCAATCGAACCCAAAAACAAGAAAAACAAAATGAACGAAATCTAAGCAAATTGCAACTGAAACTGAAACTACATAAGAACTATATATTCTCAGTTGATACACAATTAATGTAATTTATATCATGTATTTGCCACTTTGTCATTTTATTCCGTTAGCCCGAGTACTTAGCATACGTAAAAATGTCTAATGTTATCATGTTTTAGTTAGTGCTAAAATACAGTTAGGTACATATACATACATATGTATGTACGCATATATATATATATATATATAGTTAACGCCAATTGATTGATTGAAGCAATATCCAATACGATACGAGATACTAGTATATATACTCACTAATTTAAATACTAAAATAACTACAATAGGCTTAAAGACGATTCATTCAAAATGTATCTATCTATCTATCTATTTAACTATCTGTATCTATGTATCTAACTAGATGAACTCGACGGCAATATGACAACGCCTTAGTATTATTATTATTATATTCTTACATTCGTTCGATGTACTACATTCGCTTGCACAAAGTTGAATTTCTCTATATAATTTCGAATCTATATAAATATATATATACATATATTTTTTTTTATACGTTTTCTTTTGATATACTTGCATATCTGCGCAGACAGATGTTTATATATACATACATATATATATATATATATATATATATATACATGTGTATATATACATCTATATATGTATGCATGTATACATACATCTATATATGAATATATACATATATATATTATATATATATACTTGTACACGACATAAAGTTGAATAAACAAAATTGAATTCAATCTTCTGCAATTTTTTTTTTTTTTTTTTTTTTTTTTTGCTTTTAGCTGCCTTTATCCCAATCAATTCGTTCGTCCCGCCCCGCACTTGCCCTTGTCTACTTATTTTCGGTGACAATGCCGGCAGGTCCACAGATATAGAGCTGCTTGTTAGCCCGCTCGCGTATTGGCTCAAAGCCCAGCTCATCGGTCGGGATGCCATATTGCTTGAGCTTGCACTCGTAGGTCTCGAGCAGATCGTCGTGAGCCTTCCAGGCCTTGGCCAGCTCGTAGCGCAGATCGATAATGGTCTGGTTCTTGACATCGACCACATCGCTCACGGTCTTCTCCACGTTCTCCAGCTTATCGGCAAATTCAGGTGCGCACGATGCGATCGTCTTGCGCAGTATAATGCCGCGTTTCTCGTCCTCGCGCAGCAGCGCTGCGATCTTGCGCTCGAGCAGAACGTTCTTGAGACCCGTCTTTTGCTGTAGCTCGACAATGACCTCATTGAAGCGTGCCTTGAGATTGGCTCGTTCCGAAACGAGCGCATCGTTGCGCAGCAGCAGCGTCTCGGACTCCCACATCAGGCTCTTCACCTTCTTCTCCAGTATGGTGTTGCTCTTTTTGAGGCGCTGCAGCTGCAGCTTGTCGCGCTCGTAGAACTCCAGCTTGCGCTGCAGCTCCTTCAGATGGGTCTTGGCATGCTCGAGCGGCTCCTTGAGGCGACGCGTCTCAGTGGTGGCCTCTGCGGCAATGCGATCGCTGCGATCGGACTGGCGGCGCAGCTGCTCGATCTGCTCCTTCATGCTGCCGATCAGCGCCAAGTTGTTGAGGGTGATGTCGTTATAGTAGTTCTTCATGTCATTGAATGCCAGATCGTGGTGGTCCTGCAGATCCTTGATCTGCTGATTCTTGCGCTCCTCCACCTCGAACATTTGCGAATTGAAGAACAGCTCCAGCTTGTTGCGCTGCTCCTTCATCTTCTCGTCGTGCAGGCGATCGTTGTCCTTGCGCTCGCTCTCGAACTGCAGACGTTGCTCCCTGCAATGAGATGGAGATTGATTTATTTCTATCAGCGACTGAGTGCTTTGGATACTCACAGGAGCTGCTGATTGAAGTGCGCCTCCAGCTGGCGATGCTGCATGTCGCTCATCTCGATGCGTTCGCGCACAATGCGACGCAGCTGACGCTTGTCCGTCTGCAGCTCCAGCTCCTGGAGCAAATGGTGCTCCTGGGCGACCTTCAGCTGGGTCATTGCCTCGGCGCGCACTTCACCCAGTTTGCTGTGATTCTCGAACTGCAGATGCTTCATCTGCTGCATAATGTGCTTGGTATCGATGTCGGCCAAATCCTGTGTGGCCTCAATCTCCTTGTCCTTCTGCTGCAGCTCAAATTTGGCCTCCTCTATGGAATATAATGAGTTGACTCCATCAATGAGGAGGCTAAATGTGTTCACTTACCCAGCTGCTGGCGCGTTATCTCCCAGAAGGTGCGTATCTTGTCACGCTCCAACTGGAAATAGTTGCGCTCCTCGCGCTCTCGATCCATCTCGGCTTTGAGGCGCAGCGAGAATGCCTCCAGCTGATCGCGCGTCATGGCGGACGTGTCCACGCCATCGATGAGCACTGCAATGAGTTAAATGAAGCTTTAAAGTTTTGAAAGAAATTTAATAAGAATGCAGCCCATTAATGCATGTGTGTGTCCCATTTCCCTCTCCCTCTCCCTCTCCCTCTCCCTCTCTCTGTGTGTGCATTTTAGGAATGCGCCTCGTGCGCCCGCATGTGCACAGCTCCTGGTGTAATTGGTTTGTGTAATTGGCATCGTTCACCGGCTGGTGCCGGGCCTTGCCTAGCCTGGCCTTGCTTTGCCTTGCGCTTCGCCTCGCCTCGTCTCGGCTGCCACATCCTGCCGCATGTCCTGTCCATGCGGTGGCGCTGGCCCAGCTTCAGCCAGGACCAACAACATCCTCCATAGAAACAATTATGTGCGTTAGAGGCCGTTGGTTTGCTCACTCGTGGAAATTAAGTGCGTCTTTTTTCCGCTCTCCCCCTCTAGTGTGTGTGTGTGTGTGGAGTCTGTGCTGCTGCTGCTGCTGCAGTGGAGCATGTGGCGCTGCGTTTGGTTTGCGCTTGCACAATTAAATTGTATTGAGCATGTGGCCAACATGGACGCCACTTGTCACACTCTGTTTTCCTGCTGACCAAGCCTCAGATTATCATTATTTGACAAATTGTTGTGCTGCCCCACTGACGGAACCGGAGCGACCCACCAACCCACCGACCCACCAACCCACCGACCCACTGGCTCGCCGGGCGTGCACAACTTTACCCAGTCACATTAATTACTTACGCAGCTCCGAGTTTGGTACTTAACTATCTTTATGCTATCTGCGCGGGCAATTGCATTGCGAGCATTTAACAGTTTTTACAGCAAGGCTAAAAACAATTATTGGACTGGATCTGCATAGCTTCAAAGTAGCCGATCTATGGCTAAAAAGAACTCTACAATATTAAGCTTAAGCTAAATATATCACGTCAGCTAAATCTCCGGTTGGGAGAGAAAAACTAGAGTCGTAATTAAATTCTAGAAATGTTTACTTACTATAAAAAAATCCTAGAAATGTTTACTTACTATAAAAAATAAGTCTTAGCTATAATTTACATTAATTTTAATTATTATTATTCTAACAATAAGCATTGCATCTATCTACTTAATGTATTAAATTCTAATGCTTAATAGAGGTATTCTCTCCTATTGTTTTCAGCAAACCCTGCTCTCGAGGGAAACAATTAAAGTACGACCTTTTGCCTCTGGGATTCACTTTCCAAGTGATATTATTCTGCTAATTGCTGCTTATATATGGGTGAGCATGATGTGGAGAATGCAGAGTGCGCTACAATGACCGCTCTCACAAATTCATAATTCACTCAAATGCAAAAGCTCTCACTCAAATGCAAAGCAAAGAGCAATAAGCCTAGCTTGCAAATAACAGTTTACCGTTTTACTATTTATGCTCAAGTCAAACTCCCTCGCTCTCGCTTCAAGCAGCAGCTTTCGGTTCTTTTCGTGTGGGGGTCTTCGGCTGAGCGTCTTGAGTTGAGTTAATCGTGTGACGCTCTTTTAGCGAACATCGCTTAGGTAGAAATACGATTAACGTTCGTTCAAACAGTAAAGAAGTGGGGAATAAGCAAGTGAACTCAAAAAGTCAAAGATAACGGTCTGCGCATACACAAAGAACCAATAGAATTGCTTCCTTGGCTGAGTCTTTTCTCAGAGTGTGTGTGAAAGAGACCGAGAAACAATTAACAGTTATTTGCTATTGCAATAAGTAAGTAAGAGTAAGAGAGCAGCATTAGAAGTTGAAGGCTGTGCTCGGTTACTGCTGCTGAGAAAAATAAATAGACTGGAAGCGATCGGAAGTACTTGTCATATGAATCCCCAATAGCAGAGAAAAAAAATTTAAATATATATAGAATATTAATAACGATCAGCTCAATAGTAAAAAAATGTAATTAATTATTAATTAATATAATTTTCAACTCACCTGGCAATTTCTTGCCCTTTTTGCCTTTCTTACTCTTTGGTGGCTATGGAAGGAAAATAAAATTCCAAATTAATTCAAGACATTGTTGAAATTGTTTCAATACTAAATAAAAACATACCCGATTTCAAATCAAATTAAAATGTGGAATACAAAAACAAAATCCAAATCAAAATTCAGGTGCGAGAAGCGTTTCAGTTCAGGTGCATTTTGCGAGCATGTAAAGGCAGCGATTAGTCAATGGAATTTAAAGGATTGTGAATGGGAATGAATATCGAGTGTTGAACATGCTTTGAATGTATGTGTGAATAAAGCTATGGCTTAATGTTTAATTCGATTTCTTTTGTCTGGCTGCTGTGACGGTAACGAGTTGCTTTTTATCCAGCTTCTTCTTCGTTTGCTTCTTCTTCTTCTTCATCGCGCAATGCATCCTCGAAAAAGGCGCCAGCCAGCCACAGTACAGGACAGGACAAACAGCAGCAGGAGCAGCAGCAGCAGGAGTAGCAGCAGCATCGAATGTGTTGCATGAGGCGGTGGCAACGTCGCCGCTTTAAATAATGTGATGGCGCGGCTTTCAAAACAATTTCACAACAGCTGTTGGCTTATTGCATATTTTATGACTGCAAATTATTCAAAAATTTTCGAAGCCGCCGCCCGAGCGCCCGCAGCAGCGCGTCGCGTCGCGTCGCGTTGCCTCTCTCAATGTTGTTGGCGTTGGCAAAAGGCGTAAAATTTTCATAAATAATAATAGTATACATATACATGAATGTATATACATATCTCCATAAATATATATAGTAAAGGAGTGTGTGCCGGAATATACAAATTGTCGAAAATGGACAACAGCAGCAGCAGCAGCAGCAACTGCGACGCGGGTTTGTTGCATGCTGCACAATTCTTTTGCCATTTAACAGCAGTAGGCAGGAGGCGCTGCAACTGAGACATAAGCATATATTTACTATATATATATCTATATATATATGTATATATAGCTGTGTTGGTGTGCAGCATGTTGTTGCAGCACAACAGCCTGGCTTGGCATGAAAAATTGAATGTGCCAATGCCTGAGGCTGAGGCTGAGGCTGCAGCCAGGCCTCCTGCTCCTCCTCCACACACCCATTAAAGGTTGGAGGCCAACAGGGCCATGGCTGCTATCAGCGCTGCATCAAATGGCGGACAACAGGACAATGTTTAAAGATGCTGCATTAAGTACTGCTACAGCTGCTGCTGCTGCTAGTACTTCTGCTGCTCCTGCTCTCTGCTGCTCGCTACTCCTGCTCGCTGCTTTTGCTGCTGCTGCTATTGCGCTCTGCTACTCCAGCTCCATTACCGCTGCTGCTGCTGTAGAAACTACTCTGCGCTGCTTCTCCGCTGCTCTCAACTCCTGCTCCTTAGCTGCTCTCGATTCCTGCTCATAGAGATCTCTTTACTCTCCATTTAGCTTACCATTTTGTAGCGTTTCCAGAGATTTGCTCCTTATCCAGCTCTCTTTGAATTTTGATTACAATTTATGCCGGGCCTAGCAGTTAATTTGTTATTGTTTTGTTGCTGCTCTTCTTCTTCTTCTTCTTGTTATTGTTGTTGGTTGCCCAGAGTTTCCAGCTGGGATTGTCGGCGCGTAAACAAATGCCAAGCAACCGCTTGGCCAGCTAATAAATTTCACAAATATATATATATCTATGCACATATATATATATCTATATTTATATATTCCCAATCTGTGTCTAAGTGTGAATTTGTGATATTCGGAAAAGCGACTCGAAAATTATGGCATTCTATGTGCTGCTCAACAAATGAACGGAAATCTATCTACTACTATATATTTATATATTTTATTTACATTTTGAGTTTGGCCAAGTGTTTAATTTTTTTTTTTTTTTTTAAATGAGTTCAAAAGTTCGAACTAGAAAACAAAGTTGTTCGAATAGTTGATAGTGGCCAGAACCTTAAAGTAATATTCCAATTAGCACAGAGAACTAGAGGGAGAGAAAGTTGGGGAAGAGATGACACGACTGCAAGATACCCTGGCTGAACAGTGTAAATGGTGAATATATCATTTAGATTATATGAAGAGTAGATTCTATGATTAGCTTTGCCTCATCGACAGAGAAAGAGAGGGAGATAGGGATAGAGAAGCAAAATGATATACTGAGAAAGAGAGAGGAGAAATGCGAGAGAGAGAGAGAGAGGGAGAAAGATAAAGAATGAGAGAACAATAGGAAAAAAAGGGAAATGTAGAAAGGGAGCTAAGATGAGAGAGAACGACTGAAAGATACAGATAAAAAGAAGTAGACAGAGAAAGAGAGATGGCGACAAAAATAAAAGAGAGCGGGAGAGAGTAAAGGGGAAAGAAAAGGAAATTGAAAAGAGGAAGAGAAAACAACAAGAAGGAGCGTGAGACAGAGTGAAACTAAGAGAAACAAAGAGAGAGAGAGACATAGAGGGAAGCTCAGAGATATGTGGATGGAGAGAGCAAGGCAAACTAAGAGAGCGAGAGAGAAAGAGAGAGAATGCAGATAGAGAGAACAAGATAGACAGAGATAGAATGAGAAGAGAGAGAGAGATATATATATATATACAAAGGCAGAGAGAGAGAGAGAGAAAAACAATGGTAAATAGTACTTCGTTTATATATGTATATATTAACAAAAATACCAAATACGATATATATTTTTTTTTTGGCATTCTACTATTTCCCAATATTTATGGCATTAGGTTTGCTAATTTATTTACCATATATTTTTCGTAAAATATTTGAAATCATAGAATTTGCTGCTTTTATTTTCGTTAGCAGAAATCCACAATTCTGGAAACTCTCTCTGATATGCATATACCCCAAGGCAGCAATCGTGCTTAGAGGGTATGGCAAATAAGAGGAGAACGACAATGAAATTGAAATACAAGCTGATGAAGTTAACGGCTGGCCGATAAAATTGCCAGCAACCGGGTCGAGTCGCATAAATATATCTCTCCATAAGTAACCCCGGCAATGCAGTCGAGCCTTGCGTTGCACACTCACCGCCTCCGCCTCCGCCTCCGCCTGCTGTCCGGCTAGCCGACTCTGCGGATGTCTGGATGTCCGACTCTCCGGTTGTCCGTGTGACCCCTGAGCCCTAACCCCATCTGAACCCAGTGGCCTCTGCTCTCTGGCACTTAAGTAAATAGCTTGGCAGTTTGGAGCATTTTAAATGCATTCACTTTAAAACTGAGAGCAACTCCTGCTTCAGCTGCAGTCCTTGTTGCTTGGCTTGGCAGGAATTTCGGACTTGGCCAATTATGCTATAATCGGGCTAAGGCGCATAATTATTTCGCTTCATTTCTTTCTACAGCTTCAGCGCTTCCTCTTTAGCATTTAATGCTAGTCCAGAGTGCAGACGGCTTTAATTAATTGAATCTGTGCAGCGGTTGAGCTTTCAGCTAATCAAAGCTCACTTTGATTAGATCACCTGGGCATCAAATTTCTCACCTATCGCAGTGAGTACTTTAAAGGGCAGACGATACTTTTGGCGCGAATATTTCACGCCTTAATTTGTGGCATGAGCAGGGGGCAGAAGAAGGGAGCGGGGGGCAGTCAAGTTGTTGTTTCAGAAATTATGCGCCCGCTTGCTTGGCGGTTGTGTAAACAGAAGCCCCAAATAAAAAGGATATTGCCGGCTGTTGGAGCTTGCCGGTTAAATGCTTTAATTGAAATTAATAACCGCAGCCCAGCATTGAGCAGTTGAGCGGCAGTCGTTGCCTTTTCCAGCTAACTTGGCTAGCAGCAGCAGGCCAAAGCCAAAGCTCTGTAGCTCGACTGCCTCAGAATTTTCAATTGTTTTCATTAAAAGTCAATTTTTGGGGAGGCGAACGGCGAAAGACGCGCTTCAACCCTTCGCACAGCGACGCCAAAATGCCTTGGGGGGTGTTGATTGTAGGCTCGGGGAGGGGGGTTGAAGCTGGCTGTGGCTCGTGCCGCATAATTTTGTATTGGCAGATGCTGTTGGCCATGGACCATTGCACGGCTAACGGTAACGTTAACGTTAACGGTAACGGCTGCCAAGGGTCAGGCGGCTGTTGCTGCTGCTGCTGCCTGGGCGCTGATTGAAAGTGAAACTGAAAGCGCTGCTCGCACATAGATAGACACACACACACACACACACACACAGAGAGAGAGAGAGAGAGAGAGAGACACTCAGTCAGCACACACAGATACGCACCGCAAGACATATTTCTATTGCTATTATGAAATGTGCACAGCTTTTGGCTTTTCGTCTCGCAATGTGTTGGATCAAGCTTTAAAGATGCCAAATTTGAAGTCTAGTTAAATTTAAAATAAATATTTGTTCAGCTTTAATATTAAATCTATCAACTCAAAGTAATTTAAAGTTTTATAGCATGCAGCAATACTCGAAACAAAATATGTATTAAAAAAAAAGTATAAAAAATAAAAATAAAAATGTATACAAACTTTTTTTTAAGTTTATAAATTTTGGAAATTAACAAAAAAAAATATATACATATATATATATATATATATATATATATATATATATATATATATATATATATATATATATATATATATATATATATATATATATATATACATATATATAAAATACAAAAATTACCAATTAACATTTAATACATATCTATATGCTTTTTACGTATTATTAAATTTAGCATTTTTTAATTTTTATTTTTGATATTAATTTTTTTATTTATTTATTATTATTATTATTATTTTTTTTTATGTTAGTTATCTTGTTTCTATTCATTTTTTATTTATATATTTATTATTATTAATTTTTTTTTGTATGTTAGTTATCTTATTTCTATTCATTTTTTATTTATATATTTATTTATTTATTTATTTTATTTTTTTTTAAGTTTATATCTGTTGACTTGAGAATAAGCAATTTTATTTGTATTAATTATAAATAACCAAATGATTTCAGCTCCATTAAACTCAATCTATATTCCAAATGCGTTGTTTATTTACTGTCTATTAGAAATCATTTTAGATTTTTTTTTTAATAAAATAGTTAACGATTTTTTTTTTTTTTTTTTTTTTTTTTTTTGTATTCTTAATATTTATCAGAGTTTGAAAATTACTGCTCAATGCCTGCAATTAAGTCTCTTTCACACACACACACACACCCTGAGAAAAAACTTAAAGAGCAGACGATTGCAACGGTTCATTACGAGCTCGTCAGCGATCGGCCCTTAAGCGTTTTTGTTTTTTTTTTTTTTATTCGCTCGGGTGTTGTACGACCATTCGGCTGAGTTAGTAGAAGTGTTTGTGTGTGCATTCGTAAGTATGCGAGAGTTCATTTCGCTAAATACATCTATTGCATGCGTGAATTATGTGTGTGCATATGTACATATGTGATCGTGCAGTTATTTTCTCAGTCAATCGGATCGCTCGTTAAACGAAGTTTGTTAAAAGAGAGTCACACGAACTGTTTCACTCAAGGCGCTTAACTGGAAACGAACAGAACCGAAGTCTCCTGCTTGAAGCGAGAGCGAGTAAGCATGATTTTATTTGGTTGTTTGCATAATGGCTCGTTCAAACGGTTGACAGTTATTTGAGAGCTCTGATTTTTGCAAATTTTTGAAAAAACTAAGAATAAAGTTTATTGAATTGTATATATATTTTTTTTAGCTTAGCATTCGCTTAGCTTTAGTTAGGCTTTTGGTTAGGTTTAAGGCTAGCTTTATTTGGGTTTTGAGTTATTTGGGTTAATATAGAGTAGCTTTACTAAAGCTTTGTGTAGGATTTAGCTTAGCTTAAGGTTAGCTTTAGCTAAAGCCGAAGTTTGATCTCATTACAGAGTGATTGTGTCTTTCTCTCTCACTCACACTGTGCATAAGTCTGTGGGTCTGTGGCTGCTGCACTCGATGTGTGTTAGTCTGCCAGACAGAGACAGAGAGCGAGAGAGAGGAAGACAGAGTCAGAGACATAGAGCCCAAATGCGGTTGCAGAAGTTATTTTCTGTGTTATTTTCAGTACAGCTTCCGCCTTGCTCAGCAGCGGACATCCTGTTGTGTTTGAGAGTTAAATTTGCGCAGCTGCTTGGACTAACAGAGCAACTGCTCTTGTCTTTTGCATGCCAGGACAGCCACGACCACCAGTCAGACAAAAAAAAAAAAAATGAAAAGAAGAATAACTGTCTTTAGTGCTTACTAAAATTATAGTTTGACTTTCTTATATAGAAATTAAAAAAAAAAAAAAGATTAAATAAATACATTAAAATGCTGCTTAAAATTTAAATACCATTTAACTCATGCATAATATGAAAAATAATATTATCTATTCATATAATATATAATATAATTTGCCTTAAAAACGTCTCAGTTTTATTTTTTCATCATTCGATAAGATTTAAATTTGAATCATTCATAAGTTTCGAGAACTTATTTGATTAATAATTCTGTTTCTAGACGAACAATCGTAATCAAACTTTCAGATTATGTTCATGACATTCATATCTATATGCTAAACCAAACTGCATGTATATAGTATTTGAAATGAATTTTTCACACATTTGGGGGTGTGAGGTTGAATTGGGAAACGTAATCCTAAATCTGACAAAACCCGAAATTTTAATTAGTATCTATATATATGCAAAAGACTTGGAGACTCTAACTCCAAAGATGAACGAGATATAATTTCATAACTGCTTCTCGATAAATGTTCTGTCGATAACTCAGGAACTGTACAAGTTATCGAATTTCTGAATGCAAGTCTCTAGCTCTTATAGCAACGTAAGCAACGCGTTCAAGCATACGGACAGAGAGACAGGCGGACATGGCTATATTAACTCTTGTCGTCATCCTGATCAAGAAGATATATACTTTTTGAGGTCTGCCACGCCTCCATTTGTCTGTTACATTCTTTTAAAAGCAACGCGTTCAAGCATACGGACAGAGAGACAGGCGGACATGGCTATATTAACTCTTCTCGTCATCCTGATCAAGAAGATATGTATATACTTTTTGGGGTCTGCCACGCCTCCATTTGCCTGTTACATTCTTTTAAAAACCTCTCAGTTTCATTCCATTTAAATCATAAATCATTGAGACTGCATGAATGGCAAAAAAAAAAACTAGTTCAAATGAACCGTGCTTAAATGATATTCTTATGTCTATATGACGAACCTCTTCGTAAAGGAGAGAAACTCTGCCGAGCTGAGGGATTTTTTCAGTCAATGAAAAGCGATTCGATTAATCTTCTCTTGAGTCAGTTGTACTAAGTACTGGTAATACAAATTATAATCATTCCATTATCAAGAAGATGTATCCAACGTCCAAGTAATGCTCTCTGAAAATCGAATTATAAAGCCAGTATCCGACAAGCTGAACAAAGCGGAACGAAGCCATAATACTCTTAAATAAATTCAAAGAAAGATATTGTAATAAATATATTTGTCCTTTATTTGTGGAATTTTATATGGGGTTTGTTTTAATGTCATATTCGTTTTCTTGTGATAGTATTATTTATATATATATATTATGTATATGTCTGCCTGTCTGTATATATGCTCGTATATATCTATGTAATTATATATATAATACATATATATGTATATATGTATATTTATATATATGTTCATATATGTATTTAAGTTTTTATATTTGATTTAATACAATTATATTTGTTTTGTTTTGTTTCGTTTTCACTTTTATTTATGCTAACTGTAATTAATAATAACTGTATGCTTGTATATGTAATATATATGTATGCATGTATGTATGTATGTGTATATATACATATATACGAAATGCCTTGCAATATAATTTCTTTAAATACTTTTTGTAAAGTCAATAAAACGCACAGGCTTTAATTCAATTAAATGGAAACATATATATAATATAAACATATATATATATATATATATATATATATATATATATATATATATATATATACATACATGCGCGTAAGTGTATGTACATTATTATTGAAATTTTTATTTATGTTTTTTCCCATTATTTTGTGTTTTTTTATTGTTGTTTTTTTAGCGCTTAAGCTGATTGCCTATATTTATATACAAATTAAATTTTGATTAAGCTGAAACAATCAGAAACCACGCCCACTTTCGTCCTAGCACCCACCCACCCCGACCCCCACAAACCCTGGCACCTCAAATTCAATTCAGTTGAGCCTCAAGCCTTTTACATACATTCATACATACATACATATGTACGTACGTATGTACATACTTCTCTTCTTTTATAGTACTTGCAGCACTTGGTATTCATATTATAGCAATATACCCACATATATGTATATAGATATATATGTATGAGTATAACATTTATCTATTTATTTGTGAGCTTGACAATACATATGTACATATATAGGCATACATACATACATATGTATGTGTGTGTGTGTGGATTTCATTCCATTTGCTATTGCCTCGATTAGATTAGTATTGGGATCAGCTCATTATCTCAAGTATATAAATGATTTAGCTGCCAAATACGCTTGCATCAATTATAGTAAAAAAAAATAAATAAATAAATTAAAAAAAAATAATTAATAGGTAAAAATAAAAAAATTAATAAAAAAAAAATTTAAAAATTTATCAAAACATTTAAAAACAAATGTTTTAAAATATTTTTACAAATATTTTTCTATACATTTTTGCAGTACTTTTCTTAAGTTATTGGGTTTTAAATGATTTATGACCTATATAGCCAGTTATTTTTAAGATATGCTAAAAATTAAAATACAAGACAACATATTTCGGCTTAAAAAATGTAATTTAATTTAACAGAATATTTTGTTTATTTTATTTTATTTTATTTTATCTTATTTTTTTTTTATTATCTTAAGTTACAGAAAGGTTTGAGATAAATAATAATTGAATTGTATGAACTTAATTGTTTAAAAAACTTATTTAATTATTAATTATTAATTATTATTTGTTTATTTTTTTTTATTATTTATTTTATTGTTTATATATAAAAAACTAAAGAATTTTTGAAAATTTAATTTAATTAGTTTTTATTTTTAAATAAAATTGATTTGACAGACAAATAAATGGGCTTAAATTTTAAAAATATTTTTGTTAGTTATTTTTTCATTTACAAAAATATATATATGTATATATTTATATATATTAATATGTAATACAAATCATAATCAATTTGGCTATCATTAAAAAAAAAACTCAATTTGTTGATATTTTTAAATGAATTTGTAAATTGGTCTCCATTTCATTTTAAAAAAAAATTTAAAAAAATAGATACAGCTGGGAAAAAAAAATAGCACCACTTTGAATTTCATAGTTTAAGAAGTTCTCCTGGCTACATTTATCAATGGATTGGTCTGCAGATTACTTTTAAAGCAGAAAACTGTTAATTATTGCTACAAAAAAGAATTTTCATCAAAATATTCAACGTTTTTATGTAATTCAAAAAATGCTGAAAAAAGTCGAAAAGTTATTTTTAAAAATAAAAATAAGTCACGAACTTTATTTTATAGTTAATAATAAGTGAAAATAATAATATTCAGTAAGTTTAGTATTTAGTTGTGTTTCTCTAATTGGAAATTATGGTCGTGGAATCAACCATGTCCTGGCATCGTTTAAGCAGAATTTGAGCCCAGGACTCAAGAACGACTTCCCCAATCATCTTTACATTAGTTGACTTAGATTCAGAAACTATTTTTTTTTTTCATCCGCCCACTTCAACTTTGAAATTCAAAGTGGTGCTATATATTTATATTTTATATTTTTATTTTATATTTTATATTTATATTTTATATTTTTTCATTGTGATTTTTGAGCACTTGCAGAAAATGTACTTAATTTTTTAAAAAAATATTTCAGGCCACTTGATTAGTCATAAAAGAAACTCTGTTCACACTTGGTTTGCGTATGTATTTATGCAAGGGTATTTGTTATTCGGCTAGCCGAAACTTTCAGCATTTTCTCTAGTATTTTCATGATTTTTTTTTTTTTTTTTTTGGTTTTGCTTTGTTTTTTTGTTTTTTGTCTGCTAATAATGGCACATAATATTATTGTTTGGTAACTCCTTAAAGTCATATATAGTTAAAGTTAGGTACTATATATATATTTATTTTCGACTATGACTAAACAAAAAAAAGACAAAAAAAATTGAAGCATTTTTTGAACGATTTAGCGCACAAACCGTTTAACATGTGAACAACCTTGTTAAATATTTTGTTAGATTTGTAAGTATTAAATTATATTTTATACAAATTTCAACATTGAATGATATAGTATATGTATGTTATATATATATGTATACATATGTATAGTTAATATCTTGATTTTTGGCCTGTTTGCTTGCTGAGTTGTCAGCTCTCTCTCTCTCTCTCTCTCTGTGAATCTCTCTGGCTAACTGTTTATTGTAGCAATCCTTCCGAAAAACAATGAAGTTCTTAATTAAAATTCACTAAGATGTAAAGAACTAAATAAATATATGTAGATATATAGACATATATGTCTACACGTGTGTGTGTGTGTGTGCGTATGTGTGTGTGTGCAGCAAGTGGCAAAGATATATGTGTGGACGCATTTCAATTCAATCAGAGCGAGAGAAAATGCAAAATATTTCATCTAAATTCGAATACAAATGAAATTAAAATTCAATTAAAATCAATTGAGGCATTGAGGCAGAGTCGAGTCGTGTCCAGCGTTGGTGGCATGTGGCACGTTGCACATACAATATGGCTGTCGTTTTATGTCTGCCTTATGTGTCAAGTGTCAATACGCAATTAAATGTGTCTGTCTCCTGGCCATACACACACGTACACAGGTGCAACAACAACAACAAGAAGAAGATCTTGCCACAAGCTTGCAGCAACAAGATGAAGGCTGGCCGACTGGCCGTAATTGAATTTCAGTTTTCAGCTTTGTTTGAGTATTTTGTAATCTTGTATGTCTTTATTTAATTTTTATATTCCATCTTGCTACAAGCAGCAGCAGCAGCAGCAGAAGCTGACGTTTAAGATTACAGCTGCAAGTGGCACAACAAAAAAACTTTTAAGTGCGGGTGAGAGCGAGAGAGAGGGAGAGTGCGTGTGAGTGTACGTGTGTGTGCATATTTGTTGTATTATTAAATCAAAAAACTTGAGTGAAATTTTGCAAACAAAAATGTTAAATGCCAGCCGTCGGGTTGAGTGTATGTGTCCCACTCTCTCTCTCTCTCTCTCTCTCGCTCTCACTCCTGTGCATTACAATTTCACTTGATTGCCATTTGTTTTTTAGCGAACTGTGCGGCAAATGTTATGCGGCTAACTGGCTGCACATAACAAGCGGACACAAACACAGCCACAACACACTCACACACACACGCACACACACACGCACACACTTACAACTTAAACACAACTCGTAGCTGTGTGTCAGCAAGCGACGCATTCAATTAAACTTCCGCCAAACATGAAGCTTGCCCCTTGTTGCCAACACAAAGTACCCGAACACCCGACCCGCCCCCCCGCTCCTTTAAACGCCTCTCACTCCCATAGCCTATGCGGCTGTCATTCACTCGGCTGCTGCTGCTGTTGCCTCAAGGTTATAAAATAAACATGTTACCATACACCAAATTTAAATAGATACAAGTTTGTGAGCGCATAAAACAATAAACCGCAGTAATTTACCAAAAAAAGGAAAGAAAAAGAACGAAAACAAAAAAGAAAGCATACACACATACATACTTACACATATAATCTGTAAACAAAAAAAAAGACAGCATATTGAAGACAAAGCGGCTCTCTTTCACTCACACTCGCACTCGCTAGTCGCCCTCTGGCGGGGGAAATTTGAAATTAAAATACAATTTAAAAGTACCAAATAGAGCAATTAAGCGGCCTTTTCTTACAACACACAGAGAGCAAAGCATGTGAGTGAGTGAGTGAGTGCGAGCGAGGCAGAGAGAGGGAACACATGACAGCAAGTGCTCAGCACATGCAAACTTCATTACAAACCGGAACAACTTAAGCAACAGCCTAGGCACAATCATCAAGTACAAGTACAAGTGCAAAACACACACACACACGAGCACATGTGTGGCATACATTTGTGCCTGGAACACAGAAGAAAGATAACAAAAGACGCGCGCGTTTTACAAGCAGCAAAGTGGCAGCAAGACAGACAACAAGCAGCAGCAGCAGCAGCAGCCGCAACAAAAAGTGTTGCATACTTGGGGCAGGCGTGGCACTGGCACTGGCTCTGGGCTCTGGCTCTGGCTCTGGCAGTTGTCGCACGTTCTATGTAGTAGTTGTTGATGGACGACGCATTGCTATTGCCGTAGCGGCTTGTAATTTGAAACACTTGTGTCAATGTACGCTACGCCCCACCCTGACCATCTCTACCCATCTCCCTCTCTCTCTCTCTCTCACACACTCACTCACTCAATGAGCCTGCAACAGATTCCACAAAATTGTCGCATGTTTTGCTGTTGTTGCTGCGGTTGTCAGCGTCTTATTATCATCATCAGCGGCAGCTTTCGGCGGTTTTTGTATATGAGCACACACAATTGAGTGTGTGTGTGTGTGAGTGAGTGCGAGTGTGAGTGTGAGTGTGCTTGTTGCTGTTGTTGCTTACTGACATAACACACACAGCTGTGGCACAGTTGGGTTAGTTGCAAGTTGTGTGTTGTCATCGAGCGTCTTCTCGACGAAACAGTAAAATTCACTTTGCCAAAAAGTTTTTATTTCATTAAAAAGTGTCTGCATGTGTGCGAATGTGTGTGTGTGTGTGCGTGTGTTCGTCTCGTTTACTTGGCAGGCAAGCAATTCATCAAACCAAATTTAGTCACCACACACACACACACACACACATAGACACACTCGCACACTCACAAAACTAACGGACTGACAGCTCAATGAAAGCAAGCAGCAGCAGTCGCCAATGCTTATGTTGCCTTTGGCTTTATCATGCTGCAAGTTGTAGCCGCAACAAAAACTGCCAAAAAGATGTTGCCCCAGACAGAGCCGACAGTTCGCTAACAACTGCATTTTGGTAAAGTTTTTAACCTTTTGCATATGCAAAAGCAGCGCCAGCAGCGGCTCAGCAGCGGACGAAACGGGCGAAGCGGGCAAAACGGAAGAAACGGGCGAATAGTAAATGGCTCAAGTTGTTGAAGCGTGCGTTTGGCTTGTGCTTGTGCTTGTGCTTCTGCTTCTGCTTCTTCTTCTTGTTTTTGTGCTCTGCTCGTGCTCAACGTCTGCTGCAATGCTTACAGGCGTAATGAAAGATTCTACTTCTTCTTATACTTTCTCTCTCACACACACACACACACACTAGTTGCTTGGGCTATCCGCTACGCTGAAAAATGAGCTGCAGCAGGCGTAACAGCTTAGCGTGAGCGCCTGAGTGTGAGCAGGACAGACTCTACTCAACTTACTGTATGCCAGTGAGCGTAAGTGAGTAAGTGTGCGTGTGTGCGTATATCTGCGCTGCAGAAATATGATATTTAATTTGCATAAATTATGCTCAAATCTACCACCCGCCCCACTCCTCTTAGAGAATTCGTTTGGGGAATGGCATGTGAAACAGCAAGACAAAGATTAAGAACATTCATCATTAACCTTTAAGTTCTCGATGCGATGTCAATCAAAAAGTAAGAGAAATGAAAACGAAAAAAAAAAGAGAAAATAAAATAAAGTGAAACAAATCAAAAGTTTGACATTTTTGTATTAATTGACATTTTTTTGTTGGTTTCTTTCGTCAACTATGTCCTTGAGCTTAAATATAAATCGAATTAGGAAATTAACTTTGTGCCGCCTTTTTTTCATTTTTTCTTTTTTAATGCAACGAAAAAGGTTAAATTTAATGGATTTTTTAATGACTTGAGTTTATCTCGAGCTGGGATCAAAGGAATCGGTTTGCTACACATAAATCAGAGCTGCAAAAAAAACTGAGAAAATTATATAGAAATGCTGATATTACAAATTTCAAATAACACTTTATATAAGTTGCAAATATATCCACATATATTATATATATAAAAAAAACTGAAATATACATTTTTCTTAAACTTTCCATTTCGTACGATTTTCAATGCAATTGTCTATTTATTCCAGCTTAGTCGCTTTTGGTATCTTAAGTCCTTAAATGATTATACATTATAAACACTCTAAACTAATATTAACAAGACCTTGAATACAGTTTGTAACTATTTAACTGCCGTTAGTTATATGAGAGGCATTTTTTTCTGCTCACACAAAACATGAATATATTTATATTTAGTTTAAATATAATTCATTTGCGAATCACTTACCCTTAGATTATTATATAGATATATATATATATTTATTTATTTATTTATATATATATATATATATGCAAGTATACAGATAGCGCACTTTATTGAGTTTATATGTCTCTATAAACATTTTTTTTCTGATTTTTCTTTTTTTATAAACAAATTTTTTCGTGTTGCAAAGTGTAACAGAACTTTAGTATTTTTCTTAATTATTCAAACAATTTATTAATATTTTTTTTTATATTAGCTTTAACCAATTCAGTTGTAAACAATATTTTTGTTTATATAAATTACAAATGGCCTACCTTAGCGCTGCTCTGGGAGATCAATGTAGAAAGCCCCAAGGACACTAGCTGAAAATTGCATTTAAGCCGGAAGTCAAATGTTATGAAAAATATTGAAGAGAATTCAGTGAAGTTGAAATATTAAATTTAGATTGAAAAATGTAATTAAAGGCATAAATAGGTTGATTTAATTAGACTTCAAAGTTAAAAGTAAATTTAAATCATTTATAGATAGTTAAAAAAACAAATTTAGAAATATTTTAAATAATTAAATAATTTAGAAATATTTTAAAAAATTTTTATAGATTACAAAACTAAAAAATAATCAATTTGAATATTATATGCATTTTGTTATTATTAACAATAAACTATAAATTATTTAAAAGAAAATTGCACAACATTTTAAGATTGTATTTGAAAATTATTAAACATAAAAATAAAATTGAAAACAGAGGCAAATTTTAATACAACAAAATTAATGGCATTTAAAATAAATAATAAATTTGAATATATTTTTTTTTTATTTTCATTTAAAAAATTTATTAAACTCAAATTTTTAAAATGAATATAAAAACAGAGCATAAAAATGCATTTAAATTAAAAAATAATTGCAATTTCATTTATTTTCAATAAGAAGTAAAAATAATAAAATAATAAAAAATAAAAAAAAAGTTAAAAGAGATTTAAATCAAAATAAAAATTATTGTTGTTTTTTTTTTTAATTTTGATTTATTTATTATTTAAGTTAACTAAATTCATTAAAAGGAATTAAAAATTTCTTTTATTGTTTTAAATAAATGCTTACATATTAATAAATAATTAAAAATTTTGTTTATTGTTTTAAATATATGCATAAATTAAAATATGTTTTAAAGTTTTTAAATTTGTTTTTAAATATATGCATACATTTTAAAAAATAATTAAAAGTTTTTTTTATTTATTTTTTTTTTAATATATGCATAAATATAAATATCCCTGCTGCCAGTGCTTAGCCTTAAGTTAGAGTTAATTTTATATTAACTAACTTTTTAATAAATAAATAAATAAAATAAATATATTTAAAAACATTTTTTTTTTATTGTTTTAAATATATGCATACATTTAAATATATATTTTTTTTAAAGAAAATTTGAAGTTTTTTGTATTTAATTAATAAATTTTTAATAAAACATTTAAAAAAAAACATATTATTAACAATTTCAGTTTTAAATTAATTAATTAAAATTATTAAGAAAATATAACTAATAATAATTTATAATATAGTTTTAATAAAAATTGTATGCATGCCTTTATTAAAACTTAATTGCTTTTCAAATCAAATTTAAAAATAATTAGATGAAAATAATTAAATAATCCTTACACATTTAAGCGCCTTTGGCATTAAAGCAAATCAACAACATTGCTAAAAAGTGAACTGAATTATATAAAAAGTTTATAAAAAGTTTATATAAAAAGTTTACTGCATTTTAGAGCAAATAATAAAAACAAATTTAGATTTGCTTAAACTTTAATTTGAATCCTCGCTGCACATAATCAGCTAGTGTCATTGGGCCATAGCGATGCAAACTGATAAAAAGGCCCATCAACATATACATATACATATAGATTTCATGTTTGTGTGTGTGTGTGTGGATATGCGCTTACTCTAAGCAAGCATCTTGTTCCTATTTAAGAAACGTAGTTTTATGCTTTGTATGTTTAATTTCTTCTCAAAAAAAAAAAACCTACTCTGAGTGCGTGTGTGTCGCCTCTCTCTCTCTCTTTCTCTTCCTTTCTGTGTGTGTGTGTGTGTGTGTACCTAGTGCACGGCTGCCACCATGTATTATAACAGTCTGAGCGCCACAACTAAGCCGGACAAACCCATTAAGAGCGGCTGTCGATAGTGGCACAGCCACAGCCATTGACGATAGGGCGAGTGGAGCCGATAGCTGGCCGGGCTGAAGGCGCGCTGTGGAGCGCCGGCATTGCTGCGTTCGTTGTTGTCCATGGGGCCGCGGACTTCCGTATTGCCCGTGGCGCCACCAACGCCCCCAGCGACACCGTTGCCACCGTAATAGGTCGGCTTACGTGTGTTGCCAGCGCCGCTCAGTTGGCCACTGCCGAATGCCAGCTCAATGGAGTTGGCACCACCACCGCCACCACCGCCGCCGCCACCGCCCGCCGATCCCTGCTGTGGGTGATGGTGGTGCTGATGCTGATGCTGATGGCCGCCACCGCTGCTGCCGCCGGGCTTATGTGTCGGTGGCTTATTGCCGCTGGTGTAGTAATGGTGCGGCGATAACGGCGGCAACCCGGCGAATTCGCCATCCTCGAAATCCTCGGCCGAGCCATAGAGCTCGTCGTCCTCCGGCTGGTAGGTGACTTTGACTTGTTGTTTCAGTTTTAAAATGTCATTGGCATCCGTGTCGGCGGCATTGCCGGCTGCGCTGCCAGCGCCGCTGTTTCCTTTGCTATTTGAAGGATTTTTACGATTCGGTCCTGGGATTTCTGTCGTGGGCGAGAAGGCGGAAATGTAACGGTAACGGTAACAGTAACAGTAACGCTAACGGTAACTCTACTCAACCAGTTGTAATTGAAACAAAGGTGCAAATACCTTTAGCTATCCCCACAGCCCCTTAACCCCGCAGAGGTGTGAGTGCTTGTCGCGTTTATTATCCATAAAATATACCACCCCACCCCATTACCCCCCCACCACCACCACCACCACCACCATATGTGTGGGTGGCCGGCCCACTTACCGTATAGCCGGATGCTGCTGTCAACTTCGCCCAGTGAGTTTTTCGCAATGCAGCGGTACGAGCCGACATCGTCCTTCTGAAATTTTCGCACAATCATTGACATTTTCGTTTCGTACATCGACTGCGAATGCTCCTGCACATGGTACTTGCTCGACGAGACAATCATTTCACCTGTTGATTGAACAAAAGCATTCCAAAAAGTTATCAACTCTCAACTCGCACACTCAAAAGCTATACAAAAGTTGGCATATCAAGCAAAATATTGCACAATTAGGTGGGACTTCTAGGCCGAGGCGAGACGGCAGAGAGAGAGAGAGAGAGAGAGAGAGAGAGAGTAAAAGGCTTGGCGTACTAAACAGGATATTGTAGTGCAGCAGAACTATCAAGTATTTTTATAGACTTTTTCTGCTATTCCACATATATGATTTTTAAATGTTGAGCACTGTAGTCAATAATATCTTAGATGGCGCTCGATAAACTATACAGAGCCAAATATTTTTTTCTGTTCTCCTCTCTTTTGCTTTCTTTCTATACTTCGCTCTAGTGTTGGTTCTTAGTTCTCTTTTGCGCTATTTTCTTAATTATCTTTCTGTTGGACCAGTTATCTCTCTCCTTTTGATTTAGCTCCTCTCCTGACCATTTTATCTCTTTCCTGTTAAGACTCTATCGATCTATCTCTCTCTCTCTCTCTCTCTCTCTCTCTCTCTCTCTCTCTCTCTCTCTCTCTCACACACACACATTTTCACTCTCTTCTTCATCTCTATTGCGCTATTTCGCTAGTTTTCTCTCTAATGCTTATTCTCTCTGTCACTTGCGACATCTGCTCTCTCTCTCTCTCTCTCTCTCTCTCTGTCTTTCTCTCTTTACCTTACTCTATCTCACTCCCTCTTCTCTATCTCACTCTGATACAGTGAGAGTATCTCACTCTCCCTCACTCTATCTCACTCTTTCTTACTCTCTCGCTCTTACTATCTCTCTCTCTCTCTCTCTGTTTTCCTCGCTTTCTCTTTCTCCCTAACTCTGTCTCTCTCTTTCTTTGCCTTTCTATGTCATTTCATCTCTGTCTGTCTCTCTATTTCTACCTTTTTCTGTTTCTCTCCCTCTGTCAGTCTCCATCGGTCTCTCTCTATCTATCTCTTTCAATTTCCCTCTCCCTCGCTCTCTCTCTCTCTCTCTCTCTCTCGCTCTCTCTCTCTCTCTCTCTCTCTCTGTGTCTGTCTGTCTTCACTAATCTTTCTAGCTGGCTCTCTCTTTTTTTCCTCCTTCATTTCATTCATTCCTTTATCTCTCTATTCACTTTAATTCAATCAAGCAATCTTACAATCTATTGCCACCGCCCTTCTTGGCGATTCTCACTATTCAACTACTCTCCAATAAACAAGAATTTCTTAACACTGGCATTGGCGTTGGCCAAAAGCAATTTTAATTATATTGAATTAATTACACCAGAATCGATATTAAAATGCACTGAAATTGATGTTAATTTGGGTTTCTACTGTAATCACGCATATGTCCACATATATCTCTATACAGTCAAATATTTACATATATTCGAAACGAAATGGTAAATTTGTTGAGTTTGCGGTCGCGAATGCAGTTATGCGACGCTTCACTGACTGCCAAAGTCAATTATAAATGAATTCATTGCTGATATTAAAATCCCCCCCGAACACCTAACCAAAAATCAATGGATCGCATATGATTTATGCCAGAAGGAGAGCTGAGAGCTGTGAGCTGTGAGCTGAGAGCTGGGCGTGCTGCCAATGTGCATAATGCGGACGATAAGCCTCTGGCATACGGACGCTGGCCAAGACGACCGCAGCATTAACACCAAGACACACAGACAGATGCACACACACAAACGCAGTTAGATAGACGCATCATTGACTACAATGAGAAACCACACATATCACACACACACACACACACACACACACACACGCAACCAGTCATGTGTGTGCGTGTGAGAGCGACAGAGAGAGAGAGAGAGAGATAGTATAGAATGTTGCTTTAGCATTGATGGCGCTTGTCGCTATTTATGTGCTTGCATTACATTTGATGCTTAATGATTGAGAAAACAACTGTTAAAGCCACTTGTACTAGTTGCAAATACACAACACACACATATACACACATAAACACACACATACACACATATATATGTACTCGATGTATATGCGGCGCTTAATGTGATTGTTAAATCAGTCAGGCTTTGATTTGACAGCGCTCAGACCAAGCAAAAACTGAAATATAGACAAGGACTGTAACCTATAATACATTTTGAGTTGAAATGAATAATAGGTAAAAGCTGGAGTCGTATCGGCTGCTCGATACTCTGCTGGCAATTAAAATGCGAAGAGCTCAACTAGAAGTTCAATATGAGAATGGGAGTTATTTTTCATGAAAATATACCAAGTAAATTATGTAAAAAGCTGCAATGGAGTCCTATAGACTGCTCAATACTCTGCTGGCAATTAAAATGCAAAAAGCTCAACTAGAAGTTCAATAGATATTGCGGTTAGCCTGTAGAAGTCGTTATGGCAAGCTGCTGTGGCTGCTGCTACTGCTCCGCCTCCCGCCTCCTGCTGCTGTTGGCCATGTCAAGATAACGCCCAGAACTCTAATTACGAGCGCCCAGTTGCGAATCGGACACGTTGAGTGCGTTGCGACTTCGAGTAAGTGATTTTAAATTTGATTTTTTGGCTTGATTAGTTTATGGCTTAAAGTTCAACTCGACTCACTGGACGTGACGATCTGACAGTGAATTAATGACAATGCACACATGAACAGCACGCACACACACACACACACATGCATGGTATAGAAGGATATGTGTGCATATGCCACCGACTGTCTATAAAATGTAAAAGTTGACCAAAAAGTGCCCAACGACAGCATATGAAGAGAGGCGGCAAGAGCGGAGACTTACACAGGCAAAAGTCACACTCACACTCACACACACACATACATATAGCTCTATCTATATATGTATCTACTCACCGGTATCCTTAATCCAGTAGTTAATTGATTTGGGCGAGGCCTCAACGTGACACTCGATTTGAACATCAGTGCCAAGCGGTGCTCCGACTAATTGATTCGGCACTTGTATGACTGGATGAACTGCAATAGGTGAAAACAGTGAGCGTGAGTGAGAGAGTCTATAAGGTAGAGAGAGAGAGAGAGAGAGAGAGGGAAAGAGGCAGACGGTCGTTATGTAGTCGTTTGTTATAGCCGCTCAGTGCAGCACATTATAAAACCATTTTTTAAACGCATCCGTTTCCCTGTCTTCATGTTTCACACACAGATACACACACACACACACTCACACACACACACACACACCTAATATGATACCCATCTATAGTCATGGGTGTCTACATAAAGGCGTATTATGTAACCGGCTATACAATGCAAACTTGCATTGAATCACTCTTTGATATCTATACTATAATCTATTCAAATTCAATTTGAACGAGCGATTCAGACTTTGCTTAGCTTTTTTAAGATTATTGTGGCTTGACTTAAGCATAGATATATAGATTACGTTTATTATGCTCTATTCTAGCCTTAAGTTGAGTGAGCATAAAACAAACTTCATTGAAATTTAAAGAAAAGCTAGCTGGCGAGTAGCTTTACTCGTTCACTGGCTTAGCTGAACTGAAGTCGCTATTTCTATTATTCCACTCGTCATTTGTAGCCTACTCGGCGAAGCCTATATGCTCAGCTAACGTATTCGTTACTCGTTATTAATGGCATATTGTATTCGCTACTCGTTGATTGAGTGGCCTCACTCTGCAGGCTATACAGGCTCGTTGCTTAAATATCTATTTATATCTCAAGCGATTACACTTGCTCTCTGTCAACTAACTAGCGTGTTATTCGCTACTTTTTATTTACTCAATAGTCAAGTGGTTACTCTCGACCGACTCTACAAACTTTCTCGATATCTCTTTGCCGTAATTCTCACACTACATCTAATCAGCTCGCTACTCGCTACTTGTAGCATAGCGTGTTAGCATACTCGTTACTTCTTATCTACTCACTAGCCAACTAAATACATTTTCTACTATATATTCTACACCATATAGACAGGCTTTCTCTTCATCTCTTTGCTCTCTTAAACTACTACCCATAACTCGCTGTCAATTAACGAGTTCGTCACTCGTTACTTCTCCTTTACTGAATGCACACTGCACGCTATGTGGGTAGACTTTCTCTTCATCTCTTTGCTCGCTTAAGCTACCCATAACTCGCTGTTACTCGTTACTTCTCCCTTACTCGTCAGTCAATAAACTCCACTCTTCAGGCTATATACACAACTCTCAACATTCATAGCTCGCCCGGCTCGTCAACTAACGAGTTCGTTACTCGCCACATTTGTAGCCTAATGCTCAGTCTGTGAGCATTCCATTGTACTCTACATCGATTTCTGTGAGATGCCATAAAAGAACTTACATTTGCTACATTCTTAGCTTGTTCTACGCACTGATAAGAAATGACAACAATGGACGCTCGACTTTAAATAATAGTCGTTGCATAATGAATTACGTATGTGTATCTGTCTCTGTCTCTGTTTGTGTGTGTGTGTGTGTGTGTGTGTGTGTGGGAATAGAAAGCCAATTGGATGTGGGCTAACTCGGTGCGGTCATCAAAATGCAATGCAGATGCTGTGCACGTCTCCCTTTTCGTAGTAAAACGGCAACTCTTTTGCAATTCGTGTGCGTGTTTATTGTCACTTAGTGGGCCAGATCTAGTGAGTCCAAGTATGGGGAGTGGGAGAAAGAGGGAGAGAGAGAGTGTGTGTGTGAGGGAGAGAGGCTGATTCTGTCTAGCTAGACGCTCTCACCGAGCTATAACCAAAATTGGTGGTTTTGTAAAACTGCCAAAGCCGCCACAGGCCGTTGCTTGTGACGTGGCAAACCCCACAACCAGCTAACAGATATTGTGTGCACACACATGCAGAGGGAGGGAGATGCAGAGAGATAGAGAGAGAGAGAGAGTGGAAGGGAATGCATTGATAGTCGAGTGCAGTGCAACAGCAGCTTGCAACAATGACCTGTGCTTGCCTGCGCCCCTCTCTCTCTCTCGCTCGCTCGCTCGCTCTCTCTTGCTCTGTGTGTGTGTGTGTGTGTGTGTGTGTGTGTGTGTGTGTGTGTGTGTGTGTGTGTGTGTGTGTGTGTGTGTGCACAGCTTAGGACAGTTTTGTAGAGTCCAAGAGATTTTAATTGATTTCCGTGCCCGAGTGCATATGTCTTATCTATCAACTGTCTATTTGCTCACACACTGTAACCACACCCAAGTTCAAGTGTGTGCGTGTGTGTGTGTGTGTGTTAGAGCAAACTAACTGCAACTTTACAACATTATCATAAACGATTAATTGCAATAAATGGTTGCCTTATGTGGCTTGCATTGCATTTGCCTGAAGTCAATTAATGAGCTTATGTAAGCTTTGCAGACGCTTTAAAGCTGCTGCTGCTGCTGCTGCTGCTGCTAGGGCAGCGCTGTTTAGCACACACACACACACACACATATATATATATATATGTATATATGCAAAATTGACATTTAAGTCACGCACGTTGCAGTGGCGTCTGATGACTGACCGTCTGAGGGCGCCGCCTCTTCGCCCCGATTGCGTTCAAGTAGAAAAATTTTCCCTGTCACTGGCACTACGAAGGCAGTCAACGAGCAGGCCTCTGCAGCCAGCCTGGCGAGCCTGGCCAACTTGACCAATGCATGAGTGCTGGTTGACTGCGTCTATTTTCAATCTGCATACACACACACACACACACACACACACACACGCACACACACGCGTATATACACGTAGTGCAACTTTGGCAGATTGCATTGGCAGAGGCAGCAGTGGACGGGGGGGAGGCAAACACTTTCGCTTGCGATTTACAATTTGGCCATGATTATTCCGAGCATGTGCATGTGCGCCTGCAGCTGTCCCAGCTCAATCCTCAATCCTCAATTCATGGCTCCCCTTGGCGCCTAAGCCTCAGCTGCCTGCTGGCTCAGTTGCGGCAAACAAAGCCACAAATATGCACTAATGACGTCGCAGCAGCAGCAGCAACAGCAACAGCAGCAGCAACAGCAGCTGTAGCTACAATTACAGCACACACTCACACACGCACACACACACAGACGCACACTCGTTCACCTCATCACATTTTGGGGTCAGCATTGTGCGAAACTTTGAGTTAAAGGTAACAGAGTCCGAGCACAAAAGCCATTGACGTGTATTTTTCAGCTCATTGGCAGCGCAAATGGAGACCCAAGCGTTTGGGCATACAATGATTGTCCCACCCACACCCACTCCTGCTCCTGCACCTGCTCCTGCACCGTCTCCTGCTCGCCCGTAACCCTGCCTGCCTAGTCGTACATATACAGCAATTGAGTATTTATGCCACTGTCCGTGCGTTTCATCTATCCACTCGCCTGGCAAATATCTGCTGCACTCTTTAGCCGTACGTGATTTTCAGCGATTTGCTGCAATTATTTGCATTCGATACAAAAAAAAATAATAACAACAAATCATAATAAAAACAACAAATAAGTAAATTTCTGCTAAAAATACAAAAATTATCTAAACAAGACAAACTTTAAATGATCTTTAAAATCAAATTCAAATTGCGTGCAGACTTTCATGTGTTTTATATATATATATATATATATATATATATATATATATATATATATATATATATATATATAAATATATATATATATATATATATATTTTTTTTTTTTTTTAAATAAATACACAAATAAATCAATATATGTATCAATTTATCCAATATTTGCATTCCAAAATATTTGGTAAATATTTTCACTGACTATGTCCTTAAGTCCTTATAGACCTCTTATATATTATATCCCTGAGCTAGGCCTATATCATTTATCGATTTTCAGTTGTTTTATTATTTTTTTATTTATTTATTAGCATTTGTTCAGCGCCTAAATAATGCATATTTTTTTAGCTATTTTATTCACTTTATTGATAATGCAAAACATTCCATTTAATTAGCTAAAACTGATATTCATGTCTGTGCATACATTTGCCCAGTTTGAATCTAATTGGTCACCGTTTATTCTTATTGTACGTCAGTCTCGTGTCTAGTTGCTCTCTGTTTGCTCACTGATATTCATAATGACTCTGTAGCCATCTCGCTCTAACTCAGTCACTGATGGCGCCTACGCTCAACGGCAGCCATCTTTCTTTTGCTCTCTCTCAGTGATAATTAGCGAATCACTGCGACAAATGAGCACCATGCAGCATGCAGATGGAAACCCAATTGAATATTTTTTTAGGCTCTCTTACTAATACTACTGTAAAAGTCGAAAGCATGTTGGAGAACAGAGTCTGATCAGCATTTTACAATATTTCTATATTCATATGTATTAAATTTATTTATTTCCATAAGTCATTTATGTTATCATAGCTATTAAATCATGAGTGAGTTTTCAGAAGAATAATCGGAGTGGTGAGTGAATTGTGAATTTATGAGAGCGTGCAGTTAACGGAATAATAAAACATAGAATTTGAAAGCAGCGGTGATTGGTCCGCGCTTTACTTGTGCTCTCAGAGAGAAGAAGCTGCCAATAAGTGAGCTGGGACTTCAAAAGAGTATCCGATTGGTATGTATACATACATATGTTATTTAAATTAACTGTGCCATATAGAGATCAGGGAGCGTGAGCATAGGGAGATCTTCAATTTCAAATCCCGCTTTTCTAACATTTAACATTCAATTGAATTTATAGAATAAAAAAAATATAGTGGGTAAACTGATTTTGCATTGCAGCAAATATATTCGAAGCGGAGCTCATAATATTCTAATAATTCATATAAATATAAATCTCCATGTGGCTATTGAGAGTTTTGAGGCACATGGAATCTGTCTGCTAATTGTGGCCTAATTATTTGCTGCGCGTCCTGCTGCTATTTTCCTGCGAATCGCAGCGATGCTTTGCCAAGTCCCTAATTAGTCGTGCAGGAAGGTGCCTAACAAGGCAGGAAACTTCAGCAAATGGCGCGGAAACACGCAAAGGGATATGCGCGTCCGTCGTTGTCGGTGTCGTTGTCGTTGTTGATGTCGATGTTGCTGTCAGTACTTGGGACTTGGTGCCACATGCTGTGGCATGCAGCTAGTGCCGCCACTGAGCTTTATCAGGCGGTTGCAGTGCGCGCAGTTTGCTGAAGAAGCCAAGGAAAAAGACCATGCAGATGACGGAAAACTTTGTTTTCACTTATTCAGAGGGAGAAAGGTAGGGAGAGAGGGAGGGGAAGAGATAGGAAGAGAGAAAGAGAGAGAGGTAATGACAGAGGAAGGTAGAGGCAGCAGGAGGTAGAGCCAAGTAGAGGCAAAGGCAGTGGCACGGGGAGAGCGGAGTAAGGCAAAGGGTTGAACAGACAGACATAACATTTGCCAAACAAATTGTGAGTAAGTTCCTGCAAAAATAGCAACAGGAAGCGCACTCACACACATGCAAATACGCACACACAAAGCTGACGAACTAGAGAGACTCGCGCTGAGGTTTGTGGAGCTCGTTGGCAACTGGGTACGGCCCAAGTTGATCAAAAACTTTGGAAGGTGTCGCTGCATGCCAATGTCGAACTGGCTACACGCTGATAGCAGCTGGTCTTTCTAAGCCTGGTTGGAATGTCTAAGAATGAGTCTCACGCTGTTGCTCCAGCTCCTGCTGCTGCTTGTCCTCCTGTTGCTGTTGCTGTTGCTTTTGCTTCTACTTTACCTACTGCTGCTTTTGCACATATTCCAGCTGCAGCTCCTACTTCAGATACTGCTCCTGCTGTTGCTCCAGCTACTAGGCTGCTCCTGCTCAAGCACCTGCTTCTGCTCCTACTCCTGCTCCTGCTGCTGGCCAGAGGCACTTGAAGGCCACATTAACAAAATGTCAAAATGTTAAAAAGCGTGATTTTGCCACCTAAAACGCAATGGCAGCCAGCGAGCTACGTATATATATATATGGCTGACAAGTGTAGTCAGTCTCGCTCCATCTCCCTCTCTCTCTCTCTCTCTCTGTCTCTTGCTCTCTATCAAAGGGACAAGCCAAAATAAACAGCCAGCAAGGACATGGGCTGCCCTGGCAAGCAATAGGAACGTACGAGCGAGCTGTTGGCAAACAAGCGCATTGGAGCTGCTGCTGATGTCGTGATGATTGAGTGAACCTGCCACATGGAGCGGCTGGGCGACGGGCTGGGCAACGGAGCGGAGCGGAGCAAGCAAGCTGGCAAGCAAGCAGTTGCTGCAACCCATCGTCATCGTCGTCGTCGTCATCAACTAGGACAGCATGCCGCACGTGCTGCAGACAGGTTGACAAAAAACTGTGGCCCAAGCAGCAGCAGGAGGAGCAGGAGCAGCAGCAGGAGCAACAACAGCAACACAATGCACAAGGCATCAGGTAATGCCCGGTATCAGTGACTGGATTTAAGCGGATTACAACAACGACAATCGAGTTAGCGCCGCACCGTGCCACAAGCTGTGCGCTACCTTGACTACCTCGCCCCTTCTCACTCTCTCTCACTCTCTCTTCCGCTTATTGCTTACAATTTTCAGCTTTGCGTTTGCCCTTTTTTTCCGCAGCATAGCTGAGGGCGCTCTACGTGTGTGTGTGTGTGTGTGTGTGTGTGTGTGTAGTTGATAACTGTGGCTAAAGCTGGGGGCACACTGGGATAGAGTGATGAGGGGCGAGGGGTGGATTGGGGATGTCAGTACACTAAACTAGATAAACACCACGACGATGGCTAGTGCCAAAAACTGAGAGTTCAGCTCAAAGGATGAGACCCGGACGAAGCCAGCCTGAGCTGTGGCGACAGCTGACTAATGATATGTGTGTGTGTGCGAGTGTGTGTATGTGTGTGTAAAGAGACGTAAAAAAATGTAGAGGAATACAAAAAGTTGACCAACCACAACTCTCTCTAATTAATGCCACCCAACGCCAGCATGCTGGCCAGTGTAGTGGCAACCAGCTGCAGTGGCAGCAAAAGTGGATTGCGGATTTGATTTACTTACAGTGTATGCTAAGCGAGATGCGCTTGGAAACCGATGGGGGCACGCCATTGGAGGCGATGCACAGATAGGAGCCCATCTCGTTGCGTGAGATTTTCGTCAGCTTCAGCACCTCGCCGCGGAATGAGGAAACTGTCAATTGGGAAAATATGATTCAATTAGTATAATATATTTAAAAATGAATAATATCTAATATACAAAAATTAATTTATGAACATATATGTGTATATATATCAATTTATTAGTATATTAATTATTTACGCACCCAGAGTCTTGGTGCCGGCATTGTCCTTGAGAACAATTTCGCTGCCATCCTCGCGGCGCCAATTGACAATGGGCTCCGGATAGCCGCGTGCGCTGCAGCAAAGATAAATTTTTAAAAATTCCTAATTAATAATTAATAATTAATAATTAATAATTAATAATCAACAATTAATAGACAATAGGATATATTTAAGATGATAGATGATAGAAGATAGAAGATAGAAGATAGATAGAAGATTTGTTTGTTTAATATTTAGTGCTCAGTTACACTATTTTTATGAGCACAGCTGTATTTGTGTGTATATTTGTAGTTAAACTAGCGCAAAGTAGATGGACCAAGTGCTAAGTCTCGCCTTGAAGCTACATACATAAATATATACATACACATATACATACAAATGTGCCGGTGCCTCTTCGGAGTGGCTTTGCCTTAATTCGCTGTAGTTCACTCAACTGAGAGCAGTACAGTTCATTGTTCTCACTCAAATTAAGGCATAGCTCGCTAATAACTGTTTACTATAACTCGATCCCTGCATATAATTCTCTTTCACTCACACTCTAAGTAAAGACCTAGAGAGCAACTGATTGCAACGGTTCTTCAACGAGCTCGTTTGCGATCAGCCATAGTTTGTCTTTGTTATGTCTCGCTCTCATTGCTCCCCGCCCATTTGATTAAGCTTAACATTTCGTGCATTGGTATTGGTAGGCGAGTGTTGCGTACGCTTTTTAGTGTGTGCATATGTATGTGGGTGTGAAGACCGTTTGCTTTGAATTTTTGTTGCGCACTTGCTCGCACTTGCATTGCGCGAGCATCATTCGTATCGCCGACCAAGCGATGTTCGTTAAAAGAGCATCACACGTTAAAAGAGCATCAACTGTTGAACTAAAAGCGTTCAACATAAAACAAAAACGAAAAGAATCGATGGATCTTGCTCTGAGTGAGAGCGAGAGAGTATAATTTTCTTCGCTTGACCTCGTGAATGGGGCGTAAATGATGAAATAGTCAATTGCTATTTGCAAACCTTAGATTTTACAAACAAATTTCTAAATAACTAAATATATTTTTAGGTATTTTTTAATATATACACAGATAAATATATAAAAATACACTAAAAGCTATTTACATTGATGCAGTTCAAAAGAAAAATATTGCCAAGCCTTTAGCCGTACATACAAACTATCAAAATGGCATTTAAAATGTAGCTTTAATTGAAATTATGCAGCTAAACTCTAAGATATTCGAACTATCCATGGAGTTTAATATTTTAAACTATTTGAACATCAAGGAAAACCATTTAAAATTTTATTAGAAGTGACAGAATAAATATCGCAACAAATCGCACTTTAAATCGGTTCACATTTTGGCTGCCCTGAAAAGTAGGCAAAGGAAATTTGAGCAGAGTTGAGATTTTTGGTCTATTCAATTTAATATGCAGCAATGGCCATTGTGTGTTGGCTTTGGCGCAAACTTCTTGTAATGTAGACAAGGAATCGCATCGCATCGCAACGTAACGCAACGCAATGCAATACAACGCAACGCTTTTGGCCAGCCGTCGTCGTCTGTGGCTGAGATTGTGTATGTGGCTAAGGCAGGAGGCCGCTCTCCTCCTGCCCCATTTCCCTTACCACTCATGCATGCATTGAAGCAGCCTCAGTTTAACAGCGCAGCAGACACGGGTGTGGTGAATTTTTATGGTGCCGCAAACAGATGCAAAATAGCTAAGCAAAAGAAAGTCTTACGCACACACAGAAAGAGTGAGCGAGAGAGAGAGCGGGATGGAAGAGCGGTGAGCGGCAGTGAGGTAGAGGCAAACAGACAAGCTAAGACATTTGAGAGTTGGTCCCGAGTGCAAGACCAAAGCAAACACAATGGAGACCGCCTGGCTACCAGTCAGCAGCAGCAGTTCCTTAGCAGCTAACTTGGCTAAGACTGAACGCCTGCCAAGCTGATTGTTTATGCTGCATATGTATGTGTGCATCTCTCTCTCTTTTACTCTCTCTGTGTGATGTTTCTTGTAATATGTTTATTCATGAACATAACATACCTATATAACAATAGAGCAAGGCATACACTCTAAATACTTATGTAGGTGATCATTATAGTCGTAGTCCTCGCGAATATGATGGTATATGTGTGTTATGTATGTGCATATATATGTCAAATATATACATATATATTTATATGCATATCTATTAGTTTTATAATACTCTAAGCAGCATTTGCCTTTGCATTTTGTTGCTATAGTAACATTTAGCCTCTTCAATGCCTTTTAAATGCAGCCTCTAGAACTCTTATAAGGAATCATGAAGGATATTTCGCTAAGACTAACAAAAAAATATGTAAAAAAAAAAAGAAGAATAATCAAGCGAATCGTATGAGTGAGGCTATAAGTAAATAAACCATATATATATATGTATATATATATAGGCTTGTTATGCTTATAACTCTGATAATAATTGTGAGACTTGCTTGAGATTGCTTCATTCGACTTTGAGTCTAAGCTAAACTTGGAAAACTCCAAATAAAGTATATATATTTTTATATAATATATATTGTATATAGAGCTTTAACATCTGTACAACTTTTTGTTGTCATGTTGTTGTTGTTGTTGTTTTTCTTTGGCCGCCTGCTTAAAGTTAAATTCATTTTATGGGTCTCTTGCCCTAAGTGGTATTAAAATGAAAAAAATTACAGACGATGTCTCTAATAGCTTTCCACATACACACAGTCAGGCAGACAGACACACACACACATACACACACACACACACGCACACATATACTACATTAATAGAGGAGTACGTTTATCGCTCTGGTTCTATCATCCTGCGGTTAAATCGTTAAAATTACTTCGTGGCCGTGGTCAAGTTCATAAATCAACGGCGACCAAATGCGTCGCGTCGCATCGAGTCGAGTCGAGTCGAGTCGTTGTCGCAGTTGGCTAAAAGGAAAAACCGCTGAAACTAACATGAGGCTAAGCGTACCGATAAGCCAGCCAATGCTCAACACTGAGATACCCTGTAAGGAACAGGTGAATAGAGCTGGGCAATAAGCGACTAAGTTTGACAATAGAGAATACTTTAAGTGATATGAGAAGATAAATGAAATGAAAAAATATACAAAAAATAAATATAAATATATAATATATTTATGCATATGCAATCACATATGTGCGCATAGCAAGCTAATATACTCGCGTTTTATTAGTGCAGGGCATATGCTCAGCGCCGACCCAAATCAAGAGAAATGAAGTGTCGCTTAATTTGCTGACATTATTAAATGATGATGATGATGATGATGATGGTGATGGTGATGATGATGATGCTGATGACGCTGGCGATGACAATGCGAACGGAGTATTTGGCAATGATAGCCATTTGGCTGGGCTTGCCATTTGCTTGTCTAGCAACTGAAGCCGGTAAAAGGACTCTGCGCTATTAGCCACACACAAATTAATCTACATATGGCCAACAGTTGTTAAATATCTAATATGTATTAGATTTAGATATATGTATATACATATGTATGTAAAGGCTCTTACGTGGCCTTGTTAGCTAACTTCCTGTCAAGTTTAACTTGCTGTCAATTAGTAAGCAGTAAATTTGATACATTCCTGAGTCTTCATCAAATTGTTATTAGACTTATTTGCTTATGCATGAAACATATCAATCGAGATAAAGCTGAGATTGAACATAAGTGACGCTCAGATTTAACCTGTTGTCAAATATTGCTTTCATCATATACTACTATATTGAATTTATCATATATGTTATACTAAAATATTTGATTTTAATTTTAAGTTCGAGTCAAATTTAACCTGTTGTCAAATATTGACAGTGCTTGTCAAGCTTGTCCGTAGCTTATTAAAAGTTCATATTTTACACTAGACTATTTACTTTTTATATAAGCAAAGCTATGCTTAAATACTTCAGCTTAAGCTGCTGTCAAATCTAAGCTGTTGTCAAATGCTTGTAAAACTTGTTAAGTGCCTTACACATTTTTCTTAACTTGTTATTAACATGTCATTAGCAAATACTTTGAACAACAATTCGAACATGCCAGAGTCAATTTCAATTAACATAAGCTTTAACCATGAGTTAAACCTCTTGTCAATTAGGGTTTTCACTTAATTTGAAAGCTGTCTGAGATCTTTCTTTTTGCATTAGTGAAATATAAACAATATATGTAATATATTCGGTTCTTTTACAGACATAGGCTAGCACTAACTCAAGCTTGGAGTTCCATTTAAATTAAACCTGTTGTCAATTAGTCAAACATTTTGTTAAATCTATTATCAAAGGCTTCTCCTGTTAACTTCACTTAAATTTAGTTAAACTAATTGAATTCATATTGAGCATTAACCTCCAGTTAAATTTAAACTGTGGTCAATTATTTAGCCGCACTTTCCGTGGACTTTTGACAACTGCCAATTGTTGAACTTGCAGTTTTATTTACACTCACCGACATGTTAAGCGCACGGAACTGCCTTCGGGCACAATTACATCGGACGACGTGTCCTCGCTGATAAAGTCCGGCGGAATGACAACGTCCAGGAAACCAATCTAGAAATAAACAAGCGTATTTCGAATAACATTTTTGACAATACCTTAATTGAGCAGCAATTGAAAACATATAGAAAAACATGGAAGAAATAAAAGTCAGCATTGTGAAAACCTACCAAAAAATTGCATATGAATATGAAAAATTACACGATGGAAAAAAATAAGAAAACAGGAAAAAAATAAAAATAAAGCGAGCAACAGCAACAATAAAACAATCAACAGCAAATGCTGGCAGGCTCCAGGCAGGAGGCAGTGAGCATGAGGCTTGCTGTTTGGCTAAATTTACTATACACTCAGCGAAAATTTGCTGATTATGCAGGCGGTCATAAAGCAGCAAATGTTTTTATGTGCCGAATGGGGGCCCTGAGATCGGAACGCGCACATACATAACGTAGCAAATGAAATGACGCTAAATAGTTTAGGACTGTGACAGGAGGCGAGCGCTCTTAACGCAATGGCAATAGAAAACAAAGCAAAGCGAACGAGAGAGAGAGAGAGAGAGAGAAATGAAACGAAATGAAATGAAACGAAACGAAAAGATAGTATAAGACAATTGGGCTACGGTTGCGTGTGCAGCGTGTCCCTGTTGCAGTAAGTACAGCCCTACAGACACGCCCCCCTTTGTCCATCCATTGTACGCTGTCCGCCCCTGGCTGGCCCCACAATGTCCTGGCTCTCTATCAACAGCTTCTGCTGCTCTTGTCCTTGCGAGAAGCGTTAAAGTAAAAATAAAAATTAAGGAAGCATGAAATACATTTTATTGGCGCCATAAACTTCACTTGGCTGGACACATGAGTGTACGTGCGTCCACACCAACACACACAAACACTCGTGTATGTGTGTGTGTGTGAGTGTCTTTCGCCTTGTTTGCCATAGTTTTCGCTTTCGATTTGCTGCGCTTTCCTTCACTTGCTCGACGTTTCAGGCAAAAGGGAAAGAGCTCATAAGCAGTCGAAGGGAGCGAGAGTGTGTGTGTGAGTGTGTGAGAGAGAGAGAGAGAGGGGGGGGGGGGGGGGGGGGGGGGCGACAGCAGTGAGTGCGTTGCATTCTGTTTTACGTTTGTCTTGCCTCTTCTGCTGCCTCACCGCCCTCTCGTTCAGCGAATGCTGCATGAAATTTTCCTGGACACTTTGGAAAATTACTTTCAACATCAGCATCATGCATGGAAAATATTTAGAAACATTTTCGTTGTCTTCTTGGCCCTAACATTATTCATTGGCTGTAACCTTTGTTCAGCTACTTAGTGCTAAGAACAGCTCAAATACTATTGATAATATTCCCCCATAACACACTGGTATACATATGTACATACATACATACATCTATGCATATGCATATATGCAACAATGTAAACAACTTGATGTCTATATTCAAGCTGGCGACACGCCCAAAGGGCATGCCCTCAGTGCAACTTTAACTTGTGCTGCTAACGAAAATATGTATAAAGCTGAAGCTAAAGTCTACTAGTTGCTAGAGTCTGCAAAGCACACGTGAGGGGGAGAGAGAGAGAGAGAGAGAGAGAGAGAGAGAGAGAGAGAGAGATACTTTGCTAAAACTAGAGCAGCAAAAGTATCGATTGTGACTTCACTCAATGATTTCGGCCGATCGACTTAGCAGCTCTATTTAAGTTTAAGAAGAATATGATTTTTTTTTTTTTAATTTTTAAATCAAACTCATATCATAAAATTTAATAAATAAAAGAATTTATTAAATAATAATGATACATTTATATATAACAAATAATATTATTAAATATAAATTTGATAAATAATAATATTAAATTTAAATTAAAAAAAAAATAATATTAAATATAAATATAAATAATAATGAAATATTAATAAATCAATCAAAATACCTTCATTATTATTTCAATATAAATTATTTAATTTTTGTAAACTAATAAGACAGATGTATTTCTCTGCACAATGAACAAGTAAATTTAATAAGAAGTTTCAATAATAATAACAGTTGGCCATTTTAATATTTACGCTCCATTCACGAGATCAAGCGAAGAAAATCATACTCTCTCGCTCTCGCTCAATGCAAGGGACTTCGGTTCTTTTCGTGTATGCTTTTCGTGGATCGCCTTGAGTTGAACTATTCGTGTGATGCTCTCTTAACGAACATCGTTTGGGCTGCGATACGAATGATGCTCGCGCCATGCGACTGAGCAAGAGCGCAAATAACACAAAAAGCTAACGGCTTTTTTAATAGCGAACACAATTCTCGCATACCAATGCCAATACAAACAGTCGCCGTGCAACGAGAGCGAGACATAACAAACACAACGATTGCCGATCGCAAACGAGCTCGTTGAAGAACCGTTGCAATCAGTTGCTCTCTGAGCCGTTGCTAAGAGTGTGAGTGAAAGAGACTGACTGCAGGCATCGCAAAGAAAAATTTGATGATAATTATATGTACATACATACATACATATATGTTCAATGAGAAAGTGCTGCTAAAGTACAAGCGCGTTTTGTGAGACTGTCTACAAATGTACATACATTAATAGCTCATGTTAAAGCAGCCAACTCTCGAAAGTACCTTTACAGCCTCTCAAGCATTTGTTAACCACTTTAAGCTCTCTCTAATGCTGTACTCAACTGCAGGATATTTGACTTACTTGACTCTTCATTGGATCCGTGTTTAGTTGACACATATAGCCGCCTCGATCATCTTCCGATACGGATTTAATGTGCAGATTCCAAGTGTTCTGATCCAAATGGCTGACCGTGACACGTGGATTGTGCGTAATGACGTTCTCGTGTATGGCCTGAATGGCTTTCGTGTCGGCCTTAAGCCAGCCCACCTGTGGAAAGTGAGAAGTGAGAACCGCAGAAATAACATTTACCAAAATACAACCAACCAAATACGAAGTAATACGTGTGCGATTGCGGTTGATTATTGTTATAGCTGAGATTTCAGCTGGTTTTTGGTGTGCTATCATTAATTAGGGGGGGAGTGTGTGTGTGTGTGTGTGTGTGTGTAGGAGTGTTGTACTTACCCGATAGCCGCCCAAGTGGCGCACGTGACAGGTGAAGGTTGCGTCGCGACCCACAGCAACCGAAACATTCGAAATGCTTTCCACAAACTCCGGTTGAAAGGCGCCAATCGCTGTTAGAGAGGGCGAGAGAGAGAGATAGAGAGAGAGTGAGTGAGTGAGAGTGAGTGAGTGAGAGTGAGATGGGTGCTCTCGGCACCAATAAGAGATGAGATTAGAATGCGTCTGCGGTCTGTGGCAGCGGTTAGTTGTGCGAGTTAATGATATCGCTGACTCGCTGGCAACGCCGTGCAACGGCTGCCAAAAACTCCGTGATTTATCGTTTTTAAATGTGCCCGACGCGCCGCTTGCCAAGTTGCAGTTGAAGTTGCAGCAGCCACAAGCCAACACAGCCAGCCAAGGGGCAATGGGGCGCTGCGAGTCGTGAACCTGACTCTTTAATGCAGCAGCGTGCGGCTAATTGAAGATCAACGCGACGCGCGGCGCGCGACTCTCGCCTCGAACAGGGTTAAATGGGAGCATTTGGGGGCGCGCGACATACGCAAATATATAAATAATTTATTGAATCATTGAAAATCAAACATTTCACTTGCAAGTTTGCCAAAAAAAAAAAAAAATGTGGAGAAAAAAAATATATAAAAAATAAAACTTTTACAGTTGGGGGAGAAAAAAAAAGGTTTACTGTGGCGGGCGGCGGTAGACGGGGGCTGCCAGACAGCCGAGCAGGACGTGCGACTAGCGCACAGCCGTTGCCGCAACAAAGTGCCGGGCAAACAGCCACGCCCCCACGCGCCCCTCCACTCACATCTTTGGCCTGGTAATGCATGCAAAAAACTTTTGCCAAACTTGAAATTTAAATATTTATAGACAGTGCCGCTGGCAGCGGCAAGTGCGTCGAGCAGCAACTGAGTGGGAAAGAGTGAGAGAGAGTGAGAGAGAGAGAGAGAGGGAGGGAGACGGTGCGTCGCACCACTCAAATGCCAGCGTTTGTATTGTACCCACTCTACCGCACCGCAGCAGACCCGCTGTGGGGACTAAAATGTGCTGAATTGACGCAATTGGCCAAAGGCATGATTTATTTCATACTTTTTGCCAGATTTCGTTCGCATATTATTGCAAATGGATATCATTTGTGAGCCGTTCTTTGACATGGGGTCTAGCTCCGTGGCGCTTGTTCCATATTTCAAGTTCCCTTTACATCTATTTTGTTGGACAACATGCCAATGACTCTGGCATGCATTTAAGCCTTGCACTCATTAAAGTCAATTCAAATAATTTGCATATTTGATTTATGATTGCCAAAGCAAAGGTAAGCCAGAGTCTTATTTGCCAATCGGCCACAAAATGGAGCTGAGTTACCTGGCCAACACACAGCACACCTGTGTGCTGGCTTAGCTTTCAAGACTCAATTAATATTACATAATATATTAATCATTTATGTAGCAATTATTGCAATACAATTTTCAAATATGCCAATCAAACTCATGCATCGCATCGCAACACTGACAGCAATTTGAGTGTTGGAAAAGATTTAATGCATTTCAGCTAGCGAGCAAATAAGCTGAGCTTGAAGAATATAAGTAAGCCTAGGCATTGTCAGAGTTTTAGTAGTAGTTGTAGTAATAGTATTAGATATCAACACTGTTTAGCAGTGTTGCAAAATGCAAATCTAGTGTTGTAAAGGATTTATTGCATTTGAGCTAACAAAGTCCGAGTTTAGTTTAGGCTTTATTGCATTTAAAATATCAGATATAGAAACTGGGCTTAAGGACTCTAAGTAAGCCTAGGCATTTTCATAGTTTTAATAATGCTTCAAAAACTATTTAGCAGTGTTGAGAAACGCACTGCAACACTAACAACAATTCTACTATTGTCAGATACAAGGTTTATCTATAGCTATACTTATATATCAGTAAAACATGCCTTTCTCTAATTTCATTACTGTTTACAACACTACAAAACAGTGCTGAAAATCGTCTAACAGACAAAATATTTAATGTTGAACAAAATGTAGTATTCATTATTATTATTATTATTGTTATTTTTATTATTATTCTTATTATTATTATTATGAACTTGTAACCAAACTTTGAGAACATTGTCAAATTCTAGTCAACAATTACAAACATTGCTAAACAGTGTTGCAAAACAACGCAGCAAACTACTTTGGCAACTAATTTACTACAAGAAAACTTTGATATCAAAAATGTATTTAACATTATCGCATAACTTCAAGTTGAGTAAAACAGAAATTAATTTCAGTGTTGTAGAATGGAATGCGAGTTAACATAATTGTTGAAGTAACTTGGCCAAATCGCAGCTAGCCCAAGGCCAATTTGTAAAAGGCAGTGGCTAACCAGACATCACTTAATTTGTAAAATATACATATATATATAATCTATATATATATATATATATACATATATATTTATTTAACATATAACAAGCCAGTGTTGGTAAACTGCTGCTGCTGCTGGGCGTCTGTGGTTGCAGCTGCTGGATTTATTTGCATGGATTTTGTTGCTGCAATTGTTGAAGCGAGAAACCAAGACGAACGGACTGACCGACTAACTGACTAACTAACTGACTGACTAACTGACTGACTGACTGACTATGTTTTTCATTAACATTGTAAGAGAGCGCCGGGGTCTTGACTCAGATCTCGTATCAAAATCAACAACAGCTAAAAGTTGAGGCAACAACAAATCCTTGCTGCAAATTGCAGCAGCACACGCAAAGTCAGAGATAGAGTCGGACAAAAGGACCTGCCGAAGGACTTGCAACGGCAAAGACACACACTAACACACACACACACGCACACACACACACATTGAGACAGCGGCCAAACAAGTTGCACTCAGTTGTAGTTCCTGCCTGGCTGGCTGCGGCTTGTTTGTCAATCTGTTCAACTGGATGCCAAAACGAGTAGGTGGAGCCTTCAGCATTGTGCCAATTTCAATGAACTTGTCGGCCCCCCGAGGTTGAGGCCCTGTTACGCTGTCGCAGTTGCTCCACACACATACACACATCCATTGCTGCTGGCCAGGCTGCGCTTAGCTCCCGTTTAGCTGGCCTGCTTTCGCAGCACTTTGCATTTTCCGGTCACAAGAATTGAAGCAGCGCCAAGTCGCGTGTGCATCCAAAGTCAATTAACCCATGCCCGTCGGTCAGCAGTCCATAAAGCAAACCTCGCCACACAGCACCACTGAAGCAGTGGCTCCACTCGCTCCACTCGCCGCCGTCGATGTTTTTCACATTTTCGCACGTTATCATAAATTTGGGCGTCTCCGCTGGGACTCTGGGCACTGGCATCTGCAGGCAGCTTCATTTCAATTTTCTTAGCCGCTCTTCGGCTGGTCGTGTGGAACCATTTGGACACCACCCCCAGCCCATACACCGCTGCTGTCAGTTTGGCAGGACTGCGCCTGCCAATGCTGCTCCAAAAGTTTAAATCACACAACGACAATGAGGATTTACCAAAGCAAATTTATGGTTAAGGACATTGGCAAAAGTTAAGCTTGTATTTGTCAATGTGTGTGCGTGTGTGTGAGTGTGTGTGTGTGTTAATAAAGTGTCTTGGCCTGCGTATGTGTGTATATGGGCCAACAAAATATATGGCACAGCCCCCCAGCAGCCCACCACGCCTCCCACCCGCTCTTGGTTCAAGGTGCGCCCAGACCAAAGACATCCAGCTACAAAGATGCCAATCTGCATGGCACCTTTTTTTTATGGTGCGCACACACAAATCCCTGCGCCAAGCGCCAATGATAGGTGATAATGGCAAATTTTGAGAAGGCTGCTCGGAATTGGCAGACCCAGCAGCCACCAAGCAGCAGCCAAAAGACAAAACTTGAATAAACAGCGACGACTGGCAGACACCACGACGCGCTGACGAGGCATTCAAGTGGCTGCAGCTGCTGAACTCTAGCTATACCCTATTATACCCTATGGATGGCCTACTTAAGGGCCCATTGTAGAGTTCAAATGTCTCGTATAATTAATGCCTAAATGGCAGATTCGCAAATCGATATTTATCGATGCGCAGTGTGTGTAGGTTTTTGCGGGAAATTTCCTGTGATAAACTTAGTTTCTGCTTTAGAATTAGTTTCTTAATAAAATGGAATATGTATAAATAAATAAATAAATTTTAATAGTTAGTGCATAAAAGACATTTACGATATTTATCGATATTATCAGCTACAAGGGCATGAGTAGAAGAAAAAGAGACTTAAATGCGAAAGTCCGAAAAGAGAAAGAGAGTGAGAGAGAGAGTAATGTGAATAATTAACTTGATATGGAAATAAAATATTATATAGAGTGGGATTCGGTTAGAGATACTCCGCTTATAGCGTTCGTACGGTTATTACGACGAAAATTCTGGTCAACACACAAACTTATATGAGCAATCCCACATGCTTATAGTGTCTTCAGTGTATAATGACGATACCTCGAGCGATCTCTTGAACGTCGTTATAAGCGGGTTCTGCTGTATGTCGATCGCTTAGATATGTTGTATATGCATAAATACAACTTAAATTGAATCAGCTTGACATTTGCTTTAATGATTGCTTACACTTTAAGCTTTTGGCAAATTAGAACTCTACTTAACACTAGAATTTTATATTGTACTTATTACAAAAATAATATTGCTAAAAAAAAAGCAAAAACTCGATATACAGGCAAATTGAACTTAGCTCTGATTATAACAAAAACTATCTCATGTAAGTATATATTGGTATGTATATCAATGTAAATACATGTTTGTATTTGAAGATTTTTTATTTATAGTTTCTACTGAAATATATACATATATATATATATATATATATATTTTTTTTTTTTAATCATCTCGAGAGATTTACCAACGATTGGGCATCAACAAAAAGGAGCTCTAACTGGATATGAGTTCACATAAAATTAAAAAAAAAAAAAAAAAAAAAAAATTGTAACAACTTTAAGAAAAATTAAAAACAAAATTTTTTTTTATTAAAAAAAAAAATTTTAACTATAACAAAATTGTATAAAAAACAAACATTAAATTTTGGTTTTCATCATAAACAGTTTATATATATATATTATTATTATAGTTATATATATATATTATTATTATTATTAATTAATTATTTTATTTATTATTATTTTTAAATTTATTTATTTAAAATATTTTAGCTCCACAAACAATTTAATCAAATATTTTTATTATTTATTTAAATATTCTAGTTCTACTTCTAGAGACAATTTTTACAAAGCTCTGAGCAGGTTCCATTCAAAAAAGCAGAAATAAAATAAATTAAAAAATATAAATCCAAAAACTGTATAATATATGCATATATATTCAGAATTAAATATGTAGCGTTGCTATTGAAAGTTTTGGCGTGTTTTCAGATGATTTTTAAAGTTTTACTGGAAATTTCCTAAGAAAATTCCTGTTAAAGATTTGAGCATAAAGTGAGCGACATATTGTTAAAAGTTAGTTAGTTATTGATATCTGCTAAAATCAAAGATACCCTATATATTTAAGACAGGGTATGTCAAGCATTACATAAGCCATAGAGAGACTAGTGTGTGTGTGTGTGTGTGTATAAAATCAAATGGCCAAGTTAGTCTCTGTTGCCAGCTTTGTTTGGCCGTTGAACTAGCTAGCTAGCAGCAAATAGCAAATAACAAATGATGGCTGCAGCAACTGGCGGCAAGTGCTGGCAAGTGGAGGCAAGTGGTGGTCGCGGTTGGTGGCAACTGCGCCTAATGGCCAGACGGCCAGCCAGCCAGCCAGCCGCACGAGTTTGGGCGCACATTTGCATTTTTTACAAATCGTCGTCTACAACTTGTAGCACTCGCAATTCAATTTGCAACAAGACAAAAAAAAATGTGAGGCAGAAGCAGCTGAAAAACAACAAATTTTGGAGAAAAATTCAATTTTAGATTTTTGTTTCTTTTTTTTTTTCGTAAGTCTTAACAAACGTCTTGCAATTAATTGTGTCTTGATTTTTGTTTCACACTTTGAAATGGGTTCGCAGCCCTTTCTTGGTGGCCAAGCGTTGCAAATGAGCGACGAGTTGCTTTTAATTGCCAAAGTTTTCATAGCCATAGCCCAGACCCCCCCCCCTCCCCCCCCCCTCCCCCTCATATCACCCTCCCATCACCAATCAATGGTTGCTCTCCTTTGCCCAACTGCAAATTTGTGAATCCGTTTTGAATCAGCATGACGTATCGGAATTCACCTTGCATAAACACATTCAATGTAGGCATATTTAATTATAAAAATTGTTTTCAATCGAATCTATTTCGATCTAGATTTCGATTTCAATATTGTTGCTGAACTTTCAACTGAATGTGATGAATGTTTACTCACTAATTAAATGAGTGATTCATTTATTTATTTTTCAGAATTGTTTCCTAATTTAAAAGAATACCTATTCAAGCTATTTAAATGGGCATGCATAAATTATCATAACACTGAAATACTAGGACCACCTAAAGTGATCTATTCTCTATGCTGATTTTATACCGAAGGAATAATGGCAAATCTATTTGGTAGTCCAAGTTGACTTAGTCTATCATAAAAGTGAGTATATCTAGTCCTGCTCGCCTGTCTCTTCGTCCAACTATCCCTCCGTCCGTCCGTTTATCCGCACTTCAATCTGTTGGACTATCCGTTTATCCGATCTTCTTCATTTGTTCGTCTGTCAGTTCCTTCCGCTCGTCCGTGTATTCAATCGTTCTTCCGTCCATCCGCTCACTGTGATCTGTTCGTCTCTCTATCTGTTCGTCTCTCTATCTGTTCGTCTCTCTATCTGTTCGTCTCTCTATCTGTTCGTCCATACATATATTCATCCGATAGTTCGCTCTTTCATTCATCCGTTCTTCCGTTCGTCCACTCTTCCATCTCTCCGTCAGTTTGTTCGTTCATCCCTTCGTCTCTCTATTTGTCCATCCGTCCATATATTCATCCGATACTTCATCCATTCGTTCGTTCATTAGTTCTTCAATCTGTTCGCTTCTTCATCCATTCATCCATCCATCCGTCCGTTTGTTCGTTCACCCCTTCATCTGTTCGCACTTCCATATATGTATTAATCCGATAGTTCATCTGTCCGTCTGTCCGTCCTTCCATTTGTTCATCCACTTATCCGTCCATTTGTCTATAAAACCAGTTTGCCAGTTCTGAATTTAAAACAATATCCAGCTTCACTTTTAAGAGCTTATTTCATACATTTTACGAGCTCTCAACTGAAGTACATAGATTCTCGTAGTGCTTGCACAAATATTGAATGCTTCACATATATATAATTTGGATGCCCAAGTGAATATGAACAGAGTGTAAATCCTTAATACTTTTTGCATGCTCAACAGTTGTAAATGAGGTTGAGCTTTTAATTACTATTTAAATACTTAACAGATCTAGATGTTTATAGTTGTTATATAAATTTTATTGAATTCAAGCTGCATCTAGAAATCAAAACTTGATATATTAAACTGTAATATATTAATATTTCAATATTTTAGTATTTAAAATATTTAAAGTTTTGCATTTAAAACAATTCACAAAATGTGTGGATTTTTGTTTAATACGATTAAATGAAAGCACGCATTAAACTTAAATGGTAGCTGTCGTCTGTTAAAAGCACAACTTTAAGGTTTTTCGCCAGTTTTTTATTTTTTTAATTTTTAATTTTTTGTATTTAATTTTTTATTTTTAACGTGCAACATGTGCAGTGTGTGGGTGTTGGCTGCTGGCGTTGGTTGTAAAGTACTTAGTGACAAAACTTGCGCGACCTTTTTGGGTTTTTCTTCTTTTTTTTTTCAAGCTAAGCCTTTAATACATATGCATGTGTGTGTGTGTGTGTGTGTGTGTGCGTGCAATGTGTTGCATAAGTGGCGGTCAGCGCAAGCCAACTCGTTGGAAACAGCTCCGTGAGGCGAATGCGTCGTGGTTGCTGCAGAGTCAGCTGTGCGTGGGTGTCCGCTTGCGGCTGGCTGCGGTCATATACTCTAAAAGCTAAAGAACCGCCACAGCGACTGCCATGCGACCTGAACTGAACTGTGCAGCGCCGTATGCAGTCGTATCAATTAAGATACCCCGAGGGACAAGCCGCTCGAATGCATAGAATTAACAAAGTGCCAAAAGCTTTGCTATCTGACTGCACGTCAATTCGTACTGTCCATCTGTCTATCTGTCTGTCTGTCCCAGTGCAATATATTGCGGTTTGGCTTACAGTTTATTAATGCATATTGCGTATTTGTTTAAAGTACGTACGATCTGTGCCCGCCTGCCATGCGGCACGTGGGGAGGCAAGTAGCTTATCATTTATGGCTGCTCAGTTCACGTTTTCAATTGCAGCCACATGCTGGGCTATTAATTTGCATTTCATTGATATGCACACTCACACACATGCAAACATTTATCTCCCGCTCTCGCTCTCTCTATCTGTCTCTTGCTCGCTCTGCCTCTCCCTTGCACCTCTTGCAATATTTGTTTAGGATTATTATCGGTTATTAATGTTGCTGTAATTGAAAATTATTTTCACTTTTATGCTTATCATTATCAGCGACCATTACAACTGCCAACTGCCAACTGCCAACTGGCAACGGGCAACAGGGTGGGCGTGGCTAGCTGGCTGTCTGGCTGGCCGCCTCGCTGCCTCGCTGCCTCGCTTAATATATTCGCAAACGCATTCGCATTGCATCATTATCACTGGGGTATTATTGTTTACCGAGATTTAAGCGCCCTTTTCAATTTTATGTTCATGCATCACAAATATACACACACACACACATATATATATATATATATATATATATATAATAATTATGCACTGCCCCATAGCTCATTATGCCGTTTATTCATCTGCCAATTATTCACATACATTTACTTTCCTGCTTTCTGTTTCTGTTTTTCTTCTCAACTTTTTTTTTCCCCCCTGATTAAATTTTCAATTTTTTTTTTTTTTATCTAAAAGAGCAGTTAATTGAACATGATTTAAGGACCGATTACAATGCACAGCATTTAATTGCAGTTTGTTAAGATGAAATTGATATGAAAAAATAAAATAAAAATTTGTTTTGCTTGAATATTTTATAATATGCACTTTAAAATCTCTATATATCTCTGATCGGTTAAGACAAGCTTTGCAGGGGATTTAAAAAAAAAAATTAATAAATAAATACTAATAAAATAGATTATATTTAAAAAAAAAAAATTAAAAAATAGATAATAATAAAAAAAGAATTCAATTATTGTAGAAATTAATAAATATATAATAAATTTTATATTTTGCGTTTCTTTAGAATTGTTTTAGAATCATTCATAAAAAAAAAAATAAAAAAATACTCGAATTTTTGGTATAGAAATTTTCAATTGAAAATGGCAAATATAATTTTCAAATATACAAATTATATAATTAAGTCAAATAAAGGGATTTTCCCCACTCTTTCTTTGTAAATTAAACTGTGATAAAAAATAAATACATAAAGTAAATTAATTTCAATTTCAATTTCAATTTATTTCACTCATTGTTATGACTCCAGATTTTTTTTTTTTTTTTTTTTGTGAATGTATCTTATAGTAATTTAGAGTTTAGACTAAGAACTAGGCCTTATCTACTTAGACATTTATTAACAATGATAACAAGATAACAAATGGTATATATAGTGACATACATATTTGGGGGTAAAACAACAATGAAATAGAAAAACCCAGAGGATATTTATTAAACATTAAATCAAACTAAAGCAAGCATGGCTATGCCACGTCATTTATATGTGAATGTGATGATTCATAACACTTCGTTATCACATTTTGCGATAGTCGCGATAATCCAATATCTACCAGTGCAACCTTGACTCGACAGTGTAGATCATGGAAGATTTAGGATAAGCTTCAAAACTTTATTTTGTGTGATTTGCAACTGTCTCATGTGACATTTGGCTATATCTGCCCAGACTGATGCCCCGTAAAAGTTTACGGCTTGCAAAATCGACCCAAACAAGAACATTTTGTTTTCTATATTTAGTCTCGAATTTCTGTTTATAAACGGATATAGCGTACGGGCTATATGTTTAATAAAGTAAATTAAAATATTAAAAAAAAAAAACACATGTAAAATTATTAAAAATATTTTTAATTTTTAACTAAAAAAAAAAAAAAATATCAATATGTCAGTTGAAAATCAATAACTAATTAATTTTTATCAAAAGCTTTTTAGGATTGTTTAAGAAATAAAGCACAAAATAATAATAATAATAATTGGAATATATACAAAATTTATATATTGTAAATATATTTATCAAAACTACAACATTTTTATATTTAAAATATATTTATCAACAATATTTATGACTCGAATTATACAGCTCTATATATTTTCTTTCTCTCGCTCTCTCTCTCTCCCATCTCTCTCTCTCTGTCTCTCTCTATCTCTCTCTCTCTCGATCAATTTGCCATGACTAATTGATTTGATATTTTGGTAACTATGTCAGATTTCTCATAATTCGTCATTCACTTTGTCCTTTAGTGATAAATTTTATAATTTTAGCAATTCAATTACTCAAATACTATATTCATTTGACGGGTTTCAAATGTTCAACGACAATGGAATTTCATAGAAAAATTATTAAAATTATATAAACTGTAATGATATTACTGTAAGAGAACTATTTGATTGTCCTTTCCAATTGTTATCGCATTTTAGCTTTTGTTACAATTTCAAGCTTAAGAAATCAAATCTCTCTGTTAAACAAGGAAAAAAGAATTAAAAGAGCATACATTTTTACTTGATTTATTTCTTTTAAATAAAATAAATGAAGCTAGTTTTATAAATGAGTTAAACTTTTGAATGCTATGCATAACTTTTGAATAATATTATTTATATATATTTATTTATTTAATTTTTTTTTTTAGCTGACTTTATAATATTAAACTTTTTAAATATATTTTGTTTTATATTTGATTTACCAATCATATTATTTATTTTCATTTTCTGCAAGATACAAATGCATTACTGAAATTGAATTTCATATTTAATTTCCACAATAAATATTTACAGAAAGTATTAAATGTTCCAAGTTTGTGAATTGGAAAATATGTAAATAAAAAGCAGACATAGACATAGATAAATAAAATGTAAAAAATTAAGAAATAAAACTGTGCTTGTTTTATGCTCAAGGACATTCCGGTCATCCAGCCGAAATACTTTTTCGAAAAGCTTTTAGATCAAAAATTTATTGAGCTCGAACGGAGAACTTTTTGAAGAGACAAACTCGCATTGAAAATTATAAGAATTTCGCTTAGTTTGATGCTCGTTTAAGTTGTGTAAAGAGTATATTAGTTTAATGCAGCAGCGACTAAGAATTTGACAAAGTTCATAATCTGGAAGAAAGTGTTTAGCTTTGTTGATATACCCCTTAACAGCTCAGCTTGAGACTCAACAATATTTGTAAATATATATAGAATATATATGTATATAAGAAGCTCTATATATGCATATATATTTGTCCATTAACAATCTCACATGGTAGGTGCTCGATAGCGATATAAAATCAATTGGTGAACTTCATTTGTAATAATTACTTTTGCACACAGCCGCAGGCATCGATAAAAAAAAAAAGAAATGGAAAAAAATGAGGTAATTTTTGTGCAATTAAATCAAAAGGTAAATCGGTTTGTACATATATGTACATACGTTGGCAATGAGGCACGTTTTTGGTTTGGTGTCATTGCCAAACGGACCAGCGTATGGATGGACTTTGTAGTCTGTTTAAAAAACTCCCGTTGAATTTGTCCGCTGTCGATTTCTGTTTTTGCCATTCACTTAATATTTTCGTTATTTATTTATTTATTTGTTAATTTATTTGTTTATTTGTTTGCTATTTACACTGTTAAGTGCCAATAGCAATGCCACAAAATCCCGCCAACGGTGAGCAACGGACAGGACAGGACAATGATAACGCATTTTGCATATAATTATTGATTTTATATTACATTTTGGATTATATTAGAGTAATACACTTGATGCACTGCATTTTAATGTGAACATATATATTGAATTAGAATATGATATTTACAATAGATAAATTGAGCTGCTGCATAGAATTCCTATGCTTTATTTCATACTCTCTGTCAAAGCTTCAAATAAATGCAAATATTTTGAATTCTATTCAAAGCGCATTCAATTTTAAGAGAATTCATAACTATTTACATTTTGATAATAATTTTCAGAATTTGCAATATTTTTTCAAAATTATTTTATACAAAGTTTTGCGCTTCTTTCTTTCTCTCTCTCTCTCTCTCTCTCTGATATTGACCAAAAGCTGCCATAAAATGAAGTCATAGAAATACGAAAGTAATTATCAATAATAATTGCCTTACTCAAGCATGATTCATTTTATATTGTATAATTTTGTTGATCATAAATTACTTGTCGAAGAACTGGGAAAATGAGCCCATTAGTACTCTGGCTTTTCCCATTTCAAATAATATTTTTCTGTCTTTATAATATTTGAAATTTCAAATAGATTTACAAAAATATTAATGTATATTAATTTACAAATTTATGCTAATATTTTATATTACAAAATAATACAAATTTTGAACACTTGAAAATAGAAAATTTTTTGTTTACTTTCAGTTCAATCTCTTTTATTTCTCTTCTTATTTATTTATTTATTTTTTCTTTTTTAATTTTCTTTTGTGTTATAGACTCGTGTAGTTAAAACTCTCTTTTTGCTTTTTATTATATTTTTCAATATTTTATTGTAATTTTTAGTTGTATTCGAGATTTTTTAAATGATATCTAAATTATTTTATAAAGAAATATAAAGAAATATTTTAGAAATTTCTATTCAAAATATAATATATTTTCTATTTTCTTTGGTTTTAAAAATATATTTGTTATTTTTTAATATATTTAAAAATATATTTGTTATTTTTTAATATAAATTTTTGAATATTTAATTATTTTACATTAAATTCGCACATGGAAGAAAAATCTGGTATTAGTTTGAAGGATGTTTGAGGAACAAACTTCTGATATAAAACTAAAGAACTTAGTTTAAAAATAATAAAAAAAAATAGATAAATAATTAAATAAAACAAATTTTGCATAGTTCAAGTTTAAATAAAACTATTTGAATTATGCCCACGCATGTCAATCAAATATCAAAGAGTGAACTCAGCACTATATATTCACAGATTACATTAAATAATCCTTATTACAAAGAAAAATATTGAGATGAAAATGCTTCGCATTTGTTTCAATTGATTGTTTCATTACCTTCGACGAGCGCGACTATCAACAGAACTGCGATCAGCATTTTGTCATTGCGATCGATGAGCACCAGATAGAAGCGATAGAGCTGCAGCTTTGAGACGATGCGCATTAGACCCTGCTTGATATTGATAGTTAACACTTATGCAGTGCAGATTAATGGATTGCAATTCCTAGAGAGTTTCAACAATATCTGCTCTGAGCTCGAGCAGTCAGACATTTGGGCAATTCAAGCGTTGCACATTAACATTTTCTTTCTCACACTAGCACAAAATGCAGTCAAAAAAAAAATAAAGAAGATATATTTATATATATATTTGTTTGTATATATAGGTAGTTAGCACACACGGACACGCATATGGATTATAGATGATAATCGAGATACGATTTTGATGAGACACGCGCGTATGAACTGTTGAGAACCGTTGTGTGTGTTTCAGTGTCTGCTGTGCTGCGTGGAAGCCAACTGGCTGTTGGGAACGTTGTTGATCGACTGAAAGCGTCGCCGCGTCGCTGACAGCGGCCGTACAGCATCCCGAACGTGCGGCCGATGTGCTATTCGGGTGGTGGGCAACGGTTCGGCACTGGCTGTCGTTTGCACAGCCGTTGGATGCTGGCTGCTGGCGACGGCCGAGTCCCGTTGCCGAACGAACGAGCTGCGAAACGTCGTTGCCAATTGTCGAAGTGGATTTTCGAAACGAATGGCATCCACCATGTGCCACTTGCTGTCCACACGGCTGCCACGTGGTGGATTGCATTGTTTGTAGATGGCAGCGGTGAGGCGTCGGTGCACAGCGGCCGTCGGCACATGCGCAGCGTGCCGCGAGGGAGGAGTGTCGACGCGTGCTTCTGACAAATGGTACGACAATTGCTACAAGCTGTGGTGGCATTTGGTGGCTTGGGTTTGTGGCAAGCGGCAACGCGGTTGGGCGCCTGAGTCAGACACGGCCGGCTGCCTTAGCAGTGCCACCAACAGCCAGGCCAAGGCAAGCGCTTCGGCATTTGCTTCGACTATTTTTCTGTTGCTGCTCCTGCTCCTGCTGCTGCTGCTGCTGATGCTTGTCGGTTATCATGCAACTCTGGCTGCTGGCATCAGCCAGCCATCAGGCATCGGGCATCCGCAAAGGCCTAATCATCATCAGCCCAAAAAGGTACGAGCTGTAGATGAAAGCCTGCCGTTTACTGTTTGATTAACTGCCGCAAGTGAATGCCTAATGGAACCTGATGCTGCAAGAGTTCACATCTCTCTCTCTCTCTCTCTCTCTCTCTCTCTATCTCTATCTCTTTCTCTCCCACTTACTATTTCTCTTTCGCCTGAGATTGGCAAATGTGGCAGGTCCCATAGATTAAGCTGCAGCTGCAACTGCAATTGTCCAGGCCAGGCAAAAGCGTCAATCATGCAACCCAATGCCAAAAACTTTTTGCCCACAACTTGGCCAACTGAAAGTTTTTAATGCGAATTGCATTTTGCAATCAGCGCTGCAGAAACAATTCACAGTGCGAGTGGGAGCGAGAGAGCCAGCAAGAGAGAGAGTGAGGGTGAAGGGGGCGGAGCTATAGCGATAGCATCATCATCATAATTTTCAATTTCTCAATGTCCCCATAGATAATGGTCGCCAACAGGAACCGATCAAACTGCAAATGACAAAAATAACAAAAGCTGCAAAACTGAAATTTAATTGAACTTCAACTTTTGGTCGCTGTCAGACGTGAGTCGCCGCCAGAGACAAGGCCAGCAGCCAGCCAAGAGCCAAGAGCCAAGAGCCGAGAGCCAAAAACATGTCCACGGCCCAATCGAAAATCTCAAGTTGTCTTCAAAATGAAATTGAGCGCACAGCGCCACAAATGCCACAGAGCAGCAGGAGTAGCAGGAGTCGCAGGAGTCGCAGGAGTAGTAGCAGCAGCATCAACGTCTGCATCTCAACCAGGAGCTGACAATTCAAAGTAAGGCTGTCAAACCTGTCGCCAAGTGGCTTAATTATCCAATAGACGATAGACGTGACATGACGTAGAGACCAGAAAGAGAGAGAGAGAGAGGGGGAACAGGGGGAAGTGGAGCAGAGGGAGAGAGCTAGCGCCACTAAGGTGGTGTGAGCTGAGGTATTAAACTTGTCAGCGAACAGCGAACGTCACTCATATTAAATTACGAATATACTTAGGCGCATTCTAGCGTGTGGGCGTGGCCAAGCTTTTGGCAATAAATGTAACTCAATTAGAAATGGAGTAAGTTTTGTAAAGCTGTCAGCTGAGCTCAGTCTCAACGCACAATGCCGCAAATATGCAATTAAAACGTATTTCTTTTTCTCTCTAACTCACTCTCTCTCCCTCTCCCACTCGCTCTCCCGCTCGCTCTTATTGCTTTCTTTCTGTTTTGTTTTTGGTTTGTTTGCAACACAAGTTTTTGGGTTTAATGCAATTGTTGTTGTTGCTGTTGCTGTTGTTGTTGTTGTTTCTATCTAAAGAAATCAAAGTGCGTATGCAAAAGTTTGACAGCTCCAAAAGCTGCAATTATGCCAGCTACAAAAGGTACAAATGGAGGCAACTAGGATCGTGGCGGGGCGGGGGGCGTGGCGAGGCGAGGCGTGTGGGCTCTGCAGCTGACAAGCAACGCATATGCTGCTCCAATAAAAAGTTGCTGTGACAAAAGAAACAACAACAAAATGAATGAAGAAAACAAAAAAAAAGAAAGCATTAAAAAGAAAACAACAAAAACAACAACGAGCAACGAGCTGAACAAAGAAATCAAAAACTTTTGTTTCTAAAACTCATGTTGAAATCCGCACACGTTCACACACACGCACACACACACACGCACACACTAGCTGGTTGTGGGTGAATTTTGGATTTTGGAAAAGTGTTGCCAGCCAACAACAAAGAGACACATGCTGCAGCTATAATAAGTATGCAGCAGCAGCAGCAGCGACGGTGGCGGCAACGGCGGCGGCGGCAGCGCAAGTTGTTGGTTTCTTGGTTGTTAGGTGTTAAAACAGGCGGAAGTTAGAGGCCAGGTACTCGAAGACGAACACACACACACACACAGAGACAAAGACCACCCACACAGCTACTCTACTCTATATGGAGCAGGCACAGTAACTGCAGCTGCTGCTGCTGCCCCTCCTGCTGCTCCTGCTACTCCTGCTACTCCTGCTGCTGCTGCTATCAGGTGAGTATGGGTGCGTTTTGGTGTGCCCTGTGTTTACGTGCAAGTGTTCGCCAGACTCATGTACTCTGTACGTGTGCCAAACTGCTGGCAACAATGTGCTGCATGTGTGTGTGTGTGTGTGCGTGGGTGTAGTCACACATTTCAATTTGCATGTGTTAGCAACAAACTTTTGATAAGTGTTACTCGTATTACTCCAGCACAGACAGATACGTACACAAACACACACACATGCTAGAAATTGAAACTTATTGTCAAAAAGCTCACATAGGCACCTCTACATACATATCTATACATATATTTTTATATGTTATATATATATATATATCAATAACTGGCAGTACATATTGCCACAATTACTTTTAGACTCTACGTGCCACAGACCAAAACAAAACAACTTCAAAAACATATGCAAAATGAAACGTGAGAGGGAGAGAAAGAGAGAGAGAGAGGGAGGAAGAGAAGTTTAGCATATGTCTACTAGCTAGCACAGATATGGACAATTTATCAAAAATCAAAACAATCGTACTGCAAAAGTAAGAATTACTCTAGTCGACTAGAAGATCCCCTAAATCCCATTCAATCTGCGTTTATAAAAAAAAAAAAAACTCCATAACATAATTTATAAAAAAAAAAAAAACAATTTTTAATTAAATTTTCAAATTACCAGTATATTATTATAAAATATACTAAAAAAAAAAAAACAAAATAAACAATAAAATGCAAAACAAATAGAAATAGAAAAAAAACCCGACTCGAACCAACATCCCCCGCCTCTTCATATTTTGTACTAATAATTGAATAATAAAAATAAAAAAAAATAATCTAAAAATAAATAATAATTGACATAGGTTCCACACCACATCTACCGACTTTTTATATTTGTAATAATAAATAATTCAATAATAATAATAATAAAATATAAAAAATAATAATTGAAATAGATTCCACACCGCACATACCGTCTTTTTTTCATATTTGTAAAAATAAAATAATAATTGAAAAATAATAAAAAATAAAATATAAAAAAAAAAAAATAACAATTGAAATAGGTCCCGCACTGCATCTATCGCTTCTTCATATTTCTAAAGATAAATCAATTGTATTATTATTCAATATAAAAGATTCAAAAAATAAATAGTAATTAAAATAGGTTCCACACCGCCTGGAAGTGAGCCTCGGTTGAAAACCGTCGACTCTACCAGCAACGTCTCTTCACTGAACGAAGAATGCTTGAAGCAGACACTAAATTCGAATGAAACTTTCAGCACATGATCCACATATTCAATCATACTTTAGATGTATTTGCAAAATTCAATTAAAAGCATACAAATTTTACAAAATATATATTTTATAAAATATATAAATATATAAATATAAATACAAAATTGGATTCTAGCTTTTATAACAGAATTTTGTACACAAAGGCGGAAACAGCTTAGGAATTACTGAATAAAATTATTTTTATATTTTATATTTTTTTATAATAATAATGATGGTCAAACTGTAGCTCTGATCATTTACATATACGGATAGACGTAGAGGCAAGCATGGCCGAAACGACTCACCTCGCATTCCTGATTAAGTATAGATCTATCTGGCGCACCTCCTGCTGCCTGTTACATAGACTTTTACAAACCCATCGTACCCTGATTTCACATTCTCCATGGTTTTAGAGTATAGTAAAAAGAAAGAAGATTAGTATGTGCCTGGTAGCTGGTATAGATATGGACACTTTATCAGAAATCTAAACAAACATTTCAGCTGCAGCCTGAAATACAAACCCAAATTTAATTTAGTAAGCAAATTACATTTTGAAGTAAATTCAATCAAAACTTTTGCTAAATGACTGTAAATTGGAAAAGAAAAGCTGCATTTGCTGAGCTAGTTTGGCCTAAAGCGAACTAAAATTTGTAGTGAGGTTGGCGGGTTGTTACTTCAATTCTCTTGGCTAGAGTCTAGTTGATGGAATTACCTTGAATTCTGACTGTTGCTTAGCTCGTTCCAGCTCACTGAATTGTATTCTTTACCTAGACTAATTAAAGCGGGAATATTTATTCAATTCGATTCATGTGAGAGCGCGAAGCGCTACTGAGATCTAAATCTAACTAATAGAGAGAGCTTCGTTCTTGATCGGCTCTCTACTTTATCTGCCTTAACTTGACCTATTTATAAATATTTTATACATTTTTAATTTAAGTTTTAGCAATTCCTTATGCATATTTAATTTAGTTTCTAAAAACATTTGATAAATATTTTATAGACATTAAAAGTTTTCTGAATATTTTATAGATATTTGAAATTAATTTTATAACAAATATATAATATAAACTGAATAGAATCAGCTCCGTACGTTGTATTCTCCTCTCATGTAGGAGAATCCAGCCTACTACGTATCCTTAACTCCTCCTTGACTTGAATATAACAAAAAATACAGCATATGAGCATTTCACTCAAAGGCTTCTAAGATAGCTATGAATACGAAAAATTTCGATCTATTGCTGCTTCATATTAGTTTGCATTTCAGATTTCAACTTCGTTCGAGTTCCTCTCTTCCTCTCTTCCTCTCTCTCCCTCTCCCTCCCTCTCTCTCTCCCTCTCTCTCTCCCTCTCTCTCTCTCTGTCTCCCTTTCGCTTTGTTAGCAGTAACAGCTAGCCAAACATGCGCAGTCCCACCACCAGGACAGAAAAGGAAGATCTTTGGGACGCACCTTAGTGACCACGACGGGACTCGAACCCGCAACCTCCTGATCCGAAGTCCGACGCCCTATCCGTTGGGCTACGTGGCCCATATGACTGCAGATGATTAGAATAATTTTTTTTTTTTTTTGTTACACATATTGGAAATATGACTCGAAAAAGATTCAGTTATCACTAATTAAAATCAAAATTTTAAATACAAAATTAAATCTATATGTACATATGGTTAAAAGTTCATTTGGTAGTTCACAATGCTTCAATCTTATTGTTATGTTCAGTTGCAGCTTAAAGTTTTCTCAGTGTATCGAAGCAAAAGTTTGACAAGGTGACAAAGGCGAGTTCAGGACGGCGTTAAGTGAATGTGACAGGCGCATTGTCCGTTTGCAAAATTATACACATATCCTGTAAATTTAAGAGTGCCATCAACACACACACACACACACATACACACACACAGAGATGACGGCGACACACAAAAGGCAAAACAAATTGAGCGTTTGGCAGGCATATGCGCAACATATGCGCCACGGCTGGTGGCAAAGACTCGTGGCACCAGCTGGAGCGGGCGTTGCGGGGGCATTGGGTTCGTTGCCTGCCGTGCGGTGGTGCGATGGGTCTCTGGGTTGGTTGTGGACTGTGGGTGTCTGGTGTCGACCACATTTACAGCTGCAACATAAAAATTGTTGCAGCTTTTGCCAGTGCGACGTGTTATCTTGGCTGTGCGTCATTTCACAGCGAAACGACATAGCGAGCGGCGTTGGCAGCGACGTCGACGTCGACAGCGACGGCGACAGCGAAGGCAAAACACAAAGCAAAATCTGACAATAAGTGTGAAAATGGTTGCGGCGCAGTCGGCGTCGCAGCCGTTTCATGCAAAACTAAAAGAAAAATGTTTAAATATTTCCTGCTTTTTATTGTGGTTACTGTTATGCTCCACAAGAGGTGGACGGGAACGGTGGGGCGACGAGTGAACCTTGCAAAATCAAATGTTGCAAAAAAAAAAAAAAAAAAGAAGAAAAATGTAAAAATGTGGCAACACTTTCCGTGTGTTGCTTTCGCCCTCAGCGCGCTGTTTACTTTTGCCATTGTTGTTGCTACTGCTGCTGCTGCTGCTGTCGCTGCTGCATCCACGCGCAAAAATATGAAAACTTTCGACAGGAAACAGGAACTGATAAGGCTATTTTTGCCAGGCAGCCGCCTGTCGGCGCGCTGCCTCTGCCGCTCGTTCCCTGAGCTCGTGTCATTTGCGTTGCCCTTGTTCCATGCCTTGCCATGCTATGCTATGCTGTGCTATGCTATGCTTCTACACTGCTGCTGCCACTACATCTTTTTCATCTTCTTCTGCTTCTTCTGTTGCTGCTTCTGGTCGCTTTGAGCGTTTTGACGCCATCGCCAAAACTTATTGTGCAAGATTTATTTTAGCCACCTTCTACGGCCCACTGCCTCACCGCCCTCACCCTGGCCAACAGTTCAACAGCTCTTGGCGATGCCAACCTGTTTCGCACTTGCACCTCTTCTAGTTGCGCATCGTTAAATTATTGCCACGCCCAGCCATTCACCGAGTGCCCATTGTGGGGCGAGCGTAACCAAAGCCAAGCGATATTTTGCCAGAGATGGCAGCGTGTTCGAGGTGTATGAATGGGAGTAAAAATATATTTATGTATATAAATGCATGTGTGTATATAATTTTTTTTAATAATTATTAAATATAAACTTAATGTTTTTCATTTATATTACAAATTTTTAATATCATAAATAAGTTTTTTTTTTTACAAATAAACCAGCTGCTTCGGCAGCCCAAGCAAAGAAGCTTCAAGTGTAGAAAGTATTGCCTACATTTAGGGGCAACTTAAATTGAAGTCTTTTTTTTTTTTTTTTTTTTTTTTGGTAAAAAGGTTTATATTATTTTATTTAAACAAGCTTTCTACTACCTAATTGGCAGCTTAACAAGTTGAACATAAAGATACAATTATTTACAGTAGAACACTACAGATATTACAATAACAATTTACATAAACAACAATCACAATTGGGTTAATTTATCACACAATTATCACATTCACTTTTACATTAAACATTAATTTTATAGGAACCTCGCAGGGAGGTCCTGTGGATTAAATTGAAGTCAAACTACGGCTTTTTTATGCGATTTTATACAATAAAATTGAAATAAATATTATAAATTATATTGGAAGCAAAATATAGGAGCTTTTCTTTCAATATACTTATAAATAATATATATAATATGCATATAAGTGCATATCCTTAAGAGCTGTTTCTTTTTAATATTATTAAAATTTGTTTGTTAATTTTGATTTTTCTAAATATTTAATATTTTACAAATCTTTAAATCATGCTTTAAAAACATTTTGTTAATATGTACAATATACATCATATTTGATTTATAATTAATTTTTTTTCTTATTTATTTAAGCGTTATATATTATCAATAATTATATTTATATTTTTTCCTAAATATTTCCCATTTTCTCTCTCATCTCTTCAGAAAAATTTATGGAATATTTGTCTATATAACAATAAATATCATACAAAATACTTCATATTTGATTTATAATTATTAATTATATTTGTATAGTTACCTAAATATTTTCTACTTAACTTCTCTTTAGAAGTCTATATATAACAATGTAAAACAGTTCCAAGAACTAAATAAAGCTCAATATTCTTTTTTTCCATTATTCTAAAATTCTGTGCAAATTTTTAAAACAATATTTGTTTACTTACATTTTGAGGTAACTTTGGTATTCAACTTAACTTAACTTAACTTTAATTTAATTAACTATTAATAAAATAACTATAAATTAACTATTGAACCATTTCACACTCTGTTCACGAGCTCTCACACTGAGTAAAAAGCTTCGGTTCTTTTCGTTTCATTCGTGAACGAATTGAGCTAAACTATTCGTGTGAACGAACTCTTCGCTCTTTTAACGAACACCGTTGAGTGAGCGATACGATTGACGCTCGCAAGTGAACAATTAACTCACACAGTCAACGCAAATGGTTTCGCCTCTCACACACAAACACACTCACGTAAGCTAGTGATGTGTTTAGCGCGCACAACACTTGCTTACCAATACCAATGCGTAACTGAGGCGTGCAACAACAAAAACGATTGCATGCCGATCGCAAACGAGCGCGTTAAAGAACCGTTGCAATCGGCTGCTCTCTCATTTGTTGCTCTCTGATGTTTGTATTTGTAGACATCGAAATGGGCTCAACAGTTATCTGCGTGCTCTTAAGGTAAATTCTCTCGTCAAAAAATTAAAAAAAAAAAAAATCTAAAAATTTCAGCGCAACTTTTGAGCATAGATAGAGAATTATAAGGATCTATTAATAATATAGGCAACATTCATGAACAATTTGTTTGTATTTATATAGATGCATTTATGTATTTGTATTATGAATTTCGTGTCACGCGCGCATTCAGTTGGCATTGACAACGTTGTTGCACTTTTGGCTGTCACGTTGTATCTTTTGGGCCAAAGTTTTTCATGTCACTTGTTCGCTGTTGTCACTCATTCGCATTTGGTTGGCAGCAACTGTTGCAAGTTGCACATTTTTATGAGAGCTGCGATACGCGAAACATGTGTCCGCAACTGTGTGCCATTTGCAGTTCGCGTTGCCCGTTGCCCGTTGCCCGTTGCCAGTTTCCCAGAGTTTTTCTTGTTTTCTTTTTCTCATTTTCTTTTCTTTTTTTTTTTTTTTTTTTTTTTTTTTTTGGTTTTTTGGGAGCGGATTTTACATTTCATCAATGTGCGGCCGCAATTTGCAAGTTTTATGAGCCGTCTTTGGCCTTATTTCTGTCACTGTTGTTGCCATTGTTCACCTTGGGCTTTGCGTCTGTCGTTAGACTAACAACAATGAAGGCCATCATGATGCCAATGTCGTTTTGCCTACTTAGCCTCAGCTTAGGGCCTTAGAGGTCGCTTTAAAGCCGGCCGCAGCGTTGATTTAATTAAATAAGTCACCCGGCCGATGGGGCTGACAGGTAAGCCATGCTAAAGCCATTCCATTAGCGCGACCTGCGATCCGCGACATGCCACATGCCACATGCCGCATGCCACACGAGCCACGCCAGCCCCGACCCGCTTCAGAGACAAAAGAAATCTGCTTATTTAGTAAACACTTTAGCACTGCCGTTGGGCCAATAAAGGCGACGTGGCATCGCCCGGCGTCGCAGCAACGAGTGCAACATAAAAATACGACCATGAATTAACGTTAAAACATTGCCAAAAAGGCAGCCGGCCGGTCGGACAGCCGCACAGACAGCATCATCCACTGCCTGGCTGCCTGGCTGCCTGCCTGGCTCCTGTTGCCGCAAACAAACACATAAAAATGTTGTGGACGCACCGCATGGCGTGGTCTGCTCTGCTCTGCTCTGCTCTGGACCAAGTCTCGTCTCCTCTTCTCTTCTCTACTCTGGTCTGATCTGGCGTGGCGTGAAAAATCATTTAATTTACTACGCAAACACAAAGAACTGCGCTCGTTGCTTGCTGCACAGTGGCCACGGTGCGAAGGACATGCAGCACACGCAGGACACGCCGCAACGGGCCTAACAATATGAACTAAGTTTCATTTAATGGACTGCACGCGAGGCTCAGCGCAAAGATGCTGCCCAATTCGAAAGCTAAGCCCTGTTTTTGCGGCTTGCCTAACACGCACACACACACACGCACACAGATATATATGTATGCATACATATAAAAATATATATATTAGAGCATATATCCATTTAAACTATTTTGTGCACTGCTGAAAGCGAAAGTGCTGAACTGTTTGCATATGCAGCTGGCCCAAGCAACAAGCTGGACAAACGAAAGTAATAAATGAAGCAAATAATAATAATAATTTAAATAAAAATGGAAAAAAAAAATAGTAAATTAGCAGTTAAAATAAATTTGAAAATTGAAAAAGCAAAAATTAAAAAATAATAATAATTTAAAAAAAAATTATAATGATAAATTTAAAAGTAAATAACATAAACTAGGTGTCATAATTATTTTAACAAAAAAAAATAAAATTTAAAAAAACTTTATCCAGAATTATTGTTTATTTTTTTTTTTCAATTTTATATCTAAGTAATAGACAAATTAATAAAAATATGCAACTAAATATTTTTTTAATGTAAATATATAAATATTAGATATTCATTATAGACAATAAAGGCATTAAGCCATCCATCTTCCTAGTTAAAGTAAATTTAAGCATGCGCTATAGAATCAATGACAAAAGCGGCTATTGGTATTTGAATAAATAAATAATAATTTTAATTCTATTATATATATATATAGAAACCTCAAGCTGGCTACTGTCGAAGAACAGATTAATAGACACACAAGCAGATACTCGGAAAGATTGCTACGACATCGAAGCCTACTATCAAGAGGTCTAATCCCTGCCAGACCAGAAATATATACTTTTTCTTATTTTAAGTCCCCATAATTCGAGTGAGATTTGGTTCTACTTTAAGGTATCTTTTTGCGCTGAGGAGAAATAAATAACATACAAATATATATGTATATATATCAATATAATAAATAATAAATAAATTTTTTTATTTTTCTATCTTTTCTTAAGGATTTATTATTAAATGACTAAATGAATTTTTATATTATTATAATATATAATTATAATTAAATACAAATTTTCCCAAACTAATTTTGTATATTCTTAAATATCTATCAGCAAACCTCTCTTATTACTTTTAAGAGTAAACCCTATTTCCTTATGTGAGTATTAATTTTTGTGATCCTTTCTAACTGCTTCTTCATTGTCATTAGCATTAGAATCTAGTTTTGTGGAATAAAATTTAATTTTTTTTAAATTTATTATTAATATAAGTGCAGCTCAGATTTATCTCGATTTTTATGTTCGTGCCTGAATAAAGTAAAAAATATTGAGTACTTACAAAATTTCAACTTCTCGTTCAAAGAAATTCAGATAGAAAAAAAAAAAAAATACGTATTTTTAGTTAGCTAATTATATTATAGTAAACATATCGCATAACATTTATTTAATGAATATTGAAAATATGTAAATTATGTAAATTATGTAAATTAAATATTGAAATTGAAACTTCCTTTTTTTCCAGTTTTCATATATATGTATATTTTGACAACTTCGTTTTCACACGTTGAGCAGGAAAGTATTCAGCAGGACTTGCAGCAAATACAAATAGAACACTCGACTAATCCATTTGTTAACTGTTGCTGCAATGAAAATAACATGCACAAAGAAACAGAGAGAGAGGGAGAGAGAGAGAGGGGGGAGAGAGGGAGGGTAAAAGTATAAAACAGCAATCACTTGCCTGGACAAACAATAACAGTGACACTTAAGCAGCTGAATGTCCATCCGTCCAACCGTCCGACTGTCCGACTGTCCCTGCGTCTGTTCGCCTGTCCATCCATCTGTCGGACTGTCCTATATGTTATAGCTGTATGAAGTACTTATATCAATATTTGTGCAAGACATATCACAGTAGTTGAGAATGCGCTACGTTTGGGCCGCCACGCACGCACGCCCCAATACCAAACAAATCCCCGTCTCGTCGCTGGATTGCGGCCATATGTGTGTGTGTGTGTGTGTGTGGGTGTGGGTGGCAGGTGGCAAGTGGCAAGCGGCTTCCGTTTGGCTGCTGGGCAATGGCAATGGCCATAACCGTTTGCCGGCAGGCTGTGCAAATATTTTAACATTTCCGACATTTCGACGACACGTTGAAAGGATTTACAAAAAATAACACGAGGCGGCAAGACATTTATGTCAGCCAGTGGCTAACAGGCCTATAAAAAGCAAACAGCAGCAGCAGTAGAGCGAGAGAGAGAGAGAGAGAGTAGGAGAAGAGGTGGTAAAAAGTCCGGTCCAATCCATCTGGACAACAACAACAAACGTTGGCCAAATATTTGCACAAATGACAAAATGACTGTTCGATGGCCAAAAGGACGCGCAAGGAACGTGCAGGCGGCAGTGCGTCGAATATCATGGATTCAATAAACACTTCAAACATAAACTTGACGATTTATTGCGACTCTATATATGAGTGAGTGTGTGCGTGTGTGTGTGCGTGTGTGTGTGTGTGTGTGTGTGTGTGTCATATTCGTATGACAGTTTGCTGTGTCTAGTGGGCAAACGCGTCGTATACGCAATGAATTATTAATTCGTCGCCCGGGTCCGTATGCTCTGCTCGGCACGTTACGCCAAAGCATTTAACTGCTGACAAATGATAAATTTATTATTTACCAGCAGCACACATAGAAAAAGTGACTATGTGTATGCAAGTGTGTGTGTGTGTGTGTGTGTGAGCGAGACAGATGCCATTGCATTTGCTAGATTAAAATATGTTTTCATATTTGCTTTCTTTACACTTGAGCATCGCAACGCACGCACAGTCACACAAATACAAACACAAACACAAACACAAACACACACGCACACACAGCTACACGTATGGTGTTATCCTTGTTGGCCAGCATGCGATAATCACGCACCTTTTGATTAATTGCCAACAACGTCGCAGCCGTTGACTTTAAGTGACGCGTCGCGACGTCCAAGGCGAGCTGGAATCACAACAACAACGACAAGCACTTGCCAAACACACACACACACACACACACACTAACACACACATACATAGATACGTTGTATTTGGCGAAGGTGAACGCAAACGTGACGTCTAAGTGCAAGTTCAACAACGCGCTGCAAGTTTTCTTATCGCCAAGCGAAAGTAGCAAAAGTTGGAAGTTTTCTTTCGCACCTTTGTGCCGCACACACACACACACACACACACACACAGCTCGACTGACTCTGCTCTGGCGATACTCACACAGACGTGTCCGAAACGCTGTTTGAGCGCTTATCACGCCAAAAGTATTCACGAATCCTTAATTACGGCGCTGCTTCGCTATTACAGCGGCTCGCTTACTGGGCGCGGGCGAGAGGATGTGCGTTCGAGAAGCTTTATTCAGTTGCGGGTTTGCCACAACACATTTGCATAGTTTGCATAGCTTGACAGCTGCGCGGTGTCAGCGCGATTTAACAAAAATCAAAAAGAACTACAAAACTCTCTCTCTCTCCCTCTCTCTCTGTGTGTGTGTGTGTGTGTGAATGTGCGACAAATTAAAATCTATGATTTATATATATATTAAAGTAAATTAATTGAAATGTTTGCTCAAATCAAGTAGGAGCATCATAACACTTCGTAGAGAGTTTGCACAAAGTTTGAGTGAAATTTTTCATTGCCCCTAAAAGTATGCAACGAAATTTGTTGAGCAATTTCTGTTCATTTAAAATGTGAAACGAATCCTGCAAGAAACAGAATTCAAGAGATATACTTCGAGAGAGCCAATTGTCAAAATAAATAAATACAAAATAATTCAGTTTAAAAAAAAAAAAAAAAAAAGATTCTACTTACCAGCTGAAAGTGAAGCTTGGACTTTAGGGCAATGTGCACCGCCTTTGGTAATATTGCTAAATATTTAGTTTAAACTAAAAATTTAGTTTAACAATTTTCAGCAAATATGTTCTACATATTCTATTGAAAATTGTTCAATTAAGCAAGAATGCAAACTCTTTAATAGATTGCTTATATTACAAGTTTTTCCAAAAAGAGTTAAATTAAATATTAAGTTTCCAAAAATGTTGACTTAAATTAAATATTAAGTAAATATATTAACTATACTTAGATTACAAATTTAATTACCTCAGATTTCTCATTCTTAATTGCATACAAAGTTAGATGTGCATATGAGATGAGCGTGAACATTATTAATATGTTTAATATTTTTATATATATATTTTTTATTTTAAATTGTATTATATTTTAATTTTTATGACATTTTAAATTTTACAAGTGTTAAAAAATGTATTATAATATTACAATTTTTATCATGATAATAATATTAAAAAATATTTCAAAAAATCATAAAGATTAAACCTTGAATATTTTAAAAAATTAATGTACAAAAAAAGTTAAAAAAAAAAAAAAGAAATAAATAAAATCAATCGCATTTGGTTTTTAATTCCTAACTTTCACATATGTATATTAATTAAATTTGTAATAATTTTAATATAAAATTGAATATAAGTTGTGCATTTTCAAGAGCATTGAAATAAATAAAAATCTCAAAAATTTAACCAAGCAATAGATGCGCTTTAATATTGAATATAGAATGGAAATATACGGAAACCAGATGCCCTGTGGGCTCAGCCTCGTGTGCCTGGTGGCGCGTTCTACTCGTGTTGTAGCCGTTATCATAAAACGATTTTCTCATTTATAAGTAAGTAGAAACAAAGCGTCGCCATAGCCTTGGCATCGGCTCACCAGAACGTGCGGCATTTGGGCAAAAAAAAAAAAGCAAGCATAATAAGAGAGAGAAACTTAAATTATGGCAAATCAATTGCCAGGGAGTCGAGTTCTTTGGAACAAGTGGTAAGGAAAACATAACCAGAGCCGGTGCCAAAGCCGGGGCCAGACCACGCCGGGGCGCAGACCGTGGAACCAGCTGCTGTGCTGCGCAGGAAGCCAGCGAAAGGACCTTTCGGAGTATCAACAAACATTTACTTTTAGTCCCTGGAATGGGTTGTGCCCGTGTCTGCCTTTTGCTTTTCTTCTGTTTTTGTTTTCATTTTTTTTTTTTTTTTTTTTGTCCGTTCGCTTCTCTCCAGTTTTTTTGCCATAAAGCACATTTTATTGAGTTGTCGAACTTAAGCACCAAACAGCCAAAAAAAATAGGAGAGGGAGAGGAAAAGGGAAAATGCCAGGCTGGGGCCCAAGTGTGGGGCAATGTGTTGCATAGACGGCTCAATAATGTGGCAGGCAGGGCGCAGACTTTGGACATGTGCAACACAAACGGGGTCCAGGCAATTGGCAACATTTTGGCAACAACCCGCACACACACGCACACCGACGTACATAAGGACTGATAAGTATTTGTATCGTCCCAAAACGCCCAATGTGTGTGTGTGTGTGGGTGTGTCTGTGTGTGCGTGTGTACGTAATCGTTTACAGCTGCTCGAATGCGCAAATAATTTGAAACGAATGTGCTCGAATGTTCATACGCAAAAGCCACTACCATTCCACCATTCGCCCATGCAGCGCAATAAAGTAAGCAACCCAACGACTATGGGCCAAATTGATCAAATTAGTGGGCAAAAATATATGAAATATATATAAGTTAGAGATCAGATGGGCAGAGATATATTAAATATATATAGATACATATATATGTATATACGAACTAGAGATATGCATGATTGCACTCACAGCATGAGTCATAAGCAATGAATGCATTCGAATGTGAATGGTCAAAAATAAATCAAATATATTCAAGTTAGAGATCAGTTAGGCAAAAATATATTAGATATACATATATAAATTATAGATCGCATGGGTCATAAGTAATGAATGATTCGAATTCAATTGAATTGAATGAAGCGAATGTGGCTGAGTATGTATTCTATCTCACAAATGAAACATCAAATGAATTGAGAGTTTTGGCAAAGCCGAAGATTGTCGAACTACTCAATCATAAGTAATAGAAGCTGAAGCCGAAGTCGAATAGCCGATGCGGCATATGGAAATTCGTCTCGCATTCGACTGCATTCGAAACGCAATCTCTTGCACTCATTCAATTTGTCTTCTATTTTTTACTCTCGCTTGAATGTTGTATATCAGAGTCTTATGCGAACGCACTCACTCTCTTCTGATTACTTCTTCACCTTCGCATTCAATTTCACTCAATGCTTTTTTTAACATTGTCAACTTTATTGTGTTTTTTTTATTAATTCATTCATGCACAAATCTAAAAAATAGTAATATATATATTTATATACATATAAAAATAAGCGAAAGAAAATAAGCTTTTTAACTTCGCTGCGCTATATTTCAGACTTTAACTGAATTTATATATGATTTTGTCAATTAGAATTTACTCAATAATTTGTTTAAAAAAAATTAAATAAAAATATTTAATAATAAAAATAAAAATATATGTTTATAAAAAAATATAATTAAAAAAAATAAAATATATATATATAAATTTAAAATAATATAAAAATATTAAAATAAATTTTTTTGTCCATTAGAATTTACTCAATAATTTGTTAAAAAAAAAAATAAATAAAAATATATAATAATAAAAATAAAAATATATATTTATAAAAAAATATAATTAAAAAAAATAAAATAAATAAATACAAACTGAAAATAATAATAAAAACATTAAAATTAAATATTTGTATAATTTATTTTTAATATTTATATATTAAATATTTTTATTTAATTTTTTTTTTGTAAACAAAATTTGTTTTTTTTTTTCAACATTTATAATCCATTCATCTTCAGTTGAATTGCCAGAAACAATAGACTAAGATATGTCTAACATATAATTTGAGTCATTTAATAACGCTTTTGTGCCACTGTGCGCAAAGTATGGCCTTGTGGGTGAAGTTTGTGCTTGTGCTCCACTTTTTGCACTCCTTGACTGCGCGTCTGTCTGTGTGTGCGTGTGTCTGTGTGTCTGTGTGTGTGTGTGTGGGTGTGTGGCTCATTAGTACGAGTACTATTACAAGCACATTGCTTCGTCATAAATGACTGACGCCAACCCAGAGCCCCGAGCCCAAACGACAGCTTGTCCTTTTGCCCGTCTAACATTACTGAGGGGCCGCCACTCCTCCTGCCACGCCTCATTGCTACGTTGTTTTGTCATATTTAAAAATGAATTTACGTTTTTCTTGGCAGCAGCCTCAAGTCTCACTCCCTCTCGCTCTCGCCTGCTCACCATAAGCTATCAATAATTTACTTTTCTCTAATGCTCAGCAGCCAATTATTGGCCAGGCAGCGGAGGCGGCAAAGGTAACAGCAGCAGGAGGAGCAGTAGGTGCCTCCTGGTACCACCTCCTGTTACCCTTGTGACACAGCGCAATCACATGTGAGACGCCTTAAGCTGGGCTGCCTCATAAATATGACACTCTATTAATTACGGCCAAAACAACTTTACATAAACTGCGCAGCGCGTGCGTTGCAATTAAAATTGTGGCCAACAACTTTTACTTGGCAGCACGCTTAACGCGATGCCTTTGGTGAGTTGTATCGCGCGAATGCGATACGCTTGTTGGCCAACGGGCGCCCGTGGGACCATTATTTTAATTGTGCCAACCGTTGGTCGGATGGTCAAACTTAAGGATGAACATTTACCCAAGTCATAAAAGATAAACAAGCTCGAGTCAAGTCGAGCAGAGAAAGGCAAAGAGAGAGAGAGGGAGAGACAGAGACAGAGAGAGAGAGAGAGAGAGAGAAAGAGAGAGAGAGAGAGGGAGAGTGAGAGCTTGTCGTAGAAACTTTAGCTAAAGACTAACACTAAATATTTACTAGTTGCTGTTGCGCGCCAGTCAATTAAATTTGTATATATTTGATATATTTGGAATTGAGACTAAATTTCAGATAACACAAATCGAATCAAGCTTAGCAATTGAAGACGAAACCTTTGCCTTTGCTAATAAGACTCTTTCACTCACACTCTGCGAAAAGAACTCAGAGAGCAATCGATTGCAACGGTTCTTCAACGAGCTCGTTTGCGATCGGCAATCGTCCGCAATCGGTTGTTTTTGTTGTGTCTCACTCTCGTTGCACCGCGACTGTTTGTATTGTTATTGGTATGCGATAATTGTGTTCGCTATTAAAAAAGGCCGTTAGCTTTTTGTGTTATTTGCGCTCTTGCTCAGTCGCATTGCGCGAGCATCATTCGAATCGCAGCCCAAACGATGTTCGCTAAACACGAACAGTTTAACTCCGCTCCACGAAAAGCATACACGAAAAGAACCGAAGTACCCTGCCTTGAGCGAGAGCGAGAGAGTATGATTTTCTTCGCTTGATCTCGTGAATAGAGCGTAAATATTAAAATGGTCAACAGTTATTATGAGTTATTCGCGCAATTCGCCAATCGTATCGCTTCGTTAAGAGAGCACCACACGAACAGCTCGACTTGAGGCTCTCAACAAAAGGAAACGAAACAAAATCTCGTTAAATAATAAAACCATCAACAGCCATTTGCCAGCTATGATTAATATATTCAAAGGTCACCTACATAAAGCGATTTGGGTAAGGTGAACTATGGAAAGTTATAGCAAAAGATAAGCACAAGCTCAAGATCCTTAAGGCGGCTATACTTAAAATTCATGAGAATCGATAGATAAATCGTAAGATAGATGAGCAAACATTTAAAATATAAGAGTGAAAGTCTTTAAGGCTCTACCTATACTTATGAGCATTGTTTATGAGCAAACGCTAGCTGAAGAACCTTTAGAATAATTTCAAGAGAATAAAATAGTTGATAGATCATTGGGCAAACCTATGAAATGTGAGTGAAATGTGAGATCTGTGACATTTAATTTAATTTATAGGAATAACATGTTAAAGCTATAGAATGAAATTTATGAGAACCGAATAGTAAGGCATAAATGAGCAATTCTTTAAATGTGAGTTGAGCGTTAGCAGCATAAAAAAATATTGGTATGTATTTGGTATTTAAAAAATACATTTAAAATGTATAATCCAAATAGTAAATAAATATAATATAAAAATACATTTAAATCATACATTAATAGATTTTCGAACTTCATTTATTTATTATTATTTATTTTATTTTTTTTATCTATGTTTTATTTGCAATCTGTGTTAACAATAAGCAAGTTTACTCAAATTAACAATAACTAACAACAAAAAAAACATTTATTATATGCAAGTAAGTAAGCTAAATCCCTGTAAATTCTATATGACAAAACCTATATACATGTATATATATATATATAAATTATAATTGTTCTACTACATAGTTAGAGTATTTCAACTTCGTCAGCTTACAGCGACGATAAATTGTATCCTCTTATAATTTTTTGTTTTATTACGGATTATCAGACTTACAAGTTAACAAGTCCATTTTGTCGGGCAGTGGAGCAAACGGCCCAAAGTCGTTGGGAGTGAGAGAGTGTGGGCGTGTCAGGGGGGGCTGGGTGCTGGGTGCTGTGTGCTGGGGGCATTGCGTGTAATGAGCTGCGAAACGCATTGAAAACGCAAACACTGTGGACTGAATGGGATCCAAATCAATTGCAACTGATTTTAGTATGCATCAAACGTTTTACAACTATTTTTCTTAACGCATTTTATTAGCGCTAAGGGAAACGGCGAACGGATCGGCAGCTGCGATGCCTGGGGGATGACCACGAATGGGCGACGAAATGGGCGAGGAGCAGGGCGAAAGGGACGGGCGGCTGATGGCAGGGGGAATTGTGGGAATGGGCCATGGCACGTACTCATTTAAACCGACGCGCCTGACGAGCTAATGGTGTCCGTTTGTCGGTTGTTGTTGTTGTTGTCGATTGTTGTTGCTGTTGTTGTACATCTTCATAGCGACCATTGTCATATTAAAACCGCAGTGACGAAAGCAAAAGAGGAATGAGCACCAGAGCAGTGGCACTGCCAGTGGCAGGGAGTCAAAGCCGTGCATAGCATTTTCTATTAACAGCAATAAAATGTGAGCCGAGGCAAGTGGAGCAAAGTGGGGCACGACCAGGGGGCAAGGGTCCTAGCACTGGGACAAACTTAGGCGCGCTATGATGACGATGCCAACAACGACGATGACGACGACGACGACGACGACGACAATGAGGCGAGTTTATATTTTCCCTTTTTATTGTTATTGGGCAGCCAATTTGACAGGACGACAGTGCCGACGTTCCCGTTTGAGTAAATGAAGCCAGGACAGACATGGAATAAACGGACACGCTCACAGAATGTTCAATATACATATATAGAGTTATATATTTATACACACACACACACACATATAGTTAGACAAGAATAATATATATATATATATTATTGTTGAATTTACACACGCTGCGAGTTTTTTTTTCAGCAGAAATTTCAGTTCCCAAAAACCTTTTCTGGGCAATCACTCTAAAGGAAGCAAAAAAAAAAAAATATTTTAATATTTTCTTGAACATATTTATATACAAAATATAAAATTATTATTAATATTTGATTGTTATTGTTATTATTTGTATTATTATTATTATTTTTAAGTTATTTTTATTATAAAAAATGATTGCCATAACAAAATTTATAGTCTGAATATATCACATTATTAATTTTTATATTCAACTCTCACTAAAAATAATTAATTTTTTTAAATTAATATTTTTAAAGACTTTTTAAACTAATTTTATACATTTTTAATTTTGTATTTATTAATTTTTGTTGTTTTATTTTATTTTATTTTATTTATTTTATTTTTTATTTTATTTATTATTTATTTTTTTTTTTTTTTTTGTAACAACGAAAATTTTAAATTTTAAAATATTATTTTTTATTATAAATTCATTATTGCAGCTTATTGAGCTCTAACCTTAACTACTAGTGGATATCTCTGTCGATATGTATATTATATGTACTATATTTTTTTATTATTATTTTAATCATTAAATTATTTGTCTTTTTAATTTTTTATGAATTTATAACATAGGATATTTATATGTGAAATATCTCAACAACCAAAACTAAATAAATATAAAATAAATAACTTATAGAAAATAAATTATATTTTTTATTTTAATATTTAATGTAATAGCAAAATTACCATTTTTTTAACATTACAAAAATATTAGAGTTTGAGTAACTCAGAAGGCGCCAAAATTTGAAAACTCCTTTATTGAAAATACTTTCAAGAGTATATACATAAGAGAAAATGCTGAATAAAAACAATTTAGGCAATTTAGTCATAACTCAAGTAAAGAGTTGGACATATAAACATTGTATATAACATGCTCTCCCCTGACTCTCCCCTTGCTTTTTCATAAGTCTTACTGGAAAACATTCTAAATAATCCTCAAGTATATGCATCGAATATATTTATGTCTGCGAACGTGTTTGCAATGCACAAAAACTGTTGCTTTTTAACAAATTGGGTTAAATGCAAACAAAGCCAAAGCTGACAATTTGCGCATTTGGCTGTACCCGAATCAGCCACTCCCCCCCAAAAAAAAAACCCTCGCCCCTCCTCCAAGCCAAGCGTCTCTGAATCCTCTGCTACATCTTCTTTCGAGTATTGGGGCAAGAACAATGCTGCAATTAAATAAATGTTTTTGGCCGGCTGTCGCAAAAATGCCAAAGAACTTGAAATGGTTTTATGACGCGCGCATTACAAAACTAACAGACTAAAGGACGAAAAACAGGACGAAACAGGACGCAGCCAAGCACAGCGAGGCAACAGGCGGCCGACAGATGCAGTCGGTGCCAGGCAGTCCGCCAAATAGCGCTACACAAAAAATAGAAATAGAAATAAAAATAAAAATAAAAACAAAACAGAAGCAGAAATAATTTAGCTTAATTCAATGCGATAGTACAGAGGAGGAGGAGGCGTGGCAGCGGCATTGCGTGGAGTGAAATGGAAGTGAAAGGAGTTGCGCCGAGTGGCGACGCATAGTCGCTTCCTCTGGCGCAATTAGTGCAACATTGTTAAACATTTCCCACTTTTCTGTCCCTCTCTCTCTGTCTCTCTCTCTCTCTCTCCTCTCTCTCTCTCTCTCTCTCTCTCTCTCTCTGTCTCTCTTTGAGCGCTTTGCCTATGCAGCGGCGCCAAAGCGCCTTTAAGCATGCTTTATGGCCAAGAAACAAAGCAAAGGGCAAGTTTAAGCGCAAAGTCAAAGTGGATTTTGGACACAGCCACACACAGGCTTTCTCTTCCTCTGCCTCTCTCTCTCTCTCTCTCTCTTTTTGTTGTGCTGCGTGCATCAAGTGGCAGCCGCAGCACCAAAAAAAAAAAAAAAAAGGCGGCGAAAAAATCCCTTTCAAGTGAAGTGCGACGGCGACTGCGAGTGTGGATGTGGATGTGGATGACGTTGTAAATGCCGGAGTTAAGTGTTGACTCCGGCCGTGCTTCACTTTTAATTTCTATGCGAGATGCCGCCACATTTTTTTTTTTTTTTTTTTTTTTTGCCACTGTGTTAGCTGATGAGCGCATTGTGAGAATGAAGTCAGTGCAACCACCGCAACAGTTAAATATACATATGTATGTAGATATTTTAAAGCCTAGCACAATGGTAGTTAATGGAAGACGTGGAATTTGTGTTAGCAGGAATACTTTTGTAAAAATAGCATGCCATAGGCATTTGCGTAACATATAAACTTTATCTTCATTAGAGAGTTTTTTTTGAGGTAAAATATTATTTTAAAAAATCCAAATAGTAAGCATTAAGTTATTTGAATTTAAATTTGCACATTTAAAAACTAATTGAAGCGTAAATAATTCAACGAGTTGATTAACAGTTGATGAGTTTCGACGCTGTTCACATCACGGTGCAATCAAATGCACTCAAAAAAAAACAGCTCAATTATGCCATCCCAGCGCCATCTCTTATACTTCTCAGCTTTGCAACGTCCCCCTAATGAGCATCTCATATGACTAAAAGGCAGAGCTCGCAAATAACTGTTTACCGCTGCTCGATGCCTGCAAATCAGCTTCTTTCACTCACACTCTGAGTAAAGACTCAGAGAGCAACAGATTGCAACGGTTTTTCAACGAACTCGTTTGCGATCGGCAAGCGCTCGCCATCGTTTTGTTTCGCTCTGGTTGCTCACCAACCGTTTGGTAGAGTTAAACGTTCTGTGTATTGGTGTTAGTATGCGAGAGTTGCGTTCCCTATAGAGTGTGTGCATGTGCATGTAAATGTGAATGTGAAGAGTTTTTGCTTTGAGCGTCAATCGCATCGCAGCCAAAACGATGTTCGTGAAAAGAGCGTCACACGAATAGTTAAAAAAAAAACACGATAAGAACCGAAGTCCCCCGCTGAGGGAGAGCCAGTGAGAATGAATTTGTTCGGTTAATCTCGCGAACGAGTGTAAATAATAAAATCGTCTGATATTATTAGCAATCTACTATATGCTTAAAAGTGTAGACGCAAGAGTTAAGATTTCAAGCAACATGTGCTATAGGAGCATGTAATAAATAATAATCCTTAAGCAAAGAAGGAGAAAAAAACGACAAAGTCAATATACCTTTGTAACTGTCCATCAAATGTATATAAAAACTTAAAATCTAGTCTTTTCACATTTAAATATAAAACTTTTTTAAAGCTAGTATTAACACAAAAAAATAAAATAGAAATCGTTGCATTCTCTTAGGCTGCAGGCCCAAAAACCAATCAGCCACAACAAAAGAAATCGAATCGAAAAAGGGTCAAAAGTAAAGTTAGTACAAATAGAAAAAATCCAACTTTGACAACAATAAACAAAAAGAAACACAGAGAAACAAAAAATGAAAAGGGGAAAACAATTTATGCTCGCATTTACGGATTGTTTTTGGCAACTCAACGAGCAGCTGCCAGGCCACTCAGTCGAGCTAAGGCAAACCAATAAAAATTAATTGAAATTCAACCAAAGAACAGTCAAATGATAAAAGATAAGGGACTTGACTGAGACTGAGACTGAGACTGAGACTGAGACTGAGACTGAGACTGAGACTGAGACTGAGACTGAGACTGAGACTGAGACTGAGACTGAGACTGAGACTGAGACTGAGACTGAAGAGCTGAGACTGAGACTGAGACTGAGACTGAGACTGAGACTGAGACTGAGACTGAGACTGAGACTGAGACTGAGACTGAGACTGAGACTGAGACTGAGACTGAGACTGAGAACTGAGACTGAGACTGAGACTGAACTGAGACTGAGACTGAGACTGAGACTGAGACTGAGACTGAGACTGAGACTGAGACTGAGACTGAGACTGAGACTGAGACTGAGACTGAGACTGAGACTGAGACTGAGACTGAGACTGAGACTGAGACTGAGACTGAGACTGAGACTGAGAACTATGAGACTGAGACTGAGACTGAGACTGAGACTGAGACTGAGACTGAGACTGAGACTGAGACGAGACTGATACTTGAGACTGAGACTGAGACTGAGACTGAGACTGAGACTGAGACTGAGTCTGAGACTGAGACTGAGACTGAGACAAGAAGAATATTTTTGCCACGCCTCCGTCTGCCTGTATATACACTTTCATCAATTCAATATACCCTAAATTATTATTTTCAATTACTCAAATCACTTTAATCAATTAAATGATAAACAAATAGAAAATCCAAATCAAAACTACAAATATAATAAGACTAAAATATATGTATCTATATATAGTTCTATCTCTCACTTGCTCACTCTCTCTCCCTCTCTCTCTCTCTCTTTCTCTTTCTCGTTTAATAGCATACGTAAACTGTGTAATGCAGCACATATAGCTAGCCAAGTGAAAGTAATCGCCACTTCCCCTCTCTCTCTCTCTTTCTCACACTCCCTCACTCACTCTCTCTCACTCCATGTACAGCTCATAGCACTTCTGTCGTAGCTCTCCAACTCATGCCGTTGGCAGCTCTGTCTCTTCGGCCATTAAATATACAAAACCTCATAAAACAAAGTTGGCCAACAAGCATTTTTAATTGATTTCCACGCCAATGGCTGACAGCCCTCCCCCACCCCCCATCCCTCACCCCCTTCGTAGCATCAGCCGGTTGTTGTTGCCTCTGCCCCTGAACTTGTGCCGCTGTAACCACTCGCCCCCACGCCTCCTTCCCCCTTCCATGGCTTGGCTCTTGGTTTCCATACTCAACTGGGCCATTGATGTGTGATGTCTGTCTGAAAAGTTTACAATAATTTTTGCACATTCAATAGCCGCAACTAAACGCCAAATGCCAACGCCGTGCGGTCGCAACAGGATGCAGGGATGCAGGGACGAAGGGTCGCAGGATGCAGGACACTGTTCGAATAGTGACCGACACAACTGTGACCGACAACCGGCAACCGAGAAGCGATGACCAATGAGGACGATGAAGAGCCAAAGAAAAGTTTTCGTCGCTCCCGCACACAGCATTTCTGTGTGTTGGCATATTTTTTGGGCAAAAGCTGTTTTCCCAAAAATGCTCACACACACACACACACACCCACACACACACACACACATGTGTGGACACATGCAAAAGTTCAGAGTTCAACGCATGATTGTGAAAATGGAATTGCCAAAGTTGCGGACGAGGGCGTCCAAAAGTTGCACAATTCATTTCTATTTTTTTTTTATGCCCTTTCATTTGTTTTTTTTTGTTGTCTATTTTTTATAATTTTCTATTTGAAATTTCTTTCTTTTTTATTTGCATTTGTCATTTGGCCAAAATGCTCTTCAGTTGCCACTTCTTTTTTTCTTTTTGCATAATTTCCTGTTGGCAACTTTTTTCCGTAATTTTTTTTTTTTTTTAGTTCATTCAAAAAAAGGGTTTTATCAATGAGACAGGCTTTATGAGACGCTTTGCCGTAACTAAGTCAAGCGAGCAAAGTCAGGTAGCAGAAACATGAGTATCCTGTTTATCTGAAGCTCATTATCTAGGAATATTAGTCAAAAGAGCTGATAGAGAGCGATGAAGAGAGATAAAGAAAGAAAAGTATTCGAGTATTTGTTCTGAGAGAGAGAAGGGGAGAGGAAATAAAGAGAGTGTGTGAGAGAGAGAGAGAGAGAGAGAGAGGAAATAAAGAGAGTATATGAGAGAGAGAGGGAGAGAGAGAGAGAGAGAGAGTGAAGTATGCAAAAAATGGAAAGAAAAAGAATTCGAAAATGTGAAAGGAAAACATAGAAAGCAAAAGAGACAGATAGATGTAGAAACAGAGACAGAAAGTAGTAGAGACAGAGCGAGAAATATAGAAAAATAGGCAGAGTGCGAGAGAAAGAGAGAGAGATAGAGAGAGAAAATGACAGATTTAGAGAGAGAGAGAGAGAGAGAGAGAGATTGGTAGACTGAGGCAGAGATAGAAGTGTAGAGAAGCAGAGAAAACAGAGAGACATATAGAGACAAACAATTATAGAAAGATCGACATAAGGAGGTTGATATCGCGAAAGATGGAAAGAAACAAAGAAAAAGGAAAGAATTAGGAATTGAGAAGTACAGAGAGAGGGCAAGAGGTGGAGGGAAGAACAGAAAAAAGAGAGAGAGAGGGAGAAATAGAAAGAGCATGAGACGTAAAGATAAGCAGAGAGAGAGAGAGAGAGAGAGGGAGAGAGAAATAGAAAGAGGAAGATACGTAAAGATTAGCAGAGAGAGAGAGAGAGAGAGAGAGAGAACAAGAGAGAAGGTGGGAAATAGATAAAGAGAGAACTAGCTAAGCTGAGTTCAATCATATAAGCTAGAACATCTGCTAGGCAGTCAGCCAATTTTTACTTCACAAACTAAACACTGAGTATCTACCAGTTCAAGCAAACTCAATCAAAATCACAAAATAATACTCAGCTCATTTAATAACGCTCCCAATCAAAATTTCCCAGCAACTGCTCAATCCAAATCGAATTAAATCTTTTCAAGATGCCAGGGTATCTGCTAGTCAAGCAATGCATGCAAACATCCAACCACTTGGCTGCTATTTATCTCAATTTCTATTTGGCTTGTTGTCATTTTCAATGACAACGGCAAAGCTCGTCCCATGGTCCCATTGTGTGGCCAGCAGCGTCACATTTAATATATATAATATAAATATATATATATGCAGTTGAACTTGTATAAAAATGTGTGCGTTGAGAGAGAGAGAGAAAGAGAGAGGGAGAGTGCGAGCACAGCTGTTTGCAAATAATTTTAATTTCATATCTCCAACTGTGAAAGTTCCTAATTGAAATTGCCTTGCATGCCAGCTCCTGATTGCGGGCGGAGGACATCGGACAATGGACGGTGGATAGCTGAACTGTTAACTGGTAACTGCTCAACTGAGCCAAGTATTTAATTTCAATTGCGAAATGGCAATTTGGTAATTACTGGTAACTGGACACACGATGGAGCATTAGCCAGTGGTCAGTGCGATCGACCAAAAACTTGAGCCAATCAGCAGAAGCTGATTTCATTTGCTTTGAGTAGCAAGCCACTTGGCTTGCTCAGCATTAGGGTGACTCAATATGTCGAATACGAATTTTGATTTAATTTGAATAAAGCTCGAATACCTCAGGGCAATAAGAAGATGTTTGCCTCTTCTCTTTTTACACATTTTTGATTAAAACTTGTTTCTAAGCAAACGATTTAAGCCAGTTAAATAAATTTTAAATTAAAATTAAAAAAAATATTTTTAATTTTAATTTTAAATTAAATAATTAATAAAAAATGTTAAATTAAATAATTAAATACATTTTAATTTTGATAATTAAATAAATTTTAATTTTAATAATTAAATAAAATTTTAATTTTAATATTTAAATTAATTTTAATTTTAATAATGAAATATATTTTAATTCAAAAAAAAAAAAAAAAAAACAAAAATATAACCGATTTAAGCAAAGTTAAATAAATTTTAAATTGAAAAAAAAAAAATGTATTTTTAATTTTAATTTTAATAATTACATAAATTTTAATTTTAATAATTAAATAAATTTTAATTTAAAAAAAAAAAACAAAAGATTTAAGCAAAGTTAAATAAATTTTAAATTAAAAAAAATATTTTGTATTATAATTTTAATAATTAAATAAATTTTAATTTTAATAGTTAAATAAATTTTAATTTTAAAAATTAAATTAATTTTTATTTCAATAAATAAATACAATTGAATTTAAATAAAAACAAATAAATAAATTTCAATTTCAATAAAAATGTAAAAAAATTTGAATTTTAATAAAAATAAAAAATAATAATAATTTGAATAAAAATTTAAATAAATTTTTTGAATTCAATATTCAGAATTGACTATTTATAAAGTCGCAAAGTCCTCTAAAATTATTTCAAATAAGAGCAGAGTACATTCAGTTTAGCTCAGTTGAAAAATTCTCAAAATAAAAATTCTCAAAAGCCTCAACGAACTTGGACACACCTCAACTGAAATCTATGGAGAGCTCAGCTTAGTCATGGTCAACCCCAATATAAATATAAATATATATACATACATACATATGTATATCTACATACATCGCAATATATTAGATAACGCAAAGTACTCGTTGCTCAATGCTTGCGCGAACATTTCGATGTCTATTCAGTGCATTACATCACATTGGATCAGAGCTCAGTGCTCAGCTCGTCTCAAAGGATGGTCAACCAATCAACATAAAACAAAAGCGTGAAACAGTGGGCGTGGCACATGAGCAGAAACAGAAGCAGCAGCAGCAGCAGCAGCAGCAGCAGCAGCAGCAGCAGCAGCAGCAGCAGCAGCAGCAGGAGGAGCGGCAGCAGGAGGTGTGGGAGCAACTGTATAAAAATTAAGCTCAATTACCAGAAATTTACAACATCAATAAAATAAGTGAAGAGTGCTCAACAAAAATCACCACACACAAGCAGACACTGGGTCTGTGTGTGTGTGTGTGTGTGTGCACGTGTGTGACTGGTGGTGGCTGCTGCTGGCGCTGTTGGCGCTGCTGCTGCTGCCTAAATGGTGTCGCAGGGCGGGTCTGTGGTAGCTGCCTCCATAGGTGGGGCAGAGGCAAACCTAGTGTACGTACAAACTCATCACCGGATGCTGACATATTGAAACACGTACCGACAACATGCTACACCAAAATTATAGTCACTTCCTTGATTTTGATTTTGAGTACTGCCACACTGCTGATGGGGGGCGTGTGGGCGTGTGGGTGGCTTGGTCCTGTGTGTGTCTGCCAGTCTCTGCGCCAGGCACATAAGCAGCCTGTAAGTGTTGCAAAATATGTTGACTCAACTCATAACACAAGAGCAAAAAGGGCGAGTCGACGAGTCGCCGACTCCACGAGTGTTGCGTGGGCGAACACTCAAAAAAAAAAAAAAAAAAAAAACAACAACAAAATACAACAACAACAACACGTTGTAGAGCCAGTCAAAATGTAGCGCAGCAGCAGAGGATTTCCTAATGAGTGCTCCATGAATGAATTTCAGCCACAGAATACTAATTCGATGGAAAATTCATTTTTCCACACGATTGGCAATTAAAAGAGATTTTCCACCACACACACACACACACACACGCACACACACACACATGGAGGACGCGCATAGCTTTGTATAGCCATTGACTGAATTGACAGGCGAATGGACGAACAAGTCAAAGAGTGAGTGAGTGAGTGAGTGAGAGAGAGAGAGAGAGAGGCACAAAGGCATGGGCGACCAAGCGGTTGGACAGTTAGATGAGTTGAACAGAGCTCAGCGTGCACAGTGGGTCAAATTAGATGCACAATGTGCTATAAAAATTAAACAAGAGATTTTACAATCGGAATTGCTGTTATGATTCAATTTATTCATATTTATTTATTTAATTAATTGATTGAATTCATTTATTAAGTTTAGAATTTGTTAATTTTAAGATTCGTCTATTTATTTTATACCCATATACAGTAGAATTCGGATATAACGACGCCGTCCTTTTGTGAACAAACTTAGATGGCAACAGCGTGTTTCGGTTATAACGACGATCCGTTGAGTAATTCCAATATGATTCTACAGCATATATATTGGAAGCTAAAGAATTTGCCTAAATTACAAGTCTTAAGCTTCGCACTTCAATGCAAAACAAACTATTAAATCTGATCAGAGCATATACTTAAACTTCACTCATATCTATGATATCTATATATATCGAGTTTTAGCCCATTGTGCTCACGCGTTAGCTTGTTAGTTAGTTGTCTACGGGGCACCTACTGGCAGGAAGTCGACAATCGACAGTCGTCAGTCGAACACCGAACTGTCTCCTTGCAATGTGTGTGTGTGTGTGTGTGTGTGGGTGGGTAGATAGTAGGCAATAGGCTGATTAAGGGGTATGTCGTTGCCTGCCCAGTTGCAGTGTTAAAGCCAACTTGTCAATGTGACGGCAGCGAAGCAGGCAACCGACAAGCGTTGATGTATTTGACAAACAGCACGTGGACACAGGCGGCAGACGAACTTGTCGCCTCGTTGCCCCAACTCTAATTGAATGAGCCACCCAACCCAGCACTCCAGCACCACCGGAAAGGGCTGGGTGGACGAAACAAAGCATTTGTGACGCATCGAAGGCTAATTTCTTTAATTGGTTGTCGCAACGAGGGCCGTTAAAGTGCCAGAAACGATTGCTTTGCTTTGGGTCTGAGGTCTTTGCCAGCTAGCAATACTTTGCTTCTTTCATGTCCTTGTCTATAGCTGGCCCAGAGCCTGTGCCTCTGCCTGTGCCTGTGCCTGTGCCTGTGCCCGTGGCTCCTTGGTAAGAGGTTTATGTTGGGGGCGATGGCATGAGAAGCTTATGCCAATCAGCACGAACAAAAACTTTGCAATCTAATAATGCCAATGCCAAAACTAAAAAGTGCACGACAAACGCATAAAAAACAATAAATTGCACAAACGCAACGCTCGATAAGGGTAAGAACGAGGATGACTCCTTCAAGGATTGCATTGAACGCCAGCCGCTTTCAATTTGAGTTAAGCGCCATGCTTGGTTACAGTCCGCTCCATAAAGCGGACAACAAACGACAGACGTGAACTGAATCGACACACACACACACACATACACACAGATACAGAGCGAGACAGAGTGAGAGCGGGACAAGTATAGACAAAAGTGTAATGAAGTTTTCTGTTGCCGCCTTTGTGGCCGCTTCCGCTTCCGCCGCTGCCTCCGCTCTGCGCTTTATAGTTGTCAGTGAAAGAAAGTACAATTTGGCAGCTGCAGCCGAAAGCAACTTATGAGAAGTGGGCCAGGAAACGGGCCGAAACAATAGATTTTAATAAGTGCGCATTGTGTCGCATTGTCTCTGAGAGACACAAATTTCATAGACTTTAGCACTTGCCTCCACTTCTCAAGCATGTGATCGATGTCTCATCAAAATGCCTCCTACGCAATAAAAACTTAAGCCTCTCGCCAAAATTAATGCAAATCATGTGCAGTTGAAGAAAACTGCAACGCGCACAACTCGACTTAAGCTTCGACTAAGTCGGATTGATAGATGTGACATATAGTATTAAGTACTTTTCAGCTATATATTCAGGCTATACTGATTTAGTGCAAATGCCTGAGTGGAAATCGAGCTCATACATTGTATATGTATTTTTATTTTCACATTTGAATTAGGAAGATTTTTTTAGAAAGAATAAAGACGAACAAAAGTTTCTGGTCTCCAATTTTCATTTAATATAATTTTTTTATATTATTTCTACACCTGGAAAAATTCATATAAATATTTTTTAGCTTAATTGAATAGTTGACAATTTTTTAGACTATTACAAGTACATAAATAAATAAACAAAAAAATAAATAAAAATAAAAAACAATAAATGAATGAATAAATAAATAAATAAAAAAAAAAAAAAAAAAAAAATAAATAAATAATGAAATAAAGAAATAAATAAATAAATAAATAAATAAATAAATAAATAAATAAATAAATAAATTAATAAATAAATGAATAAATAAATAAATGAATAAATGAATAAATAAATAAATAAATAAATAAATAAATAAATAAATAAATAAATAAATAAATAAATAAATAATAAATAAATAAATAAAAAAATTAAATAAATAAATAACTAAATAAACAAATGAATATTATAAACTCTTTGCATGTGAAAAAATTAGAAAAAAAAAGTTTTTTACTTTTTTTTAACAGTTTAAATTTTTTTTAAATTATAAAAAGCAAAAAAAAGAAAAGAATACATAAATAAATTGTATATACTCTTTTTTCCTTCTTCTCCATCTTCTTCTTATTTCAATATTTAATATTTACTAAGTCTAGTCTTACCTTTATTAATATTAAGTATACGCCTGGGTAACTATGGACATATTTTTTTACATTATTGAGCGAAATTGTTTTTAAAAATTAATGTTCCTATATATATATTTATATATTATATTTACAAGCTTGCTGACTTTAGTGACTTAGCTTGATAGAGTTGTACATATAGTTGTAAATATAGCAAAGGATAAAGAAATTATATATACATAAGAAAATAAGGATATCATTATATCCTTATTATATTCTATTGAGAAAATTTGTTAATTAATTAATTAATTTTTTTTTAATTTTTTAATTTTATTTTTTAATTAAAGTAACTAAAGTGATAGAGTAGCTTAAGAAATAATTTTGTTGTATGTATTGGAATACCAAAAAAATTAATTCTTGATAATTTTACTTATTGCAAGTCAATTTCTTATAAACTCTAGCTAAATATCAAAGATTGTCTTCAACAAAATCATATAAATAGAGCTGAAAAGTTTTCAATTTATGCCCATACCTTAAAGCCTCTTCCAAGCCCAAGCTGCTCCAGCTGGCTTTTGTGTAAAGTTCTTGGGGTGCTCTTGACACATAGATTTATAGAATACAATTGTCATAATAGGACTTCACTTAAACAAATCACTTAAAGTGAGCAGAGCGCTACTGAGCAGCTCGACGCGGTCTCACAGCAGAGTTAAGCAACTGCAGCGGGAAATAACTTAACTCAATTACGCTTAATTATTTCCTAGTTGCAAAGGAATTTCGCCCGCTCACAGACAATAAAAGTTTCGTTTAGTTTTTGTGTTTTCACATACTTTGAAGGCAGCCGGACTTGGCAACACACCACTGTGTGTGTGTGTGTGTGTGTGTGTGTGTGTGTGTGTGTGTGTGATGTGTGTGTGTGTGTGTGTGTGTGTGTGTGTGTGTGTGTGTGTGGTGTGTGTGTGTGTGTGGTGTGTGTGTGTGTGTGTGTGTGTGTGTGTGTGTGTGTGTGTGTTGTGTGTGGTGTGTGTGTGTGTGTGTGTGTGGTGTGTGTGTGTGTGTGTGTTGTGTGTGTGTGTGTGTGTGTGGTGTGTGTGTGTGTGTGTGTGTGTGTGTGTGTGTGTGTGTGTTGTGTGTGTGTGTGTGGTGTGTGTGTGTGTGTGGTGTGTGTGTGTGTGTGTGGTGTGTGTGTGTGTGTGTGTTGTGTGTGTGTGTGTGTGTGTGTGTGTGTGTGTGTGTGTGTGTGTGTGTGTGTGTGTGTGTGTGTGTGTGGTGTGTGTGTTGTGTGTGTGTGTGTGTGTGTGTGGTGTGTGTGTGTGTGTGTGTGTGTGTGTGTGTGTGTGTGTGTGTGTGTGTGTGTGTGTGTGTGTGTGTGTGTGTGTGTGTGTAGAGTGTGCCACATGTGTTGGAGTGAAGCTGTAGATGGAGCAGACCCAATGCTGATTATTATTATTCACTTGGGCATTTTTACGAGCTGCTTTGGCCAAAAGTTCGCCTCGGTCTTTGTGCGAACTATTCAACTGTCTCAGGAGACGACGATGCCGAGGACAACTGCTTTACTCCTCCTTCATGCATCACATTTCTTTTCTTTCTTGCTACTGCTTCTTCTTGTTCTTCTCTTCTTCTCCTATTTTTTCTATTTTTTTTTTTTATACACAACTCTAAAAATTCGGCATGGCGCTGTGCTTTTTTATGAGGCCAGCTGCTTGTTTGGTCTACAGCATTCGGGACTCAAACAACTTTAGAGCCTTGAGAATTACAAATCAGACTGCCTGTACCTATAAAAAGTACTAATAAGTATGTGTGTGTGTGTGTTTGTGTGTTTTATTGTAGTCAGCTTTATGAGGCGCCTAACTTGAACCTGAATACATTCCATGCCAATCCACCTCCCCCTCCACACACACACACACTAAATCCTATCTGTAACAGCATGTGCGAATCCTGAAATCTGTGTTACCTACTCAGACATTCTTATTTGCTTGTCGTACATTTGGCACGGCTGTGTGGATCGAGTTGAGTTGAGTTTAAGGTGTATTAAGCGTGCTGCGTTATGCGCTATAGATTAGTGGACTGCATTGCTTTTACTCACAACTACATACAAACATGAAAGAGGAATGCATTCCGTTAAGCAAATGAGCGACACACAATAAATTGAGTAAGTTTCAATATGAGTGCGAGCAGGGTGTCACAATTAACGGCCTGTAGTTAAATAAGTGAGAGTAAATGAAACAAAAATAGCAAATGACAAAGGCAAGCGCTCTCATTCACTCAGACGTTTGTGGGCTTTGTTTCAATGCCACTCAACTCATTTTGAGCACTGTTTAGACAAACTGTTTTTTTTTTTTTTCATCATGCAGCTCTCTCATTTATGTGCATATGTACATACAGTGGTGCCAACTCCAAATCCAAAGCGCGGAATATTGAACTCATTAGCAGCTAATAAAAAAAAATTAAAATTAAAATAAAAAAAAATTATTTTTCATTTGCTAATACATTTATAATATTTTTCTTTGTTTTTCTCTTCTCTGTAACTTTAAAGTTATATAAAAATAAAAATCATCTATGCTGAAATTTCGTGAAGTCAAAAAAAAAAACCTTAACAAATGGTTAAAAACTAATATTTCAATAAAAGTAACAATTTCTTGGCATCATATTTTTAATTTCGTTTATTACATGTGTTTACACATATGTACATATCTACATACAGACATATGTATGTAATATGTATTCAAACGTTACTTTTAAACAGTTTTCGTCTCTTTTTGCAATAAATTTTTCAGACATATGAGGAAGAGCCATCGCAATGCATCGGTTCTTTTTGTTTTTGCTTTCAGCTGAGCGCCTTGAGTGGAACTGTTCGTTGTGATAATCGTTTAACGAGCAGCGATATGATTGGCGCTGGTAGAATGAGAAAGTGCGCAAATAACTCAAAAAGTTGCTGGTCGCAAATCTGCTCGTTGAAGGACCGTTACAATCGGCTGCTCTCTGAGTCGTTTCTCAGAGTGTGAGTCAAAGAGATTAAATTGCTAGCCACGAGAAACGCTCAACAATGAAGGAAATATTTTATTAAAAATTTGTAAATAACTTATATTCGATAACATATAATTCAAATTATTTTTAAAATAATATAAATGAATCTTAATTTTATTTAGTATATTTTAAATGATTTCTGAACATACATTATATATGTATGTATATGAAATGAACTCAACTCGAAACAAATTCTTCTAGGTTAATCTCCACTTATAAGGAACTTGAAGTGTTTAACTGCCCAAAACTAACTGTAAGTAGGCATGTACAGCAGAACACCCACACACACACACACACACATACACACACACATAGACACACACATAGACACACACATACACACCGTGCTAAGCATGCACTCAGTGATGATAATAATATTTATGAGCCTCCTCAAGGACACTTGCGAGGACCTCACTTATGTGCCTTGGACTTCGGGCGGACATTGGGCGGGGGCGAGTGCTGGGCTGCTGTGTGACTCGAATTACCCTGGTGGCTACTTGGCCTGGCCAAAAAATTTTCACAACTTGGCCACAATTTGCGCCTTAATTTGCCACAGCAGCAGCAAAGGCAACAACAACAATCACGAGTGAAAAAAAAAGTGAAACTTTTTACAATAAAAACAAGTAAGAAAGCTCTAGTCGAGAGTGCTCGACTAGATAATACCCTGAACCCAATTTTAATAAAATAAAATAATAATCTGTACTGTGGTTTGCTTTTTTGTAATTATCTTGAAAATTCATCAATTTTAGTGCTGAAAATGGCAAAAAACTTCTTTATTTTGAAAATAGTTAAATATATTGCTCTTGATTAGTACTAAAATTAATCCGTTTTCAAGATAATTACAAAAAACCAGTGTCGAACGTGACAAAAAGTTGACTTTTCTGGAGAATTACCCATATGGATAAATCAGAAAGTATACATAAGAATGTATGCGTGTAACGTTCAAAATGTATATACATATGTGTGTATGCATTGCCAAAAAAAAAAAAAAATAATAATAGATGGCGCTTATATTAGTTGAAATTCGAAAAATGTTATATTATTAAATATCATTAAAAATAGACCCAACAAATAAACGTTCCTCGATTAAGAGGCATCACCTTAATTAACACAGACACTTCATAATTGTAAAATAAATATATCAATGCCACTCAAAGCTGTAATAGCCATAATAAATAAGTTCACTGCTAAAGCGCCATCTATCAAGTTTAAATTCTTAGACCATGCTACACTAGTTTTGAATGTATATGTGTGCATACATATAGGAAAACTCTTACACAGATGTCACGTGCTTTTGTTATTTGGGCAGACTTTTTTTTTGTTCATTATTTTCTGTTGACTTAACGGAATAAAATATAATTGAAACAAAAACACTTTCAGAAATGATGCTATTAAATATTTGAAATTTCAAAAAAAACGCACTTATTCACAATTAGTTAAACTACCAACTGACTTTCAAAGGTATCAAATACAAAAGAATAAATAATAATAATAAAGAAAAAAATAATAAAAAAAAAAATTAAAAATAAGAAATTATGAAGGGCTCAGGCGAGACTAGAACCTGCGACACCCCAATATTTGTTACTTCTGCCTAACCATCTACACTACGGCTCACTTGAACGGCAGAGTAGCGAAAACGAATCAAATTCGTCATATACGAAAAAAACTAAAGCAGTGGCTGAAAATACAAATACAATTCAAAGACAATTCTAACGCAATTCAAAAACAATTGTGATTCTTAGAATTTGCACGCATAGCAACATAGAAAACGGCCCAAGATTTTTTGTGTGTATATGTGCACACGCATACGAAAATTGATTTCCATTGTTATTTTAATTGTTTTAAAATTTTTTAAATATATATTGGAATGTAATGAGAGTTTCAGCATATGATCTACATATTCTTTTTAACATTTTAGGTTTTTTTTAGAAATCATAACTCTTTTACAATTAGCTTTACATGCCCAAATATGTACATACATATGTACATACATATGTATGTACAGCCACACATATGTACATATGTATGTATGTGTGCCCGCAATGCGTCTTGCTGTGTCGTTGCCTTGCTTGCTGCGCCACATGGGTTTTGATGAGAAAACTTTAGAGACTAATAATTCTGTTTCTAGATGGACAATCGTATTAATATGTTCAGATTAAGATTATGATATTCATATCTTTATGCCAAACCAAACTGTATGTCTCTAGTATTTGAAATGCATTTTTTACACATTTGGGGGTGTGGGGGCGAATTGGGGATCGGAATCCAAAATCTGACAAAAACCGAAATTGTATTAAATTGGTATCTATATATATGCAGAAGACTTGGAAACTCTAACTCTAAAGATGAATTAGCTAGAATTTTATAACTGGTTCCCGATAATTTCAGTTATCGATAACCTTGCAAATATACAAGTTATCGAATTTCTGAAACAAACTCGTACTGCGCGCGCAATATACGGACCTAACACAAAAAGAATGAACTCTCTAGCTTTTGTATCTTCGGAAATCGACGCGTTCAAACATACGGACAGACGGACGGACGGACGGACGGACGGACGGACGGACGGACAGACAGACGGACATGGCTATATCAACTTTTCTCGTCACCCTGATCAAGAATATATATACTTTATGGGGTCTGCCACGCCTCCTTCTGCCTGTTACATACTTTTAACAAAACCATTATACCCTGATTTCCCATTTTCAATGGGCTCAGGGTATAAAAAGGCAGTCCAAGCAAAACAGCTCGGCTATAGCCGACAACAACAACAACAACACAAGGACGAAAATATGCCCCCAAGGACTGTTTGTGAGTTGTAGCTGCCGTTGCTGTAGTTGTTGTTGTTGTTGTTGTTGCTCTCGCTTTAAGCTGTTGTTGCTGCTGCTGCTGCTGCTGCTGTTGTAGTTGTTGTTGTTGTAGTTGTTTTTGTTATTGTTGGCATCACAAATATTGCCGCTCATCATTTTTATTTGTTTGCTTTCACTTGACTGCCAAAGGTGGCCTCCCGAGTGGCCCGGCCAGCGTAGCTACCACCCCTACCCCTACCCCAACCCCAACCACTACCCACTCCCCAACCCTGCTCCCCCTGCGGCCCTTTGCCGGCGGCCCCATAACTTTGTTGATTTAACTCGCCCGCCCAGGCTTTGGCATTGACTTTTGCTTTGGCTTTGGTTTCGGCTTTGCTTTCTTTTTTTTTTTTTTTTTTTTTTTTTGGCCTTACCAATTCACCGTCTTCGCAACGAAAAGCCCCTCACTCTCTCCCTCTCTCTCTCTCTCTGCTCTCTGTCTTTCCTTCTGCCCTTCCGCTTTGCGGCCGCATTGAAAAGTTTGTTTACCTACGAAATTGAAGTGTGAAATAAGCAAAGTTGAATTATTCCTGGCGGACATGATAAACTGCGGCCCAGCAGGCCCAATGCAGACAAATACACAAATATATATATAGAAATGTATGTGTGTATATACATACATATATAAACAGTTACTTTTTTTATAGCTGCATGTAGAGGGTAAATGAAATTTGAAATTTTCCACAAAAGTGTTATTACTTGAAGACTTTTGCTGTAGAACTCTAATAGTAGATCAGCGAGAGTATGGGCATGGAGTATGGGCATTGAATGCTGTTGAATGTGTGAGTCTGAGCTGAACAAAGTCTAAAGTTAGTTAACTAAATTAGAATATTCAAATATTGAAGGCTTGGAGCTAAGACGAGAAGAAACAAATATTATCTATATTAAGGAAGGTATATGAGAAGTGAAAGAAATATAGAGCTAGCTAGATGGAAAGAGAACAAGAGAGGGGCAGTGATAGATGAAATATATGGAAATATATGGACAAAAGTCACTCTCACTCAGAGAGAGAGAGAGAGACAGGGAGATGAAAAGAAAGATAGTGAGAGATCAAGAAGAGAAGTAAATAGAGATAGATAGAGATGGAGGGATAGTTAGAGAGAGAGAGAGAAAGAGAGAGAGAGAGAGAAAGACAGAGTGAGAGAGAGAGAGAGAGGGAGCGAGAGGGACAGAAAGAGGGAGAGCCATAGAAAAGGAGCGTAAGGCCAAGAGGCAGAGAGAGTATCTGAGAAAAAGTGAGAGAGAAAAACGAAAAAAAGTAAGAATAGCATAGAGAGAAAAAAAGAGAAAAAGAGAGCAAGAGATAAAAAGTGAAAAAAAAAAACATAAGAGTGAGAGAGAGAGATAAAGAGAGAGATATTGAGAGAGAAATAGGGAGAGAAAAGAAAAAGATAACAAAAGAGAGCGAGAGTCAGAAAGAGAGGGGAAGAAAAGAAAGTACTTGAAGAATGAGAAAAAAACAGAGAGATGCAATTCAAAATTTAAACAGACCAAGAAAACAAACGATAAGTAATACAAAAAGATGTATATTCTATTAAAAATATTTCAAGTGATTTTCATCTACTTAAGTAAGTAAAGAAGTAAACAATAAACATTAAGCTTGAAAGATATATATTTAATAGTCCATTTAATCCAGTGCAATTGTCAGTAATTCAAGTAAGGCTAATGATTATACATAAATATACATAAGTATATTGTCATTGGGATTTAACGACCTTTGCTTACGACATTTCAGCTTGGGGTCATTAATTATGACTAATCAACACATAAACAAGGTTTCACGCCCGAAGTATAAGCAGATTTTCAGTTGAACAATGTCAAGACTCTACGGCTCTCATCAGGAGACTGATGATTCGTGAGAGAGAGAGAGAGAGAGAGAGGGCGAGGGAGAGAGAGAGAGAGAGAGGGAGGGTGGGTGGTACAGAGAGATTGAGGAGAGAAAGCAATGCAAAGGGAAAACCAGAGAGAAAAATATGAGAAATAATTAGATTAGAAAAGAAGCAAAGAGTGAGAGACAGAAAATGATAAAGAAAGATATAGAGAAGAAGAGAGGAAGTGAGTGAGAGCGACAGAGAGAGAGAGAGAGAGAGAGAGAGAGAGAAGCAATGAAAAAAGAAAGACAGTCAGGAAATATAGAGTTTAGAAATAAATGAAAAGCATTGAAAGAGTGAGAAACGTAAAATGAGAAAGAAAGAAAGGGAGTGCTCTCTCTCCCTCTGAGAGGGGTGAAGCTAGCCTCAGTATGCTTGAACAATCGCTATGTAAGTATTATATTATATTTTTATATAATCCATATATTTATTCATGCCTTCGCGTCTCTCAAAGCGAATTTCTTTGGTTTTCCTTTGGATCTTTGCCTAGCTTTTGTATATGAAACTTCATAATATGTCTTCTCGCATTTTATTTCCCAAGTAGGAGAGGAAAGCAGAGAGAGGGAGAGTAAGAGTGAGAGAGAAAAAACCGCTGCTGTGGCAACTGGTAGCACGCGCTAAAAACTTTTCCAGTAGCTGCTAATTTGATTTGGGTGCATTAATGGCAAAAAGTCGATTTTAATTAACTGAGATCGCCGCCTAATCGAAAGCACAGGCAAGCTAATAAAATTAACAACAACAACATCTCTATATAGCCAGATATACACATATATAATGGTCAATCTGTGTGCGTGTGTGTGTGTGTGTTGGTGTTGCCTTTAGGCCTGTCATCGGGCATAATTAATGTGAGCGACATGCTCTAAGTGGCAGTCACGATTTAGCTAATTCTTTTATCGATATATGTCGATGGGACGTGCCAACGGCCAGCGGACAAAATTTTCTTGCCCAAATACCGTCAACAGCTGTGCGTTGCCGCTGCCATTGTGGGCGTGGCCAGGCGCTGCCTCAACAACAAATGCAATTACACACGCACACACACACACATAGACACGGTTCAGGATCATCCAGTTTGGATGGGCTTCCTTGTTGCTGCCATTGTCTTTGAAAAGGCTCGCTTTAGAGAATGTTGTGTTGATTTTTATGATTCTTTAGAGTTTGCTGCTATTGCTGCTGCTGTGTTTGGGGCAGCAAAAATAATTATTGTTGCCTAATTTGCAGTTAAAACGAAATACTTTTGTAACATTTTTATTAGTTCGCTAGCAAATCCAATTAGTCAGCATTAGCAGCAGCGTCCAGCGGGCACAGCATCAAAGAGCGCCGCACGACTTGGAATTTCTTTTAAATTACTACAACAATTTTCTGAGAGCAACAAAGAAAAAAAAGCGATTACAATACTCTTTGTCATATAAAAACAAAAGATATTTAAGGCTGTGGAAAAAAAAATTGCATAAAATGAAGAATATTAACAGAGTTTAATTATTTTATTATTATTAAAATTATATATTATAATTATTATTAAATAAATAAAAATATACATTCATGTATTGAAATTCGCGCGTGAAAGAATTTAAATTAATATTTACAAAAAAGAATTTTTTTTAAATATATTTTGTAAATTAAATGAATGAAGTTTTCATAAAATTAAGTGTGTAGAAAATATTTAAAATTTGGCAAATATTTGATTCAATAAATAAAAATATATATATAATTTAATGTAATGTAATTTAATGTAAAATGATTTATAAATTTTTTTACAAGAAAAAAAATATATTTATATGCGTAAAAAAATATTTTTAAAAAGTAATTAATTTTTAATAATTAAAATATATGTATATAAAAAAATATTTATATATAAATAATTAAAATATTAAATTAATTGCAAAAAAAAAAAACTCTTAAAATGAAGCACGAAAATATTAACATTTTATTTTAATAAATACAAAATATATATTATGGACAATGACAAAAACTTAAAACTAAGCCACAAATATATTAAAATTTGTAATTATTTTATTTTAGAAATAAAAAAAGTAAATTTTAAAATAAATTAGCTTAAAATAACATATATCTGCCTAGGATATTAGAAATTCGAGCAAATGCGCATAATAATTTGTGCTTGGATTTCCTATACACTAAGCCCATTGAAAGTGGGCAAACAGGGTATGTTGGCTTTGTGAAAATGTATGTAACGGGCAGAAGCAGAAGTAACAGAACACATAATTTATACGCTCGTTGAGGACAACGAGCGGAGAGCTATACATTTGAATAAGGGATCGATTATTTGTTACAAATAATCAGTAAAAATTTGCACTTTAATGTTGTTTCAATTCAATTATAAAATATTATCTGTAGTTTCATATGAATATTATAATTTTATAATTTGCATTCATTTAATAATAAATATATAACAAATTTTCATTTTCACTTAATTGATGAATGGTAAATATGCAATATAATATTTACTTGATATGCTAAACCTTTGAGGGTTGTTCAACTAAATAGTTGAGTTTCAATGCGAGGTGATATTGAAGTTTTAGTTTTATTTAGTATTTATTTTATTTATTTATTTCTTTTTATAAACCATTATATTGCATACAAGTCAAGTAGCATATTCAGACAAGATACAGGGTATCTCCAAGTCGGCTAACAGCAACTAGAGCTTGCTTTCGTACTTATGCCATGCTTCATGCCGCTTGCTTCTTACGTTTCTGATTTAAAAGTGCAGCAAGTGAAATCGAGCCTTCGCTGTTGGTGGTGTTGATGTGGTTGTGGTCGTGCTGTGGTGCGGTGTGGTGCTGTGGCGCTGTAGTGGCACATGCAGCTAATGGCAGCTACCGCAGTTTTTGGCCGCGGCACAAAATGCGGGCGTTGCTTTCTTATGACAAAAGTTTTGCCCAAAAAAGTATGCTATAAAAATTAATTAATGTAAAATGTGCAACTAATTAGCTAGACAGACAGCCGCTAAAAAAAAAGAAGAGCAAAAAATACTAATAATATTTAAAACAAGAAGAAGAAAGACGCGTGAAGACATCAGCTTAAAGCCAAGCCAAGCCGATCTCTCCAACCACTCACTGGCTCCAGCCAATCCCGCCCAGCAGCCGCTTGGCACTTAACCTCAAAAGTGCAGCGCAACATGACTAAGCCGGCGATTAAACAACAATTGGCTGACAGTTATTTACACAAGTAGCTGTTAGCTGGCTGACGCTCCATATTGATGCGAACTGTTCAATGCGGTCGCTGCAACAGCGACGTCAACTGAGACAGCGACAGCGACAGAGACAGCGACTGCGGCTTATTGCAGACAATTGCGAAACGCAGCGGCTTTGTGATTGGGATTGCCAACTATGCCTGAGCTGGGGTTGTGGATGAGGATTGGGGGATTGGGGGGTTGGGGGGTTTGGGGGGTTGCGAGTTGGGGTTCGACTGCTCGGGTTTGTTTTTTGTTATTGTGTCTGACTGGCAGCCGCTGCTCGATTAAAACACAACAATTTGCTGATTTCTTATTCAGCAGCCCCGTCGAGGAAGCGTCGCCAGCGTCAGAGTCATCGCGCCATCGCCATATTCTGGTTCATCCACAACGTAAACACAGACGAAAAACTGCTAAATCATTGCAATACAAAACCAACAAAAGCCACTGCGTACTCTTCACAAAACTCTCCGCATGCCGTTGCATGAAAGTCCGTGCGCCGCACCATGGCGGAGGCGCTGCCACGTTGCCATGATCTACGCTGCGCAAATATTGAAAATACAATCCGTCTATACGAAGTATTGATATGCCCTGTCTATATATACATTCATCCATACATACACACACACACACACACACACACGCGTACAGATAGAGATGCTGGAGAGTGCTTTTAACAACGGGCTCCGTTGTCTGCTCAATGATTTATTGACGGGCTCGGGACAGAAACTTCAATGTACTCGTATTTTCACCGCATTTAGTTGCAATGCATCCACAGACAATTCTCTTTGTCTCCGAGCCACTCTCTCCGTCTGCCCTCACGGCCGTGCAGCAAGCAAGCAAAAAAAATGAATGAATGAAAACTTAACAGCCCGTTAGCCTGCTCAAGCAAAAACTGCTAGACAACGACCTATCCTATATAGCTCTTACTGATATGCTCATGCTCTCTGGTTTCCTACTAATAATCATTCATATCGTGTCTCAATCGGTAGAGCCCTTCTCTCTCAGTAATTACAGGGCATCGAAACAAAGTAGGAATTCAGCTTTGCAGAGGACATAAGTACAAATATATAACTGCGTCTTGTGGCATTATCCCCCAATCTAACTAACCTAATGTGTCCCCTAAATTCATAATTGTTTCAAGCAAACAACCAACAAAATTAAGCAACAACAAATAAAATTGCTAACAAAGCAGCTCGGCCACCTAACAGACAACCGCAAAACAGAGGCAAAAACCGAAAGTACACTATTAGAAACATTCTTATACTTGTATTTATACTTATACTTATACTTATACTTATTCTTATACTTGTACTTATACTTATACTTATACTTATACTTATACTATACTTATACTTATACTTATACTTAACTTATACTTATACTTATACTTATACTTATACTTATACTTATACTTATACTTATACTTATACTTATACTTATACTTATACTTATACTTATACTTATACTTATACTTATAACTTATACTTATACTTATACTTTATACTTATACTTAACTTATACTTATACTTATACTTATACTTATACTTATACTTATACTTATACTTATACTTATACTTATACTTATACTTATACTTATACTTATACTTATACTTTACTTATACTTATACTTTACTAACTTATACTTATACTTATACTTACATTACTTATACTTATACTTATACTTATACTTATACTTATACTTATACTTATACTTATACTTATACTTATACTTATACTAATGCCTAATGAGCATTGTATTTTCTCTAAGTGTACGCAGTCTTGGCGCATTGAAAAGCCATTTAATTCATTAGCAAAGTGCATTTTCTTGTACCAAATGAGAAATATTTCGGGTTGCAGTCATATGAGTACAGTGCGCCCCTGGTATAAGAGTATGAGGTACACTTAGCGCAACAAATAAATAAATTAGCGTCTAACACTTACGGCAATTGGAAGGGATACAGCTTGGTATTTTACGACAGTGCATACATATGTATATGTATTTCAATGTTTCGGTACTTTTTTGCGATTTGTGGCAAAGGCCTGAAAGCTGGAAACTGAACAAAGGAGCAAAAGTAATAAAGACGTGCTTAAAAATCATTCATTGAATTCGTGACAAAAATACTTTGCGCCCCATGCAAACGGGTGCAGTAATCGAGAGGGGCTTCAAGTTGCAGGTTTGGGTTGGACTTGAGCTTGGGATTGGGGTTTGGACTTAGGGTTGTTGCAGTTCATGTTGGGGTTGAAGTAGGGGTAGTGTTAGGGGTTTGGGGTTGGTGTCTCAAGCTGGGTGCTGATGTCAGTTGAAAAATGCGACTGAGAAAAGACAATATTTGCTTGTCGGCAGCGCAGACACAGGCAATGGCCCAAAATGAAAATGGCCAAGTGGCGCTGGCAAACGAAAAAGTGAAATAAAATGGCAAGCAGAAGAAGAAGAAGAAGGAGAAGATAAAGAAGAAGGAGATGTAGTAGCAGTAGTAGTAGTGGTGGAGGTGAAAGCGGCACAAACTGCGACTGCAGTCGCATTAAATGGCAAACGCGACAGAAATGCTGAAAGAAATGCAAAAACGCAAATGGGAACAGCGACAAGCAGCAGCAGCAGCAGCAGGAGGACAAGAAGAAGAAGGACGACTTCTGCCGATTAGATTTGAGCTGATTTTTTTGTTAGCTTTCTTTTGTGTTTTCTTTTCCTTTTCATTTTGTTTTTATAGTCCATGCCCATTGAAAATGTGTCAGGCGGGTATATAAATTTCGATTTAGTGTAGCCTTTCTTTATTTGACCAAAAACGCCTTTCTATGTGATTTTCATGCAGCGAATTTGTTACGAAATTAACGCTAATTATTATATATTATGTAAGTTAAGGATGCTTCGTAGGCCGCATTCTCCCATGAGGCATTCAAGGGGAGACACAGCCTTTGAGTCTGATGTGACTAAATTATTCAGTATTATATCAAATACGTAATTTCATTGTCGACTGCACATTCTGAATTCTAGAATCTCTAATGTTGTAACTTAACTTAACTTTTATATTCAAACGATAATTTGATATTTAGTCATAATATGCATGTATCTTTCTCTCTTCTCTCTTTCTCCTACTTTCCGACTTTATTTCTTCTCTCACCAATTTTTTTTTTTTCATACTCAGTTGATCTATAGATAGCTTCTTCTCCTCCGCTCTCTCTCCCTTTGTGCTTGTCTTACGTGAGTTTACTAGGTCATCCTTTCGTATCAACTTTTCAGCTACTTTCTTTGTTTCTCTCTTCTCTAGTGTCCCCCTCGCCTTCCCCTTAAATTCACTCTTTCCTCCACATATTCCTTCTTTCTCTGCTTTAATTGCTCCTTGCTCTACTTTATATTGTTTTTTAGTTTTACTTCCTATCCTACTACCCTACTAATCACCCCATGCCTTTCTCCTTCATCTCAATGACTCCATCTGCCTCTGTCTTTATCTCTTCCTCTGTCTATACTCCTCCCATATCTACCTGACTTGCCCACTTCACTTACCGCCTCATTTGCTACTTACAGAGTATCTATTGGTCTATACCTTCTGCTTAAAAATAAATTGTGATGAATGAAATTATATGCAACATGCACTGACCGCAGCCAACTCCTCCTCCTCCTTCACCTCCTCCTCCTCCTCCTACTTTGCCCGGCCAGCGAGTGCGCTCAACTGGGGCCACACAAAAGACATGGCCGGGCCGAAGGCGGCCCAGGTGCCGCTGCATCATTCGGCCGCTCGGACAACCAGTTGGCCAAGCCAAGAGCCAAAATAACAGCGTCTGCCATTTTTGCAGGTCACCGCGCGCATACAAAAGACAAAAGCAAATGCCGACAGTTGGCATAAAAACGCTGAATAGACAGCAGCCCCGCAATGCAAGAGGCTCAGCTCCGGGGGCGGGTGTGGTTGTGTAAGGAAGGGGAAAGGGAGTGGGAGTGGGAGTGGTAGTTGCTATGGCGTTGGATAGCATCGAATCTTTTGTTGAAATTCCGCTGCAAGTGACAAGCATTTTGCGTATGGCAAAGCGTGTAAATTGTTGTCGCTGCTTGCTGAAAACTCCAAGAAATCAACTTGGCTTCGTTTTGCACTCTTCTCACTCTCTCTGACTCTCTGTCTCACTCACTCTCTCTCTCTGTGTATGCTTGTGTGTGTGTGTGACGGTAATTTTGTTAGGACAGTCTGTGCAGCTGTCCTTTTTCGGACAGCTGCAGCTGACCTCAAATTAAGCGCTGACAATTGCAACTTGAAGCCATTGCAGCTGCTTTGCGGCCTTCATTTGGTAGGCACACACATACACAGATACAGAGACACACACACACACACACACACACACATGCGTACATGCTGCACGTTCAGCAGCAGCAGGCTGTGCAAAAATGTGAATCCACACTGAAAACATAATTATAAACACATGTTGCGTCCACACACATACACACACACACACATTTGCCTCTTTCATGGCATTTACACACACACACACACTCACACATGTATGTGGACTTTTGAATTTGGCCATCGTGTATTTTGTTACATGATTCGAATTTCTGAAAAGTTTCTGCTGCTGCCCAGACTTGACCAAACGTTTAGTTATCTGCTTTCAGCCTTTGGCTAGTGTATTGAATTCGAAACTTTATATAAGACAACATGCACACACACACACACACACACACACACACACGCACACACATGGACCTTCAGAGGTCAGTCAATTACTGAGGTATATAGAAATAATAAGCACTAAGCTTACATTTCAAATTCCTTGTTTTGTAAACTTTAAATTGTAACTTTTGTTTATAATTGAAGCACATTTAATTGAACGTAATTGTTAATTAATTAACTGCCATGAGCATACAGTTAATTAACTTAAAAACTTTAATTGATCAAATAAATTTTGGTTTGGGCATTTATTTGCTATTGAAGTTAGCAGCCAATGCAAATGCTTTTGCTTAGTGTTGTTTAATTGAAATAAAACTAATGCTTATTTTTCATTTAAAAATAAAATTGTTAAATAAAATGAATACATGTTAAATAAATCTACTGAAAATAAAATTTATTTCACATATTAAAGAACTCATTGCATGAATCATAAAAACTTCAGCCGCTTTGACATGAAAAAGAAAAAAAAAACAGACCTAAAGCTAACAAGCTTTATGAAGTTATTTAATTTTAATTAAATTATACATATATTTACACATTTTTTAATTGAAGATAAAACGAGTGCATAGTAGCTTTTGTCTTTTTTTTTTAACTTAACTGGCTTGTGTGAACAGATTAATAAACAAAATGATCATTATATTAATTTTAATATAATTTTATTTATAATCTTATTAGATGAAGTTCCACGGCCTACGCAGTTGACATTTCATAAAGTTAAATTTTGTTTAAAAATATGCACATATCTAATGGACTTTTACAATGCATAATTGAAAACTTCATAAAAATCCATTAAATAGCTTAATAGTTATTAAAGAAAACGTGAAGTCATAGTTGCCGTATGCATGTGCACACATACACACACACAATACAAAATGCCTACAAGCCTTAATTCTAATAAGAAATTCTATAAATAGAAACGCAATTGCATTTGCATTGTATTTGCGTCAAAGCAAATAGCGTGGCGTTGTGGAAGAGACGCTGCCCATAATCCGGTGGGGCACAGGTTCGAAACCCAGCAGATTAGATAATTTTATATTAAATATTAATTATAAACTGTTGAATATTTTATATTTTTTTGTATACTCTTTCACTACTATTATTCTTATTTTTTCGAGTTTTTGTATAGAGTTATAGATATTTGCAACAGCAAAGTAATTAACAACAATACTTCACGCACATCCGAATAAATCAATTTTAGTTAGTTGTACTACATAAGTAGGCAATAATTGGATTATTGTACACATATATTATGTCGTAAAACGAATTATACAATGAACAGCTGCGTCCATTGATAGTTAACTTATTTTTGTTGCCTCAAATCTCTTGTTATCCATATTTTATTATTATTATTTTACTTTTTTTCCTTCTGTTATAAAAAACTAATTAATTTCAAATAATTTAAACACGCATTACCGTTGTGATTAATATGCCTAGTCGAGCGGTGTTTGGCGTACAGTAAATACGCTCTAAAAAATCTACATATGGTACCAGTAATATATATCAACATTTTTCTAATACAATTAATTTGTTTTAAAAAAATTTCAAAGATAGCATACAATTTAAATCAAATTCGTAAATTGTAAAGTAAAACAGGTATGCGTGCCCTGAGGCTTCACTGTAGCGCCCAATTGGTCGAAAATGAAATGAAATTTATTAGCGCACTTGACAATTGCAACAAAACGCTGAGCGCACATTTTTCATATTTCAATTCAGACGATTTGTCGATTTTTTTATTAGGTTTCTTTTTTTTCAATTTTTTCTTTCTGGAAATACACTTACCAAACGGGTTGCGATGAGAATTTGCATTTGTTTGGTAACATGTATATTGTTATAATATTGAATTGTATGAGAATAAAGTTTCGATGTGCTAAAGTCAAAATAAGAAAAACTGAAATCTAAATAGAGATCACAATATCAAAAGATGGTTCTTGGTTCGAATCCCGGACCGAGTCAGAGACAATTTTTACATTTGTTTAATATTATTTAATAGAGATCCTAGTTTATTAACACCTGGTTCTTGGTTCAAATCCCAGGCCGAGTAATGAGCAATTTTTGCATTTTACAAGGAAACCTGAGATTCCTTAAAGTAAAACACCAGGTTCTTGGTTCAAACCCAACGAGAATTATTGTATTTATTTTATTTTATTTTATAGAAGGAACTCAAACTTTCCTTTGTGTAAAACACCTGGTTCTTGGTTCGAATCCTGGCCGAGCCAGAGACAATTTTTACATTTATTCAATATTATTTGATAGAGATCCTAGTTTATTAACGCCTGGTTCTTGGTTCAAATCCCAGGCCGAGTAATGGGCAATTTTTGCACTTATTTTATTTTATTTGATAGAGATCCTAATTTATTAACACCTGGTTCTTGGTTCGAATCCGGACCGAGCCAGGGACAATTTTTGTATTTATTTAATTGTATTTTATACAAGGAAACCTGAGATTCCTTAAAGTAAAACTCCAGGTTCGTGGTTCAAACCCAATGAGAATTATTATATTTATTTTATTTTCTTTTATAAAAGGAGCTCAATGTTTCCTTAGTGTAAAACATCTGGTTCTTGGTTCGAATCCTGGCCGGGCCAGAGACAATTTTTACATTTGTTTAATATTATTTGATAGAGATCCTAGTTTATTAACGCCTGGTTCTTGGTTCAAATCCCAGGCCGAGTAATGAGCAATTTTTGCATTTATTAATTGTAATTTATACAAGGAAACCTGAGATTCCTTAAAGTAAAACACCAGGTTCTTGGTTCAAACCCAATGAGAATTGTTGTATTTATTTTATTTTATTTTATTTTATAGAAGGAACTCAAAGTTTCCTTTGTGTAAAATACCTGGTTCTTGGTTCGAGTCCCGGGCCGAGTCAGAGACAATTTTTACATTTATTTAATATTATTTGATAGAGATCCTAATTTCTTAATACCTGGTTCTTGGTTCAAATCCCAGGCCGAGCCACGGGTAATTTTTGCATTTATTTTATTTTATTTGATAGAGATCCTAATTTATTAACACTTGGTTCTTGGTTCGAATCCGGGCCGAGCCAGGGACAATTTTTGTATTTATTTATTTTATTGTATTTTATACAAGGAAGCCTGAGATTCCTTAAAGTAAAACGCCAGGTTTGTGGTTCAAACCCAGTGGCAATTTTTTTTATTTATTTTATTTTATTTTATAAAAAATGCTCAATGTTTCCTTAGTGTAAAACATATGGTTCTTGGTTCGAACCAGGGCCGAGTCAGAGACAATTTTTGCATTTATATAATTTTATTTGATGGAGATCCTAATTTATTAACACTTGGTTCTTGGTTCGAATCCTAGCCGAGCCAGGGACAGTTTTTGTATTTATTTAATTGTATTTTATAGAAGGAACGCAAAATTTCCTTAGTGTAAAGCATCTGGTCCTTGGTTCAAATCCGGGCCGAACCAAAGAAAATGCTTGCATTTATTTTATTTTATTTGATAGAAGGAAATTCCCAATGTACAAATTTGATACTATGTTCGAGCCCAGAACCGAATCAAATATGTTTTTTATTGACATTAGAAAGTATATGGTAAATAAATTTTTTTAAATCATAAAACTTGATAAGAATAGATAAAACGTCGATGTGCTCAGGTCTAAATATTTCCATTCTCTCACACACACTGGTGCTTGCAATGAGCACCCTTTGGAGCTTAGCATTTGCAATGCAATTGCAACAAATGTGCAACGGCTGCAGAGTTACGAATTTGAAGTGTCCACGCCCCCGACATCACTCACCACTTAGCACTGCCACAGTCACTGCCACCCACAGTTGCCCCACTGCTAGTCAGTCCCCCAATGAGCTATTTATCTACAGCGAACGTTTGGCTTATTGCGCCGCATGCTGGACTTATAATCAGGGCCATGAAATATGACAAACAGAGCATCGCGCCAGTTATTACATCGAACGGGCTCAAAATTTTTCATTTATTGTCATGGTAACGGCTCGGCGGGTATTACAAATGGGGCGAAACTACGGGGTTGGGCAATATGACAGGGGGAAGGCAATGAGGCTAAGGAGGACAACAGAGTGGCTCTGATATTGATGTCAAACTGAGCGTTCTTTGCTATAGCGAGTTTATTATATTTAAGCCTCAATAGAGAAAAGTTTATTAGCTAAATTACACTATGCAAGAAATTTGTGGGATTCAAAGAATTATGAATATTTCTTTATTTAAATTTTTAAAATTTTTATTTATCTTATTTTTTTATTATTATCTTAGAGTTTAAAAACATATATCATTTAAAAATATATTTTTTATTATTTTTTTTTTTTTAGTCATTTTCCAAGCCACTTTTAACTCAACTAAAACAACTTTAAATGTTGCAAATGGCAAGAAATTGTTGAAAAAATTGAGAGCAAATTGTTGATGTATAGATAAATAGATGGATGAGAATATCAAGTGGGTATTGTATATGGGAGGCAGCTGACAAACGTGAAATGTTTTTGACATTTCAATTCACTCTAGCTCGCCCTCTCTCTCTCTCTCTCTGTCTCTCTCTGTCTCTCTCTTTCGCTCTCTCTTGCTCTTTCACACTGTGTGTAGATAAAGTCTTGTATTGCTCTTATTTCTTATGCTTCATCGTTGTGGCCTGAATTCGAACTGTAAACTGAAATTGACGTTTGGCTTTTGATTATTACGACCTATCGTTGACTCTAGCTCCGTATCAATCAAAGCCACAATACGACTCTATTGAAGAGAGAGAGAAAAAAAAAAAAGAGAGAGAGAGAGAGAGAGAGAGAGAGAAAGGCGAACTAAATTTGTACAGCATTTGGCTATAAAAATGATTTAATTGGATAGCACTTTTTGGCTAGTGAAATTGTTCCGAATGGTCAATTGGTTGAATGACAGCGTTGACTGATCCATTTGTACCTCGGTTGCCCGCAAATCAATAGAAAATTTATAAACAACCTTTGCTATAGTCATTCAAGTGCCACCCAATTCCAGCTGCCACTTTACAATATGCAAACAAACGAGACACACACACACACCTAGAGCTGGGTGAGAGAGAGAGAGTGAGCTGGAAGATGGATCGACCCACCTGCCGTGTGCATTTGTTATTCATGAGCAGCTATCAACACCAAACAATGTTGGACCAAGCCTTTTGTGTTGATAACAACAACAACAATAGCAACAACAACAACAATAACAACATAGAACTTAGAATTCACTCGTTGCTTGTCCACGTCATAGCTTGATTGTCCAATGGGTTGCCTGACGGTTTCCGCTTGCCAAATGCAAACGGAAATGTCGCAACAAAAAAAAAAAAAAAAAAAGATGGAGAAGAAGAAGAAGAAATGTGTGGGACTAGTAATTCATTGGCTGGGCAAAGGGTTTGCGAGGTACAGCGACGCAGCCGAGTCTGCTGCAACTGCCAACTGCTTTTGTTATGAATGATGATGGAAAATCTGGCAGCAGCATCTCTCAGCAACTGGGCCGCCAAATTTAAAACGAAAAGCCCACGAAATGTAGAAAAAAAAAGCCAAACGATAATAAAAAAAAATAGAAAAAAAAACAAGCAAGTAAGGGTATATTGCAGTGGAGCCTAACCAACGGCCCAATGCGCGCTCAAGGCAGGGTAGTAGGTGAAATGGTATATGGTTTATGGTATACAAGTTATTGGATAGAGTATTTGGCTAAAGAGACTATATAAATAGATGACCTTTATAATATAACGATTTTTAGTTTTTTAGCATAGTCTATCCAATTGTTTTTGTTCTTTCCTTTCAAGAACTCGATCTTGAAAACTTTAAGAGCTAGCAACTTGTACAGATCAAGTTTATTGGGATTTATTGCGGTTTTCATGGACTCCAATAGAAAATATTTATAGGAAACTTACATCTTGACTATAAATAAAAACTTTTCAAAACATTATAGTTTGAGAAATACTTGAAAGAGATTTCCATTGCTGGGAATTCACATAAATTCTTTCCCAGACTCTAGATCATATAACATAAGCAAGGCTTGATTTGCATACAGCTATATAAAAAGATCAACAAAAGAAAGCCAATATAGACTTGTTCGCTCTGTAAGCGAGCATAAAAATGTGGTTGTGGCGATGTGGGTAACGGATGGGGAAGCGGTATAACAAAAGGGTATCCAGCGTAGCGGCGTAATGTGGTGATTCAATTCAGTTTGTGCAATGAGCAGCCGGCAAAACTTTGAAAAATGGTAAGAAAAATGTGGAACGAACAGAAACGGCGGACGTAGCAAGTGCCTGTGGCACACACACACACACACACACACACACATAGAGAGAGAGAGAGAGATGAAGCAGGAGAGGCAGTTCTTCTATTGGTATTGAAATGCAAATGGTCGTTGCCTGCCGAAATTAAATTATGTGGAAGTAATGATAACCCTTCTGCTAAGCGACCGATGCGGCCAACGGCGATTCAATTGCCAGCCACAAGGACAGCAGCTCCTCCTCGTGGCCCAAGCCCACTCCCAGCGCGGAGTCCAGGGCGACGCAACGCCCCTTTTGGCAGCTGTCTTCTGGAGACTGCACTCACGGATGCTAAATTAATTGTAGTAGGTGTGGCATCAGCAGCAGAAGCAGTAGCAGTAGCAGTAGCAGTAGCTCCTGCTAACTGTAATTAATTATCTACTCAAGTATTATAATGAGACAAAAAAAATATGATATAGCACATTGCAAGTTGGAAAGGTGCTCAATATTATGGCAGGCCTCGAGCTCAATATAATTTATGGAAGGCCATAAATAATGCCATAAAAATCAGAAATAGGTCAATTTTCTAGAAGACTTGGTATACCTCTAGTAGTCATCTTATATCTTATATCTTATATCTTACATCTTACATCTTACATCTTACATCTTACATCTTATATCTTATATCTTATATCTTATATCTTATATCTTATATCTTATATCTTATATCTTATATCTTATATCTTATATCTTATATCTTATATCTTATATCTTATATCTTATATCTTATATCTTATATCTTATATCTTATATCTTATATCTTATATCTTATATCTTATATCTTATATCTTATATCTTATATCTTATATCTTATATCTTATATCTTATATCTTATATCTTATATCTTATATCTTATATCTTATATCTTATATCTTATATCTTATATCTTATATCTTATATCTTATATCTTATATCTTATATCTTATATCTTATATCTTATATCTTATATCTTATATCTTATATCTTATATCTTATATCTTATATCTTATATCTTATATCTTATATCTTATATCTTATATCTTATATCTTATATCTTATATCTTATATCTTATATCTTATATCTTATATCTTATATCTTATATCTTATATCTTATATCTTATATCTTATATCTTATATCTTATATCTTATATCTTATATCTTATATCTTATATCTTATATCTTATATCTTATATCTTATATCTTATATCTTATATCTTATATCTTATATCTTATATCTTATATCTTATATCTTATATCTTATATCTTATATCTTATATCTTATATCTTATATCTTATATCTTATATCTTATATCTTATATCTTATATCTTATATCTTATATCTTATCTTATATATCTTATATCTTATATCTTATATCTTATATCTTATATCTTATATCTTATATCTTATATCTTATATCTTATATCTATATCTTATATCTTATATCTTATATCTTATATCTTATATCTTATATCTTATATCTTATATCTATATCTTATATCTTATATCTTATATCTTATATCTTATATCTTTATCTTATATCTTATATCTTATATCTTATATCTTATATCTTATATCTTATATCTTATATCTTATATCTTATATCTTATATCTTATATCTTATATCTTATATCTTATATCTTATATCTTATATCTTATATCTTATATCTTATATCTTATATCTTATATCTTATATCTTATATCTTATATCTTATATCTTATATCTTATATCTTATATCTTATATCTTATATCTTATATTTTATATCTTATATCTTATATCTTATATCTTATATCTTATATCTTATATCTTATATCTTATATCTTATATCTTATATCTTATATCTATATCTTATATCTTATATCTTATATCTTATATCTTATATCTTATATCTTATATCTTAATCTTATATCTTATATCTTATATCTTATATCTTATATCTATATCTTATATCTTATATCTTATATCTTATATCTTATATCTTATATCTTATATCTTATATCTTATATCTTATATCTTATATCTTATATCTTATATCTTATATCTTATATCTTATATCTTATATCTTATATCTTATATCTTATATCTTATATCTTATATCTTATATCTTTTATCTTAGTTCCACTGAAATTAACCTAATTCCAGAGTCCAAATAGACGTGCTGGTCGCTAATGCAAATTTGAAGAAGCGATTGTTTTTTAATTTGTCCAAAAAATAAATGAAGCTACGAATTTGGTATTATTTATTGAAGCGACGCGACAGATAACGAGGTGATTGAATAGAGCAGCAGCAACGTCGCGACGGCAGCTGGAGCAGGAGCGACAGTAGAAACTGAAGCAATAAAGCGCTGTAATCCACTCAAGGCATTTCCGACTAGCAAAAGAAAAAGAAGAGAGGAGAAGAGAGACAGTTTAGGCCGTGCCGCAAGGAAACATTCGGAGTTGAGTTTTGGGATAGAAGGAGTCAAAGCAATGAGGACTGGCCGCCAACAATTCACAAAATTGTTTTCGTGACTTAAATTTTTGCGTTGTGAAGGACGTGTTTGGAAAGCATATGATGTGATTTGCCATCAAATTGAGTTGTCCTCGTTGTGCTAGCTGCCTGTTACAGATTGGCCAAAAGCTGGGGGCAGGCTGATGAAGAAACAGCAGCAGCAGCAGCAGCAGCAGCAGCAGCAACAGCAACAGCAGCAGCAGCAACAGCCCAGGCCACAGCTCGACCGACAGACTGTCACTCAGCTCGGCTAGCTGAAATGCAATTAAATTTAGAAAAATATCAACAGCAGGCAGCTAGTTGGCAGAATAATAGTTTATAGCCATAATAATAGCAAAGTAGCTGCAACGGTCCAACACTCCAAGCGCACACAGCCAGGACATGGGCATGGGTATGGGTCTAAGGATAACTGAGTTGTATGATAAGCAACCAAAGTGCTTTGTGTTGCCTTTAACTAAATAGAAATGCGCCAACTAGCACGTAAACTTGTATGTGTATATATATACTTATGTATATATAGTATGCCCACTTTTATAGCCTTTATTATTGTTGTTGAATAGCTCGTAGCGCCCCATTTTCTAAGATTTACTTAGGCTTAGGCATGCCACCAACTAGGCCTGCCAAGCGAAACTGAAACTGAATGCTGCAAACTGGGAAGCTGTTAAAAGTCTTGAGTAAATTCTCTATTTTACTGTGCGACTCTATGTGTGTGTGTGCTCTGAGATACATTTTGTACAACAACTAAATTACACTATGCAAATATTTGCCTTACATACGTATTTAGACAAATGTATGTATATATGTATGTATATATATATCACTCTGAATACATATGTATATACGTCTTTCTGTATGCATCTTCCATATAACTTATCTTATGGACGACAATTGAAAGCAACACAAAGCAAAGACTCACAAAACAATTGCCAAAGCACTTTATGTCCTTTGCTTGTGGGCCAACAAATGCTCATGGCCCATAGCAGCAGCATTTCGAGTTGGCCAAGTATTTGTCTGTGCATAGCTAGCATACAATTGCATATATGTCTATCTGCATATATATATTTATATATATTTATATTTATATAATAGAAGAAAGCTGCACGTATCGAATGGCAAATACTCTTGTCTATCTAGTCTGAGTTCTGTCAGAGAGCTTTAACTACGACTGGAGCTTTCATAAAGCTTTACAAAAAAATCTTCATAAATTTATAAATTAAAAAGTTATCAATTTTTGGGGAAAATACAAAATTCCGCTAGATTCGAGCTCGAATATTTAAGAAAAATAAAAATAGAATATGTTTTAAAAAATAAAAGTCCTCGGCGGGATTCGAACCTACACTCTCCTTATCCTTGTACAACTTTCATCGCACTTACTATCAAGGCCACTGCCCTAAACCTAATCATGGTAGCTAAGACCACATAATAACTACTGCTAAAGCGCTTTCAGACAAAACTAAAGTATTAACTGAAAAATCGCCCAACTGCAACGTTCTCACTTGTTTTTATTAAGTACTATTTGAACTTGAAAACTTCTATTCTATTTGCCACAAACTATATAAAGAATGAATTAAGCATTTCCAGGCTGCTTAATCACTGGTCAGATCAATCTTCTGTGAGTATGAGAGTTTTGAACGCAGCTCCTCAGATTCTTAAAGCTCTTAAGGAGATCATACATTGGGAATGAGAGAACGTTTCATCAAAAATTCTTTATATATATTTATGTGTGTTATACATACATAAGACATCTCATACGCTTCATACTAGGATAGTCATAATACCCTACAATAGAGCATGCAAAGCTTTTGCCACTGTGTACCTTTAACTCTGTGTGTGCTTGCACAAAGGTGTAATAAAAACATACAGTACCTTCTGTGCACTGCATTTATTTAGATTTAAAAGCTCTTAAATATCTTGCTGAAGTCTGATAAATCTACAAAATATTTTGATCAATTTTTATAGACTTGATAAATATATGCCAAATAATAGATAGATGCAATTCGAATAGATTGCGAATATATTTATGTAGACATATATATGTATATGAATCTTTAAAAATGCTTTATTTCATTATATATGTGCATACAAACATATACACAATTTATATTCGCTCAACTCAATGAGTGCTGCTGCACTTGATCGTATTCAATTGTCTCTGGGTGTGTGCGAGTGCGCGTGCAACTTGCGCGCTCTGTGAGCGAAATAAATACAATAACAACAACAACAACAAAACTGGTTCTGCTGGCTGGTCTCACACAAATTGACGTAATCGCAGCAAGCTGTGAGCTCAAGCACAATTGCCAAAGCACTTATAATTCCCAACTCATTATTTGACATAGACTTTCTACAAATATAACATTTTTCTCTCAGGCAGCCGGGCGGTCGAGTGTCCCACAGCACTAGACGGTTGTTCACATGCCCGAGAATCATTGTGAAGCAAGCACACTCTACACACAATTTCACTTTACTTTACATATTCTTCAAAATTATTAAGAATATGGAGAGGAAAAACTACCAAACTCAAAAAAATATCTATACCCCCTACGCAACCAGTATATGATTGAAAGGAACGTACGAATATATAAAACCACATACAACACACACTCACATTCATTATGATTAAGAAGAAAATGTGTTTAAGGATTAAGTTGAAAGTGAAGAAGAACAGTATATAGTATAGAAGAACTACATTTAGGAGGAGAGTATATGCCAAGAAAAGTCGCCTGGCCTAATATATATGAATATGAAAATTGAATGCAATGCATACACACCAGGAAAAAACACAACCTTACTATGATACTAAGAAATATCGTAAATACTAAGAAATCATCAAACAAGGAGAAAATCGACAAAAAAATTGTAGAGATATCATCAGGACGAGAAAGAAAATTGCCCACTTGTCAACCGGGAGAGTAAAAAAAAAAAAACAAAACAAAAAAAAAAAAAACCAAATTAAAATGCTGTGAGGATACGCCGAATGGAGGAAAAATTGAACATTAACTACTCCATTCGGTAAAATGACCGCTTTTTTTTATTTTTATTTTTTTTTTAATAATTTAATTTTTTGTAATTATTTATCGCTTTTTTTCCATTATATTACTTTATTTTAGTGTTTTGATATATATTTTTATTTTTATAATTTTATTCATATTTATTTAACGCTTTCCTTATTTTATTTTATCTTTTATCTATTTTATTTTTATTAATATTTTTTTTTTATTTAATTTAATTTATTTATATATGTATAAATATATATTTTTTTTAAGGAAAGAAGCCCTTTAAATGTCCATTAGGTAATGTGACCGCTCTTTTTATTATTATTTTCTATTTGTATTTATTTTTGTTTTTGTTAAAGGAAAGAAAATACGCAACCCTCAGAGCTCTTTAGTTTAAACTAATTGCTAAAACGATTAAGCAGCAGCGCGTGTGACGATGACTACTTATAATCATCAGCTTGCTTAAGTAGCAAATGGCACAGAGATACTTTTATGCGTCTGTATATACATATATACATATATACATATGTATATATAGCAAAGAACCACAAAATTAGATATGTGTTAACAACTCCACAGCCCCAACTCAAATCCTAACCCAAGGCCAAAAACTAGATGACGGATTTCGAAGACCAAGAGAAGAGAATGCTTCAAAACAATTAATTATACATTTTTGGTGCCAAGGCGAGAGTGGCAGCAAAACACAGACATTTAAATAACTCTGCAAACATATATATATATATATATATATATATACAGGCACACACATACATGCAAGCATTACTATGAAGAGCGAGCAAAAACAAACAGTGAAAATGGATTTCCATTTAAGGCGGCATGTTGAGCACATTGTTTTTATTAAGTGTCGCATGATATACTTATGCTTGTATGTGTGTGAGTGTGTGTGTGTGTGACACATAAACACTTCAAGTGGCAACATGGCGTGCAACTAATCCGCTGCCCAAAAAATATGTTACAAGTGGCCATAAGCAGCCAAAATGGAGCGAACGAACGAGAGTGGGCGGATGAGCGGATGGTCGAATGGATGGTCGAACGAAGCTGGTCCACGGGTCAAGCAAAGTCCCTCGAAAGCCAGCCGACCAGCTGCACAGTGGTCAGCAAACAATTATCACTGAAATGAAGTTAAATGAAATGAAATGCATGGGCAGACATGAATAGAGATTTCGAAAGATTTGAATAAATATACATATATACCAATTCTAAAAAAATATATAAAAAATAAATTAAACTAAAAAAAAATAATATATAATATAAATATAATATAATATAAAATACAATAATATATTTTACTATATTAACTTAAAGTAAAAGTATATATATGATATAAAAAATCAATTAAATATTATGCAATTTAGCTCCACTGTGTCCACTGCCGCAGTGGGGCAAACAAACATATCGTCATCATGAAAACAGACATCGTATGAATAGCATATGACGAAGGCAAACTGAATGCTACACTGCAAGAAAAGTTCGACTTAATAGTCATTTAAAGCAGTCCACTTAACAAGGCAACGTAGACAAAGTCCAACTAAGAGTTCCTCAAGTTCTTTGCCAAATAAACTTAATAAGCATTCAAATAATCATTCAACTCACTCAATTCTGTCAGTGCTATAGCTAGAGCGTGAGAGAGCGAGGGAAAGGGAGAGCGATAGAGGTGTGAGAGTGGTTTAGAGCAGGTCACATAATGCGCGCTAAATACATAGTTTGAAAATAGTTGTAAACCCTTTCATCAAGAGCAACTGCTGGCCCCGTCTCGTCCCGCCCCCAAATCCCAATTTCGTTTATCCAAGCTGACAAAAACCCATGGGAACTCGACTCGTCGTGGCTTTACAGCCAAAACAAAACGCAGCGAGTGGAAGTGGATGGGAGAGGGAGTTGGGGAGAGTTGAGTGCGGGCGGCACGGCACGGTTAGCTGTCAGTTTTGGTTTTTGTTTCATTTTTGATAGTCGTATGACCTTTTTTGGCATATTTGCAGTAACATTTTGTCAGTGGCGTAACTGCCATTCCACCAGAGCCATTTCGTCAGCAGAGCCACAGACCCAGCAGCCAACAGCCAACAGCAGGGGCCAAGTGTGAAGGGCGGCTCAGATCCAGGCCCAGGCAGAGAGCTGCCCTCGCTACGACTCTCTGCTGCAGCGCTGATAAAAGGCGACTTGAGCATAGGACCACAGACATAGGCACACACACACACACACACACACACACTGCATGTGTGTGTGAATAGCTGTCGAAATGAATGTTGCAACTAACTAAATGAATAAATGAAAATTAGTAGAAAAAGGCTTTTGTTGTTCATCAAATGCATGTGCATAACTATATACATACATACACACAGACACACAGACATACATACATACATATTCATATATGTACATATGTATGTTGTATATTTGTACACTTTTGTTTATGGCTTTGTAGATCTAAGCCCTGTTGTGCATCACACGTCACAAATATGTCATATGGACTCATATAGACTCTATGGCTACATATTTATGTATATTAATTGCGTCAACTTCTCTGCATTGGCTCAGGCTTTTGGCTGGCATAAATGGAAAATCAGCTTACTAAACTAAGCTTTGATTAGAAATTAATGAGAAGTGCTCTTGTCTTAGTTTCTGCTCCGTCTTGCTGTGAATGGGGGAGGTGAGAATTAAAATCTGTTGCATTTAAATTTGCTCAATACGAACAAGTTGCTGAAACGAATTGTGTTCGTTAAACGAGAGTCCACTGTAATTATATATTGACTTCCACTCTAAGTTTTCTTTTTACGATTTCCCTGTATTGTTTGGGCTTCGCTTCCTTTTGGCTGTTCTTTCTCGTTTCAAGTTCCTTTTGTGACTTGCTCTGTCAGACTACAAATTTCTGGCCTCACTAATTTCGTTTCGTTTATCGAAATCATAGCGACCCTATGTAAAGGAATCAAGTAGCTCTCTCGCTCCAACTTAACAATAGACTGGATCACGTTGAGCAACAGCTATAGTTCTCTCTCTCTCTCTCTCTCTCTCTCTCTCTCTCTTCGTGTCAATACAGCTTTCAATTGTCATTAAAATGCTAACTCATTCGAATAATACGAAGCTGTCAGTCTCTCTTAAATACCACTAAAGTAGAAAATTACGACCCAGTAAAGGTAACAGTACATACATATATTATGAATTAAAAGTATCCGGAAAGTATACATGAATATAAATAATATAAATGTCCTCTAATATACATATACTCCGATATACATAATTATTGTCATCGTCTTTTCCAGTGATCGAAGGCCTTCTCATCGTCGCCGACCGGAATGGCCAACAGCTTACGTTTCGAATTATGTTTTATAATAAAGCTCTAAGACCACTAAATTACAAGTTAAATATAATAATTTTGTGGTCAATATTAGTTAATGGAAACCCATTTCAATCGATTAATGAATCCAAATATTTGAGCTCTCTTTTTTTTAGTCTGTTCAAAAATCGTTAAACAATTATTTAAAGCTATCGCAGTGCTTGGCTTATTTCAGCGCCGATCCATCTAGGCAATGGGCCACACTCCCGGTAGCTACGATTTTTTTTTATTTTTTTGGGCCAAGCATACATAAATATTATCGTATAATTCGCGGGTTGACGGGTTAACGGGGTGCAGGGAGGGTTAGGAAGGGTGGAGACAGGGGGAGTGGCGAGGGGCGAGGGGCGAGGGGCGAGGGACGGCTGTGTGACGCATTGAAGCGAACGCATATCTATCATTAATATCGCTGCAGTCAGCTGCTGTTGTGCTACGAAAAAGGCTGCTGCAAAAAATATATACTTCACACACACACACGAGTCATGAATGCCAATACACACACACACACACATACACGCTGGCATTGTGTGGCCTCCTCTCTAGCTCAGCGCTCGCTGAGGTTTACTGCAGCAGCGGCAGCAGCAGAGGCAGAGGCAGAGGCAGCAACGCTACTGACTGCTGAACTACTGCCAACTGCAATTAATCATTTTTCTATCATTTTCAGATTTTTTATACATACAAACAGCCGGTGCCACTGCAACTGTGTGTATGTGTGTGTGTGTGTGAGTGTGTGTGTTGTGCATAAGTATGTGCATATGCATGCATTGCTATATATGTATGTATGTGTGTATGTGCATGTGACTGGTAAGTTATGATTTTTTCTCAATTGCCGTTTTTTACTCATTCATACCCTAAACCTATGGAGCATATGCAGACAGAAGTACTTTCGACTATAAGTATGAACATATTTGTATAAAAAATATATACATTTATTAATATACATGTATATGATATAATATATACATACCTTGAAACTGTGTCACTAATCCGTGAAGCCTCAGGCTGACGCCGACTCTAAGGCTTGAGTCTGCGTGTCAGACTGAGTCTGAGACTGAGGCTTGGGCCTGAGATTGATTGAAGCTAAATCTTAAGTGTTAGACTAAGGCCTGAGTCTGAAACCTGAGTATGAGGCCTAAGGCTGACGCCTGAGTCTGAGTCTGAGGCTGAGCGTGAGCAACGAATCTGAGGCTGCTTAAAGCTGAGGCCTGAGAACGAAACCTGATGCAGAAGTTGAGACTGATGCTGAGTCTGAGGCCTTAGACTGAGCCCTGAGACGCAGGGCTGACGCTCAAATCTAGGCTGAGAATTAAGGCTGACTGAGACCTGAGTCTGTGGCTAAGCATTGGGACTGCTGTTGAGGCTGAGCGAGAAACTTGAATCTGAAGCTGAGACTGGGGTTCCAGAGAGCTTCATCTCAGACTCAGAGCTCAGTCTCAGGTCTAAGTCTCTGACTCAGCCTCACACACAGACTCATGCCTAAGTCTCAGCGTCAGGCTTTAAACTCAGTCTCAATCAATGTCAGGCGTCAAGCTCAGCCTCTGACTCCAACCTTACACTCAGCCGCAGACCTCAAACTCACGCTTCAGGCTCAAGCCTCAGCGTCTGCCTCAGGCCTGAGCCTCAATAAACCTCAGAGGCTGACACTGAGACTAAGGCCTAAGTCTAACTGTGATGCTGAGTCTGAAGCCTGAGTCTGACATTGATTGAGACTGAGTTTAAAGCCTGAGTCTAAAGCCTGAGTCTAAGGCCTGGCTGAGCATGAGATCTGAAGCTGCGGCCTCAGTCTTAGCTTCAGATTCACTCTGAGACTGAGTGAGACAGTGGTCTGGAGTCTCACTCACTAAAAAACAAAATCTCCTTTATAAATCACTTCAGTCATAAGAGAGCATTTTCCGAGTCATTGGCAAATAACGAGGAACTCAACAGCCCCAAAAGACTCTTTGTCAGATTATATTCTATGAAATTGTTAGCAATTAGTAGATCAATAAATGAACTGCCTCTAAGACACCAAGTGAGAGTTTTTGCATGCATACACGCATATGTACATATTCATGTATGTGTGCATACAGCTATGCATGCATATGCGAGGTCGGTTCAAAAAGTAATACGAATTTTGCATCTTTCATTTGCAATTTGCCAACAAAATCATGTTGTATGCTGAATTGATTTTTGGCAAGTGGCAATCATTAAATAAAACAAAAAATCTACATAAAATGTGTTGTGAGTTTAACTATGCCAGAGATACGCTAAGCATCAGTTCTGACTCTAACGTTTAGCCAAAATTTAATGAACAAACCCAAAGCTACGATTGCAGATCTAAAGACGGCATTGAAGTAGGAGCTGAAGTAGTTAACAAAAAGTTATATGATATATGATATATATGATACATATTTTTGTAGAATATGATATATATGATATATATATATAATATTTATGATATTATGATGATTATGATATAAACATTTTTGAGAATTTTTTCATTTTACTTAAGAAACATAAACTAAAAATAAAAAAATAAATGTAAATAAATTTAAATTTAATTATCATTTAATTAAAACTTAGATTTATATAACATGTACTTACGAAAACAATAACTAGAAAAAAAAAAAATAATAATAATAAAAAAAGTAAATTTAAGAAAAAATTTATTTAAACTCTTCAAAGTCTGCTATACTTTTCAAACCGACCGACATATGCATGTGTCTTCGTGTGTGAGCGCTTTAAATGACATCCTAGCTAGCAGCCAGGCAAAACGATTTCTAATGGCGTCTTCACTTAGATTAGGTCAATTGGTAGATGCTGTGAGCACTCGATGCACAGTGGTTGCGCCCATAGGCCAAAAATCAAAAAATCCATCTCCAGCAATTTGGACAAAACATACATGAATTGTCTCTTAAATGTCCACACTTCTTGATGGCAAACCGCTTTTTTCAAGATTTGCAACGGTACTTTCTAAAAATAGCATTGAAGTCATGAAAACGTATTCATTCTTGCGCAGCTGCAGCGCTCAGTAAGAATTTTACAAATCATAATTGCAATTCAAAGTGGTCAAGCATCAGTTTAAGTGTTCCAATTTTCATTCTTAAGCATGCATTTTAAAGTTGAAGGTAATTACTTTTATTCCTAATTTAAATAATTAGCCAACTCATCAAATTGTTTATGTAATGTTAATTTATTTGAGTCAATCTTTTTTATGTGTTTTGTGACCGTATTTTTAATGTTTAGGTAGACTTTTAGTTATGATCCCACAAGATGCCACGAATGACTTATACCTCGTTGTAATTGTCTGTGTTTTAAGGTAATAAAAATGTTTAGTTTAGCTGCCGAAATTTGCCCATGTGTGTGTAAACGTGAAAAAAGTGATGACATGTCGTTGCAACGCCTTACATATTTCAAGGTCAGCGTTGCCCTACGCAACATCTGTTTGGCGAATTGTGCTGTTATTATTGTTCTGTCTTCTTCGATTGTGGCTTGTCTGATTTAGAAAATCATTCATGGTTTTATTAATTAATTATTTTTATTTGATTTTGATTCTGGCAGACAATTTGTATAAGTGTGTTTTTGCACGCCTATATATTTTTGACCTTTGATGCACAGAAAATGGAACCAATGCAGAAAAATTAAAGACTTCGACTGAAATTATACATGGAGAAGTTATGAAGAATGACTATATTAGCGATCTGGGTGATTTGTCTGAAGAATTAAAAAATGTAGAGCGACATACTAGAAAAATGTCACGAACTGCAACATTAATAACTGATTTATTATTTATTGCTAGAATTTTTTTTGTTTTTTATTTATTTGTTTTCGTTTTAATAAACTTATATTTCATTCTTAGTAATTTTTTTCTTGAATTATATTGATTTTTAATTTTTTTTTTTATTTTTGTCTTTCTAAAAAAATGTTTGTAGGGCGTACAATGGACGAACCACGCCCCTTTTGTTTAAAATTTAGTTCTTAATGCCTTATTATAAAATAAAAAATATTTCAACTCGATATCTCAACTGGAACTATTTTTGGCCGCTCTCTCCATACAAGCGCAACCACTGTGCGATGCGACCAAACGAAAAAAGCAGAGAGTAAAAATCATTCATTTTACATACACACACATGGATGTATGCAAGCATGTATGTGTGTGCATATGCACAGCTATCTGGTCAGAAAGCCAAAGACGCAAACTTTTCGATGGCCATTGATGGTGATACGTCCGGACGTGGTGCACTGTGGCCGAGCTGCGAGCCGGGCTAGATGAATGGCGCAAATTTCCAGGTGCGGTTTGCGGACAAAACGCCCGAGACCAACTGCCCCAAAGCCGCTCTGCCCCTCGCGCCATGCTAACTGCTAACAAGCTGAGAGCTGGAGCAGCGACGACGAGCCATGGGAACAGTTCAGGCCAGTTCCGGTTGGGTTTAAGTGTTTTATGAACTCGTTTCAATGAAGTCATACAAAGTGCGTGAGACAGAGAGATATATACATATACATATGTATATAATATGTATAAATACATGTGCATATATATGTATATATAGTTATGTACATGCGTATAGTTGCAGGTGACATGTGGCAACAGAAACCATGTCTCTGACTTGGCTCTGCTGACCTGCCCGTCGTCTGGGGCATTGAAGCTTTTAATTTGATTTTCGTTCAAGTGCGGTTTTCCAACCAATCCATAGCCAGCTCTCTCTCCCACTCTTCCACACTCTCCCTCTCCCTCTCACTGTGTAGGTGTCTATATCATTGCGTATGTTAGTTCGAAACTCAATTCAGCTTTGTCGGTTGCATTGAACTTGAGTTGCCACCTCCTGCTCGGGCTCCTTTGCCTGCTCCGCCTCCACCGTCTCCTGCTCCCCCTCCGCCTCCTCTGACCAGCCGCATGTTGCGCTCTAATGAGCAACACACATCTTAATTACGGCAAATCCAAAATATCTACAAGAAAAACGATTGAAAAAGAGGAGAGAGTATTGAACTGTTAACTCCTCAAGCACTTGATAAGCAATTTCGAGTTACTTTGATGTCCGCCTCTCTATGCGATTTTCATTAGTTGAAATGTAATATTGTATCCCTCTATATTAATAAAGCTTTTGCTCAATGAAATATTTGTTTTTTGTTTTTTAATCTCAATTTAATTGAATTGCATTATAAAATATAAATTGTGCAGTTTGCATTATCAGCTCGACAAATACGCAAATCCAGCCAGGTGTGAAAGTGGATAAACATATCCATGAAATAACACATAAGCACGTAATCGATAGAAGCCTGAATAAATAATAACAAATTTGCCATCTTTAGTTAATAAATGCTATAGGGTTAAGAGGCATGACTAGCAGATACCCTGTAATAGTGCATATGGAAAATATAAAATATTGAAAGATCCATTTTATTTTCCATTTTAATCCTAATAGATATAGCTTACTCATTATACTGTTACATACGCTAGCCAGCAAACAGTATACCCCATTTTCCCAATCCTCTTTTTTCAATAGCTTCACGTTCAACGTGTAGAAACCGCAAACGCTTCGCAATTGTCGACCATTTGCGAAGGGCCTCAGCATGCGGCTGCTTCGTCAGGTGTTGGCTAACTGGAGGCGCCGTGGCGCACAAATGGGACGCATTGGACAGCTGCAGCGACACATGAGAGAGCCGACAGCTGTGGATGGGCCCGCATCGAGTGTGGGCTGGCGCAGCATATTGGCGTTAAATACGGACGAATTTTGCCGCAATACGAGCATACACGGCCTCAAGTACATCAACAGTCGCAAGCTGCACACGGCGGACAGGTGAGGGCCTCAAAGCCAATTGGCAATAAGAAAACAGAAAAAAAGATGCAGAAGAGGCAGATAAAGGTAGACAATGAGATAAATGTAGATTCTTCTTCGGGCTCGCTCTGCTGGCGGTGCTGGGCTGTGCTGGCTTCCTAATGCAAGACGCCTTTGTCAAGTGGAACACGACACCCGTGATAGTGGGCATCAATCCGGAACCGACGTACATTACCAAGGAACCCTTTCCGGCACTCACCATTTGCAATCTCAACCAGGCATTGGCCTCTCAGGCCGCTCAGTTGCCGGACGACTCCTCGCACTTCGCCATGCTCCAAGTTCTGTGCCATCGTGAGCCGCGCAAACAACTCAGTCGCGGCAATAACAACTGGGAGCAGCTGATTAGCAATGTGAGTCCCTTCACTACTCGCATGCGAGTTGAACTCATTGTCTCGTTCCCACTAGATCTCACAGACATGCAGCTCTATGGTCATTGGCTGTCGCTTCGGCGCCGTCGACTATCACTGCGAGCGCATGTTCCAGCCGATCATCACCGACGAGGGTCTCTGCTGTGTCTTCAACATGCTCCATCCACGCTTCATGTACAAGCACAAGTAAGAGTAATAAGAAACCCTCTCTCTTTCCTGCTCTTCTCACAAAAATAATGGTAACGAAAAGAGAGCTACAAACTTGCACACATATGCTCCTAAATAACAGTTGACCGTCTTATTATTTGCGCTCACATCATACTCACTCGCTCACACTCTCGCGCAGAAGCAGGAGACATCTGTTTGTTTCGTTTTTTGTTTTTGTTTTCAGTTTACGACGCTCACAGCAATGAGACTCAATAAGTGCGCAAATAACTTAAAAAGCCAATGCAAACGGCATTCACATGCACATGAACATACATACATACATATGTATGTACTATGTATGTACACACTTTAACTCCGAATATAATTGCTGTGTTTAGCGAAGACAGCTCTCGCATATGTACATACATATGTATGTACACGTATGTACATATGTATGTACATACATATTTACACAGAAGACTCTTTGCTTCATTCAACTCAACAGCCATAAGCAGAGCAAAAAAACAACAACAGACAAACGCTTATGAGCCGATCGCAAAGGAACTCATGAAAGAACCGTTACGATCGTCTGCTCTCTGAGTCTTTACACAGAGTGTGAGTGAAAGAGAGTTAGTTGCAGGCTTCGTGCAACGGTAAACAGTTATCTGCGAGCTAGTATATAAATATAGGTACCTGCGCATTTTTTTCAGTGTGCCGTTGACGCTGCGCAACTGGAGTGTGTCGAGGGGCTATCGGGCAGTCGACTGGCATGCGGAGCTCGGCTACAGTCGCAGTCTGAGGAATGACTATTATCCGCGCGCATCGCTGGGCACCGGCGAGTCGCTGGGCATGTCGCTGATGCTGAACGTTGAGGCCGATGCATATTACTGTTCGTCCAGCAACAGCATTGGCTTCAAAATCGCGCTGCACAGTCCCAACGAGTCGCCCAATGTGCGTGAGACGGGCGTGCTGCTATCGCCCGGACTAGAGACAAAGATGCGCATCGAGCCGGCGAAACTCATGACGGAGCTGAGCCTGAGGCATGTGCATCGCCGTTATAGGCACTGCTTGTTCCAGAACGAAGGCAATCTCAGCTACTTTGCGCACTATACGCAGCGCAACTGCGAAATGGAGTGCATGTCGCGGCTGCTGTTGCAGCGCTGCGGCTGCGTAGCCTTCTATATGCCGCGCATTAATGGCAACGATACCGTCTGCAGCATCCGGGAGGCGCAGTGCGTGGAGAGCGTGCGGCTCCACACGATTGGGCTTGCTGTCGAGTCCTGCCTGGATAACTGTTTGCCCAGCTGCTTCGATCTCAACTACCAGACGATCACCTATGCCACCAAAATCTCCTACAACGACTTCCGGCATGCCAATGTCCACATGCGCAACCTCAGCCAGGAGTACGTGGAACAAAACATAGCCGTTGTTAATCTGTACTACAAGGAGCACACGTTCCGTGCCAGCAAGCAGACCGAGTTCATCGGCATATCCGATTTTTTGTGTACGTAAATGCAGGCAAAGCAAGTTTATGAGTTTCGGCTGGCCGACTATGAAATACCCTTGCTAATTGATATGGGACCTATAGTATAGGTATTCAAGATCCTTGCCAATTGAGATGGGGCATGTAATATATATATACATATGTATATGAATATTATAATATTCTTGATGACTGATCCATCCATCCTCTCTATCTAGCTCTTTCTGTTTTCTTTCTCTTTCATATTTATGTACATTATATATACATATGTATACCATATATGTAGATCGTAGACAACGGATTTCTCTTTTATATCTACATAAGTATTCTTTATATGGTTTCGATATCTAAGATCTTCGATGCGATGATAAAATCCTTACTGATCCTTACTGATTGAAATGGGTTATATAGCATTTATATATTTATATGAAAGAAATCCGATATACAAGATATTTAAAACTATTAAATTATTATATATGAGAAAGATCCGATATCCAAGATATTCAAGGCTTTAATAAAGAGTATAGAAATAATTCCATATCAGTCTGACCATGTTTACGTATGTCAAAGTTTAATAAACCCCCAAATCCCTACGATTCAAATAGAATAAGATATTTAGCCTCGTTAATTCTCTTCTAAGCTACCCCATGTAAAGGATATATCAAAGCAAGGGTATACAGAACAGAGCTTTCAAATGTGAAAAAAAAACTTAAACCACAATTGAGATTTCCTCTATATATTTTTTTTGTCTGCCTTTACAGCCAACGTTGGCGGTTTAATGGGCCTGTTCCTGGGCTTCAGTTTTCTGTCGATAGCCGAATGCGTGTATTTCGCCCTCATACGTCCGTGCCGCATTTGTGCACAGTTACGGCAACAGCGCTCGGTATCGGCACTAGAGCTGGGCAGAGGCAGAGCGACACCGCCAGTTGTAGTTCCAATTAAAAGAACCAAAACGCACCTAAGTGCGATGTATCCACAGCAGCAATGGCAGCGACAGAGGCAGAGGCAGAGGCAGAGACAGCGACAGAGGCAGAGTGAGCAGCAGCAGCAAAGCCTTTCGGCAGCCAACTGGTTCAGAACGGAGCTGGGCGAGCAATACAGTTTGGCTTAAAATTCTACATTAAATTTAGGTACAGCATTTCATATATATAAATATATATTTATATTTTTATTTATAATATATCCCAGTATTTGGTAACTATATCATATTGGGGTAGCGCCAAGCTTGTGGGCCGTTCGTAGGCCAACATAAATTGTTTCGCTTCCTTTTTCACTTCATCATTGAAAATCTAAAATAGGCAAAGAGCACAAAATTAAATCAATATATAAATAAATATATATCTTAAGTATAAAGAGAACTATACTAACATCGCTCTCTTTAATTTCCAGCAGCGTCGATAGATCAAATTCATTCATGGGCAAACTTTTTGAAATAAATCTGGCTGCATTGGCCACCTCGGGCACTGCGTGCTTCTGCAGCAGCACCAACTCCCAGAGTGAGCTTTGGAATGCGCCCGATTTGACCGGATCCAGTTCTGTTTCATCATAGGGATCCGCAATTTCAACAGCTGCAATTACACATATGCATATATATCAGAATACAATTCAATTTAAATTTGATTAGGCTTACCGCTTTCCGCGCCCGTTGCACAAATGAGACGCTTTAGGCCGGTGTGACGCAGCAATAGATTGCAAATGAATCGTATCATTATAATGGCATCCTCTGTGGGACTCTTAAGGGCGAGTCTAGCCAAACGCTTGACAAAAGCAGCCACCAGATTTTCCGGCAAATGTGTTGAGGTCAGAAATATGTCGGCCAAATAAAACAGACGCGATTTATACTTATTGTAGAATATGCGTGGATAAAACATATTATAGAGCTTCTGATAGACATCTGGATATGTGATGTTTTGCTTCTGCATCAGGGTAAAGATGCCTTGCAAGGCCAGCAGGGCAATGGGTCCATCTGTGAAGATAGAAATTTGTATGAAATTATATTTGCATTTAAATAGTCATTCCTTAACCAACCAAACTGATGCAGTGAGTCCATGAGAAAGTCTGTTAGCAAAATGGGCCGCTCCAGGTGTGGCAAAATGCGTTCGAGGAGTACCACGAGTACCTGGCGATGCACCTTCTCGTCCATGCCATTGCACGACGCAATTATGACGTTCCAAGTCTTATTTAGAAACTTGCGTGTTAGGTCGTAATCAAAGCTGGACTCTGGTCCAATATGGAATTGTTTGGCATTCAGCACAGTCTTGCCCAAGTCCAGCAATTCGATAATTGACAAAAAGTTAAATGCCAAATTCGGCGTGTCGACAAAACTTTTTGGAGCCAGCTGGGGCAACAGTTTATATGTCAACTGCAGCACGTCCAGGCAGGGAGTGAATTTGGCGAATTCCGCCAGAGCTGCGGTGGGCGTGGTCTCCGCCTTGATCAGCGCCTCGAGAATGCTGCGCAGCCCTGCAACATTCCAGGAATTGGATTTCCTTTGCTTGGCCTCGGCTGCTATCAGCTTCATGCACACCTTGAGCGCAACGCCAGCTTCCTCCTTGGAGGCGCTGGTAAATTTGGAAAGCAGTAAGGACCAAGCTTTATTGTAGTGAATTTGACATTTTGCATTGAGCTGCGGTGCCTTCTTCACCTTAGCTTTGAACTTATCCTTATTATTCTTCACAGGCAAAATGAGTTTGCGCTTAAGCAGATTCCTAAAGATCACCTCGTACACGTGCATCACACCAACGGCATTGTGGTCGGGATCTTTCTGCAAAGTTATCAAATTATTTACTGTTTATTTTTGCACTCAATTACCCATAATTGACTTACCAAGAGATTAACAATTTGCTGTAGAGCTTTTGTGTCCGTAGTGCTGGAATTTAAGAAATCATTGGCCATTTGCTGTAGATCGGCTGGCACATTTGCACGCGTAGCAGCCAGCTCGCCGGTCTGTTTATTGCCCGACTTCTTTGCTAAACTTTGTTGTTTCATGCTGCGCCAGTTACCATTCGGTCTTATATACAAAATAATGAAAATAATAATAAAACGTGCGCGCAGCTGCAATGCTGCCAACTTGTTAAACTATTTACGCTGAATTTGTCTATAATTAGTACATTTCTGACCCTCAGCTCAGCACATGTGTGCGTATGTATGTACATACATATGTACGCCTGGATATCCACTCCAAGCTGTTATTTTAGCTAAAATTGTGTATAATCAATTGATTATTATTAATTAAAATGAATATCAGCACAGATTTTAAACCTGTGTTGACACGCGCCGCGCTTGTATTGAAAAAACCAGCGGATGAGGTTGAATTTAAGGCTCTGGTGTTCCAGGAGCCTCAAACGAAAACAGAGAAACAAACAACAGAAAATAATAAAGGCAAAACAGGAGATGCTGACAAGCGACAAAAGGAGGAGGACAATGAGTTTGACATTAAAAAAGCACGACAGGAGGTTCTCAACTTTGCCATTGCCAATCAGCGAACGATCAAGAACAAACGAAAAATGGAAATATTTCAGCTGATCAAACTCGGCGCCAAGCCACCAAAGAAGGCATACAAAAACTACAAGGAGCTGAAGGCGGAGCGCAAGCGCTTGCAGGATGCGCGAGAAGAGCGCAAGAAATTCCATCAATTGGGCAAAAATCAAACTGGCGCCGCGAGCGTCAAGTGCAGCAAAAAGACGAGGGAAAAGCGGCGAGCGCCTGTTGCTAATATCAGCCAGCACTATGGCAAAGCGGAGCCGAAGTTTAAAAAACGAAATTAAAAACCAACAAAAACTATATAAAAGGTTTTTCAATTAAAATGGGGAACATTTTGAAAGCTGTAAACAAAATGCACAAAGTACTTAAATATATATAAGTATGTAAGTGTGTGTGCGTTTGTTTTGTGCTTTGCTAAATGTTAGCTGCTGATTAAAACTAAATGGCAACGCCATGAGCCTAGTGCTGCCAATCTTTTGTAAATCATCTGTTTTTTTGTTTTTGCACTTGATATTTGTCAGTTGTGCAATTACGTGAATTCTATTGGACGTTTACGTTTGTGTTTAATTTGTCAGCAAAATGAACGCAGCCCCACGCGCCGCCCTCAACCAAGTACTACGACGCGGCTTCAGCCAAGCTGCTAAAGGTACAGGTGCTTCAAAATCCACACCGATCAGCGGCAGCCGAGTCGCTTCCACGCCTGGAGCAGCAGCACCCGTTAAAACCGTAACAGGATTGAGTAGTGCCTGTGTGAGGCCCACATCATCACCAGTTGGTCCTGGAGCATCTGCAACTAGCGGCTATAAAGTTCCCGAATATTTCTGTTTCAATCGGTTCAGTTACGCGGAGGCTGAAGTGGAAATGGCCAAATACCGCTGCCCACAGCCATCGGCATTGAAGAAAAACTAAAATACTGTAATTAACAAGCTAGCAGACAAAAAAAATGTTATTAATTAAAGCACATATATAATAAACGAAGATACGAAAATATATGCACAAGAATAGAACAAAAACATGAGACATACAGACACACATGCGTATATATATGTATATAGAATATATTTATCTATATATATATATATATTTATAAATATATTTTAGTATATGTACATGCGTAGATATGTACGAAAATATCAAAATGTATGCGCGTATGTATATACCTTGGGCATGCCCACCTGTTACACAAGGTTGGCAGGCCCCCCACATTTGCATCAGTTGGCAGTCCCGTATTTTCTCCTCTTATTTTTGCACTCGCTCTCTCTCCTCTTTCATTTCTATTTCTCTTTAAAATTTCATGGCGAGTGGCAGTGCTGTGGTGTTCTGGGTAATCGACATCGAAAATATTGAGCGCGGGAAGTGATATTATTACAGTTTAGCATCCAATTTGTCAATGTAAAAAGCATAACTAAGTAAAATAAATTTTTTAAATTAATGTGTGTAAAATTCCAAGTGTGTCAAACCTCAACATAAAAAAAATTATAAAAACAAACTGCACAATTTGTTGCACGGCGCAAGCCACGGGGTAGCAGCTCTGTTTGTGCGTGTATGTGTGGTACAGTTGGGTAGAAAAACATTGCTGGCCTGGCAGCGCCGCACAAAATTTATGAGTTCCAGAGCAAACGCAAAGCGAGCGAAAGGAACCAAAAGATCTTTCACAAAACAAAAACACAGTGACATTATGGAAATTTGGTGAAGACTATTACTGATGCAAAGACAACGTAAATATGCAATTAAACTGCAAATAAATGCAAATAAAATTGAATGGCGTTGCCAAATTGCTGGCATAATTCACAACAGGGACGTCTTGTCGAACGCAATCGAAAACGCAGTGCAGTGAAAGTGTGCGAAACAGAAATCACAGAAATCGCTTAGGAAAACGAAAAACCGAAAAATGCAAAACCATTTAATGTAAGTGCGAGACGATGTTCAAATGCAGAAGTTCTAAAAAAAAATATATATAATAATGTTTAATTTAAATGAGACAATATATATTATGTACATGTATTATGTGTGTATGTATGTAAATATATATAGTAATGTTAGATATATGTATGTGTGGACGTACAACTGGCGCGCAAAAATCAACGTAGTTGCTAATAGAGCACCAAAAATGACAAAAAATGGGCGCCAGAGTTGTCGCACAATCAGAATAGTGAGGAGCTCGTGAGCACGAAATAAGCACGGGCAGATGAAACATAAATTAATTAAGTATGATAATATGATTAAAAGCAATTGTTTTAATCATTTCAATCTACTCAAATGTATGCATATAAAATATATCTGATGTATATATTATATACATCCATATATATGTATATATATTTCAATGTTATGCACAATGTAATGCCCGATTAACATATTCAAATGCATTCACTATGCGACGAGACGCCCATCTCTATTCAGCTCTGCCCGTGTTGCCACTACACTGTATTTCAAGTTTTGTTTTGTTTTTTATTTATTTATTTTTATATAAAAATATATATATTCTTTTTTTCTTGCATATTTGCGATTACAAATAGTTTATACAGTTTTTAATCAATTGCAGTGACTTATGAAAAATGCGAGCTGGAAAAAAAACGGAAGCTGAGATAGGAAAAACTCGACCGTGCATAGTATACGTAAAAAATCTAAAGGAATCCGAAGCCATCGATATAATCAATTCATCAACGACAACCACATCCGGCAAACAGACGACAACACAGCGTATCGCTACAAGGCGTACCATTAAGGAGCAAGAGCTGGATCAGCTGGTGGAACTAGAGACTACACGAACGACGCGCAACTCCAAGCGAGTGACGACCGTTACAAACGTTGAGCCAACCAAATCAAAAATTGTAAGCTCTCCACGCACGCGCAACACAAAAACCGAGCAAACAGTTCTAGGGCCAAAGGCCGCAGCTAAGACGGCAAAACAGCCGATCAAGCCAGTGGCAACACCATTGACCAATCGACGCAACACAGCGGTAGTATTACCCGTGGTCCGGCCGTGCACTCCGCTGAGTAAGCGGCGTGACACGTTAACCCAGTCTCCGGCCCAAAGCCAGACCCAATCCCAGCACGAGACTGACACTGAGCCCGAGCCTCAGCAGCCGATTAGTGAATCAAAAGCTAAAATGTACAAACAATCAAAGTTAGCCGCATCGGCTGTGGCAACGTCGCCAGCGCCGCCACCAACAATTGCTGCTAGTCGTTCGCGTCGCTCGATTAAACCGAATCCGAAATATGCCAGCGACGATATGGTAACGCCAAAGTATATGGGCGTCTTGGGCAATGAGAACCCCAGCAAGCGTACAGTCAAGCATCTGTTTGCTGACGACGATGATGATGAGGAGGACGAGGATTTGCGCGATCTAATCGAGGAGGATAATGACGATGAGCTGACCGATGCCGCATTCAATCCGCAGTTGCACAAATCCGATGATGATGACGATATCAGTGAGCGCGACTTTGAGCAGCAGCTGCGACGTGAAAAGGTGCAACCGAAACGAGGACGTGGACGTCCACCGAAATCGGCCAGCGCCGCATCATCGGCGAGCAACAACAATAACAGCAGCATGCAGTCACAGACGGGACGTGGCGGCGCCACACAATTACAGCAGCTGCGTCGCACCATGACGCCAAATTTGTCGCGTTCGCATGTAAAGCTGATGTCGTCCTCCTCGCCGTCGGTGGGCAACAAACGCAAGCTGGAGGAGCACAATGATGCGCCCATTGCACGCAAACGCATGACCACCAGCGACTGGCCGGTGATCAATGGCAGCACATCGATGACCAAAACATCGTCGATGACGCTGGCGAAGCCGAAGGTCGTGAGCGGCGCCAGCAACGCCACTGGCGGCGGTAGCTTACGGATGTTGCAATCGTCCAATGCAAAGCCACGGCCGACTTCAACTTTCAAGATGACTACGGCTACAGCTGGAAACGTGCGTCAAGCTGGATCCGGTCAAGTGATGCGCACGGGTACCGTGGGTCGTCCTCCTGGTTCCACCAATACGCTCAAGGTGCAGAAAGCGTCGGCTGCAAATGCTGCTGCAATTAAAGCAGCCGAATCAGATGATGTGCCCACATTCACCATCGTCAATATTGATGACATTATTAACCAGGACGATGTGCTCATTTCACGCTCCTCTTCCCACAGCAACGGCAGCAGCAAGAAGCTTCACGCCGTTGCGCGAAGCAACAACACTTCGCGCACAACTCAAACCACTTCCTCCACCTCCACTACAGCGATCAGCAACAGGCATATCGGCGGCACGCCAGGCGCCAATGCGTCCCATAAGCGTCTGAAGACAATTGGATCAGGAATGGGCATGGGCGCGGGTGCAACAGCCAAGCATCCATTGGCGATAAATCATAATAAACAGACGTCGCTGGTCGTCTCTGTGGGTCAGGCGAAGCCGCGTCCGCGCATACTCAATGCCGAGATGGGCAGGAAAACGCAGCCGATGACGAAACCATTGATGAGCATGAGCAAGGAGTTGTGTCCGATGACCGATGGCGATGACAACACCGAGGATGAGGATATGGCCAATGAGCTGACTGAGGACGACATCACCATATCACCACCGCCAGCAGCAGCAAATCAACAGCGCCTAGTGCGCCGGGTACAAACAACTAACCCCAAATGGCTGCCCAATCGACGTCATGTGCTCTCGGCGGCAGCGTCGTCCAACAATCAAAGACAGCAGCAGCAGCATCATCAACAACAACAGCAGCATCATAATCAGCAACAACAACATCATCATCAGCAGCAGGATCGCAAACTGACCAAGCTACTAGGCGAGAACAGCGACGATGATGTATTCAAGAAGCCAGCCAGTCCATCGACATCGACGCCAGCGTTACGTCGCTACAAGGAACATGCCGCTGCGGATGAGGATACGACGTCAACGGATCCAGAGCCGGAGATCACCAAACAACAGCCCAAATACTTTCCGCCGGAGACAACCACATATTGTGAGGAGGATGGTAGAATTGTCAAGAAGATCACCTGCTATGAGACCTGGCATGTGATCAGTACGCCCAAAGAGCCATCCAACAAGACACGCCAGCAACGCACCTGCCTCGAACTGGCGCTGGTTAAACTGGCCAATATGGCGTCAAGGATCAAGGTCCCGTCCAGCAAATGGACCAGCAAGGTGACCCTCTATAAGCTATCGCCATCGCTTATGCAGCGCCAGACCATGACCGTCTTCACTGGGGATCTGAAGAGCTACAATATACCCGAAGAGGAACGACACAAATATCAGCCATCCTGTGTGCTCTTCCGGCGCTCCGTGCTGGATCGGAGCAAGTGCCGAGTGCCCTTCGATCGTGCCATCATCTTCAAGAACAAATGCTTCTATGCGAACATTGAGGGCAAGCATGTTAATCTGTTGGGTGCACCCGAGGTGGTTAACTCGATCAAGGATGTGGAGATATTGATCGATATTGTTGACTCGTTGGCCCTGTCCAGCAATCTTGTCGAGACGGTCACGTCCAAGTAGAAAGCACCTGGACTAGACTAGACTAGGCTAGGCTGGGCTGGGTATGTAGGGATGTTACTGAGGAGGAGAAGGATTCCAAGTACATACTCCATGTGTGCATATATGTATGTGTCTGTGTGTGCTAATGAAGAAAAGATGCACACACACACACACGCGCACACATGCAAACGCATGCAATCACAATTATACACCCAAACCCACACACACACACACACACATATATACATAGATATATAGATATATATGTATATATTCTATTTTTTTGGATAATCTATCTTTTTTTTACTCGATTTAACTTAGTTGTAATAGTTACTTTAGCGTAATAGTTACTTTAGCTGTTCGTTATATCTACATAAATGTAATAAAAAAAAGAAGAAAAAGATAAAAAAAAAAGAACGGATTTAAAGGTAAACTTCACCCAATTACCTACCAATACAAAATCCCGCAATACTATATAAATGTATCTATATAGATTTATATATATTGTTTCAAAACTCTGAATGGACGAATGACTTTCAGTGTGAAATATATAATTTTAACATAATTTTAAAGAAACAAGTAATATATATGTATATACATATATATTGGAAATAATATCACTTTTTAATTTGCAAATAATATAGAAGTTTAGTTGTTTAATATTCGATGTAACAAACAAAATAACCATTGTACACCCAAAAATGGCCGGTGTATTATAATAGTAAATAATCATAATTATAATAATAATAATAACGATAATGATAACGGTAATCCTAATATAAAAATAATTTTAATTCTATGTGAAATGATGAGAATGTGTAATCAATAAAATATTTAATTTTTATTTCTATGTAAAGCGATGAAGGGCGTAATCAATAAAAATGATTTGATTTTACTATGTGAAAAATGAAAAACTAAATATTTTAATCAATTTCGTTAAAATTAATTTACATTTTTGTTCTCTATTTAAATTTGAAATTTTTCTTGTGACCATTTGCTGATTAAACAAAATATGAAATACCCAATAAGAAATGCGTTTTTTTTTTCTATCAAATAGTAGAACAACAAAATATATTAATTTAATTTTATCTGTAAGGAACAAGTAATTCAAGCCAGTGTGTGCACACCATTAATTCATTGAAAATTCATCGGGTCCTCAAGTGATCTTAATATAAATCAGTGTACTAAAAGGCGAATACACATACATAGCTGCACAGCTAGTGGCTAAAAATATTTATGCAGCACACAAACAATGGACATACAGTTGTCTCCACAACTTACGATTTAAAAATAAATCGATAAGTACTAAATATTTATTGAGGAATTAATAGGACTGAGCTTTAACAAAACAAAGAATGAAATGAATGCAGCATATTATGATTATAGCTTAAATTAATCTTTATTTTGCTTTTTTCCCATCAATAATTGTACTAAACAAAGGCTTATCGATAGCAATCGCACGGTTGCGATTAGTCTTTTGTGTTTTTTGGGTAAGCGTGGCAGCATCCCTGGTTCGATATGTGTATCGATATCAGTCTAGCGCTGTCAATTATTTACCTATATATATATATTTTGTCTCCCCAAAAATTATAAATTTAAACGCCCAAAAAAGATTTAAAAAAGAATTGTACATAAAATTGCAAGGTGCACGAACGCGCGTGAATAAAAACGCATACAAATGCTCGCCAAGCATTGATGAGCCGCAACGCAACGCAGTGGAACGCCAACAAAAAAAAAATACAAATGAAGGAGGCGGAGAGCTGCTGCGGCTCCATTGACAACCCAACCCAAAAAGCATAAGCGAGAGGAGTACATACATGTAAAAAGTAAAAAAAAAGAAATAGAAAGAAAGAAAATTACAATAAAAGAGAAAAACTACACGAAAATTCCGCAGAACATTGTGTGCAGCGAAAAATAGTGTAGACCACAAATTTATATATATATATATATAAATATATACATATAAAATATAGTTGATAATTGGTAACGAATTGAAGTTCAGCCACAATGGATACAGAGAGACCAAATAGCCAAGAGACAAAAGTCATTTATCACATTGACGACGAGAGCACACCGTATCTGGTCAAAATCATGATACCATCCGCTCAGGTCACGCTCAAAGACTTCAAAATGGTGCTCAATAAACAGAATAACAATTACAAGTATTTCTTCAAATCGATGGACGCTGATTTCGGTGTCGTCAAAGAGGAAATTGCGGACGATGCAACAATATTGCCTTGCTTCAATGGACGCGTCGTCTCCTGGCTGGTCTCGGCCGATGGCACCAATCAATCGGACAATTGCTCTGAGCTGCCGCCCAGCGAATGCGAGATGCGTGTGCGTAATCATCTGGCGTTGCAGCAGCAGCAACAGCAGCAGCAGCAACAACAGCAGCAACAACAACAACAGCAACAACTGCAGCAACAGCAACACCAACAACAGCAACAACAACACCAACAGCAGCAACAACAACAACATAAACTTGGCCCATTGCAAATGCTGCAGCCGCCGCCACTCACATATCAATCGGCCTCGGTGCTGTCGAGCGACCTGGACTCGACCAGCCTCTTTGGCACCGAGTCGGAGCTGACCTTGGATCGGGATATGACCGACTATAGCAGTGTGCAACGGCTGCAGGTGCGCAAGAAGCCGCAACGTCGCAAAAAGCGTGCGCCCAGCATGTCCCGCACTTCGTCGTACAGCTCCATCACGGACTCGACCATGTCGCTGAACATCATCACCGTCTCGATCAATATGGAGGCGGTCAACTTTCTGGGCATATCCATTGTGGGGCAGTCGAATCGTGGTGGCGATGGCGGCATCTATGTGGGCAGCATCATGAAGGGCGGCGCTGTGGCTCTGGATGGTCGGATTGAGCCCGGTGACATGATCCTGCAGGTAAACGATGTGAACTTTGAGAATATGACCAATGATGAGGCGGTGCGTGTGCTGCGCGAAGTGGTACAGAAGCCGGGTCCTATTAAGCTGGTGGTGGCCAAATGCTGGGATCCCAATCCAAAGGGTTACTTCACCATACCGCGAACGGAGCCAGTGCGGCCCATCGATCCGGGCGCCTGGGTGGCGCACACACAGGCGCTAACCTCGCATGACAGTATTATGGCGGATATACCGGAGCCGATCAAGGAGCGGCTCGATCAGAACAATCTCGAGGAGATTGTCAAGGCCATGACGAAGCCGGATAGCGGCCTGGAGATACGTGATCGCATGTGGCTAAAGATCACCATACCAAATGCATTCATTGGCGCCGATGCGGTCAATTGGGTGCTGGAGAATGTCGAGGATGTGCAGGATCGACGGGAGGCGCGTCGCATTGTTTCCGCAATGCTGCGTAACAATTACATTAAGCATACGGTCAACAAGCTGACCTTCTCCGAGCAGTGCTACTATGTGGTCAATGAGGAGCGCAATCCAAATATGCGTGCCCAAATGCATCCGCTGGCGCATGCACTCAGTCATGCCGACACGGAGAGCATCACCAGCGACATTGGTCCGTTGCCAAATCCGCCGATCTATATGCCATACTCGGCCACGTACAATCCCAGTCACGGCTATCAGCCGATACAGTACGGCATTGCCGAGCGCCACATCTCGTCCGGTTCGAGCAGCTCCGATGTGCTCACCAGCAAGGATATATCCGCATCGCAAAGCGACATCACCTCTGTCATACATCAGACCAATCAGCTGACCATCGCTGCCCATGGCTCCAACAAGTCGTCGGGCTCATCGAATCGCGGTGGAGGTGGCGGCGGCGGTGGCGGAGGCAATACCAACGATCAGGACGTATCCGTATTTAATTACGTATTGTAGAAATTTTTTGCAATGAAATTGTGTGTTTATTATTAATTAATTAATTAATATAATTATTCTTTTTATACATATACGAGTATACAACAAACAAACAATATAATATGTATATTTATAAGTCATGCTGATAACGATGATGGAGAAGATGATGAAGATGGAGATGGAAATGCAGTTGGATGATACAATGGATACAGTGTCAACTAGAAATTAGTTCGAATTGCATTTGCTGTGGCTGCAAGCAAAATAAGAGCGAGAGGCGAGAGCATCGCAGGTTGGATGAATGTAAGCCAGTTAAATGAGCATAAGAATGAGATGATAATTTTGAATAAAGTTCTAAGAATTTAGTAATCAAAAAGCAAAAAACAAACAAAAAAATAAAAAAAAATATAACAAATAATATGGTTGTTTATATTTGCAATTATATTTCATTATTATTATTATTAGAACAGTTTAATTTTAAATGAAGAAATTCAGTAAATTATATTTGTTGAGCAGATTCTTAACCTTTGAATATGAAATATATTTATACATGTATGTATTATTTATTTCACTAGCAGCTTATCCACAAACACTGCAAATATTATTAATTTGTATATTTCTTTTTAAATTAATAACAATAATATTAATTGCACTTCAAATTGAGCGCCATATTGGCAACCTTCCAACACTACGCACACACACTGTAATCGATATCGATTATTAGTTATCGAATTAATGTAAATTTAGACAAACAAAATATGGCTGCAGAAGTGGAAACCTCAGTTACGGCTGATAAAGGTTCAGCAAATGCCGAAGAATTGGAAAACTATTATTTAATGCTCGAGGCGGGTAATATACCCGAGCTACAATGGCAATTCCCTGGACGTCGCGCCCCCTCACCTGACGCCAATGCCGGCGGTAGCAATAAGGAACTGGAAGCGGCGACCGAAACTGTGGAACAAGAGTAAGTACAGAGTGTGTGTGTGTGAGAGAGAGCGAGATGGAGGGCTACTATATCTAATTATTTATTTACTATCAATTGCAGACCACAGAAGGCAAACGACTTTGATTTCAGCGACGATGTTGCGCCCACACAAATGCGTGTACGCAGCCAAACTTCGACGCCGAAGTCTGCCAAGAAAAAGACGGCCAACTTTGCTGGCGTTATGGAAACGCTGAAGAAGAAGAAGACTGAGGGCTCCTAGCAGACAATAACGCTGCTGGTAAGGCGATAGGAGAATATGTACATACATGTATGTAAATATATACAAACAGTTATATATATATATGTATGTATGTGTGTATGTAGCGCAGCCCAACTAACGAAGGAGTTAAAAACTTTCTATATTATTATGAAGATTAAGTACTATAATAGTAGAAATTATCTAACTGTATATTCAACTGATATGACTCCAAAGCATATCAAAATTGTAAAAAAGAATTTAATACAAGCTTTTTATGCATTTGTTTATTAACTGCATTTCTCTGCAGTGAATAATGCAATGCGATTAAATTATTATTGTAAGTTATATATGTAAGTAGAAAAGCTGATTGTTTTAAAAACTAAATGCCGTGAAATATGTTTCACTACTTATTTATTCATGCTGCATTCATGCCAATATTGTCTATGTCTATCTCTTTCCATTTCATTTTTATGTGATGGTAAAGGAGATGAAGACGTGATAAGAATTATGATTATGAATAAATATATAGACTTTGATCGATCACTAGAGAACTAAGCTTTTTTTTTTAAATAAATTTTAAAATTGTAATATGGCTATGAATAACAATATTTATTTTGATCTAAGTATTTGTTTTTAAATTAAAAAATTGCATACAAGTAAAGCATGTATAAGTCATATACATCAATATATCTGCATATATCAAACCAATCTTGCCCTTGATTTGTTCAGTTGAAAATGAAAATATTTAATTATAGTTTGTTTGCCTCTCTTCGTGAGATTATCATCATATGATAATTAATTGCAATACCTTTATTACTTGATCTCGATGTCTGTTCAAACTATCACCAAATTATTTATGTGACTACCTATGTTATCTAGCTATCTCGCTCTCTCTTCAATTGCGTTTCTCTTTCATTTTGCTGCACTCCCTTCAAATTCAACTCTTTTGCCCCACTCTCTATCCATCTCTCTCTCTCTCTCTCTCTCTGAAAACAAATGATTCGCTTTAATTTACTTGATCAATTCATTTTTATTGGTTTCAAATGGCATATATATATATGAATATATATATATATAGTATTTTTGACTTGCGTTGTCAATAGTTTATTGTTTATTTTTATACATAATATACATTAACTATATGTGCACAGATATTTGTTGAGTAAATTTTACATAAAATACGTTTTTTTTTTTTAAATTTTTTTATATTGGCTTGATTAAATTTAAAACATATATAAGTGGACACCACGCGCCACTTTTGTACATTTTTAATTATATATTTATATATCTAAATATCTACATATGTATATATATGTATATATCAAGCTAAGCAAAATGTAACAAACGTTGTCTAAATGTTATAACAAAACTAAAATGAGAATCGTAAACTGAATAAAGGGAAAAAATGTATATGAAAAGTGAAGACATCATGCGATGCGTATGATTTGATGCTAAAGTACTGTAAAGTATATATATATATATATATATATATATATATATATATCATGATGTCGATGTATATTAATATAGCTTAAGTTCAAATGAAACTTTGTTGCCGTAAAGCACGTGCGTCCGACGTTTTAGAAACGTCTATGTGTGTGTGTGTATGTGTATGTGTGTTTAAGTAGTTAAGATAAAAATAATAACAACTTAAAATGATAAAAAGAATAACATTAACAATGCAATTTCAATGCTGCTGTCATATCGAACACACCCTTTTATCAATATCTCTAAACGATTTCTGTTTTCGACCAGGTTTCGGGCACTTTTTCTTATACACATACATGATGTGCTCGTTATATTATCTGCTCGCCCGTTCCTGCCAATGATTCATGTCATTCACTCTCTAACATTATACTTCTATTGAGTTGTGGCTGTTGATGTTGTTGTTGTTGTTGCTGCTGCTGCTGCTGTTGCTGATGAAGTTGCTGTTGCTGCTGATGATGTTGCTGTTGCTGCTGCTGATTGCCCGTTGCAGCAATATTATCACCAGTTTCGCGTGTTATAATTTGTATGATTTGTTGAAATGATGGACGCGATTTGGGCGTTTCATTCCAACACGGACGCATTAGCTCATTGTAAACGAAATCCGAACAGAGCTCCGGTTTGGGTAGACTGCAATGCAAAGCAGAGTTCATTTTAAATTATCCATTTGAATGAATGAATAAATAAATTGTCTGTCCATACCGTTCACCCTGTCGCAGTCGATTTAGGAACTCTTCCTGCGTCAACTCTTGTCCCGGCACCAGATTTGGTATTTCGCCGCGTGAGAACATTTCGAATAGCGTTACGCCATAGCTCCACACATCGGAATAAGATGAGAATTTGCAGGTTTCGATAGCTTCCGGCGAGTACCTAAAAGGGGAGTGAATAATTAAATGAAATTCAATTCAATTAATTCTCAAACTTAGACGCACCATTTAATTGGTATATCCCGCTGACTGATGCCGTAGTAGTAGCCATCAGCGTTGGCGAACTGCGCCAGGCCAAAATCAGAGATTTTCACGCATGAACGATCGACTAGAATGTTGCGTGCTGCGAGGTCGCGATGTATAAGACCCTTGCCGGATAAATAGTTCATGCCCTGCAAGCATATCGATATATATTTGAATAAATATAATTGATTTACTTTAAATCTTATTAATACTCACATGAGCTATGTCCAGGGCAAAGGTTAGTAGGCGGGCATTGGTGAGGCTGGGCTTGCGTGAGCTCAAATAGACAATGAACGAGCCAAACTCGAAATACTCCATGATGATGCTCAGCGACTTTTCGGCCCAATATTTGAATTTAACCACATTCGGATGATCGAGCTTGCGCATGATGTCGATTTCTCGCAGAAAATCATTTGTAACCTGCACAGTTTTGAGCTTCTTGATGGCCACCTGCTCCTTGGGCCTATCCTTGTCGTGATATTCGAGCTCGCCACGATAAACGGTGCCATAGTGGCCCTGTCCAATCTTATGCTTCTCACGATAGATGACCTTACAGTCGTACAGCTGTATAACCAGCGGCAAATCATGCGAATTGGCAAAGAATTCACTGCTCAAGCCAACGGCACCATTGCACAACGTGAGGCTGTCCGTGTCGGGCGAATGATGCCGGCCATTGGCCATGCCATAGCCATAGCCATCCGAATAGTCGACTAAAAGAAGAAAGAAAGGAAGAGTAAGTATATGTATATATATATACAAATAGAGTATACCAAGTCTTTAGCTAGGAGTTGAATTGGTCTAAGAGTCTAATGTGATATATAAAGTTATCACTTTCTTCATTTCTATATGATTATTGTACATTACTATAAGCTATCTATACAACCTATATAGATATATATAATACTACACTATTATTATATACAAATATAAAGCCTTCTACTCTATGTCCCTCTACTTCAGCCTTATCATCATCTATCTACACAGCCTTATCGCAATGTGTAATCGACACTTACACGACTCTATTTCTGTGTCAGGCACATCATAGTTGCGTTGTAAGCGATTTTTGACAGCATTCAATCGAGTAAAGATATCATGATGACTGAATCGCTTGTCGGGATCATCGCTCCAGCCATCCATGATCGTATTGTACATTTCGGGCGGACAGAGACGCTGATCCAACGGTGCCAATATGCCACCATCAATCGATCGATGGCGTATGAGATCACGTTGCTTTAGCTGATCCAACGCCAGTTGGCCACGCGAGAATATCTCATAGATGGTGGTCGCAAATGCCCACAGCTGCGTGCTCGAATCCTGTTTGGCGCCCTCCAAGTTGTTGTAGTACTTGATCGGTATCCAAGGGGAACTGCAAACAGAACAATGAAATCAAATAAGTTTCTACTATAAATTCATATTTGATGTCTGGGTGCTCACTCCGATTGCTTGTACGGCCGTGGATAGCCTGGATCGCTGATTTTGGCATCGAGTACATACTTCTCGGAGTTGTATTTGGTAACATACAAATTGGCACAGCGTATATAGCTATGTATTATCTTATTATCCTCCAAATAGTGCATGCCACGCACCAGTCCATGCATCACATCCAGCAGGCAGTACATGCTAATGTTGGGATTCATTTGCAAGAACTTATTTAGCGGTCCGTATTTCGAGTACTCCATGACCATGGTATATGGCACCGACAGCGTTAGGCCGTACAATTTGATGAACTGTGGCGACTGGATCAGGCTCCAGGTTTGCGCCAGCTGCATGAACTCCTCAAAGTTCGCATCGTACTTCAACATCTTCATGGTGACCGGCACATCCTTGAACGAGCCCTGCTGTATCCAGTCACCGCGCATTGTGAACATCTTGTCATCATCGCTATGATTAATCGAGTCTATAAAGAGGAATTAATGTTAATGATATACATATAGATGACATCATGGAATTGTAACCCTCGTTCTTACCTCTGTACCATTGTAGGTCAGTTTTTGGATTGAAGATCTGTGGATTACGACGTTGTAATTCCGCTTCACTCAATTCCGCTTCAGTCTTTTTGGTTTTCAAATTTTTTGGCAAGCAGAGCAACAACAGCGGCGGCTTATCATATTTCGATGCCGGTATTCGTATACGATCCGGACTATCCGTGTGTATAAATTGCGCCAGCTCTGATAGCTGATCGAAGTAGTGTTCGTTGCTCTTGTACGCCAGCTTCCATTGTTTGCCCTTACGTATTATCTTAAACGTTTCCGTTTGGCAGCGTTCGTGATCGCTGTTTTTCGCCACGCTAGAAATGTATGGTAAATTTCAATACATATAATTATTTGTTTAATCTAAAACTGATAAGAAAATTGGAATCGAGTTGGCCGATTAAAAGATACCCTGAAGCGCAAATGTGTGGGCGGTATCTGAGATATACAAAAACTTAAAATGATGTATATAAAATAAATATAAATCTCCAGCTCTTAACTTAGCTGTATATCAATGGGGTTTTTAATCGATAACATAAAAAAGGGAGTTGCTATACTAGATTTATTCAAACAAACTCGATTGGCGTGTGCTATATATGTATATAAATATAAAAAATTCAAGTCTCTAGCTCTTAAAGGTTCGGACATGGCTATACACAACTACAACTCAGCTTATTCTGATCAAGAATATATATCCTTAATGGAATCTGTCACACCTTCTGTCACATAGATTAAAAAAATAACATCATACCCTATTTTCAACGGGTTCAGGGTACAGAAAACAATAAATATAAATATATATAGTGTGTTGCTTACATTCTCGTATTGATATCAATATAATATGTGTTATATTCCCGATCACACTGTCGCACTATATAACTTCCGCACTTGTCGCCGTTCTCGTGCAGTTTCATAAACGAATAGCCACCGCCGATGGGTCCATGGCAATACAAACGATCCAGTTCCTCGAGCGAGGGTGTCTTATATGATGGACACAGGTCCTGCATCCATTTGACAGTTAATCTGAAATAGTTTTGGCTTTTAGTTTGAAATGTTTGTTTCGATTTGTTAAACCTCCATCTAGTTACCTTATGTAAATGCCCAAATATGATATGAACGAGTTCATCTCATGCTCCGCCTCGAAACGCATATGATATCCCTTGGGAAAGCCAACGATTTCCAAGCGCACCAGCTGTTCGCTCTCCTTGTACAGCGAGAAAATGTCCTCGACAACGGCAACAAGACTCCACTGCAAGTAGTTGAGAGAGGGAGAGACATTTGAAGAGGGGGTCAAAATAATATGGGCTAAGGGTAAAGAACAAAAATCGAACTCTATAAACTGAATGAGAATGTGTGTAAAGGATAATTTGGATAAAGAGATTGCTGAGAGTGATATATAATATATATATTGTTTATAAATATACTGATGATAGGTGTACTATATAATTTGAACATTTCCAGGATTTCAATTGCAAATGTTTGAATAACCAAGCCAGTCTAAATAATCTATATTTAGTGGATGGAAGTCTATGATATCTAGATCTATTGATATACTTCTAGAACTCTCAAATTAGAGATAAATGAAAATTTTCTCGAAACAATGAAATATCTATTCTCTCTGACTATTTTTGATATCGAGAAAGAGCAGGGAATTTCAATAGCAGATAAGAAAAGTAAGTTAATTTAAACTTATATTATATATATATATATATATATATATAAATCTGATTATTTTTAACATGAATCTGACAAACATGGTTTGAGTCTCTTTACATAAAAATATATTCAAATAAATATTGAAGACAGTACTATATGCATTAGCTTAGAAACGAATTAAGAATTTGTCATAGACATTTCCAGGGTTTCGGTTGCTAGTCTATATAATATAGATAGTCTATATATAATAGAAAATAGTCTATAATCGATTATATAGACATATTGGCATACATATAGAAACAAGTTCATGTTGAATAAAAATGCTATCAAAAAAATACTTTCAGGTGCACGCAGTAGAGCAGCTTGCCTAGAAAACATACATGATGTATATATATATAGATCATATTGCCTTTGAGCTAACATGTCTAGTATATAGATCTATTGGTATAAATATAGAAACAAGCAGAAATGCTACAAAAAGCATTTCCAATGCACGATAAATAGATCAATTTACTGGTGCATGGTTTGTCTATAACATACATATATATATATATATATATATATATATATATATATATATATATATAAATCTGATGATTTGCAACATGAAACTGTTATCAAATTGCTAATATATACACAAAGCTCTTTTTATGCTGGATTGTATATGGGCTTAGCCTCAGTTCGCTAGAATTTGATATATGTATATGGAAGACAAATTGGAATCTATATGCATTAGCGCATCCAGCAGCTAGAGTCAGCTGTTGCTCCTCCTCTCGACACACACACACACACATACACACACAAAGAATCAGCAACTCTGTTTGAACTATAATAAAGAGAGAGTATTGTTTAGTTATAGACTGGCGATCACAATGATTCGCAGATTAAATCATATAAATTTAATTGAACATTCTTGATGTGATTGTGTGTCGCTGCCTCGATTTCCATGGAAATGTCCAAATGTCAAGTTTAATGAACGAACGAACGACGGCGTTGGATACCCACCTTCAGCGTGGCCTCGGACGTGACGCGCGCCACTTTGAGGCCCGGCTCGGGTGAATCGTGATGCCAGAGCCGCACATAGACGGGTATCGAGTTGGGCAACTGTTGGTGGGATGCTCGATGGCGATTCGGTTGAAATGGATGCGAACGGCCGCGCAGGGTGTGCGTATCGCTGCCGCTGTCATTGCTGCGCTGATTGCCGCCCGGGCCACCGCCGGCACCAGCGCCAGTGATTGTGGTCGAGAGTGTTGTATTGGAGCCGGTGACTAGGGTGGTGGTCGATGTGTGCGTAGAGCTGCCGCTGATGCTGCCATTGCAGCCGTGCAGCGGTGGCTCCGTTGTCGATTCGTTGGGAAAGTACTCGACCGTCGCCTTAAACTGTTCGGTCAGATAGGTGGGCGCCAGGTGGCAAATTTGATGCACATAATGCCACTTGAGGCTGTCCACATTGGGTGGATCGCTGCTCAGACGGCGAAATGTGCTGCGGATTTTGGAGCGCACAAAGATGCGATGGGCACGCCATAGGCTGCGCGGCAAATAGCTCTTGTATGCCTTCTCCACATTCTGGGCGATCAGTTGTTGTTCCTCCTTGTCGATGAGCATGTCCATGACCGCCAGTCCCATCACCTTGTCCTTGTGCTCCGGATAGCGTATCTCATTGATCTCCTCGTGCAGCATATCGTAGCGCATCTGATGGTACAAATACTTATGGCAATGCACATCGATGACTGGCAACTGACGGTCCAGTTCCGGGACACGGAATCGCATGCGGAAACAGTAGCGCACATTGCAATTGAGCAGCTCGCCCGGCAGCTGCCATTTGTGCTTCACTTTGTCGGCGGGCGTTGGGACGTTGTTGTTGTTGTTGCTATTGTGGCTATGCTCACGGATGCCAAAGAGCAGCACCGCCGTCGGCAGTATGTCCATGTGACGGCACATTGTCGTGCAGATCTCTTCACAGTGGAGCGACGGCGAGAATTTCTCGTAGCTGCCCTTGCGATAATTGTAGACGTGGATGAGGCCATCGTTCTCAATGTTTTGGCTTGAGCTGCCGCTCTGCAGGGATACTGTGGCCAGGCTGGCGCTGTCCGCTAGCGAGGTGCGTCCGCTGCTGCTGTCGTCCATTGTTGCCATCGTCGGTGCACCACAACCACCAACAACAACGGAAAACCCTTCCACCACTTCCCACCCGCCAACGCCTGCAGCTCACACAGACGCTAGCTACGATCGTCGTTTTGCTACGTATATAGTCAACTATATTGAGGCTTTGCACAGGCACACAATAAAAAAAAAAAAAAAAACAAAACAAAAACAAAAATGCAATCAAATATTTTTCGGATTTTTTCCTTTTCTCTTTTCTTTTTTTTTTTTTTTGCCTATATTTGGCTCAGCTGGTGTTTGCGTCGGTGCTTCATTAATGTGCCGTTTAATTGGTCAAATTTGCACGCACTTGCACTTTTATTTTTAAATATTTAACTATCTACGTTGCGCAAAAAATGTAAATATAGCGGATGGAAAAAAATAATATGCAGTATTTAGCATTGATTGTTTTTGTCTAGTTATTTTCGGTGAAGCAAGTATCGATAACTTGTTGCGTTGCGTGATTTTACAACACTCTCGGTATTTTATTGTCAAGTGGTCTGGCAACATTGGCACTTCTGTCAATTTGGATTTATATAACCTCAAAACTAAAAATTTCAAGTATCGGGCGAGCAGAGAAATAGTTTAATTTTTGTGTAAATATATATTCACCGAAAACCTGACAAAAAGCTTTAACCATATATACCAGCCATGTCCGACTTCGAGAATGTAACCGGCAATGATAAGGAGCTGCAGGAGTTTCTTATGATTGAGAAACAGAAGGCGCAGGTTAATGCACAGGTAAATGAAATGATTGCTCAAACATATTGACTTAATAATACCTATATGATTATGCCTACAGATACATGAGTTCAATGAGATCTGCTGGGAGAAATGCATTGGTAAGCCGAGTACCAAACTGGACCATGCCACAGAGACGTGTCTCAGCAATTGCGTAGATCGATTCATTGATACTTCGTTGCTGATAACGCAGCGCTTTGCACAGATGCTGCAGAAGCAGAGCTCCGGCGGCATGTAGGCGCGACTAGTCACAGGACGTTTGTAGAGTACGTTGACACAACAAAAACAGATGTAGTAGCAACAACAACAACAACAACAGCACCTTCATACAGACTTTTGTGAGCTCCAATCAGCTGGAATTGCAATAAATTTGTTTTTGTGCTTTACACACCTACATACATACATACACACACATGTTCCCCAACAAAATTAATTTCAAAAATTACCATGTAAGAAGTTTGATGTGCAAACTTTCAATGCGGTGCTAAATTTTTATTCTGGCCACCGTTCGTATTTGCTAGCGACAAAATTTTCAAATTCTAAACAACACCAACAAACCCCCCAAAAGATGCAAAACAAGACAAGAAGAAATAACTACATATAAATATGTATAGTTTTATTTATTATATACTCTGTCCCAAAGAGTATGTTTTTTTTTTTGTTGAAAAGTTTAATGTTTGCTAACAAGTAAAAAAAGATAATAAACATTATAAGAATGTTAGTAACCGTTTAATGACTATTTTATTACTATGATCCTTGCTGTTTCTTTTTCAGCTGGCGATAGAGATCGACCATTTTGTTGCGTTCCCCTTCGAGCATGTGGCGTGTGGCAGCCGGCAGATCTTTGCGCTTGCCTTTCATTTGCGCCTTTGTGGGCGCACTCTGAGTTGCGGCCTTCTTTTTACTGGAAGGGAAGTTCTGTGTAGTCGCCGGCGTCGTCTTTTCTCCCGTCATCAGGGACCTAAGCAATAGATTTGCCTTGCGGCCTGGCCGGGGCACAGTCTCATCTTTGTTTGCCTTGCGCGGCAGCGTCTTGAGTGAAGGTGGCGCATGAACGATTTCACCAAATTTAAATACATCTCGTTTATATTCCGGAAGCGGAGCAGGCTATAAATGAGAGTAAATTTGATAGATTAAGGCCATAGATATATGTATATACTAGGGACATATACAACTGCGGTCATAAAAATAGTAATGCGACTGAGCATTGTTGTGAGATAAACTCAATATCAACACCTAATTAAATCAGTAACATTATAGTTAACGTTAAATATCACTACTATTTTTATGACCACAGCTACTTCAAGCCCACCTCCTGCTTCGCCTCTTCATCGGCTTCCTTGAAGGCTCGCTTTATCAGCTCCTTGCGCGTCTTGGCATCCATGGTATTCTTGACCACATTGGGTTTTCTGCGTCCATTTTTCAGATTGTGGCGCTCTTTCTGCTTTTGCTTGAGCAGCTCGTCAATCTCGTTCTTGGGTCGCTTCTGTAGCGTTATTTCGCCCGTTGTCGGATTGCGTATGACACTGACACCATATTTCGCTTCGTATTGGGCTTCTCTCACAGATGCACTGGTTATGCGATTGACTCGCCGCAGATATTCCTCGTCTGTTTCATTGTCGAACTGTTTGATTTTGCTGGATTTTGGGCCACCTGCTGTATTTGTCGTGGTCTTTTTGTTTTTTATCTCCTTGGGTTTGTCCTCCTTGCCTATAGCACCAAGCTTCAGCTTTTTACCCGTTTTGGCGGCATCAACGACTCGCTGAAATTGCTTGAAATTGTGCGAAGCTCGCTGCTCGTCGTTTTGCGTCGGAGGATTGTTCGTCACGTTGGCCAGCCTGAATAATATAAGAGTATATGCCTTATTGAATTAACAATTATTGATTACATACTTTTTCTCTCTCTGCTCGATTTGCTTTAACGGATCTCTGACTCCATGATGCTTGCGTACAGGTATTTTGCGTTTTCTTGCCATATCAACAAATGTGCCAGATAATACAAACAACGAAGATGTTGCTCGTGGTCACGTTTACTAAAAATAAAAGCAACAGCTGATTTTGTATGTAAGTATCGCCGACTATCGATAATAAGCTATCGCCAAAGCAATTAATTATTTGGCAACTAATTTACAAACATTAAATTTAATTTTTTCAGTATTATTTATGTCACTTTTTGTATTTACTAAATAAAGACACCCAAATTACTTTATTTATAATATATGTATACAAACTATCGCGCAAATCATCGATATTGCCTAATTAGTTGCTGTCAAACTGGTGGACCCGGCATGTTATCGAAGGGCGAATATCCTAGGACTGCATAATAATACATATTTACTCACAATACATACACATGCGCTAAAATGCATGTAAATGTATGCAATATATTTTTTTTTGCTTCTATCAATTTGTATCTTCACACAAATAGCCCCATGTACATATGCATGTATGCGTGTGTGTGTTCATTGCAATCGCCGTGTTCTCTGTCTGCACTGCACATATGTATGTATTTAGCGCGCATGCGCCGAATATGCGAGACAACCAGGCAAACACAGGCAGCCACAGCCACAGCCACAGCCATAGCCAGAGCCAGCAGCCAAGTAACTAGCGAGCTTATAAGAGAGCAGAAAATCGTAATATATTCAACGTGCTTCATGCTGAACGCAAACAGTAATTTATTTATATTTAACATAAAAATGCTCGAGGCCTGTGCCAAACAAATGTCCTTTTGATGTGTGTGAACGTGTATGTAATAAAGTCTGTGATTATTTATTTATTTGTTGTTTTTTTTTTTTTTCTTTTTTTACCCACTGATTGTGAGAATATTATTTTGATAAAAAAAAAACTCAAATGCAATTTGCATTGACAACTGAATACGGAAAATAGTGTGTACATATGTACATACATATGTATGTATGTATATACAATTGTTCAACGTGCGTGTTTTCAAACTTTTTTTTCATCAATTTTTTTATAATCATGTATTTATGTATAAGGATATACAAATTGTACAAGGGATGTTGTTTCAAAATGAATAGTGATAAGTGAACCAGCAGCAAGCAAATAATCAAATACATAGTATGCAATACAGATAGATGTACATACATACATACAAATATACACACATTCACATACATACATATTTGCCCTCACATGTATGCCCGTATGTATGTAAGCCTGCGTGTTTGTGTGTGTTCGAATGTAGCGTGACAGCCGCAGCATCAGCTGCCCGAGCATCAGTGAGCTCATAACGGTGCGCGAAAACGTCGAAAACTTACTTTTTGTCCCAACATTTTGTTCGTGAGTGTGAAAAAGGAAAGAATATTGTGTGAAAAAAAAAATGTTGTTAGATATGTGAATAACCGAGCATTGATTACATATATGTATGTATATATACACACACACACGCGTACACATGCACACATTAAATGTTAATTATGTATAAAGTAACATCGAAGTATGCTATGAAAATTATCGAGCATAAAATCGGACATACAAGGGACGTGCAATACATCATCATGATGTATATACATGTCTTAATTAAATACATAACGAATGAAAAACAAGAATTGAAGATGCTTCTTCCATAATCAAGAATAATTTTTAATTATAATTTGTTTGTCAAAGGAAATTTGAAAATATAAATGTTATAACTGCATAAGCATAATATAAACATTAATAACACAGGCACATGTATGTATGTATGTATGTATGTATGCATATACATACATATATAGTTGGCGGCAAATTCGGCAAAAATGTTGCTGGCACAAATTTGTTGAATAATAAAACTAAGACGAAAACATGTAAATATATTCGTCTGCTCAAATAATTTTGCTAAACATAAATATATATACAATAATAAATATATATAAATATGTATGCATATATACATACATTTGTATACAGCTCTGTCTGTCTAAAAATATCGTACATAAATTCAAATAAATAAATCTTGCTCTCATGTATAATTGCAATTGTGGTTTTGTTGCGCGCGTTGTGTGAATAAGAATTAAATTAGTTTTAATTTTCATACATATGTATACATGAAAAATCAAATTTATAAAAATATATAGTTTGCATTCACTACATAGAATATGGCTGTCAGCTAACTATAAATCAAAATTCAAACGAACGTGCGTCAAGGTCAACGCATAAATTTATCGGTGTCCGTACGCAGCTTTTAAATAATCGAAATGGAAATCGAATGCGTACATACATTCATACATGCATACATGCACACATACATTCATACATACTATCATATAAATACTTACTGAGCTACTTTTTTATAGCATACTTTAATGAGCTCGCCTTGGCGAGTTACTGTGCGAGCGAGATAGAGAGAGCTTGCGAGCTAGCGACCGCACGTGTGTAACCTATATACATACATACATGTGTGAGCGCGTATGTATGTGTGTGCGTAAGCGTATTTGTGCTTGCGTATGTAAATTTTTGTACGCACATCAGTTGCGATAATTACACCAGACTATATTTGACATGGCTGAACGAACCACTTGAGTTGTGCAATTTGGCTCGAATGAACACCTATAAATATGTATGTATGCTTATTAAAAGCATTCCATTGTCGTATATTAATCATACGCCACGTGTAATTAGTGTAATTGCCACATTGAAAGAAAGGCAGGCAATATATATATTACTACTGCATTACGCGCAACGAAATATAAATTATTAAAAGCACGTTGGCAATCAATCGTCATTTGAGCCAAACGACAGGATAAGACGACAGTAATCGGTTTGTAATGCCATTCCAGCCAGCTCGAGGTGATTGAACTTGCCGGCGTTGCCACTTTAACCACACGCACACCACACACACACACACATACATAAAAAGAAATACACATATATATGTATGTACATTCATACATTATATACATACATACATATATCTTTATATATATATGGATGTATGTACATACATATATACATACATACATATTTAAGCCCGCATTTGCGCTCTTTCGCTCATCAGTCTTTTGCCTTTACGCTTTGCTTTCGCTTTTTCTGTGCTTGCCTGTGTCCATTGTTTTAAGTAATATGCACATTACTTAAAACAAAGGACTGTTTTAATAAAGGTCAGTGAGAATGTTTTTCTAATCATTTTCTCGCTTGTTGAGTAAACTCAATCGATATAAAAATGAATCTAATTAGCAAACAATATTATGTGTACATGCTTTTACATACATTCACAATAAATGTTATGTTCATTTATCATAGCGAACAGCTAATTAAGGGAAACTAAACATACAATAATTATGTATGTACATCTGTTAGTATCAGTTGGCAGCAAATTAACAGTTATACACGATCGAATGCAGACATCAACGCAAAGTTACTCAGAAGAGCATAGAGAGCGAGAGAGAGCACGAGTGAATGAATGGCTGCGTTCGTTTGAGCACTTGAGATGCGAATAGTGTTGCCATAATTATTATTTTATTTAGCTTATTTCTGATGTGATCAGCGGCAGCTTGAAAAGTAAATAAATAAATTGAAAAATACACAATGTAGCAAGACATAAACTGGGTCTCAAATTTTCCCCGAAGACATTTCAATTGCTCTTAATGCTTTGCTCTACATCTTATTTTTTTTGCTGTTCCTTTTTTCAATTTAAAAGAGAACGCTGGCAACACTGCTCACGACAGGCTCGCTCACACATTCGTTTAGCTGCTCACTCACACAAGAGCAGCAGTTGTTATGCTAAGAGCGGGCGCGGGTGCGACGCTTAACGGTTTTCGAGCATGATTAGCGTAGTATTGCTGCAATGGTCAGGAACGGCACGCGTTGAACCAATCAGTTATTTGTTCGTTTCGCTAACAATTCAAAAATAGGGAATATTCTTTAATATCTGACGGATCCACATTGCATATATGTACATACATGTATGTATGTACATGCATATGTATATTTGCGGACAACAAATAGCCAAACAGAAAGAGAATTTGCTGAAATAGCACTAAAAGCGCCGCACTCATATGAGTATGTATGTGTTTGTGTGTGTGCGTGTATACATACATACATAGCCGCCAAAGCAGACGGCAAATACCAGGAATCAGACAATAGCCACAACGCTAACGACAAAACATTTTTGGGTCGACAACAATTTCAACATTCAAAAATCTTTCTCATTTATTTTATTTTGCTTTCGTTCAAAATTCGGTACAAATGCAATTGAATGTGTGTGCGTGTGTCTATGAAACAATGTACATATATTTTTTTTGAATATATTTGAATATTTTATATTTAAATTGAAATTGAAATTGAAATTGAAATTTCAATAAATGTCTTGTTTTTACTTTTTTTTTTAATGTAATTTTTTCAGTCTTATCGCCGCTTGACATTTGCATAAAAGTTCAAATATGAATTGAAATCAATTTCATTTCCTATGTGCACATGCGTGCCCCAAAATAACACACACGCACACACACGCAAAGTTAAATACAAAGTTAAACACACACACACATAGGCAAATGAACATGCGTCAATCACAGTGAAATAAGTTAAAAAGTTTTGTGACGTTAAAATCCGAAATTGAAATTGAAATTGAAATTATAAATTTAAATGCCAAAGCCAAAATAATAGTAATACAAAAATACAAAAATAAATAAAGTGAATATATACGTATATATGTATATATTAATATAATTAAAAACTTAACGAAAATCAATGAAAATAAAACAATTAAAAACAAAAGCATAAGAAACTATACATATGTATGTATGTATGTATGTAAATCTATATACATATACATACATATAAATGAATAATATATTTACAACTCAAAAATTACAGCAAAGTCCATTAAAGTAAAGTGATATATACATATATTTACAAACAATATATATATATTTATATATATACTATATTGCTGTATATATATGTATATGACTTGATGTATATATGTACATATATATAGAGTTTAACGACTTTCGAATACACAAACAAAACTAAAGCAACAACAAATTCAACAACAACAGCTACAAAATGCCAGTGAAAAAGCAAGGTAAGCCGTTTGCCCAAGTTTATTTCAATATACATACATATATAAGTATATATATTTTTATACGAATTTCAAATATTTATCATACGCATTGATGTACTGCGAAAGGAGTATATTGGTTTTGAGATTTGAAAATTTGGAAATTTGGAAATTTAAGTTTTTCCTCAACAATATTACAGATTGCTTTAAAGATGGGGTATTAATAGATATGTAGATCTAACTCTTTGTCATATGTAAAGGTTTTTCTAGATTTCACATGTGCAGTGCCTATAAATATATAGTTTATATACAGCTAAGCTATGTATGTTTAGCTTCTTCTTTTTAGTTCCTATTGACATACTCTTTAAATAGATCTACAGAGAAATTCATTAAAATATTATTTCTAGAGTTATCTGGAGTTTAATTTATCGAACTAGATCTATCTTTCATTTAAATTTATTAAAAAAAAGTCTCTCATTATTATATTTTAATTTATTTATTTTTATTAAAATAAATCTCTCTTTAATTGATTTAAATTTATTCTTATATAATATTATTTATACTTATTTCTTTTGCCTAAATAAGTATTTGCCAGTCGGCTATGCTCAACTCTTAATTTCTTTTGTTTATTTATGCAATCAAATTAAAAATTTATTGACTAAATTGCGCAAAATAAATACAAATAGACGTTTTGAGGCTAATAAACAATTTTAATTATGAATAGAAAGAAAACAAAATTTGAAAATGTTGTTGAGCTTTCATCAGCTTTCTATGGGCATTCATCAAGCTGTGCAAATAGTAGAACAAAATTGTGCCAAACTCTTGAAGATAATTAAAATTTTGCTTAATTATTAGCTTCATTTTTTTCAAGCAAATATTAAATGTTTATTATTTATTCATACATATTTTGGGGCAGTTCAGGGTTTCTAAAAATGTTAGAGCTGTGCTGGATGCATATATTTATATATATTTAGATCTGTCATAATAGGGTTATTCTTATCTTAAAGTCTTGAGATACCTAGAAGTTTGACTAAAGTATTTCGAAAGATATAGAAAATAGTTTTGCCATTTATAAAAGATTTCAGTACCATAATCAAATCAATTTGAGCACACTATATCTATCTATAATAGACAGAGATGTATATCTCTAAATCTATAAGGTATATCAAAAGAATTTAGGAATATGTAGTATTTGACATTTCTTTTGATTTCATATATTTCTACTGATATTACCTATTCAGATACTTATTTATATATATCATTTGTATTTACCATTTAATATACATATATATATATAGGTATATATGTATATCTTTTTTTTCTTTTTTTGGTTTGTTTGTTATAAAATTGCATCTAAAATGATCCGCAACCAGAAATGAAACGGAAACAGCAAAAAGGTTCATTTATTTCATATATTATTATGAGGGAACACAGAACTTGAAGATACCCTGTAGATAGGAATACGTAAAAGCAAAGGCAAACATCTTTAGCTGTCACTTGTAACAAGAGTTCTTAGTTATTAATAGATCTGTTAGTATCTATCGATTTCATGATTATCGATTGTTTTGTTTTGATATTTAATTGAATTTTGTCATTGTTCGATCAATTTCACTGAATATATTTTATGAATATTAGTTACAAATTGATATGAGGGAAAATTAGAAGTCTTCTATAAGCATTCTAGAGCTGCTATTATTACTATTATTATTTCTGTATTGCATACATATGTGTATGCCTTTCTTATACACATTAACAATAGGCTATTATTTCCGCTATTGCATAGATTACAGGGTATATGAGGCAAATTAGAAACAAGCAAATGTTGCCAAACTTTTTCAAATGGGCAATAAACGAAGGTCAGCATAAGTATGTGACGTGCATTGTCAAGACGCCAAATTAGTTACATATACAACAAAATATATGTATATATATATTAAGATAGGTGCTATGCAGGTGTGTGTGTGTGTGTGTGTGTGCACGACTTTATGGCAATGTCATCCATGTTTGCTGTGCGCTGACCCCAAAAGATTTGTAAATGCCTGGCGAGGCACAAAGCCTGAAACTGTGACGAAATCTGATGCAAAATGACAAAGGTGGCAAGCATAAATAGTTGGCCTAAAGCGCAGAGAGTAAATGTGCCAGGTGTGTGGGCAGGTGTGTTGCCAGGTGAGCGGTTAACCAGGCGGACTGTGCGGGAGGAGGGGGGGGGGGAAGGAGGGCAGTTCTAGACACTAATTTTGCTTTCCGTTACATATATACATATATATATTTTTTTGTTTTTAAGCCAATCTTTATTGATTTATTGAACTAGTGCCGCACTCACAGAGAAATCGTGTAGATGGTAGATGGTTTATTTGGATGGGTATTATTAGGCAGTACGACAACGTCTCCGCACAGAGCAAGTGCTGGCGGGACACTTGAGTTGACTGGACTTGATTCGACTTGACTTGTCTTGTGTTGTGGGCAAATGGATTCGGATACGGACTCGGAAAGGGAAAAGAGCAGCGATCCCAATGAGGAGCTATTGAGCAGCGATGATAAGACATTTCATGATGATGATGACGACGACGATGATGATGATGAGGAGAATTCATCGGATCTGATCGATCCAATTAGACGAATCGATGCAGAGCAAGTGCAATCAACGGCTGAGCAATTGCTGGTGGTGCTCATGCAAGCGGAAGCCATAGAAATGCAACAACAGCAACAGCAGCAACAAATCGATGTCGTGGTGGATGTCGATGAGCCTGACTTGCCAGTGGCAAGCGCTTTGGAACCACAAGTAGCTACTGCTGAGCCAGCTGGAGAACGTGTGCCCGCCGAGCCACTGATTGTCAAGTATAGCGAGAATGTGCGTGAATCTGTGGAATGTTTCTACTCTGCCCAGGATCTGCTGGAGTATGGCCATATGCTGTCCTCGACGGCGGAGCAGCGCACGCCAGATGTGGAATCTGGTTATTTCGATAAGTCCGAGAGTGATGATGTCTCACGCGAAGATTTTGAAGCTCAGAGTGGCAGCTTGCGTCGACCCAAAGGCGCCAATGCGCTGTCAATCCTCTCCAACCAAGAGTTGGCCTCCACGACGAGCAGCGCGGAGAGCTTGCGCATTGAGCTAAATCGTTTTTGCAGCTCCATTGAAGCATTCGAGCTGCAGCAACAACAGTTGCAGCAGCAGCAGCAGGAGAAGCAGCAGGAGGAGCAGCAGCAGCAGCACCAGCAGGAGCTGCAACAGTTGCTCTTGAATGAAGCGCCTGCTGCTGCAGCGGATTTGGTTACAGACGAACGTTTCCTTGACACACAAAGTGAGCCATATGTTATGCAGGTGTTTAGTCTAGGTAAATTGAATGATGATGGCTAAAAAGCTATAGATAGAAGAAGCTCAAGTCATATAGTCTATGGGAAAGTAGAAATGGGATATATTTTCAAAATATATAGAGAAATGGAAAGAGGAAATATATAGAGAAATTGGTAATATAGACAAAATTTCGATAGCAATGGGAAATATGAGAAATTTCTAGAGAAATGGGAGACTTAGCCTGGGAATATAGATCATTTTTAAGTCTTTCAGTGGAATTCATATTATTTCATCAATGGAAACTTTAATTTGCAATTATTATAAATTATTTATTTTATTTGCATAATGCAATTCATTGTGAACATTAAAATACCTTTAAGTACTTAAAAATTTCCATTTAGGTTCTAATTAATAGGCATACATAAATGAAAAGATTTATATAATTTACAGCCAATATTGTATATATTTATCAAACTTTGATTAGTATTTCAAACAATTGTAATATTCCAATGTATTTCAATCTTTGCAGAAGCTCATCGAGCCCTTGAATTGCTTGAGGATTATCATGCGCGACTCTCGGAGCCACAGGATCGTGCGCTGCGTATTGCCATCGAACGTGTGATTCGCATCTTTAAGTCTCGCCTATTTCAAGCGCTACTAGGTGAGTGTTAAACACTAGCTAATGAGTTATATATTAACAAATATATGTGTATAGATGTACATAGTTAGCTAATGAGCTAAAGAACTCTATTAAATATATTTCTGGTATCTAAAATTTTATATATCTAGTTAGTATTTGGATTCTTTTGAATAGTTTTTGTATTCCTTATAAAACCTGTCAGCTGCATAATACTCATTTGGGATCTATTGATTACGTTTTTTGAACATTGAATCCTCAGAAAAAAATCTGCAGCAAGTTGATTGACCCATTTCGGAGCTGTACCTCCAAACCATAGGAAATTATAGCTTTTCAATAACTCTTTTGTATATCTCTCTAGCTCACTATAGCTATATCTGTTAAAGAAAAGTTTTCATTACATAATTTGAGTATATGCAATAGGATTATGTTTTTATCTACTATCAAACATATATGTATATACGTATAGTCCGTCATCTGTTAAAGCTCAAGAATATCTTTAAATATTTGCTCAAGATATGCTTGAGCTGATAAGTTGTAGCTGTATTCGGCATTAGGTTTCATCAAAAATTTTCAAATGCTGTGCACAGTTCGCTGGTATTTCTACCCTCTTCTTCTTCTCATTCAACATCGTCTTCTTCTGCCTTTTGAGCTGAGGCAAGCGAAATGAAGCAACGCAGCTCGTTAAATCGGATCCATAACTTGATACACACTCGAGTCGAGCGTTGCATAAACAAACGATTCGCCGACAACTCAACTCAACTCAACTCAATTCTTAGCTATATATGTATGTATACAAAACAATGTATCTTGGAGGTGGTGGAACTGGCTGGTATGGTGGGAAGGTGCGTCATAGTCATATGCATTTCGTTTCGCTCGGGGCACTCACAGTGTCTTGTCCATGGACAGAGCGCTGTGGATATTGACGTGTGCAGGAAATTAAATGGACGCATTCACATTTTCACATTTAGGCCACTTGACTTTGGGGCTTATTGATGAGTAGAGGGCGTGGCATCGCCCTCACTACACACAGACAGAACCACAGAACCGACCCACTGAGGCTTGACCTAAAAACTTTTTATATGCTCAGCAACGGACGATATTATTTCCCACTTCCACAAGGGCGATATACAAAATTCAAATTGAGTTTGAGCAAAACACTTTTTAGTATTCCTGATGGGAATACCCTGTAAAGTAGATAATTCTATGTGGGAGTTTGCTGTAGAATTATGATAGAAATTGAATGACTTTTTGCTATAAAAAGTTGTATATTCATTCAAGATTTGTAAATATATTCATGAATTCAAATATAATACTAATAATTGTTAATCTCTTACAGATATACAAGAATTCTATGAATTAACATTACTGGATGACTCAAAGAGCATACAACAAAAGACCGCCGAAACCTTGCAAATTGCGACCAAATGGGAGAAGGATGGACAAGCGACAAAGATAGCCGATGTGAGTATAGAAAGATTTGACTATCTAATATATATAATATATAGTATATAGAGTATATATATATATATATATATATATATATATATATATATATATATACATATATGTACCTGTTATGTTGTTAGATCAATAGACTGATCGTTGTAACTAGACTCTGTGTCGTAGATGATTGAGCTGCCAAGATGTATTATAATGTGATTATAGTACTCTTTGGAAATGGTTAGATTTTCTAGCTCAAACTTAATATTAGTTTCTAGTTTTATGTATATTTTTTTCTTTATGTATAAATATATATACATATATAATTATATGTGTTGTGTCGTATTTAGTTATATGAATCCTATCTATATAGATATATGTGCATAATACATATATGCGTACCTTAGAGTTTCCGATATCATTTTAGGTATATTTTTCATCATATAATCATTATAATTTACTTTCTTATACATATATATATATATAGAAACACCCGATCAACATATGTTTTCATGTTTTCAAACTTTGTTTAGTCGACTTTAATATTTCAAAACTCTATGCTCATGCTGCTCTCTATCTATCTTAATCTCTTTCTATCTCTATCTCTGTCTATCTATCTATCTCTCTCTATCTCTCTCACACTGTCTATCTTATATCTTTAATCTTCTATCTACTTAACCCACTATGCAGTTTATAAAAACTACCAATCTAAATCGCAATTGCGTCTATGAATTTAACAACGATGCCACAAATCCCAATCCAAGTTCAAATCTTAATCAAACGGTGAACGCGGCCGCGCATGCCGAGGCCTTGAGCAGAACATTTAAAAATGAATTGGAAGAGATTTTGGTAAGCGCATTAACCCATTAACATTATCATTAAATAACATCCACACTACTACTACTACAACTACTATTCATATACTACATATATTTTTTAGTCATCATATTCTCCATGTCTATTGAAATATCTCTGAGAATTTCTGAACTTAAGTCTTATTTTCTTTTTTGCTGAATAGACTAGGATGTACCAGGGTTCAGGAACCTTGCTAAAATTATATCAAAGAGAAAAGGACGAACACAGTTTGTCGTCCTGATCAAGAATATATATATGAAACCTACTTCTGCCTATTATATACATTATCACTAAATTTGCAAAGATATGACTTAAGGTGGAAAAGTCTACAGAACTCCCATTGATAAAATAGGTTTAGGATCTAGAAATATATTCAAGATCTCAACAAAATTAGATTGATTTAAATAATTAAATATTTATAAGAACTAGAATAAGTATTTACAAATATGAGTATTATGTATGAAAATATCTACAATATATGTATACTATAATGATTAGAGTGTATATTAATTACTATGATTTATTTGTTAGTTAATAGTTATTCAAATATATATATGTATGCCATAAGCTAACTAACTTCATGACAGAGTAATTAACTGAAATGAAGCAGCAGATAAACTTTTATCTTTACACTTGAAGATAAACAAAACAAAATGTTTTTCTATTTAGCTTCTGTTTGAATGATGACTTTACTTTAATTAGTTCCAAATTGATTGATTGCGAGGCGAGAGATCTGGGCGGCTGCTAATTCCGTTACTACTACATACATACATACATATTAAGAGTTGAATATATAAATATGTATTTGTATATTAATGTATATATATTATATAACAGTTTGGCTAACTGAAAGTTTTGTTTGCGTGCGTAAAGGAGCGTAAAGTTGAAATAGGTATGCCGTCGTTCGCATGCAAAGCGAAAGCCAAAGGCAACGGCAAAGCAAAGTTTTGTGTTCAGGAAGTGCCCAACTAGGCAAGTGTCAAAACGTTTGAGGCGGGTCACTTTTACAGGTTTTTACTGTAATACAAGCCCTGATTGCTTTTATCGCAAGCTCTCACTGACGCCCTCACAGTCTAACACTCATTCCCACGCTCCCTGTCTCTCTCTCTCTCTCTCTCTTTTCCTCTCTCTTACTGGCACGCTCAGTGCTGACGCTGCTTAAGCTGTTTTTGTGTGGGTCTGTGTGTAGCCAAGCAACCGTTAGGTACACGCGCACACCCGCACACATCCACACATTCACACTCGTACAAACAGTTTTAAATTTGATAAGGACTTAACTGTTAGCGTCGTCTGTTTTGTATTTGCAACATGATTTGTGTTGACCCAGTCAGGGGCAGAATAACGGGAACATGTTGTACAAGTGGGTGGCTGTGTGGCTGTTTGTGTGGGTGTAGCGGAACGTTACGCTTTAGCTCGTGCTTGGGGCTCGCGTGGCCCGGATTCGGGTTCGGTTTCGGGTTTGGGTTCGGGTTTACCGTTCATTCGTCCATTTATCGTTATGTCCTGCGCCGACGCGCTGCTTTTGTTATTGCACAGGCGATATCCAGGCAAAGGTACGTACATAAATACATACGTTAATGTTATGCTGTTGACATGCGTAGTACGTTAACGTAAAACGTAAACGGCAACGTAAGTCGTACGTGTGTACATATGCTAAATTGTATATGATGTCTATGTCTATGCAAATGTAGCGACAGCTTTAGCTGATTTTCTTACGACCTGATTGCATGCCGATAACTGATATGATTGAGGGCGTGTCTACATGTGTGTGTGTGTGAGTGTATGAGTGTATGCACTCAAGGATGTGCTCATGCAACAAATGCAATATCATCAATTGTTCAACAGCCGTGCTTAACGTATTAACCAGTACAAGGCGGCCCAATACAGACCTTTTAGCAAGCCCCGCCCCCTACGCCCACTAACGACGTCTTTAGCTGTTGTTATTGTTGTTGTTATTGCTGCTGCTACTGCTGCTGTTGTTGTTGCTGTTGCTGTTGCTGTTGCTGCTGGCGTTGGCGCTTCGTGCGTCGCGCGTGGCAGTAACAGCAGCGCTGTCGACGTGTCGAGTCGCACAACTTTCGCGTATCCGTCAACTGTGCCTGTTTCTGTTCTTTCGTCTTAGGCCACAACGTCTTGGTGCGCCCCATCGTGAGCAAATTTCCCGGCATTTCAAACTTGGTTAGAATCTACGATTTAGCCACCTTGGCGCGCGAGCCTCTGTGTGTGTGTGTGTGTGCATAAAATATTTAATGAATATCAATTAAAAAATGGAATATGAAAATGCAGTTACAGCTAGATACATACATACATATATATATTTGTAAATGTCCTTAAAAATACCATGCCTAAGACATTAAGACATTTTACATGCATTATTGCTCAACACTAGCAAAATATACAGTTACAAATTTTTGGCACTTTGTAAATTGCACACTTTCCAGTGCACACACACACACACACATACACAAACATGTGGCGCACAGCTGTTAAGCATAAATGTGCTGTACACACGCACATACACATTTTGTTTTTGCTAGCTCTGTTAATTACATGTTGCTATCCCGTTTCAATGCCCCTTTGCTGTTAAGCGAAAAAAAGAAAAATAGAAACAACAACAAGCAAATGACATCCATACTCAATGCGGAGGCTGTCAGTGTTAAGTGTTGCCATGGTTTACAGAGGGTATAAATTGTGCGCTGATCTCAACGCTAAATGGCTTTACCTGTAAGCTAGTATATATTATACATATGCATATATATATTTTTTTATTTGATGTATATATATACATATGTATGTATATACACATATCACATATTATTGTATTTACTGTATATTACGTATACGTCTTGGCAAAGTTTTCACAAAATATTTTCGATGTCTCTCCACTTGTAGACAGATAGCTATAAACATACATACATACATAAATACATATACATACATACATATGTATGCGTATTTATATGTACATTAATTCGCTCGTCTTTGGGCTTTTCATTCAGCTTTTCTCCGCTGGCATTGGGCAACTTATTAAAACAACAGCAAAACAACACACATATATCTATATATATATATACAATATATCTCTATTGTATATATGTATGTCTGTACAAATATCTGACTCTTCTGTTTTGTTTTGGCATCTTGCTTGACTGCCGCCCGTCGTCGCGTTCGTCTTTGTTGTCTTATGCCAGTTTTTCGCGCACATTCGATAGAAGCGCTAAGGAACGCGGCTTTTTCTATTGTGATATCCGGAATTATACTGGTTATACATACATAAATATATATAAATATATATTGTATATTCCTGTGCGTTGTTGATTTATGGGCTCGCCTTTCGATCAGTCACGCAAGCTAAAGCTTAATCCAATCAACTATATACTATAGATACAGTTAGCGAATAAAGTGTGAATAGCAAAAAGTAGAATTCAATTTTGAAGGATTACGGTATATGCAGTTTCCATAGATACATATACATGCATACATACATATGTATATTTGTAAAAATTTCCAGTCCGTGGAATACTCATACAAATAGATACTACTTTTTATGTGTGAGCGCACATTTTGGTCCACCCTAAAGTAAATACACACACACACACACTGTCTTACCTTTGTATTGTAAAATCTAATATATGTATACACCAAAATTCAAGAAAAGCAAATTCAATTAAATTGTCTGCTTCTTTACATGTATTACAATAATTTCAATAGAAACGATTTCAACAACTTTTTCTGTATTTTGGTCCAACCCAAAGAAGTACATATATTGAGAAATATGTAAAATAATTCAAGATTGTCTGCTGCTTTAATTATACAACAGTTATTTCAATAGTAAATACTCAATCAATTATCTAATTCTTAAAGTGTATCTAAGCAAATGACGCTGAGTGTGCAGCTATACGCATCCGTATACATGCCTGTTTTAGTTGCCAGATTTTTATTTGATGTCTTCTCGAGCTGTTCGACATGTGAACTTTTAGTCTACACACACACACACACACACACACACACACACACACACAAACTTGCTTGTGTACGCGTAAATAGACTAATAAATAGGTAAAAATATTTCTCGTACGTTCAAATATCAAGTCAAGCGAAAAAAGAATCTATGGGAAATAAATACATCTACAATTACTGTATACATACGCACACACACACATACGAGATTTACATTTTTCTTCCAGCTTCCTTTACGCACACACGCACACAGAGCAGCTTCAGGCTGTGGGCTGTCGAAAATGAAACTTGAGCTTGAGGGTGGATGTTAAGGCACGCACACACACACACAGAGAGAGTTTCATATATATATATATATATATATATATATAAACACACACAACTTGTTGCTTGCCTTTGCTCTTGGAGAGTTTTTATTCAATAACTGTGTATTACAATATGTACATAGGCAAAGAATAACAAGCTATAAATTCAACACGCTCAAAATACATCAAAAGTAACTTTATTTCAGTGCTTTTGTGTGCGTGTTTGCCTGTGCCTGTGCTTGTGCCTGTGCGCGTGCTTGTGTATGTTAGTAGCATTGTAAATGCAACGCTGTGGGAATTTTAAAAAGTTCGAATTCAATAAAAAAGTACTTTTCACAACATGATCGATTGGGTATCAATAGTGCGACATTCGCGACGGCGTTTCTCCAATTATGTTGGTGCGCGTTCACCGGTACGAATGCGTCGACGTCGACGTCAGTTGACTGCGCCGCCGCCACCGTCACAGCAGCAGCAGCAACAGCACCAACAACAACAGCAACAACAGCAACAGCAGCAGCAGCAGCAGCAGCAACATAAAGCTCGTCTGCAGGAGAAGAAAGCAAAGGAAATCGATGCCGATGGTGATAGCAGCAGCGTTAGCGGCCGTTACGTTTGCTGTTGTTCTAACGTAAGGCAATCGTCTTATATTACACTTATATCACTTATACATTTATGCTAATATATGGCAAGGCTAATATATGATGCACATTGCAAGTGTTGCCAGAAATTTTGCAAATTACAATTTAATTGCCAATTGATTAGGTTAGCGATAAGCTCTAACGTATTTTTAACTGAATATGAATTGAAAATAAGAAGAATTACAATTTTAGAATAGAATTAAGCGCATTTTGAAATTGATATGAGTTCAATACGAGTGAGTGTTCATAGAAAACAAATATGTATATTTATCAGACTACATTTTTTGTAGAACTCAAGATTTAATCTATTTCTTATTAAATGTGAAGTCTATGTCTTTTAAGATCTACTTGACCTATTTTTGCTAGCAATTAATATACTTCAGATTTAATGTTTCCAATGTATCTTCAAGTGTCATTTGAGAATTTTTCTTGAAATGCCTGTCAAATGCTAATGCATTCTTTCATTTATATAAATATTTATCTTTCGCAGAACCAACGCATGCGCATCGAGTCCGATTGTGAGACTGCCAAAGATGCTGCAGCCGACGATGCTGGCATTCAACAAGTGCGCAACTCGCGCTCACCCCAGCAGCAACAGCAACAGCAACAGCAGCAGCAGCAGGTGGTACAACAATTGCAGCAACATCAACAGCAGCAGCAGCAGCAGCACCTTAGCCAATCACAGTCCGCGACAGCAGCTAGAAGCGGGACTCAGATAGTAAGTGGCTGCAATTGAATGAATTTTGTTTGCTCACTGCCCATAGCTAAAGCTAAATCATGTCACACTAATGCTCAAATCAAGGATAATTACGAACACAAACACTGCCAAAAGGGCAGAGCCAATGATTCCGATAAAGCCAAACATTCCAAAAAGAAAAAACATGCTGAAATCAAATAATAATATCAATAAAAATAAAGACCGGAAGGCCATAATCACCCACAAATCGTTTGGCCAGAATGAGTTTCGCTTAATTTGGCGCTTGATTTCAAATGAATTAAAATGGCTGCCAATGCCGCTTGTTTCCGTTTCCGCTCAAACTGTTGTTGTTACACAGTCCCTTGGAGAGTATTTTTATTATGAATTGTAATCGAAACTTAACCAGTGTAGATTCCTTGTTTTCTTTCCTTACTATTATTATAATTATTGCCACTTAATATTCATCATAATTTTTGTATTAATATATAATTCTCATGTTTCCCTATCACACTCTTTCCAAAATATATATTAAATACTTCAATTTGATATACTTTTCATTTGTTCGCACTTAATATTAATATCATCTGTAATTATGGGCATGTTCTATGTTCTTATACTGTATTATTATAAGATTTTGTACTTATGTATTTAATAAGCGATTAAAAACTAAATTTGAATCAATTTCTCTAATATAAAGTTTTTATTCTGATTGTTTTTTTTTTTTTTTTTTTTTTTTTAATTATTATGGTTTGTATAATTATTTCCACAACTCTATATTTATTTTTTTTAATTTTAATGTCTATTTTCACAAGAGATTACTCTACCATCTCAAAAGTGTGTACACGATGTCGTTGTTGTCACTTACTTGCATTTAGAGCACCACAAATGTTATTTAGTATAATTGTTAACCCGTATTTTTAGTTTTTAATGGGTCTCACCTAACCACTAGTTGCTTTTGCACAATCTGGATTTAAATATTTGATGTTTCGCGCCCAGCTTACAATCAACTCTGATCTACGCTTGATAAATGTTTGCCAGCACTGGTCGTTGCGATCGATTGTATCGATAGGCGGGCTTTAAGCTATCGATCTCTAGTCCCGTCTCTAACGATTCAAGCGCAAGCGTCACTCTCTTGATTAAAATGTAAAAAGTAAACACGTCGCTGCTTACTAATTGTGCGTGTCAATGTGCAATCGTATGTAAACATAAATTTTAATTAGCGTGCATTATTAAAAATCGAGACAAGGCCGATAGTATAGTGTAAAAACTTCTAGGCTCTGCCAGCAACAAACAATATAGTTTGGTGTTGCCAGCCAATACTTTTGATGTATCAGCGGTAATATAACCGGTTAAGCATACCAAAACACGACGACGATAGTTTGTTAGCATGCTAGAGGTGGGCCGGTTTTGTGGGCTCGGCAACAATCGAACGGTTGCGCAGCTCTAGTCAGTCGCTGGCTCGCTAGAAAAATGCCAACAACACAACACGGGAAAAGAAGCAGGCATCGCATAATTGCGGCGTAAACGCATTAAGAAAATACATAAACGGTCTGTGAAAATCAGAGCCAGCCAGCCTATTTCCAAAATCAATGCGAAACGCGAGTAGAAATGTGCGTGTTTCATATAGAAATGTGCTCGAAAGTGACCTAAAAAAGTCCAGAACAAAAGCAAAACTCTGCACATGAAATATAAATGTTTATAAGTTAATACATAAATACGTGCCACAAACCACAAACCATAACAAAGTGTAATCAATGAAAAATTTTCTTTCGTAAAAGTAGCTAAAACAAAAATAATGTTTTAAAGTTGTGCCTTTAGCTTGCGCTACATTTTTTTTTTTTTTTTTACATTCGTCAGAACCGCGTATATACGCTCACACATGCATGCATTCGTACGTACACACGTATATATGTAGGTTATACACATGCAAGGCATAGCGCAAAAAAATACCAAAATAGTCGGCGGTTGACACAGAGAGTGAGAGCGAGAGCGTTGCGGCTGTTGATTTGTTTCTTCTTCTTTTTTTTTTTTTGCTATTTACTCTGGCAAACAATAAATAAATATGTGTGTATGTAATTTGGAAAGCATAACTTATATGTGTGTGTGATTAGAAGATTCTCTCACGCTCAGTAACTGAAACAGAAACAGAACAAACGGTGCCCAGCAAGTTTTTAGCGATAGTTGTAGTTAGAACTCGCTCATGTTGGCAACGCGCCGCTTGTCTGTGTTGTTCTTACATATTTATTAGTTGTTATTATTTACTTATTTATTTTTTTTCGTTGCGTTTTAAATTTTTTTTTGCGTCTTGTGTGTGGATGACACTTGTTAGTGAGTCACGCGGCGGCGGCGAGCGAGAGTGCAAGTAACATACACGTATGTATGTATTTGTGGGCGTGTGTACGTGTGTGTATGCTTATACTTTATTAAACGCAAAGCTAAAGGGAAATTTATAACATTTTGTTTGCTTAGCACGTAGTGAACAAACGAAACGTTGCAACGTAACAATAATTAACGTAAACGTACGCGGCTACGACGTCACTCAACAACCGGCATTTGTGATTGTGTTACGTTACGTGCAACGTTCATTGCTGTGAGAGTGAGTGAGTGAGAGAACGAGCGCGTTGTGATAATAATATGACCACACGCAAAAAGAAGCGTCAGGATGGAAGCAGCAGCGGCGGCGGTGGCTTCATTAAGAAAGTCTCATCACTATTCAATTTGGATTCGGTAATGACAAAAGTGCAAAGCTCATAAAATAAAAACAAAAGAAAACTAAGTATTTACAAAATAGATCAAATGCTCGTTTAATAGCGATCAAATTCTTTATCGATATTAGTAGATAGTTAGCCCTCTGCCCCTGTTTATCTCCTTTCCCCCACCCATTTATTTATGCAATATTTTCATTTTACGCCAGCTAAGAAAGATTTCAGCTCTTTTTTTTTTTTTTATATATCCGAATATATTCTCAACGATGATTCCATGGTTTATTTTTAAATTCCACCAGGCATTCAGACAGCATAAAAAGCAACAAGAAAATTCTCTAACTCAGTGCGTCTTTGTCATCGCTTGTGAATAAACAAATTGTCTTTACGCATGCGCAACTCAATTTCTCCCAGCGACACATGCATATACATACATATACATTTATGCATATATATATATATATATGTACATATATATATAGCTAATGGGCGTTCAATGTAGAATTTGCAAAAATGACAGCTGCATCTGTCTCTCGCACTCTTTCTAACTTCCTCTCCGGCATGCCGCTGCGCATAGTGTCACCTACTTAACTGTGCATACATGTATGTATATATGTGTATGCATATATGCATCAGCATGTGCGTCTGCGTGTGCGTGTGTAAACACGATGTTCGTTTGCTCATCTAGTCGCTTGCACTCACTCACACTCGCACTCGCACTCCCTCTCTCGCTCGCTCAGTCGCTCGCACTCTTTTCCTTACTTGATCGCTCAAAATAGAACTCGCTCGTCTTCTTTACATTTAGCGGCTGCCTTGAGCACCACCCAAATGCAACAACAAAAGCTCAATGGGCTCTCTTAACGGTGTTTGCTTGAATAAGCAGACACATGCTCAAATCTATTTAACTACAGTGGGTGCTCGATATAAGTAACGTCTCTACTCTAATTTGAGCTTTATTAAATACATTTAACTGAGAACTAGTGATAATTAGTTCTTTGAAAAATGCTAAATATATATTTATATATTTGTACATACGTATATGTATGTATTCATTGAATCAATTGAATCAATTGAATCAAATGACCGCAAATTCTTGAATCAAGGCACGTCTTCTAATTTGTATACATTTTGAATATTATGTGCTGCCTTTTTTTGGCAGCCAGACGGAAGGACAACAATGTTGATATTGAACCACATTTGGGGGGGAGCAGTTTTGATTTACTTTGGCTGCAGGTGGAGGTGCAGGTGTCGATTTATTCAGAGATACATATATATCTATATAAAATTGGCATTTCTGTCAATGTTTACATATAGGCAATACGTGTGTGTATGTGTATGGTGTGTGTGTGTGTGTGTTTGTGCGCGCATATGCAGTTGGCTCTCCGTCAAACCGTCACAGGGTTCCAATCAGACCAAAAGATTATTGCAGTGCGAGCGAGAGTGAGAGACTATGGAACGTATAATCCACACCCAACCAAACATTTCGTACTCATTCGCATTTGGTGGCAATTCACCGAGCCATATTTGGAGCCTATATATGTGTGCACATATGTATACATGTGTGTATGTGTGTGTGTGTGTGTGCATGTGTATGGGAACACCTATGAGCAATGTAATAGAAGCAAACTAAGATTCATATGTTACATTTAATTAATTAAACACCTTTTCATATGCTAAATAATTTTCTTTTTATTTTACGAAACTGTAATGCAAAAAAATAAAAAATAAAATAAAAATAAAATAAAATAATGAATAAAAATACTATATAAAAAATACTATAATTATGTAAGAACTGTACATTTTTAGAATAAATAAACAAGTAATGAAAGAATTATTAATAAAAAAAAATATATATAAATAAAATAATAATAAGAATAAATAAATAAAAAAATAATTAATAATTAAATAAATTAAATAATAAAAAAATGAAATCAAAATTTAAAAAATAATAAATATTGGAGCTAGGTCCAGAATTTCTTGAACTATTGCCGATAGGCTGACAATCAGTATATAATTATGGATAATCAGGCAGGCTTGACTGTAGTATATATACATGTTTCAAAAACTAAACGAACTGCTAATTCGAGGTGTAACTATTTTTTTTGTTTTGTTTATAGAAGAATATTTACTCATGCTACTTTAGCAAGTGCTGGCTTGTATCTGCCGTTAAATAAATAAACGGTAATTGCCACATTCTGAAACTGGAACTTATGTATATATATATATATATATATATAGATATAAATATACATACATACATTGCATAAGTCTGTGTGTGTGCCTGAGGTAACCCCAACCCCAACTCGAAAAGTAAACCCAAAGCCAAAACCAAAGCATATTTGAAAGCCATATGATTTTCACTGATAAGATAAGGTGTGCTTGGTAGCTGATATGAAGACTATGTTGCCGATAATATATAGTCCAGTTACTATATATATATATATATATTTATATATGTATCTTAAAGCATAACAACAAAAACAAACCACAACAATTAAAAATACCTTTGCGGTTTTTATTTTTTCATATTGTTTGGTGAATGAAAAAATGCCCGCTAAAGTATTAACCACTGAAGCGACCTTCAATAAAAAAGCCTTTATATAGTTCCAATTGTAGAATTATGATGTAATTGTTTACATAAGACCTTCCGCCACCTTTAAATTGTGAACTTAATTAAATTGAATTATTAAGCATAGACCCATATGAATCTAATCAGCAGGAATTCGGTTAGTTATTGATTGAGTTCGTTTCAGGTGGCAAAAGCAAAGCAAAGTAAAAAGCGAACAAAATCTAAATGTCAAATATTTAACATGTTGTTTAATTAACTCTGAAAAGCTCAAGTGGTCGAGCAGCTAACTGGAGCTACAGTAAATATTATTGAGTTTAGAGAGAGAGATTTCTTCTAAATGAAATTAACCAAAAGTGCTTATTAAATATTTAACAAGAACTTATCTCTAATGCTTGAAATGCATTCTACTTTGGCATAAGAATTTGTTATGCAAATCTTATTGAATGTTTTTTACGACTAAATGAAATGTGGCATAACTACATGTTAAATATTTAACATGTTGCTAAATTTACTTTAAAATTCTTAGCTGGCTGAGCTAGAGCTGCGAAAAATGTCATTAGCTTTGGCAATCCAGCAAAAATACGTCTCTTAATGAATATAAAAATTAAATATTTAACATGTTTTTTAGCTTTTGCATATGATATGCACTTCACCTTTGAGTAACTAGTTTGACACACAAATCTAATGAGACTCTTCATTACATTGAAACACTGAAACAACAAAGCCTTAGTAAAGTAGCACAACTGCTTATCAACTATTTGACAGGTGTATTAACTACCATATTAAGGCCCCATATAAGTCCCGTCCTCTCGCACGCCCCCATTTGTATTATGGCTGTGCTAAGAGCATTGTGCACTGGGTTGAGCAACAATTTGAACCAATTTGAAATTGATCTGCGAATTAGTCACAGCACGTAGCTGGCAGACAGACAGACAGTTGACCTGTTGTTCACCCGGCTTACGTCAAAGGTTAATAAGCAATTTGAAGCGCACGTGAGCACAGCCTGTTTTGCATTCGAGCTGCAATTACTTACAACTGTCTGTCTGTCAGTCAGTCAGTCAGCTTGTCTCTCTGTTTGTGTCTTTTAATGAACTCATCTACACTCAGTTGCTAATCAATTGAACTCGTTTTTTTTTTTCACGCGTGTGCGTGTGGGTGTCTGAGTGTGTGCGTATGTGTGTGTGTGTGTGTGTGTACACATTGTCATGTTTGTCTCTGAATGTTGCAATTTTCACATATTCGAAAAGTTGTAATTCATTTATGTAACTTGTAACTTTGGCATTCCATTGATGTAGCTGTAATGGCGCATCTTGCTGTTTGCTGTCTGTCAGTGCGTTCCATACAAAAGCGTACAAAAGTTTCTATAGATTGATTTTTGGGTGGGGCCTTCGTTAGTTTACATAGATACTTACATGTCGAGTGGGGTGCCTCGGGTGGGCCATGTATGTGTGTGTGTGTGTGTGTGCGGATCGAATTCCAGTTCCGCTGTGTGAATATTAAATAAGATTTCAATATCATCTTATATACAAATATATATTTATAAATATACCTATACATTTATCCATATACATACATATGTATGTATATATCTCTATATAATATTAATATTCAAACAGTTAACGCTAGAAAGCTAATTTCATCTGCTATAAACGTATAGCTAGTTCAAGTTCGAGCTGCAATTAGGTCTTCATAGAACAGATGATCTATGATACATTTGTTTATATAAATAAAGACTATATTTATTTATTTATTCTGCTTCTCAGTTTCACATTGGAAATGTTATATATCTGTAGCTCAAGTTCAGTTTTACGCTAGAAATATTCATACTTGTTTTTTTTACCTTAAACCCATTGAAACTGAGAATTCAATGTATGATGGTTTTGTGGAACACTATGTAACAGAGAGAATAGAGGCATGACAGATACCATAAAGCCATATACCATATAGAACAATGAGCTCAATAGATGCCTAGAGATTGGAAATTTTAAAAGATGAATTTATAAATATTTTTTTGTTAGAAAATTCATTCCGAAACGTGATAAGGTAATGCTTTAAAAACGAATAATCAATTATTATCGATATATAACGAAATTGAATGCCAATAGTTAATGGTTTTCATTGTCATCGATAATTCATTCACGAATAATAATAAATAGTAATATCGATAAATGGCAATCGATAGATGCATAACTATTATAATTGCTCAATAATTATTATTTCTTACAATATGGTTACATAATTATCTTTTATATTTAGTATTATTATTGTTAAAACCAATAGATAATGCTGATTATTATCGATAATAATCGATTATTTGAATTCATTTTTAAAGTTAGCTAACCATAAAAGATTTGAATTGTGATCTGTAGAACAATTTGAATTGTTTACTTTATTTTATGAATCAGTCAGCCTTTAAGAAATATGAGTCTTAATATTCGGGTTTCTTAGCAAAACAACTGAAATTGCATTTCAAGTCTAGATTTCAATCAGAATGAATTCAAACTTACTTCTTAAGCTTAAAGCAAACAATTTTCTCACAATTTTAAGTTTTTCTCTCGGTTCAATTCGATTTTCAGCTACACAAGGCATCATCGACGAAGGTAAGCGGCGCGCCTCCAAATGCACATTCAGTGTTTGTCATTTAAAACAATAAACATAATGCGTGAACATCAATTAAACAAATATTTTTTATCTGTATTTTGTATACGTCCTGTGTTTTGTCAACATCCGGTGCGGAAATGCATATATAATATGTACTATATATGTGTTATAAATCTGTCTTATCATATTTTGTTTTGTTTTGTTTTGTTTTGTTTTACTTACAAGTCGAAAATGTAATATCAATAAATAATGCATGTCAAAGCTCAAAGCAAACGATAAATAATTATAATTATAACAGACTAATCAGCGCTGCTCCATCGCCTTGAGTGTGCGTCCTTTCATCCAGCAATTTGTCAGACTCTGTTATATTATTGATTGATGCCATTGCTAATGCCTTTGGAATTGCATTTCCATTTTGTCTTTTGCTCTACAGGTGAACGGCGATGACAGCTGGTACTATGAGGATATACAGCTGGAGCGTGGCAACTCGGGGCTGGGCTTCTCGATTGCCGGGGGCACGGACAATCCACATATTGGCACCGATACCTCGATCTATATAACGAAGCTGATACCCGGCGGTGCAGCGGCCGCCGATGGCCGTCTGAGCATCAATGACATCATTGTCTCGGTCAACGATGTCTCCGTGGTGGATGTGCCGCACGCATCTGCCGTGGATGCTTTGAAGAAGGCCGGCAATATAGTGAAGCTGCATGTGAAACGGAAACGTGCCACCAGTGCCACCCCAGCTGCTGCAGTACCCGCAGCCGATGCACTGGACAGCGTTAGCGCAACGGCGCTGTCCGCAACGTCGGCGTCAGCATCGGCAGCGGCAGCAGCAGCGGCCGGGCCAAAGGTGATCGAAATCGATTTGGTCAAGGGCGGCAAGGGATTGGGCTTCTCCATTGCCGGCGGCATTGGCAATCAGCATATACCCGGCGACAATGGCATCTACGTGACAAAGCTGATGGACGGCGGCGCCGCCCAAGTGGACGGACGTCTATCGATTGGCGACAAGCTGATAGCAGTGCGCACCAATGGCGTAAGCATGCTGAATTTCCCCCCAAAGTTAAATGTAAATTAACTCTCGTTTAATTTTCTCATTCCAAAAATAGAGCGAAAAGAACTTGGAGAATGTCACGCATGAGCTGGCCGTGGGCACGCTCAAGTCGATCACTGATAAAGCGACGCTGATTGTGGGCAAGACGCAGCATTTAACCAGCAGTGTATCACAGTCGGGCGGCAGCCTGGGCGGTCAGCTGGGCCAGCAATCACAGGCGCAGCACTCGCAATCCCAGACCCAACTGGCAGCCACACGCCAGCAGCAGCAGCAGCAGCAGCAGCAGCATGTGAACTCGGAATCTGCAGGTGCGCTTAACAATGTTGGGCAGTCAGTTGTTGATTCAGTCACAGATTCAGTCATCAGCAACTCCATCATTACCACAACCACAACCATTTCCAATACCAACAACATTACCAACACCACCATCAACACCTCCACATCCACCACCAACACCAACAACACCACTTTAGGCTCAAGTAATAGCCATCTAGTGCAACATAATATTGCCACAGTCAACAACAGCAGCGGCAGCAGCAGCAGCAACAATCTTAACAACAACAACAATAATAACAACAACAGCAGCAGCAGCAACAGCAGCAGCAACAACAATGGCAACAGTAAAAGCAACAACTACAATAACAACAGCAATTTAGTTGCAGTCGCTGCAACCACACAACTACTACAACAACAACAACAACAACCACAAGCACCCGCCTCTGCCTCTGCCTCCGCCTCCGCCTCCGCCTCCGTCCCAGCATTAGCTTTCAATGCTAAGCTTGCAATGCCAATGGCTGCTGCTGGCGGCTCAGAGCAAAGCCGTTCCCAATCACCCTTGCCAAGGCGTAAGCGAATCATATTTGAACTTCAACTAATCACAACAACTCTCGCAATATTAACAACTCTCCCTCTCTCGCTCTCTCTCTCTCTCTCTCTCTCTCACTAAACATTTCTGAAAAAGAGCCGCTAAAAAGTCCTTAATCATCTCAACTAGCCTTCACTAACAATACATTGTCAATCAATATATAAACATACATACATAGATATCTCTGTATGTACTATATGCATGTGCATATCTGATAGATACTCATTTAGCTTGGCTAAACACCTCGATACAAATATATATATATTTATATATATATCTGTACAGTAAACAGCATAAAGCAATTCCTGAATTTAGACTGGGCTCTTTACTAACTGCTAATATATTGCTGCTATCTCTTAAGCTCTATTACTAACACTATTTCTATATATATATATAAATAATATATATAACTCTCTCTTTAACTTAGTTGTGATACAGTTCGATACCCGCAGCACTCTAATGGAGCGCTTGCACGGCTTTCTGCTTGCGTGCTTGCTAGGCTGCTCGTCTTTCAGTGTTGTTCGTTAAACATCCAAAAACCCATTTGACAACACTGGCCCACAAAAGCCGCGTTGTTCATGCACTCTATACACAACGAAACGATACATTGGACCAAATACTACAAATGTTGACGCAATATAACATGGCATTCGTCTTATTTGCATGCAACAATCAATATATATATTTATAAATATATATCTATATATATATTATATTTGATCTGTGTCTGTCTTATGTGCTTATTATAAGATCATATTTATCATACATCTAAATGTGTTGTAGGCATTTAATCAAACGAACACTCCACACGATTCTTATGGGTTTTCTTTTTTAATTATTTTTCCTTTGGTTTCCTCTTTGCCTGTTTGTTCTCTGTTTTGCAAACAATTGATGTCCTTCCGATTTTAATTGTTTGTAATACATTTTATATACAATATATTATGTTCAATCCTCTCAAACTTCTCTCGAAGTTTATCGTTTATCGATCGATCAATCTAAAGTAAAGTAATTCTCAATGGGTATTTCGTATTATGAGAGATTTGACATTTGATTTCTCTTAGCCACCTTTTTTTACACTCTTTTTCGTTATTCTCTTTCTCTCGCTCTCTTTATAACCGTCTATTGTTGGTTTCTTTCTGGTTTCGCAACTTCTTCTTTTTTATTAACTTTTTTCTTTCTCTTCTATTCACACTCTATATATTCCACACGATAACGAGATTCGATCCGAGTCTCTTGTTCTGTGGCTGCTATTACCACAATTCTATAAGATTTATATACATATATATATATATATGTGAATTCGCGACCTCCACTAATTACCCTTACCCCTCTCTATTTCATGTCTCTATAAATGCACGTGTGTGCATTACTTTGTGTGTATGTGTGCATTATTATTTTTGATTGAAACCAAAACACAAAAAATTAAATAAATGTAAAAAAAAAATCAATACATAAATTGGAACACAATTATATGATTATAAATTTAAACAAAAATAAAATAATAATAATATATAGAGCCTGGCTCAAGATACGCATCGACTAATGTCCTGGCGGCCGTGCCACCGGGCACACCACGCGCTGTCAGCACAGAGGATATAACCAGGTGAGTTGCGATTCAGCCAGAGTGAATATATATGTATATATAATGAATCGAATTTGAATTAATTCTGATCTTTGACAAAAAATGTATTAAATTTATATTTATTTAATGCCAACAGAGAACCACGCACCATTACCATACAAAAGGGACCGCAAGGTCTGGGCTTCAATATAGTCGGCGGCGAGGATGGACAGGGTATTTATGTATCATTCATATTGGCCGGCGGTCCAGCTGATCTTGGCTCCGAGCTGAAACGCGGCGATCAGTTGCTCAGTGTGAACAATGTGAATTTGACGCATGCCACACACGAGGAGGCGGCACAGGCACTAAAAGTGAGTGTCACTAATCAATTAACTATATTTGGTGTATTTAACTTAAATATGTATTTCAATCAATAGACATCTGGCGGCGTTGTCACTCTGGTTGCACAATATCGTCCAGAGGACTACAATCGCTTTGAGGCACGCATTCAGGAGCTGAAACAGCAGGCGGCGCTTAGCGCCGGCGGCTCTGGCACTCTGCTGCGCACCACACAGAAGCGATCGCTATATGTGCGCGCCCTGTTCGACTATGATCCAAATCGCGATGACGGTTTGCCGTCGCGCGGCCTGCCCTTCAAGCACGGTGACATCCTGCACGTGACCAATGCCTCCGACGATGAATGGTGGCAGGCACGACGCGTGCTCGGCGACAATGAGGACGAACAAATTGGTATTGTGCCATCGAAACGGCGCTGGGAGCGTAAAATGCGTGCACGTGATCGTAGCGTCAAGTTCCAGGGACATGCGGCAGCTAACAATAATCTAGATAAGGTATAAATAAATAGCTCTACATAGGAAAGTCAAATTGCAATGAAGCGAAGTGCGGATATAGTAGGCAGTTAGTTGAGCAGTTTATATGAAAGTTAAATGAGCTCAGTTACAATAATAAGTAATAGATGTATGAAGTCTAGTATATGTGAATTTATTCATTTGTATTAAGAGCTTGTTTGATATTAGATACTTCATATTAGTCAACGAATATTGTATATTAGCTGGATCAGTTTCGATTAATCGGCCTTTGTCTCAATTCTTAACAAAATCTAGATTTATAAAACAATTCAACATTATAACTAATGTTTTATATATGAGTTATATATGTGCGATATCTTGTATGTTATATCTTAAAATGTTATATATAAAGTAAATTCTATAGTTGAGTTCGTTAGGAAATCATTAAGCTCAATGGAAGTCAATTTATGATTTGTTGTAAACATTTTGTTGCCTATTTTAGCAATACATATATGAAATAGAAGCTTCAACTTATATGCTATCATTATCAATAGAGAATTATATATATAAGTATAGAATTCTAACTACCTTTGCCTACACTTCAGCCTACGCTTCGGGGCTTAATGACTTTGGCTTTTATTTTTCTTTTTGGCCAGCTTTATTATTATTTTATTGTTAACTACAATGAATGTAACTTCCCACTAACTGAATGACATACTCTCTGCTTTTTTTTTTCACTGTTATTACAGCAATCAACTTTGGATCGCAAAAAGAAGAATTTTACGTTCTCACGCAAGTTCCCCTTCATGAAGAGCCGCGATGAGAAGAACGAAGATGGCAGCGATCAAGAGCGTAAGTAGCTCCAGGGCGTGGCATTCAACCAAACCAAAGAAAAAGAAAAAAAAAAAAATAGAACTTGATCGAAAACGTGATTAACGCGTTAATTCAGCATTACAACAACAACAACTACTACTACTAACAACTACAACTACAACAACAATAACAACGCGAATGAAATGTTTTGAAGAAAAATTTGAGCAACAGAGCAACAAATTTATTTAGTTAATAATTTGTTAAACGCTCTCTCACTTCCGCTGTCTTGCTCGCTCTCGCTCGTTCTCTCTTTCTGTCTGTCAGTCATCACTCTCTCTTTCTCTCTTTCTTGCTCTGTGTTTGTGTGCTTCTCTGTCTCTGTCACACTTTGTTTAAATGCTTTTCGTGTGGCATCTCTCTAAGTGTGCGTGTCTTCGCGTTGTCTAATTGTAATTACAATAAGTGTGTGTACACCTGTCGCTCTATATCTATCTCTCTCTCTCTCTCTATTACTCGTTATCTCTCTCTCTCTCTGGCTGTGTGTTTGTGTGTGAACACATAGCTGGAGCATTTTTAAGTTTATATGGCGTATATATTGTTATACAATTAAATTTAATGTTTTTTTTTTTGTTTTTCTTACTGTTTCTTTTCGAATATGTTTATTTAGTTTGTAAGCGAAAACGTTGTTAGTTTTCTTCAATTAATTTTTCTAAAAAAAAAAAATATATATATATATGTCTATTCATATATGTAAGTATTTGTATTTCATATTTGTCTTATATTTAATAAACAATTTATGAATTTTGAAATTTAATTGTACTACGAATTACGCACACACACACACACTCAATCTACACACACACACAGTCCATTTCGTCGATTCAGCTTTATAATTTTATCATCTTTCCATTCGGCATTTAGACGAATATATTATTACATACATATATACATTCTTATATTTGTTAAACAAATATGTTTTCTATTTTTGTCTTTGTTGAATTTATATATTAATTATTTCATGCATTTTACATTTTATTTTTCGTTTATTTTCATATTCGATTGTGTTGTTCCCCCCCACACACACCCACATATACTTGCGATGGCTCCCTGTGTTACTTCATTTACAACAACAACAACAATATTGAACACTCACACACACACACACACACACCTGACCGCTGTGTTCACCTGGACATCGACAACAAACAATTGTATTGTGTTTTCTCTTGTTGCGCGCGTGTGCGTGTGCGTGTGAATTATGTGAACTTTTCTATATATATACTATAGCGAACGGATTTGTAAACAGCAACAGTGAAATCGATGTTAACAATGTTAATAATAATCAAGCGAATGAGCCCCAGCGTAAGTCTCTCTCTATCTCTCTCTGTCTCTCTCTCTCTCTCCCGCTCCCTGTTTCACCTTCTATCTATCTACCGCTCTGTGTCACACATACAAAATGTGTGCTTACTTGTTATTTATTACATAAGTATATAAATATATATAAATATCAATATTAATCTATATTATGTGGATTATCCATCTACAGTTGTTATCTGTGTACCTTGAATATACATACATCAATTTATATATACATAATGTACAACCTTTGGCATATGTTTATGTATGTTAATCTCCTATTTCTTACATTGGTTATGTTTAAGCATAAGTTTTTGCACACGGTTTATGTATTAGACGGGGTATTTGTGCTTGGGTCCAAGGAAGTGGGTCTCTCATACACACACACACACACATACACAAACTTACACCCATACATCTATTACATCTGTATACGAGAACAGCAAATGTAATTTGAGCTCTACTAACAAAAACGCACATACTTAATAGATCTTTATATATACATATGTTAAGAGCTAGACTGAATGTAAGCAAATATTTGAGTATGTAACCCCCAACACTATATATACATACATTAATATATATATATATAAATCACAACGTGCTTCAGCGTTCGCTACAGACAACGACAGCAACAACAAGAATTCATATCTATGCTCATTACATTAATATATCCTATATGCATCAACGACTACTAATGTATGTATACACATACATACATACATATAATTTGTACGTGCGTGTTCTGGAATCGCTATTTAACGCTTATTACCTGTATTACCTATAGACGCAGCTATTGCTCTAGCTACGTTTTGCTGGCTACACAAGCAAAATGAAACAGGAAATAATACTCGATTATCATCATTATCATTATCATCATCGCCCACTCTCCCTCTGTCTCTCTCTCTCATCTGCCTATCTATAGTTCTCTCTCTCTCTCTCTCTCTCTTTCTATCGCCCTCTCTCTCTATCTGTCTCCTTCTCTTTGACCTTTCGTACATTTTTCCAAGATACATCAACTCTTGTCTCTGAAGTATAACCAAATCGAAACAATTGATTCAACTGATCAACTACTAACTACTCTTACATAATTATCTATATTTTTACTGCTATTCTGTTTTAAACTGACCAAAACGTATATCTTTTTCGATTCTCTTTTTGTTTTTCTCTTCATTTTCCAGCTTTTATGCTTTGCTACACACAAGACGATGCCAACGCTGAAGGAGGTATGTACTTGACTATAAACTTGATGGCTAACTAGAAGCAATTACATTATAGACATATATATCTCACATACACATACATTCACATATATATACATACACACACAACAATTAACACACACACACACACATATCTCAATCTCTCTATATATATATTTACACTTACAAACTAATTTGATGTTTCGTTCAAAGTCATACAAGAGAAACATATATACATATACATACTTGTATAATTTGTTTATATGTATTTACATACATACATACGTACATATATACATAATTACATCAACTACACTAATCAACATGTAATGCATACTAAACTCACTCAAACATATTTAAGCATTTTACGCATCTTTTGCAACTCAAATATCTAACAATTATTTATATACATACTCACCTACATACTTACACATTTTATTTAATTACTTATAAATAACAAAATACATTAGTTAATAAAGAATAACTTTGTGTTTTATAATTATTATTTTTTTTTTTTTGGTTTTTGGTTTTTTTTTTCTGGTTTCATAATTATCATAACATTTATTTATTTATTTTTACAAATAACTCTTGAGGACTTACATAGACCTATATATGCATAAACATTTGGTACATACTTTTATACAAACATATACAATATATATAACTATTTCAAAACAGAATTTTGACTTTTCGGAATTGTAGAAAAGAAACAAAAATTATATTAATATAAAAGAAACTCTATTTGATATGGATTACAAGTCTATCTAACTTACTATTTGTCTACCTATATACATATATATATTTATATTCTACAATTATGATCAAGAAACGTTTTTCGAAAAGTCAAGCCTAACGCGTTATGGCTCTCTTTTTTTTTCAAATTTCTCTTTTCTCTCGAGTTTCGTAAACGTTTTAGCATAGCTATGAAATGTAACTATATTCTCTATAATCCAATATACTTAAACATATTCGAGGTACAAGAATCTAATATATATATACGCACACACACACACACAGACAGACAAACATATACATGCATCTCTGGCATATGTAAATAATTGATATTTAATTGTGATCATACTCTTGGTTTACTCTTCTTCTTAATTGTGTACAATATGATGTACTTACATTGTGCATATATACATACATATATATATTACAACTATACATATATTGTGTATCTATAGTAAGCGAAGTGATTCGCATATAAGTCTCAAGACGAACTGTACCAAATAATATAATAATAATTGAAATCGAATTCTCTATTTTAATGTCTTGCATATTTATTATTTTGATCGTTCGAATTGATTGAATTAACCGATGTTCTATGTGCATATAATGTACATATATATATTTATAAAGAAATATATATACATATATATGTATCTCAATGTGTAGTATATCGGCTAAAACACTTTATATATTTAATCCAACTAAAATATTTTCAAATTATCTTAATGTTTATTGTTTTCTCTTATTTTTCTTAAACTACAATTGAAGATGTTGTGTAAACATTACAATATCATCAGGAATAGATTTCAATTCATCTGACATATATCAGATATTTCAACAATCATCATTTCAGATATATACATGTATCAATTTATCTGGCTTCTGACTTCAGATTCGTAGTTTTATTTTTTCACATCTCAATATATATATATATATACATATATATATAACATCTGCTAGAAAATCGATTACACACACACATAAGTATATATATATATTTGTACAAAATCACAATACTGTGCGTGTGTGTGTGTATGTGTGTATTTGTCACTAATCGTTGTGTCAATTTAAGTTAACTAATAAGTAAGTTTATACTTATTTAGTACTTACATTTACACTCTAGGTACACACACACACTCTAACTCTAGATCTCCTATGATATATTCATTTAGGCATTATTATTTTCTTTCGCGCATTTCGCTTTTAATCAGAAACAAACAATAATGAATTGAAACACGATATGAAATCGTATAATTTAAGGATTTTTTTTTATCTGTTGCCATATTTGAATCATTTTCTCTGACATTCACATTTACGAATTTTCCTTTTTTTGGTTGCAATTCGATTAGCTCAGTTAAGCCAAACTCCTGTAAATTATCACATAATATATGATTTCTATATGCAAATATATATTTATATACGCATAGATATATATTTGTGTATGCACCCAGAAATATTGACATCCACACTCTAGTATTTTTATCGTGTTAAAAGCTATATTGAAATTATGATAAAATCGAGAAAATAATTAGCCTCGGCATACCGATGAATTTATACCTTTGTGGACAATATGTGTACTACTACTAACTTATAAATCTGGGAGATTTGTTGTTTATATTTTGTATATATATATACATATTATAGTATATATGCGTATTATATAGTAGCTACTGCGGAAAGCTAACTGCATTTTAAGGCCGATAGAAGTTTTCATATCAAAATTTGTTTTAACTATGAAAACTAACGGACTATAACGGCAACATGCAAGTAATATTTAAAGATTAATAAATGAAAAGTCTTTTCTATACAATAATTCCAAAAATATATCTGATGGGCATATAACTTAGTGATATTCTGATCCGAATATACTCTTTCCGTTATATACGATTTTCTATAAAAAGGCAGTTATATAGCTAGCTTTATGGAATGATAGCAGATTAGACATATTAAATATATATTTAAATTAAATAAAAATATATTTAGTTTTTATGTTTCTTGTCTTTCATATTTTACAATGGTATAACAACAAAATTGAAAAAAAAAGAACGTTTATTGGTTGCTTTTAGGTTTTTATAAATTTTATATTTCTTATCACTAAATTCTTGACATATACACACACACACATACACATACGCCGAACACACTTTCACGAAATATAAAATATATACACACACACATATATATACACGACAGATTCTCTTAAAGATCGTTTAAATTTTTGCAGGTTAATCAAACTATATACAAATGATTAATTTTGTTTATCTTTTTCTTCTTTTTTTTCTTTAATTAATGATTTCCTTTTGACTTAACATTTGTGTGTGTGAACTATTTTGAATTTTACGTTCAACAAATACAAAAAAAAAAAAAAAAAAAAAAAAACAAAAAAAAAAATGCTTCATCTACTTTCTGCTGCCTACTGCTATTTACGACTCTACTACCTTCTGTCACATAAATTCTACTACTATTATCTACTACTACTACTACTACTACTATTACTATTACTACTACTACTGTTACTGCTACTACTATTTACAACTACATCTAATACTATTTACGATATTGTTTATAATTTCGTTACGTTTGATAATTCACATATATTTTATATATGTATATCTACTTCAACAAATGCCACAAAACAACAACAACAACAACAACGAAAAACTACTGAAACTAATATATATAAAAAAAAAAAAATTGTCAATATGTTATTCAATTTGTTGCGTTTTTTTTTACATAAACTTTATCGTTTTTGTTATATAATACGAACAATTTTATTTTAATTGAATCAAACAAACTTTTCAACTGATTGAATCTATTTTTACCTATTACGAATACATCAATATAAATAATTAAATATATATTTAAAAAATATAAACAAAAACCAAATTAAAAACAAAAAAACAATACATATATATTTGTTACAACCATGCGCTCGTTCATGTACTGCGACAACAACAACAACTCTACTACTACTACTACTACTACTACTACTAAATTGATCAACTACTTTTCCCGAACATGAAAACCAAAACCAACCAATCAATCGATCGATCAATCAATGAATCAATATATACGTATATATGAATCAATTGTATGCAAATGCGCGCAGGCGAGATTATCTACAGAGTGGAGTTACCCGATATGGAGCAGATAACTTTAATCTACTTGGAGAATAACGATGCTGACTATCGTAAGTCGAGCAACTAAGCAACAATTTTTGTAAAAGAAATAAAAACAAAAACTATACAAATGCAACAACTGCTATAAAGGCCTTAAAATATTACAACTTCAATTTCAATTCATTCAAGCTTACGTTCTTTATATAGATATATATACAAAAAAAAAAAGAAAAAAAAAAAAGGTTTAAATTCAGAACAATATCCAGAATATATAAATATGTTTATTTTTGTTCTGTTTTTTTTTTTTTTTTTTTAAATAAATATTTTTTTTTTTAACTTTAGTTAGCAAACAAAACGAAACTGCAAGCAATTTTCCTATATAAATGCCGGTTACTTGGTTAGTTTCCCATCTCTCTCTCTCTCTATCTCTCTCTCGTCTTAACTATCGCACACTTTCCCGCTCTCTCTCTCTCTCTCTCTCTCTCTCTCTTACTGAGAATCCATCACTCATGCTATTCAGCTTGAATCTTTGCAATTTGATAGAAATATTTCTGAAATCTTTCATAATACTCAACGAAGGTCTCACAAAGTTTTCCTATAGCTAGTATTATTAGCATTTTTTTATAGAGGAATGGTTTTAGTATTACGAATGTAACAAATTTCCCTTTCGATGATTTTTATTTTCATTTGTTTATAATGCTAAGTTTCAATTGCTTCCGCGATCCTTTTTGAGAAATACTTAAGTAAATGTATTATTTATTATAATTTTTGTATTATTCAAATTAAATTTAGTTTTTATTTTCAAAATTGAATTGGAGCTTACTTTTAGTTCGACTTACTGTACCACGTACAATCGATAACTTTTATCGAGCGTTCGATTAACCAGTTTGTACCCAACCGTATTGAATATCGGCATATTCATGTGAAATACGCTTCAGCTTTGTTGTTCGAGCGTGTATTTGAAGTTTGTTAAACCCCTGCTATAGTTATACAGTTTTATTCCGTAGCTTAGGCACGAGTCACGATATTTACGAGTTACGTTTAACGATTTACGAACTTAGAGATTAGTTTCTTAGTTGGGTGCATTAATGCCTGTTCTCTCTCTTCTTTTATTTATTTGATATCTCTCTCTTTTTCTATTTATCTCTCTCGCTCTGTGCCTTCTTCTTTTGTACATTTTCCAATTTCGCTTTTTCTCTTTATTACGTTCCATTCCGTTTAAGTATACACATATATTGAGTCGTTTTCTTTACTTTCTTTATACTTGCTTAGTTTCATGCTGTGCTTTGATCATTTCACAATTTCTGTAGCGATGCAATCGTTAAGTCGAAACTATCCAACACTGATAGATGTATTGTTATTGTCATTGTCATTGTCATTTATCGTTATCGATATCGTTTCATTGCACGCACATTTTCACAGTTTTTTTTAGCTCATTTTCTTTGCAACACAATCGGAAATTAACACAAAAACACCTTTTCCCAACCCCAGTCTCCCCCCAAAAGAAAGAAAGAAATAAAACTAAAACCCCCAAAAGTAATCGAGCAATCGATAAATAAATTAATATTAAGATAATGAGGGATGTGAACGACGAGAAACGCAATTAGTTCAATAGTATAATATAATGATGTATTGAAAAATTGATGAAATTGAAAGTCTCTGAAGATATTTATAAATAAACAAAAAAGTCTTGTTTGATTTAAGAAGTGTTCTTAATTTATCCACGATATATCACGTACTTGATTGATCCAATCGGAAACTCTACTCATTTCCCTGGGTTAACAAAATTCATGCCATATTTCTGATGATAATTTTTTTAATTTTTTAAATTATTATTTCTACGTCTTGATTAGAGATTTACTCATCCAATTGGCTTTGGCGTACTTTGTTTACAACAATAATTGGCATAATTTCTTTTAATTTACTAATTAATAGTGTTATATCTTAACATGATTTGCAAATGATTACCCCATATGACAAGCTGTTACTGAGTGAGTAAAATACAAAAATTGAATAAAAAAAAAATCAAATGTGAAATCGAAACGAATAAACGAACAAACGAACGAACGGAATGATCGATAAATCGAATCGATTCAATCAACAAGCTAAACTGACATATATACATATATATATGTATATATACCGTATGTACACATATATATACATATATTTTAAAGATAGCAAAACAGACAGTCGACTATTGTTTCCCTAGGCTAATTATATATACATATATGTATATGTATTTAGTATAGTTCTAGTAACTAAGTTAAGTTATAAACGAATTGCTACTAAACTTTCATATGAATCGTCGTCATTCGTAGTACATATCACATAGATCAATTGTTGTTTGTCTTGCACTAACATCTTATATTATTATTCGTATTATTATTATTATTATTATAATAATAATTTCTTGAAGTTTTCTGTATGAGTATTATGTGTGTTTAGTGTATGCATTAGTTTTGTGCACTTATAATACTAACTATATATAACATTAATCTCTAGCTAAATCTGAGATGTGAATGCCTCAGATTTAGGGTAACTGTATTTAGTGTATTTGTCGCTAGTCTGGATCGTATATAATAGATAGCACACTTCTAACTGTAAATTTTGCATATAATACAACCAACATATATATGTTATATATCTACAATATATTCCCTTCAATTTTGATTGAAATTAAAAGAAAACCGTATTTAGTTTTTTTTTTCCTATTACAATAATTTTTCAACCCAATTTTTTCACTATTTAAATCTATTTTCAAGCAATTCAAATATTTCGTAATTTCGTAGATTTCTCTTTTTTATATATTTTTATTTTGTTTTCGATATAGTTTCTTCTTATTTCTGTTCTGGTTTGGTATAAGTGCTCGCTATACTAAAGTCCCTTAGCCTAATCGATCTATGCGCCTTAACCCTAGAGCCTTCGTAGACAATAAATTCAATAATATCAACTAAAATGATTTCCAACCAACTAATCAGGACTTAAAAAAGAAGGAAATCCTACAAAATATCTTTAATATGAATCTGTAATTATTTTTGTGCTATATTTCCTCTCTCTTTATATCGTATCTTTTTTTAATTCAATTCAATTTATATTTTTTCTGCCTCTATTCTATGCTAATTGAAAACCGCAAACCCAAACAAAAAGCAAAAATCTGTTTGATTTCTTCTGTAGAAAGAACCAAAACTCTACTGACCCCCCCAAGAAAAAAAAGAAACTCTCCCAATTCTAATGTCTCCCATGCCCGAGGACCTATATTCCATTCATTCTGTACATTTTGTTTTTGCACGCGCACAAAACCTAATACCAATGCCTACTATGCTTACAGCTTCCGAGGAGAACGTGCTGTCCTATGAGGCCGTGCAGCGTTTGTCCATTAGCTATACGCGTCCCGTTATAATACTGGGACCGCTTAAGGATCGTATCAACGACGATTTGATATCCGAATACCCGGACAAGTTCGGCTCATGTGTGCCACGTAAGTGCAAAGAGATTTAAATTTGAATTGAATTGATTCTGAATAAACTCTCTCACTATATCATTAGATACCACACGACCAAAACGCGAATATGAGGTCGATGGCCGGGACTATCATTTTGTGTCGTCGCGTGAGCAAATGGAGCGCGATATACAGAATCATCTGTTTATCGAGGCTGGCCAGTACAATGACAATCTGTATGGCACTTCGGTGGCCAGCGTGCGAGAGGTGGCCGAGCGGGGTAAACATTGCATATTGGATGTGTCGGGCAATGCAATCAAGCGCCTGCAAGTGGCGCAACTCTATCCGGTTGCTGTGTTCATAAAGCCCAAGTCTGTCGACTCAGTGATGTGAGTGTTACATTTGCATTAGATCTATTTAAACTAAGTATGTGGAATGTAATCTGAAATACTTTTGTTTATTGCAGGGAAATGAATCGTCGCATGACCGAGGAGCAGGCAAAGAAAACATATGAACGCGCCATTAAGATGGAGCAGGAATTCGGCGAATACTTTACGGGTTAGTTAGGAATTTAAATTGAAAAATCTATAGATCTATATTAATCTATCCAATTGCAGGCGTTGTACAAGGCGATACGATCGAGGAAATATATAGCAAAGTGAAATCAATGATTTGGTCGCAATCGGGACCAACCATTTGGGTACCATCGAAGGAATCTCTATGACCAACAGCCACAACAACATGGACACTGCCGCCTCGAGTACGTTGTCGACCTGTCTCGAGAACACCAACAACAACAACATCAGCAACAGCAGCAGCAACAAATCAGCCGCAACAAAAAACGTCACATTGATGCACCAACGCAACGACCACGATGACTTAAGACGACGACGATGAAAACACCAACAGAAACAGCAACAGCAACAGTATGCAGCAGTCAGCCTGATGTTGCTCATGTTTAGAACGGTTATTGTAGATAAACAATTAGCAAGAAATAACATTAGCGGGCGTCAGTTGAATAAGGGCCAAAAGAAAATGGAATCAGACAACAGACAGATAATGCTTTTAGCCAAGTTTGTTTGTTGATTCCTGGCTGTTAGCTCTGAAAATGGAAAGGAATTAGATAACAAAATGATGAAGCGGCAGCTGTTTAGTTTAAGTTAGAACAAAATTGAAAAAAAAAAGAGAAACAGAAAAACAGAAAGATAAAACACAAACCGAAGCATATTAATCATAAGATCTGCTTAATATGAAGCAGTAGTTGATCATGATGATGATGATGATGAAGAGCAGGAGAAGAAGGAGTAGGAGAAGCGCTAGTGTTGTTTGTTTATGTTGATGTTTATACGAGAGTTATAGCGAGTTAGTTATATTGACGCTAATATAATATATGGTATATTATTATATACAAACGCATACATTTGCTATGCATATACATATATGTGACTGTATGTATATACATTTATGTATAATAGGTATATGAATCATTAAGTGCGACAAGCGTCAAAGATATACTACAAACGTTGAATGATAGCAATTGAAGTTGAATCAGTTGGGCGCATACGACTTTATATATATATTGGTATTTAAATGGGTAAATAGACGTTGACGGCGACTATGAAGACGACGACGATAAGTTGGTGCATTTCTTGTTAGATGTATTGTATTTTTTTTTCCCCCATGCGCCTTTGCCTAATGCAACACAAATCACACGATAAGCTGCATATATACATAATAGTTTATGCACACACACACATACACATATACATACAATCACAGACACATTTACACATAGACATGTATGTACACAAATACCATGTAGCCTAACTAAAGAAAAGCGTCAGCAACGAGCTATTTATATATGCATATATATATATATATATATATATATATATATATATATGAGTTTATAGAGCGGGAGAGAGGGCAATATCACTTCTTTCAATGCAAAAAGTCATTTAACTATTTAACATACACGCGTCTAGCACGCGCATAATACGATCAATACAACATGAACACCCTTATACTATATACCCATGTATACATATATATATATACGGTATAGGTTTACAATTGAATATGCAACAAAATCTAGATACTTGGCTGGTATTTAGCATACAATTTTTTTTTTTTTTTTTGTATTGACAGCAACAGATTAGCTAATGTTCAACAAAGAGATGACAGAAACAAACAAATTTATAAATTATAGACAACGCACATAACTGCTAATTATCCATTATAAATATATATATATATATATTTATATATATTTCTCTAATTTTCTATATATTTTTTTTCTAAGAAATTTAGTAAAATTCAAGTTATTCAAATTAAATCCTATGTTTTTTTTTTGTATGTTTCGCCGCCTTTCCGAATTATTTAGAAAACGAATGAAATATATACGTTAAATATATATGTATGTGGAAAGAGGGCAAGTATTTGCATATTACGATTAATACTATCATAATTTTATTATTATTATCATTACTTTTTTTTTACTTTCTTGTCTGTCCCTTATTTTGTAATATCAATATTTTTGTAAATTATGAAAGCTTCGATCGCTGATTTGTAAACATTGAACAGTATCTATGTACGTGCAGACAATGCATACGAAATTCATTTTCTTTCACATTGTACGCAATATGCATTGTTGTATTTAATAAAACCGACCTAAGCGAATTATATTAATTTAAATCTGAAAAGAAAAAAAAAACACACACAAAAAACAAATGCAGTAAATGTAATAATAAAAAATAAACCTTAAAAAAACAAACAAAAACAATTTCATCAAAAGCGTAAAAACTTTTTACTCAATTTTTCCCATTTCAAGTGAACTTAATCAAAAAGAGAAAACAAATACAAAATGAAAGAGAATGTGTGAAATAGTTTAAATAATAATCAAAAGATGATTTTGTAAAATTGTTGTAAACAAGACACAAACACAGACACACACTCACACATATATATATAGATACATTTTTTGTGAATATATATATTTATATATATATATATGTACCCGATTGAGCCACGACTGCGAAAATGTTAATGACGAGAGAGAAAACTATAAATAATGATGTGAAGCAAAAAATCGATATATGGCACAGATATTGACGAATCTTATGGCGAATATGGGCTGCAATTAGTATATAAGATATAGCCAAACGAAAAAAAGAAAGGGAAATGTTATAAGCCTTAGTCGAATTAGCACTCCCCTGATGTGCGTTAGGACTGTGTGTTTGGGATGCCCGAATCCTTTATTCGAACAACCTAACTTATAGTATACCCAGATATATGTATATGTATATATATATATATATATATATATATATATATATATATATATATATATATATGTGCGTGTAGCACTCATATAATATATAGATACACTTACTTTGATTACGATTAGTGCAAAGAAGACTCCACTCTCTTTAGTATGTACATATTGTACGAAATTTTTGTCTTTCAATCGATAAAAACACATACATATACATTAAATTTATTCTGCCTAGAAAAAAAAAAAAAAAAACAAATAAAAAAAACACCCGCCTTGCAATCTCTTTAGTGAAGTACATCGCGCCTGTTCAAGCTAAATTATAACGGAAAGCAATCTAAAGTACATGAAACCTGATGGAAACGAATCGAATGGAAATTTCAAAAACATTTTTTGGCATAACTAAATAATTGGCAAATTTTATGCATGTTAAAAAATTAGTTGATAGTTGAAATAACAGAGTATTTAGCGTATAAGTATGCAGAAAAAAAAAAAACAAAAATTTAATTGAAATGAATAGATTTAATTACATCCACACGATATGTATGTTAAAGAAGAAGAAACAGCAGCAGATGATGTTCACATACTTATGGGGTTTTAAGCCCAACAAATTGCGGTAAGCGTTCTTTTCTATTAGAACATTTTTAGTGTACTTCGAAGTCAAGGTAACTGTTCCAAAGCCTTAAATGCAATTAATTAACGTATTTACGAGTATATCCAAGTTACACACATACATATACACACACATATATGTATGTATATATATATGTATACATTCATTGCTCTATATATATGTATATATATATATATATATATATATGAAATGCCCCTCTTTAAGAAAAAAAAAAAAAAAAAACCAGATGACAATTTTTGATGTAGCCTTAGAAAGTATATGCAAGAATTTACATAAAAGAAATGAAAACATAAATTTATTAAATCATACAAAATAATACCAAATGAAAACACACATACAAGAAATACATATAAATATATATGTATATACATATATATGTATATATATTAGGGCTAATACTGAAAGGCATTTAACGATTCATTGTTCAAAAGAGTAAAAAGAAAAATATGAGATTTATCGTAAATTTTGTCAGCGTATACTTAATAATTATTGTGGAAGCATTTCATCAAAATGGTGCCTTTATCAGTTATTGTTGTCGGTATTAAACAAAAGAGAGTAAACCCAAAAAAAATAAAAATAAAAAAAAAATAAATAAAAGGAAACATAGCTAAAAGAAAGAATTACATAAAGTTTATATAGTTAAGTACTATTATTAATCCATAACGCAGCACATGCTATTTATAGTAAATGAAATGTAATCTAATGAAAATCTGCAGTTGCGGGCTGTGATTTCTGCTCGAACATAGATAAACTAACACACCCTCACACACCTACACACACGTACACATATATATATATATATAAATATATATGTATATACATCAAGAAGTACTTAGCAAATGTCAGCTTTGGCAGTTCAGTTCGTTCGATTGTAGTTAAATCCATTTCAGACACCAATTGACCTGACCCCCAAATATAATTAGCAATTTTTTTCGTATTGCTGACATATGCATATGTATATCAATATCAAGAACTTATATACATACATACATATATCTATCATCATAACATTTGTTGTTATTGTTACGGTTTTCACTAAAAAAAAAAACAAAAATAACATAAAATGTATTCAAGTACAACTTATTCGATTGCCTTTTCAATTTGAATTCTATGTTCTCCATTAGCGAATAAGTGCTTTAATTAATTGTAATTGTAATTAAATTGTTAAAATTTAGCTAAAAGCTGATCGAATGCTGATCAAACTGAAATTCTAATTGGCATCGATATTGGAATCCAATCTGCAAGCGAGCTGTTAACTGTTATATATTATTATTGGTTTTGAGTCAAATATTATTTGGATTTTGATATCAAATAATTAATATTTTACCAATTGATTGGGAAAAATCTTTCGAATTGGTTTCTTTTGAAGTTAAATTTCTTATGAGCTAAAAAGCTTTGTTAAATAGAATTAATGCCAATTCCAATACGATTTTCTTGTGCAGTTGCTGAAACAATTGAGACAAAAAAGAAATATATATATATATATATATATATATATATATATACTTATATATATGTATATGCAAATGTATATGTAGTATGTGTACAGAGGCATTCAAGTGCCGTACGAATTAACGAAAAGAATCTAACAATTCGCGGTCGTGGCACAAATACAAATGCACTTATGTACATGCGCACACACACACACACACACATACACAGAGAGATGTACACAGTCACGTTTGTATTTATAAATGTATACACCCATATTCATATGCATATATATTTATGTATATATGTGTATGCATGTTCTAGTTAATATTAAAGAAAAATCCAAACACCCACACCCACAGCCACGCCCACAACCACACCCACACATGCACACACAAATTAGTTGTATAACAAAAAAAAAAACAAAAAATCAATTTGTGAATTCTACATGATGTATTATTTAAAAATTCATCAAAACGATGCAACATTCGTAATAAACAAGAAATTCAATACGTAAAACAATATCTCTATCTAAGCAGAATGCAATTGGAACAGGGCACACATCCAATTGGAATTTACATATAGCTGGGCAAAATTATTTCAATATAGTTTAGCATAGCTTGGTCTTTATTTTAGTTGAATATTGAAGTGAGTGCGTGCATTGATATAATCCAATTAGTCTAATTGGAGTGCGGCGTTGCCACTTGTTATGCTGAGAGCGCGCCTATTTGGTCGTGCGCAGATATATATCGAACTGGACAAGTGTAATGAAGTAGGAGAAGGCGGTTACGGAAATTAGATAAATGAGACGACGATCCAGATGCAGCAGGCCACAGAGCATTGGCTGTCGGCAGTGCATTAGCAGTAGCGAGAACTGTTCCAGCTGCAAGATTAATTGACAAATGTTAGCTGAATCCAATTGGAAAGAGTGCTATTCAATTGGAATACCTCTTGATTCAGGCTTGACGGCTGCAGCACTGCAGATTCACTAAACTGACGAATGGTGAGCGCCAAGCGCGTCTGTTCCACCTTGATATACTCGCTAACCAACGACACCACATACGTGTCCAGATAGAAGCCCAGCGCATAGACGCCGCTTACCGCAATCGGAAATGAGAAGACGGCGTTTGAGCTCCTGGCCAAGAGATTGAAGATGGTAAAGAGATTGGTCAGATTGTTGATCAGCGTGGTCAGCATCAGGCCGAGCAGCTGGAACTGATGCATGCGAGAGCTGTTCACATACAGAGCGTATATCTGGGCGAAGCGTTCACGCAGCACACCAATCCGATCGCACAGGCGACCGCAGTAGAGCATCAGCCTGCCACGACGCAGCGGATGGGGATGAGCGTACAAGTCCAATTGCCTCAGCTGAGCGAGTTCGGCGTGCAGCTGGATGTGCAGCAGGCGAAAGTACTTTAACACACAGCTGTTCATATAGTAGAAATAGTCAGCCATGTTCTCCGTATAGTTCCACAGCACAAAGGCGTAGATGGCGAACTGAATGCGCAGTCGACTCCCTGAATCTGAGTGAGAGTCGATGCCCACAACGGCAAATATGCCACACACCTGGGCAATCATCATGATGTTAATCAGCACAAACTTCAGGTACATGAATAGCTCGAAGTTGCGCTTGGGCCAACTGGGTCCCCGGTAGCTGTCCGCAAACACCGTCTGGAGATGGGCGTGCTGCCGCGTGCAGTGCTGATTGATGGCCTCGAAGTGAAAGGTGTTCGCCACATAGCTGACAATCACCGTGACGTACTTGATGAGCGTATTGGCGAAACCCACATACAGCATCAGCTGCATGCGACGATCCTCTGTGGCCATCAGCTCACGATAATTGTAGCCAAAGTAGCTGGGCAGGACGACAATCAGCAGCAGGCTCAGCACGTGGCTGTAGGCGATGAGCAGCGACTTGAGCGGCGCTGGCATCGGTCGCTGCGGCACATAGTCTATGATCACCTGGCCATAGATGCTCGCGTAGATGTGGCCATACCTGTAGAACTTCAGCTCGTGCCGTTCCCAGAAACTTTGCGACTCGCTCATGCCTCACGCTCCGGCAGTCGCAGCTGCACTGAACGCAAATCATTTCTGACATGTGGCATGTGGCATGTCAGCAATACAGGTAACAGTTGAACTGACTGATGCATATCTTATAGGTAAACAAAGCCAACACTCCAACTTAACACTTGTCGACTCTCTAGCAATGTCAAACTGTTGCTGAATAGCTTTGATATCTATATTTTTATTTTACGATTATTCATTTCACATCTAAGCAAAGTAACTGTGCTTTGCTTCTAATAAGCTTCTAATATATTCATATATACATATCATATGAATAAGATATATAGTCTATATTGATAAGTGTGATAAGCTAAGCTGATGTCCATGTCCATATGTTCGTCTCTCTCTTTCTCTCTCTCGCTCTCTCTTTCTATCTCAGACTTTCTCTTCATCTATCTGTCCGTCTTTTTGTCTGGCTGGCTATCCTTCTGCCTGCCCTTCCATCTGTTCTTCTGTCTTTCTGTATCTGTGCTTTCATATGTCTGTTTATATCTCTGTCCATCTATCTATCGTTCGTCCAATCGTCTGTCCTTCTTCATAAGTCTATCTCTGCATCCATTAGTCCGCCCGTCTTGCAATTTTGTCCGTCTGTCTGATCGTCAGTTCATCCACTTGTCTCTCCATCTATCCGTTGGTCCGTACGTCATTTGTGCAGTTGTCTGTCTGTCCATCCGTTCGTCTGCTTGTCTATACGTCCCTGTGTGCGAGAGTCGCACGAACGTCCAATCGCATGCCCATCCGTCTATCTGTCCGTCCGTTCATCAGTCTATCCTTTCACCTGTCTTCTCTCTATCTGTATGTTCGTCTATCTATTCAGTTCTCTGTCTGTCTGTCTATTCGTATGAATGATCTTGTGAACTATAAATACTATAGAATTGAAATATAAAATACATATTCCCTTATCCAATTACCCTATTTTCGATTATAATCGATATTTTCACAGGCAAAAATGATATATGATGAAAAGATAGACATTTTCCATACCCTAGAAATAAATAAATATATTATGATTATTTATCAGATTTAAGCATAACCTAAGACTGGAAAGACTTTGCCAGCGCAATAATGGAGCCAGATGTCTGCAGTATCTGAAAGAGTAAAAAAGTGTGATTCAACTTGGATAAAGAGCAGCCAGCGAGGTGCACGCACAGCGGTAAAGGTGACCAGGGAAGGCGAGAAGAACGGCACATCCATTGTGAGAGCACGCTGTGAGCGCATGATGAAGAGATAAATGTAGAGCCGATGCTTGGGCAAGCACTGATGCCACGGAGACCTGCCCATGACAGTGGCCAGATGAGCACTCTGCAATTAGAGGAACATGGAATGAGTGACAAACACCGGTTTTTCGACTCGATCTTTGATTAGCTAGGCACTAACACTCTCGGTGACCAGAGTACCGCCGTAGCAGTAGATGAGCAGCTGGCTGAGGGCGGCCACAGTGTAGCCCACGTAGAGCAAGGTGCCCAGGCCGCTGTCGCCGATGGTCAACAGATCGAAGATGCTGAAGCCGATCACCATGCTGGCCGAGACAAAGTGGGCCAAGGTGATGATCGCATAGCGTTTCCTGAAGAAGTGCGTTAGCTCAAAGATCTCATTTTGGCGCTTGATTAGCTTTACCAAACCCGATTCGAAGACGGCGCCATTATAGCCATTTATCTGTGACCCATCTAACGGATAAAGATTCTGAATAGTTAGCAAAGAAGTCCTGAAGTATCTTACATCTATAGGGTCGAAAGAGCGTACGTATATCCGTCTGCAGGAAATTGAAGAGCGTGGCAATATTAACGCAGAACTCAAAGTAGAAGGCGTCACAGCCTCCGAACATGAAGATGGTCACGTAACCCGTATAGGCAATGAACATGTAGGTAAGCGGAAAGTACGGAGCCTGGAATAGCCAATTGGGCATGCTGCAAGGATGGATCTCAGAAGGAGCTGCAGTGCGTATGCTTGCCATTAACTCACGTCATGTTGAAGGGCGTGCTCCAGACAATTTGATCGGTATGTCCGTTCAGATAGAGGAACAGCACCACCAGCAGTGGCTTCAGATTGTACATGGTGCAGGTGAAGAAGCCGGCGGATAATGGCCAGAAGTTGAAGCGACATGTCATCAGGAAATGATGATGCATCACCTGCTCCTTGACGGGCGTCTGTCCACTGACGGGAAACAGCATGTTCCGCTGGCTGGTTAGCACGTAGAGCAAGTCCTTGCGAAAGTGTAGCATAAAGAACATTTTCAGCAGGGTTACGGCCGAGGTGCCAGCCGGACAGAATGTCTCCAAGGCGAGCGTTATGTCACCCCGGCGAGCAAATCGAAAGCCCGCATGCAGCTCGGTGGTCACGCCAATGGCCAGCACCACAAAGTGTATGTAGGCTCGCCGATGCAGTCGCTCCGGCCAGTAGCCCATCAGGTTCAAGCAGAGACGCGGCACGGCGTAAAAGTATACGGCCAGCGGCTGTTTGCCGTACAGGAACTGGAAGCTAAAGCCAACAGCCATGCCAGCAGCGCTTCTTGTGTTTTGGCCATGCTGAAATCTGGGCCCTTTTATAGACCAAGTTAACTCAGTTGCTCAGTTGGTCAATTGATAATTGGACTGTTGTTCAAGCAATTAGATAACTTTGGCGTTCAACTTTCAATGTCCAAGTTTTTGCATATAGCTACGCCTAATCTGTCTCTCTAAGCGTTGTCCAGCTGGTCATCATTATTTCTAAGTTTAATATTCACTTTAATAACTCACGGATGTATATATAAAATATATCATATAGTACTCTTGGCCCAATTCATGATCCTTACGTAAACTTAATTATATTGCTTAGAGTTTCAAACCTGGGAATATTAATGAAAATTTGTTTTAGCCTTATCTTAACTTTATTTGAATTGGGGACTAGCAAAAAACTTTTTTCTCTTACTGGAAATTTAATACAGCGAAACCTTAATCTTACATCAGAGTTTAAATTTGTATAATTACATTTATGAGGCATACTTTAAGGCATTTCTTTCCTATAATTTAGCTATAGAGCACAAGTAAACTTTTATATTGTGTTCGATATATATGATAAACAGAAACATATAAGTCTGATTTTATATAAGATGTTAGTTGAAAAAGTATGACATTACGTTTCAATTAAAAAGATAAAGACAGCAACGAAAAAACTCAATCAAGATTAACAAGATAAAAATTTTAAGTGTTTCGAGAATTAAATAATATCTGAATGCGATTTCTTTGAAGACCATTAAATAGATTTGAACTAATGATAACATTATATTAATATATATATATATATATTTTTATATTGCATCGATGCTATTCAAATTTGGTATATTAACAAATATAATATGCCGAAGTATGAAGTTTAATAGAATAAACTCATTATTATATGATCACAATAGATCACGATAAGACTTAACAGTTCAACTCTGTTTATTTGAGGCATACTTTAAGGCATATCTTAGCTTTACAAAGCATAGTAAGATTAAATGTTACATATATTATATATATAGGCAAGGCAAAAGTCTTTACTTTTTAAAGTTTTCCAAAATAAGAGTTGCACAAGCAAAAATCCTCCGGCAAATTAGCAATGCTCCCTGGTACGCATGTACATTGAAAAAGATCTCAAGGTCCCCAAAGTTGGAGACGTAATGCAAGAGGTAGCTGCTAGATACCTTGCAAGACTCAAAGGCCACCCAAACCCTTTGGCGAGAAGACTTAACAAAGAAGCCAGAAGAAGAAGATTAAAGAAGTGCCATCCACAGGACCTCCCTGCGAGGTTCCTATAAAATTAATGTTTAATGTAAAAGTGAATGTGATTATTGTGTGATTAATTAACCAAATTGTGATTGTTGTTTATGTAAATTGTTATTGTAATATCTGTAGTGTTCTACTGTAAATAATTGTACCTTTATGTTCAACTTGTTAAGCTGCCAATTAGGTAGTAGAAAGCATGTTAAAATAAAATAATATAAACCTTTTTACCAAAAAAAAAAAAAAGTTTTCCACAGATATAGCAAATTCCAGTTATTATTTTCAAGTCTCTAGGCAAGATTGCTTCATTCATATGGCGATTGCTCATGACTCTAGCTAATATATTGCCTACCACGCCTCCTTCTGTCACTATTCATTCAATGTGTAATATATTTCCATTTGCAATAGACTTCAAAATATTATGCAAGCTTTAAGTAGGGAAAGCAAAAAAATCTCATCCCATGATCAGTTAGTCTAGAGAAAAGGGGATCGAGAAGTGGAAGCATTTGCAGGTGTTATTCAAGAACGAAAAATGTGCGATAATCCCCAAAGCAGAGAAAACTTACATAAGCAATAATAAACTAGAAAATTGGTCAGTTTTGATGGGTGGCTGGACTTTTGCTTTTGCTTTCGCCCGATTGTACAGAATTATTGCAGTATTTTTTTTGCAAATTGAATCAACGCTAATTGGCTACTCAGAAATTGTTCTATTTTGCAGTTATTACTAAATCGCAGCTAGCTGGCAGATGGGGGCAACTGGCACTGGCACTGGCACTGGCACTGGCACTGAAACTAGCACCTGACCACACCGTTTGCAGCAGCAACAACAACAACAACAACAACAACAACAGCAACAGCAGTAGCAGCAACAACAACCCTGTGAGCACACACACGCAATCCAATTAGAACAAATTGAGGCAAGCCGTTGAATCAATTGAATACGTCGCATGATGGTGGCTGGCATTGTTTCAAGTGTTTAGAATAGGAGGATTGTCAAGTGTTGCTGCTGCTGCTGCTGCTGGTGAACAGCAGCAACTGTTGCTGCAACACACCAGCAGATCAAGTAGATCACGAGATCAAGCCTTCTTCTATATATATTTTATATAATTTATATAAATTTTTTGCGCCCTTGACACGCTCGTCGTCATTATTATTATTATTATTATTATTATCATTATCATTATTGCGGATGGTTAAATTCTAGCAGCGGCATGGGATATGCTTGTGGTGCTTGGGGTGCTGTCACCGCGCTGCACATGACCATTATTTAAGTTTATTATAGAATAAATACGCGCTATGCCCACTCATAAAGAAGTTAAGCAATTTCAGCTCTTTGAAGCATAAATTGTTTAATAGAGTTTGACGCGACAATTGGAGGAGGGCTCATATAAAAGTGTCGCCTCTAAAAAGAACCCATTGAAAATGGGAAATCAGGGTATAATGGTTTTGTTAAGTGTACGTAACAGGCAGAGGGAGGCGTGGCAGATTCCATCAAGTATATATATTCTTGATCAGAGCGATGAACTGAGTCGATATGTACTATCTGTTTGTCCATTCGTTCGCATGTATGAACGCGTCGATCTCAGAAACTATGAGAGAGTTAGAAAGTGAGACAGAGAGAGAGAGAGAGAGAGAGAGAGAAAGAGACAGAGGACACAAAAAGATAAACAGAGAGTAAGAAAAAGAGACAGAGGCTGGTAGCAGATAGGGAGAGATATACATGAAGAAAGGGAAACGTAAGAGAGAGGCAATTAGAGAGAGAGAGAGAGAGAGAGGCAGAGAGAGAGAGAGAGAGAGAGAGAAGAGAGAGAGAGAAGAGAGAGAGAGAGAGAGAGAAGAGAGAAGAAAGACAGGCAGGGAGAGAGATATAGACAGAGAGAGAGAGAGAGAGAGAGAGAGAGAGAGAGAGAGAGAGAGAGCGAGAAAGACCGGTAGATAGAGAGACAGACAGGGAGAGAGATAGATAAGGAGAGAGAGAGAGAGAGAGAGAGAGAGCCACCTAACGGCTAACTTCATTTTAGAGTTCAATATGTTCTCTATATATGTAAATAAGTTGTATCGATCATACATATATATATTAATTTTCGACTCTAAAGCTCTTCAAATAATAATTAAGTCATGTTTTTTCATGATATTTGCATATGATTTAAGTGTTCTAAACATTTGCTGGAGATCGTTCGATAAGTCTCACATTCACAAGTGCTGCTCTATCAAGCATATCTGCAAGTCGAATCTTTCCATTCGAAACTAACGCAATTATCATTAGCTTGATTTAGTTCCACACTCAGTCAGTCAGACCTTCAATACAAATTTCGTTGTAGACATATGACTGCGAGTGCCCCGATAAGCCCCTATACAAGTTCAAAGAATCGATTTTTATATGCCTGATAGCAAAGGCAATGTTTCTGCTTCGAGTTCGTGTGCCAAAAGACATATATATATATATATATATATATATATATATATATATATATATATATATATATATTGGTCTAATTTCTGTATATATATATGTATGTATTTGTAGATCAATTGTGACTGTTATATAATTTGTGGAAATTACGCACTCGCTGATCATTGTCGCGCGCATGCGACTGGCCGCTGCCATAAATTGCCATTTGATGAATAACAATTAAGCAGGCATTAATAATTAGAGCACTTCGTTTTTTATAATTTGCGATCTTAATTGCTGTGCGTTTTGAACAACGACAAAAAAGAAAGAAAAAAAATTGAGAGAGAGAGATAGGAGAAACGATAATCGAGAACCGTGGCCATATTCGTAAATCATGTATTTGGCACTCATAAAATACGCACAGCGCCCTCTTCAGACCTCTTCATATTGCCTCCCCCAATTACTCATACGCCGCGTGGGATCGCGTCTACCTCAGCTGCCTTCACCTACATAAATACACATAAATACACATAAATTCATGAGCACTGCCACCGTGCTGGTGCTCGATCTTATCAGGCAGCCAAGCAACTCTTATCATTTGCCCACCAGCACCGATCCAGCCGAGCTATCGGGAATTGTATTGTGCAGAGAAGAGTTGGGCATATTGCTAAATGCTATCAGAGATCAAAGTTTGCGGCCGGGTTTATGGCTCGCGCGGCACGGCACGGCACGCCATGCTCAGAGAGTTGAGAGGCCCAAAAGACTCGCCAAACACCTCGTAAAAATTGCCAGACAAAAATGCCGATGGACGCATGCGCGATTCACGTGAACCGCGTTCGCCGGCCGTCCGTTCAACGATCAACTGGAACGTGAGACGTTCAGCATGGAACGAGGAACGGAAAGTGTGACACGGAGGGGAAGCGCGAGAGACGACCGAGTCGAGACGATGGCGAGCGGTGAGCAGAGAGCGACGTGGTACGGGAAGCGGAGAGAGGCGGAACGAAGCACGAGGAACGAGGAACGGGAAACGAGCGAACAACTGGCAGCGGTCGGCAATCGATCAATAGAAAAATAATTTACACTTGTTGTCTCTTTCCATCAGCCTAAACACTGCAAGAAAAATGTGCTATAATTAGTAAGCTCTTGTTACATTATATATTAAAATATTGTTTATATGCAAATTTTGTTTACTTGTTTATTTATTCATTCAAATGTTTAAATCTATTAATTAAATTTTTATTAGGAAATCTATATTTAATCTATATTTATAGTTTGTTTGCATACCCTGGGGCCATTTAAAATGCAAAATCTGTGTATAATGGATTCTTTCAAATGTATGTAACAGGCAGAAGGAGGCGTGGCTGATGGAGCATTTATTTTCTTTGGCCCTGTTCGTCTGTTCGAATGAATGATCTCAGATCTACAAGAGCTCTAGCTCTAAAGCATTTTTTTTTTTTTAAAACGATTACTGATTAAAAATAATATCAATATTCAGTTTTAAAATGATATTTCTTATATTTTAAGATCTATAGTCTCCAAATGTTGTACTTAATTTTAAGCGTATTTTAATTTGATTATATCGTAATTCCAGCTGCAAATTTTATCAAATTTTTAAAAATAAAAATCAGTAGCAATTATTGAAATTTCTAAAATTATATTGAATTAAAACTTTATATTGAGTCAATTATATTGAGTTTTTGACTCTTTGTATAAGTTTGCATTTCCTTCTAATTCTTTCTCCATATATTCAAAAATCCAGATAATTTGATGCTCAGGGTATCTCCTAGTCAGGCATGCCGACTAGAGTTTTCTTTGCTTTGTTTTAAAACATTTTATTTTGAGATGCTTGAATGCCTAGTTTATGCAGTGAACGAAAACTGGTTTAGTCATAGTTTGGTTTATTTTCGATCAATTTTCGCGCAGTGTAATTGTTTGTATGCTAATTGTTCATTAAGAGTTTAAATAAAATTAAGTATTTTTATATCGGACAATCGTCCAGTCGTCTGGCTGCCTTTATTTGCGTTTATTTTTAGATTGACTGACAAATGCTGTTCTTACGCCTTGACTTCCAGATTAATTTGTATGGCAAACGACGCGTGTAAAATGCTGACAAAATTTTATGTTATGACCTTAAAGCATTTGTTGAACTGTATGACGTGCTACGACACAGATAGAGAGAGCGAGAGAAGGGGAGAGAGAGAGAGAGAGAAAGAGAAAGAAAGAGAGAGAGAGAGAGAGAGAGAGAGAGAAGGAGTTGCAGAGGGGAAGAGCAAAAAGGGCAGCGAGAGGGATAATGGAGAGAGAGAGAAGAATGGAGAAAATCGACATATAAATTGATTAAGAGAGATAATAAGAAAAGAAGAGATAGAGATAAATCGAAAAAAATGGAATCAGATAGATAAAATTGTTGGGAGAGTAACAGAGAAGAAAGAGAAATAGTTACATCGAGTTAGAGAAAAGAAAGCAGCTCCAAAGAGAGATAGGGTATATAGTGAGAAAGAGAGCGAAATAAGCAAATAAGGAAATAGAGTGAAAGAGAGAACGAAATATGCTAAAGAAACAGGCAGAAATGTAGAGGCAAAGAGAGAGCTGGAAATCTGAACAGAGATAAGGAGAGCTACACCGACAGAGAGAGACACGGAGAAAGAAGCCTTTCTTCTCCCTAGAAGTGTAGAATAAAAAGAGATTGAGAGAGAAGCATATTGGAAAATGAAAATAGAAAAGAAAGCGCGAGAAATATCGAATGAAAGCGATTATGAGAGGCAAAGAGAAAGAGATCCAAAAACCCATTGAAATTACTTGCTCTCGTAACTCCGACTTATTATTGTTCTATATATCCAACTTTCTCCCTATTTTTCGCACTCTCTCTCTTTGCATCGCGACCTTTGCTATCGTGACTCGCCCACTAATAGCTCTTCAAATAGACTCGAATACCACACTCAATGTATTCATTGTATTACAGATATCCCATATCGCGGTCAGACTCAGTTAAAAGTATGACTTCGATAATTGGCCTTGGCAGACGATTGAATGTAGCCAAAAAAATTGTCTGTTGAAGATAAGACTGATCGAATACTCCAATTGTGTCTACACACATATGATACGTAGTATGAAAATTGTATATTGTATATTGTATGTTTAATGTGCACAAATATAAATATGCATAAGGCAGACAATTAAGCAAACAGCGCCAAACTCAATGTGTGAGAATCTTGAATGGGTAATTAGCACATGGTAGGTCTATGTATGTTTTTGTTAAGACGTCATAAGTATAATCAAGAAAGAGCCGAACATCGCAGCGACGCATCAGTTGTGGCCCACGTCCGCAGTCGGCCAGCCAACTGGTATATAAGCTGATCAATCGACGCTAGAAGTGCGCAGTTCGACAAGAACGTCTCTTAATCCTAAGCGCTGTCTACAGATAGCCTATAACCCAAATCTAACTCAAGTACTCAGCTCAACGCAACACAAGCTGCTCGGCAAACCCATTTAACAGACACGGATTTTCGGCCAAAAGTCAAGAGATCGTCAAGATCGTAATCACTAACAGCTGGACTAAAGTTTATTCCCAACGTGCGTGAAAACAGAACAAAAAAAAAAAAAAAAAAAAAAAAAAAAACAGTTAATTTTACAAACAAAAAAACTCAAATCGCCTTTTAAATACGTAATTTTAGTTCAATTAAAAAAGGCGTAAGATAAGGAACAAAAAACGTCAACGGATATCATAAAAGCTTATGCAACATGCATTCATCGTAAGTTGGAAAAACTTCTATAAATAGCAACATACACACACGCACACACACACACACACACACACACACACATACACATACTATAACTTGCATATACACATAACAACATATATATGTATATTCATACGCATACATACATTGCTTTATCGTATCTTACGATAGTTAAGATTCCTTTTTCAATGCCCAAAAAATACGTTTACTTATGGACTTGATTGATAGATTAGATTTTTTTTATGTGACATTTATTAGATTAGAGGTTTCTTTGCCTGACATTGATCATTTACGTAAAGTCAAAAGCTTTTTTTGTTTTCGTTTTTTTTTTTTTTTGTGTATCAAAGATTGAATCATAGCTCATTAGCAATATAATTTAGAATCAGTTTCGTTTAGCTGAACAGAGAACTGAAACCAAATTTCATGGCAAGCCTAGTTTGATTTTTGATTTCTAATGAACTCTTGGCTTATGCTTCTATATGCTTCTTCTTATTATTCTTAGATAATATACATTTTTTTTTCATTTAATTGCTAATGAGCTTTCAGAAAGTTTTAGCTTCTGCTTATGAGATTATTTATTATTTAATTTGTAATATTTCTTATACATATATGAATGAAACATAATTCTTGTCTCCGCTAGACATTCAAACATATGCAAAAGAAACTAATAGATTTATAGCCTGCCATATAGTTACACAGATTAATCAGAATAATCAAGCCCAAAGATTATCAGATAGATTTAGATAATCAAGCCTAAATGGAAGAGCGCTCGTTGATTGTTTTATCTAGGCATGGGTAAGTGATATACTAATATGAATATCAGTGCCTAGGGGTTGTCACGCACACACACACGCACACATGCATACTATGTGTGCTTACATCCGACATCACCCGATAACAATGACGTTGCATATCGCAAAAAATAAAATTAGTTGACACTCTGCCGTTATCTATGGCAGCATCGGATTTGGAGATGAGCGCGTGTCCAGCAAATGCAATTGATATATTCGATGCGATAGCTAGCGTGAACGTGTATCATATTTAATTGCTTGTCAATGATTAACATACGCTGCAGGCAGCTGTGGCAAACAATGAAAGTTGGCAATGTGAATCATTGGGCATCTGGTCGGAGTTCGAGTCAAAGGCTACGCTCGTCATGCCAAAATGTATGCTAAATTAATAATGTATTAAGTTCAGAGCTAAGTAATTCGTAATACACGCACTCATCGCGCTCTTATCAGCAACACTGACTGCACTGTTTTGATCGTAAATCAAAATTTGTACAGTTTATCGTAAAATTGAAATGATCGTATCGTGTTTATGACACGTGCACACCTCTAGCAACAGGCACCGGGACTTTTGCCATTGCTCGCGTTGATCATGCAGCAGCAGCAGCAGCACAAAAAAGAAGAAGAACTAACGAGCAGAGGCGCATGCGCTGGCCGTCAGCATGTAGAAAGCAGCGGCAGCAGCAGCGACTGCGACTGCGACGTTGACGCTGGGTTGTGGGCGCTGTGCGACCTCTGTCGCTGTTCACTTTGCTGCCGCTGCCGCTGCCGCTGCTGCTGCTGTTGCGGCTACGTTTTTGTATTTGGATTTCGTCTTTATTATTATTATTATTCTTATTATTGAATGTTGTTGTTGTTGTTGTTGCTGCTGCTGCGGCTGCTGCTGCTATCCGCTCAGCTTGTAAGTAGTAGCAGTAATAACTATGCTGTTGCTGTGCTCGTTTGGATTTTAGTTTGTCGTTATAAATTGAGTTGGCATAACGCATTCCAGCTTAGTCGTATTCCAGTAACGTTTACGCGCGCAGCGACAAATTTTCACTAGAGCGAAAAGCATTCGCCCACAAACAAAACATCCTGACAAAGCAACCGAACAAAAACCAAAAAATATAAAAAATAAAATAAAAGCGAAAGCGAAAAGCAAGAAGCAGGTGCGCAGCTAACTAAACAAGTGCCAAGTTGAAAGATCGTGTAGCAAGGCTAAACTATTTTTTTTTTTTTGTTTTATATAATTTTCATTTTTCATATCGCACACACATTCGCACACACACACAATCGCACACACAATCGCATTCGTGCACACACATTAACGCCATCAGTATGTCTGGTAGAATTTTGGAAGACTCGCCCAATGCGCGCATCAACAAGACCATCCTGGACCGTTATCTGGCCCTGCCGCTAGAGGATAACATTGTGCAGGCCACCTATGTGTGGATCGATGGCACCGGCGAGGATCTGCGCTGCAAGGATCGCACACTCGACTTCATACCATCGAGCCCCAGCGGTAAGTGCGTGCACAGTGCAGACAAATTGAATTAATTGCTTAGGCCAAGCTATGACCTAGACACTGCCAATTGGCTGGCCCACTGCTTCAGCAATAAGCTAATCAACTGAAGCTAAACATAGCTTTACACAGACTCTCGAGTGCCTGTCAGCCTGTCAGCCAGACGGCTGTCAATTATATCAGCTGCAGTGCGCTGACGAGAGTTTAGCTGACTCCCCGAAACAATTCGCGAATCAATGCAAAACCCATTGCAATCCCAAGCCCTATTCCAATCAGTGTAAATCCCATTCACAATTTCAAGCTTTTAGTATATACTCGATTCTTTTGCCGCTTTGGCCTTGACTCGAGCCAGACGACGAGACTTTGAATTAAAAAAGAAAAGAAAACACAAAGAAAAAAAAAACCTATATATTTAATTACAGACGTTTTGATAATGTGATGCCGTTCATAAAGGCGTACAACTTAAAAGGGGTTTCACGCTGATAATTGATTACGTTTTAATGTGTTTGCCAAGCAGTCACAGCTTTATGGACATATATAAACTATATGTTGGCAATTAGACAGGGCACGTGTGTGTGTGGCTTCAGATCGCAGCTCGCTAAATTCAACAGAATCAAATCGAATGAAGCCAAACAGATTTTGTGCTATTGCTTGTTTCATATGCACATTTGCTGGCCAACGCGACGTATGCGTAATATGCGCGCTTTGTTTCCGATGACAACTTTTTAGACAGGCTAAAAACAAAAGCACAAAAACAAGTGCAAATCACGTCAACTCGGAAGCAAAGTAACAACAATGATTATATGATATGATGAATAAAAAAATAAATAAATTGAAAAAAAAATATATATAAAAAATAATTTATTACTAATAAAATTTAAAATTAAAATATAAATTGCAAAAAAAAAAAAAATGAAAATAAAAACAGAAATTGAAAACAAAATTAAAATAAAATTAATATTAAAACTTCAATATAAAAAAAAAATTGAAACCAAAATCAATATTAAATTTCAATCAAAACACAAATGAAAATTAAAATTAAAAAACAAAAAAATAAATTTAATTCAAATAATATTAATATTAATTAATAATAAAATTTAAATTCATTTAAATAAATTCAAATAATATTAATATTAATTAATAATAAAATTTACATTCAAATTTAAAAAACAATTTTATTTTAAATTTAAAACAAAATTGAATCTTAGCTAATTCAATATTAAATTTTAAATTTAAATAAAACTACAAATTTTAATGTAAATCAAATTCAAACTAGCTAAAACAAAACTTAAGGATTAATGCAAGAGAAATAAGTATAAATATAAAAACAAATATGTAACATGAAATACAATTTTGTTTAAATTTAACATTAAAAAAAAAATAATAATAATTCTGATAATGCTAATAATAATGATTATAATAGCATATTATACGCATGCTTATTAGACAGCTGCATTTATTTAAAACTTCTTATGTTTTGTTTATCTAGTTCTTATGCAAATACTATTAAATATTGTACTTGCTCTTCTTCTGCATCTTCTGCTACTGCTGTGTGCACAGTTACTAATTAAGAATCTCGACTGATAACTGCGCACAGGCCATACACTAGCAAGCAAGTAAATATATATGCATGTATATATATTTATATATGTATGCAATTTGAAAAGACAGCTAGATTTTAGATGCAGACAGATAGGTGTGAAATATGCCAGCACGTTTGCACAGCGAAAAACCAGGCGACATCTGGCCGCTGGGGCGTATGCTTAATATTATTGCCACAACTCACGCCGACGGCGCGTGCCCGTATAGCTAGCAAAAGACCAGGCACGCACGCATACACACACACATATATATCTATCTACTATCTATATATACGTATACGTATGTATGCGCTGTGTGATTTGGCTGCGATTCACATGGCCAGCAAACAATTACCAAGTCGATTGAAATGCGCCAATTAAGTTGATCAATTATGCATTTGCGCTGGCTGACATTTAGCTAAACAACGTTCGCATTTTGCATGACCAATTTGTGTGCAAGCCAATTGGCCTAAAGTGCATGGCAAATAACCAGACCTAATTTTGCCATATCCTTCGCAATCGACCCGGCTCGCTGCGGCAGCACTTGACATTCGTGATGTGATTAAGGCAATCAGCTGTTTATCTAGTCTATGGCGTCTGGCATGCCCCGGGCCCATGGCACTGGCCATATCTGACAGACCCATAGATGCGGCTGGACTTTGTGGACTGTGTGGGCTGCGTGGGTGACGTTCGCAACGTTCGCTGAGCGTGAGGCACGAGATTGTAAATGAAAACGTCAGCCCAAGGTAACAGCTGACGCGCTCTGGCTACTGCTAGCTGCTGTTGCTGCTGCTACTACAGTAACTTCTAATAATAGATATTTTCTATTGCTAACTGGAAACAACATTGTACTACACATATCGGCCCCCACCCCTTTACCTGCCTATACTGTCGCAGTAATTTGATTAAATTAATTTTAGCTTTTTTTAAGAAGAAGAAACTTTTGATATTAAAATATTTCAAACAATTAGAAACATATAGCATGAAATGCTGCTAGAGATGAGCGTGTGAATGCAAGCATTTTTATGTTGATATATTTGAAAGATGATGCATATGTGAAAGCTAATGTAGATCTATATAGAGATGTCATAGATTCCTTAATTTTTGTTGTTTTATTTTATATGCATATATTCGTAAATATAGAAAATATGGAAGATTTATATAGAATAATACTTAACATATTATAACTTTTTTTTATTTTATTATTAATCATATTTAATTTTTATACGAATATATATATATACAAAGCAAATATAAGAAATATAAATAAATAAATAAAAATAAATTTAATTTAATTTAAATTAAATAAATAAAGAAAAAATAAATATAAAAAAATAAATTTAAAAAAAAATAAATTAAAAAAAAATTAATTTTCTATTAGTTTTCAGTTACTATAGTAAAGAATTATAAATTTAAAATAAAATTAAATTTACTATGTTTAATTATAATCCAAAATATTCGATTTTGAACACTATGAACTACAAATTTCTCTATATAACATTTTCATATCTTTCGTAGGCAATTAAGAGAGTCTGAAAAGACTTTAACAAAACCTCAAGCGTCAAACATATGATCCATGATTCTGATAAACCCTAACAGTTTCAGAGTCATTGCCTATTTTAAAACGAATTCTAAGCCGAATTTTAGCTGCTATTAAATTAAGTAGCTGAGCATCGTCAGCTTATATGCTTCACGTGTGCAACGTAGTCGTGTCACGACGCCTTACTCAAGTTACATGACAAATGCACAGCGCCAGCCAGCACTTGTTTGACAGGTTCACAATAGACAACGCGATGATGAACAGGGTTGGGTTTTCAAGTTGTTGTTGTTGTTGTGGTTGACTGCGAGCAGGAAGTGGGGGAGTGGGGGGAGGAATTGAATGAACAAGTGCGCAATAGCTAATTTGTAACATTCGCGCTTGACTATTAAATATTCAGCACAATTCCATCATAGGATATACGATATACACAAAAACAAGACAAAAAAAAAAAAAAATTAAATAAAATAAGTATATTATATAGAATAAAGCTTATATATAGAGTAGCGATGTTTGTGCGGCTTTGAGGTCTTGGCGAGACAGGAAATGCCACTGTTTGTTGCTATGCCAAACGGAAGCCAATTAACAGTTAATTATGGGAGTATCGCATGGCGAGTGCCATGTCAATTGACAGGCGAGGCCAGTGGACGGGTGGACCGCAATTGTTGATCATCATCCTTCAACTCGAGTTTGTTTGTGTTTTGCTTTTGCAGAGTTGCCCGTTTGGAACTACGATGGCAGCTCGTGCTATCAGGCAGAGGGCTCCAACTCGGACACCTATCTGTATCCGGTGGCCATCTATAAGGATCCGTTCCGGCGCGGCAACAACATCCTGGTCATGTGCGACACCTACAAGTTCGATGGCACACCGACGGCGACAAACAAGCGCAAGTCCTGCCTGGAGGTCGTTAACAAGTGCATCGAGGAACAGCCCTGGTTTGGCATTGAGCAGGAGTACACGTTCCTCGATTTCGATGGCTATCCACTGGGCTGGCCCAAGAACGGTTTCCCCGGACCCCAGGGACCCTACTATTGCGGCGTAGGCGCCAACAAGGTGAGTTGATCAACGACACGTTAGCTACTGTATGGATCAAATTCAATTTGGATGTCCGGCAGGTCTATGCTCGCGACATTGTGGATGCGCATTATCGCGCCTGTCTGTACGCTGGCGTCAAGGTGTCCGGCACCAATGCGGAGGTGATGCCCGCCCAGTGGGAATTCCAGGTGGGCCCCTGTCTAGGCATCTCGATCGGCGACGATCTGTGGATGGCACGTTTCCTCTTGCACCGCATCGCCGAGGAGTTTGGCGTAAGTAGTCTCAAACAATTTCTGTTTGTTCATTCAATGTGATTTCGACTTGTTCGCCTTAGATTGTCGCCACTCTGGATCCCAAGCCCATGCCGGGTGACTGGAACGGTGCGGGTGCCCACACCAATGTCTCCACCAAGGCGATGCGCGAAGATGGCGGCATTCGGGAAATTGAGAAGGCCGTGGCCAAGCTCTCCAAATGCCATGAGCGTCACATTCGTGCCTACGATCCCAAGGAGGGTCAGGACAATGCACGTCGTCTGACCGGCAAGCACGAGACGAGTTCGATCAACGATTTCAGCGCCGGCGTTGCCAATCGTGGCTGTAGCATACGCATTCCACGCGGCGTCAACGACGATGGCAAGGGCTACTTCGAGGATCGTCGCCCCAGCTCCAATTGCGATCCGTACTCCGTCGTGGAGGCCATATTGCGCACCATCTGCCTGGACGAGTAGAGAGGCAGCAACGGCACCAATTTGCACACACTTCATAGCTTGACCTGGACCCGGACCCGCCACACACATACACACACACACACACACACACACAAATGACGGCGGAGTAACCATAGACACGTAGCCGTACACAATCAAAACTATATACTATATAATATGTATAACCAACGTAGCTTTGCCTTCCTTACGTATTTTTTTTATCGACTTCTAAATGAATTACCATCTAAGCAGCTGTTAAAGATACAATATTTTTTTTTTTTTTTTATTGTTGAGCATTGTTGTTAGGTTATAGACATTTACGGAACACGTTGAAGAGGAAGAATTAGGTTTAAAGCTGTGCGTCGATCGATCAACCAACTGTTGCCTGCCCAAGGGCCCGCAACGTTACCAAGTATACCCAAAAAAGAAAAACAAAAGAAAAACAAAAAAAAAACAAAAAAAAAAACAAAACACCCACCAAACACCCCAGAGTAGATGACAAATATACCGACGAAGATGAAGAAGAAAAAAGAAGCTAAAGACGAAGCAGAAGCAGAAGAGGAAGAAGAAGCCGAAGAAAAGACGTCAACACGGGGATATAAACATAACTATTAATGATATTATTTTAACATTAAATACCAATACAAGCATACATATCTACACACATACAAAGTATACAAATACACATACATACACAAATACATACATACATGCATAAATACATATACTCCTTAGTTAAGTAAAATGCACGAAAAAAAAATTGAAATATTTGCATTTTTATTCAAGGGCATTTGAGGGTAATTTCTATTACTATATATTTGGAGATTTCTCTAAAAATATTGGAATCGACTAATGTATATATTTAGTATGTGTTATTTATGAAGTATCTACAACAACTGTAAACGAGAAATTGGAATATATTGGAGATTTTTTTTGAAGGTTTTTTTTTTATAGCTGGAACCAGTTCAGTGCCCTGAACTTTAATGCGTGAAACTGCTTTGGCATATGTTTACTATAGTGAGATTTGCATAAACAAGTTTTACCTTTAATTTGATTTCAAGCTTCAAAATTATAATAAAATATTTTATATAAAGTAAACGAGTCTTAAGTTTCTACTGATTTATAGTTAAACTTGATTTGAATGTCTTGTAAGACAACTAACGTCATTGATACAAACGAGTTAGCGCATGTTCTAGATGCAAATGCACGACTAGAACATACTCTTTCTTATGAAAAATACAATTGAAAATTGTAAAATTAAAATCAAAATCTATTTATTGAATATTTGAAATGCTCTTTTCTGTGAATTTCGGGACAGAGCGGAAGATCCCAAGTTTTCTTTTTTTTTTTTTAATATGCGAATTACTTACCTAAAGGTAAAGTTATAATAAAGATAATTTCCGATATAAACAAGATTTCCGCCATATAAACAGCAATAGGCAACAACCATCTATATAAGTAACCCACTGGCCCAACTGCTTTAAGAAATTAAATAAATATAAACAATAGAGTTCAATTTGATTTTTCTACCATTTTATTTACTCGTATTTGTATATTCATGTGATTTATACTAAAATGTATACGTATCGTCTGTTTCTTTGAGTTTGTGTATATATATATACATATATAGATGTATGTATATATATATGGTATATTTAGTGTTAAGTTTTGTAAATTGTGTATTACGAAGTGTTTGCATTTTGTTGTTTTAACAACGGTCCACAATATGTTTGATTAGTTAATATAGCATACAGCACAAATTCATATATATATATATATATATATGTATATATATATATATATGTATATGCACATAATATGTTTGTTTTGTAGTTATGTAAACGAGTACTAAATGTCTGTTTGTTTTTTTTTTCTTATTTTTTTCGTTTTTTTTTTTTTATATATAAATTTTGGAACAAGTACAACACAATATTTCAATAGTATTCAACTACAAATGTAATTATCATTTATGTTTACTTAAACAAACGCTTTCGTTAATTCAAAATTTCACTTCTTAAACATAGCTAATTATTTTTCTCAGTGTATTATTCTGTGTGTGTCTGAACATGTGTTTCAAGTAACAATAAACAAAACAAAAAAATTTTTAAAATAAATTCTCAAATTTAATTAAAAATATTCAAAACAGGCGAACTGATATCGAATCAAATCAATTGTAATCTGAATAATTTAAATGGAAGCTGATTTATTCGTATAGTTAATATTGTTTTTTCTTTATTTTTTATATATATATATATATAATTTATATACCATATGTATATAATATATGCATATGAATTTACTGCGCTTGCAAATTAATATTTCGTTTTTGATTGGCTCATTTTAAGAAGTCAGCTCGACTAGCTTGCCTGGAAATTGCATGCAAATTGTTGACATGCTTGCATCTAAATGTTAAGTTTAACAGAGTTACGTTAAGATATTGCTAATTAACAGCAAACGCTCACACTGTGTTACAGTGTTACAGTCTTTAAATCTTAACATGCGCATGTTAATGTTAACAGTGACTGTTATTTAAACAGGATCATACGATTGCGCCTGTTGCACGAAATATTAAATCTTTAAAATGTATAGCTAAAGGCAGTTTATTCAACATGCATATATATACATATGGTATATATGTTTTAGAGATATGTTTGTCCTTTATTTTTTATATATATTTTTTTTTTAAATTTGTATAATGTAAAATTCTTTGTGTCAATTACAATTTGAGTTAAAGTTCAAGTAAACGTAAAAGTGAGAGCAACAGCAAAACTTAGTTTTAAAAGATATATTACGTAAATTAGCAGATCATAGTAGATCACGGATAGTAATTGAATATATATGTAAATATTTATTTATTGTGCGCATTTAACTAATACGTTACGTTTTTTATCGAGATTTGAATATACATACAAAAAAACAAAACATTTACGAAAATGTTGTCCATTTCAATTGGTTGTTAAAAGAGAGCAGAAACTGTATGGGAATGTCTGAATCCGATGAAAATGCAATTGGAATTGGAATTGAGTACAGTTAATACTGAAAAAGGAACATCAGCTGTGATATTGGAACTAGAGAGACTTGAGACTCTTTTGCTTTGATTTGAAAAATGTTTCTCGTTTGGCACCTTTAATTGTAAACAAATTTTGTGACATTAATTAAAGCATTCATTGAATAGATCTTGAGTTTAACAGAGAGTTAACAGAGGTTTTACAGCGAATTGGCACATTATCTTAGTAAATGTCTACGTTTTTCTGTATGCATACTCACAGAATATTTGTGACGTTATTTCAATATTATTTCAATATTTAACTAGAACTATATAAGTAGATGTGTGTATATTTATATGGTCTTGTCATGACGTGCAAATCAATGGAAGCGCGTTTGCTGCATTAGAATACAATTCGGTAAATTACATAAAATATATGACTTTAGTTGTACAATTTTTAACAAAAATGAAAAAAAAAAAATTTATACATATAAAACACATCTTAATAAAAAAAAAAATGATTAAAAAACAATGCTTAGAAATTAATAAAAAACTATATATATGTATATCCATATGCACATATATTTATATGCATGTAAAATTGAATTAATTATTGCACTTGGAAAACAGCTCGAGCTCGAACTTAAATACACATATTCATATAATTTTTTTAATTTTTTTGTTGCATTTCTTTTTGTTTTTTTTTTTTTTGTTTGTCTTCTAGTTTAAGTTATACACGCTGCTGAAAATCGTTGGATCGCAGATCCATTTTAGTGAGCAGCTGTACGTAAGTAATTGATGCGCTTTATACATATATCAATATCAATATATATTCATAGCATAGATAAATCCATTACGTGTGTGTGTGTGTGTGTGTTTGTAATTGTATGCATTTCTATGCATATCGACTACTTCGTTAAATGGGATTAACCGAATATCGTATTTGGAATATCGTAAGTTATTGGAGTCTTGCAATTCATTGCATATCTCGAGGTTCTGTTTCGTACTATTTGAAATAGTTAAGGGTTTTTTCTCTTTTCTCTTTTTTTTGTTTGAAATAACATTTTGGCAACGCTTGTTACATGTTTGAACATTATTAAAAACTTTCTTGGGATGATTTTCGCACTTCGTTATCGTAAAGGTTTATCTATAAATTGTTTGGGTATGCTTGCTATATAATTCGAATAGAATACAATGGGTATTTCTATTCGATTTTCTATATTTTTTGTGCAAACATATGATAATGATAATATTATTATGAAAATAAGTATTATGTCGAACTTAGTTAACTACACGATGAGAAGTTACAAATTCGTTTTAGACATGTGTGTGTGTGTGTGTGTGTGTGTTTACAAAATATCAGCAATATCATTCTACACGTATATAGGCTTAAAGAGGTAAACAATATAAAATACAAATAAAAAACTATTTCGTTCTAAACTCGGTTAAAACTCACATAATTTCATATTCGTTTTTTTTTTTTCTTGTGTTTTTTTCTCTCAATTTAAAACTTACGTTAAAAGTGTAGGGTACATAAAATTCATCATTTGCTTTATAATAATGTACGCATATATATTTAAAAAAAATATATATATATAGATATATGTATATACTGTGACAAAAAAAAAAAAAAGAAACTATACATATAAATAAATAAATATTACTTTTTCGTTTTTAACATAACAGCAAAATTCCTTATTTAAATACATATAATAAAATTGGAAAAATGTAATCATAATTTTTTGTTTAATAATAAGTTGTTTAAAACATATTTTATAAATAGTATTTGTGTTTTTTCAATCTTCATCTGCTTCTTCTTCTTGTGTTTTATTTAATTTTTACTAATTATATATTTTATTGACCATCGACGCACCACACAGCCGACTTTGTGACAGCAAATACATAGTTCGAGTTATGTATACTCTATGCATACATCAGCCAATAATATATATGTATATATATAGAGAATGTGATCTATATAGTTATCATTCGAATATATGTATATATGCATATATGTGTAGATACTATTATTATTATGTGGATAACTCTGTGCTCCCGCGCCGCACCATGTTGAGGTCACTGAAGTCGATCTCTGTCGATTCGATGGATTGTATGGAGGCGCTGCGCAGCTTGTGGGCTGGAAATTTGCCGCGACTTTTCAGTGCCGTTAACTGCAGCAGGAAATTATGTTTGCCAAGTTAATTTCGGGCATTTATGATAATTGTACGTGTTTGGCGTGCATTACGTATAATTATAGAAGTAGTAATTGTAGTGTATATGTATATGTATGTGTGTGTGTGTGTTTGTACTTTGTGTTAGTGTGCGTGCTTAAATATTAAATAAGCTTAGTTACGAGTTCTACCAAATACCAACTACAAATATATATATACAGCAAAATCTATATACACGAGGAATTTATTTTTTTTTTAATAATTAAATTTGATTGAAATGAAAAATAAAAGTAAAAAAAAAATAAACAATGAAAAGCTGATGAATGTGAAAATATATTTAAAATTCAATTCATTTTCATTTATACAAATATTAAACGATATTTTGGTTCGAGTCTTTGCTAAGCATAGAGCTTTGCAACTTTACGATATTGGCCAAAGAACAAGCAGTATTTTTTTTTTCTTTATGGCAATGTAGATAGATGCAATGAAAAATGTCGGATATATGTGTATATGTATGTATATTACAAATGAGAATTTTGTATTATAATTAATTATGGTACATTTTTTACTAAATATCATGTAAAATTCTATTTGAATAGATTTGATGCAAAACTCACTCGATAAATAGTAAAATCTAATTATAAATAATAATAAATAAAATGTAAATATATATATATATATAGAAAATATCTATATTTACCCATTGCCAACATGCAAGATAGTAAATAAAATTATAGCAATTTTTTGAGGGGGAAATTGTATGAAATCAAAGAGCGCATGCTTGACTCCGAAAAAAATAAACGATATATAAATATAAATAAATATATTTATATATTTGAAATAGGGACAAAGCGGCAGGCAGAGTTAGATAGATAATACTAAATACATGCCAAAAATGGGAATATAAATTCAGAAATATGAATATAGTACGGCATATACATATATTCAAAAAAAAAATAATGGACAACAGTCTATGGTTTGATTTACACTAACAGGCTTAGATTATTAACTATAGGAGTTCGTTCTTCAACAGAGTTATAGACACCTGATTTGCAGTGTTGAATTCGTTTTGGATTCTTAACTGGAATGTGTGGGGGTTGCTAGATGGATGCTTTTGGTATTTTGACGATGTGATGTTTTGCTGAGTACTTGTATTAGTTTTAGTTTTATTTTTAGCATTTCGTATTCGATTAGCTTAGCTTATCCATTTCCACGGCTCAGTGTCGGGGCTGGTTATTGGCGTTGGATACTATTCGTTTAATATTTATTTTTTTTTTCGATTTTTTATTGTTATGAGAAATAGATTCAAATGAGAAACATACGATATTAATATCTTGAGCAGTTCCACAAAGTACCAAAAACTCAAAAAATATCTTTGAAAATTATTTGTAAACAAAACATAAAAAGGACGTATACAAAATATAAAAGCGTATGCCACACCAAAGCTTTTGGGCTGCTAAGCAATTAGCATGAGCTGAAACACAATTCTGAAGGGCGTATTTTCTGTTTGTCTTTAGTGTTTAGCTGTTGGCCAATAGCACCAATTGGCAATTGGCAATTGGCCTCTTTGGTAGGCGCTCAGAGTGCAGTGTATGTAAACATATGTGAGCGACTGTGTGTGTTTGTGAATATTAGTGTGTGAATGTGTGTATGTGTGTATGTGTGTGTGTGTGTGTAGCTGTGACTCTTGCTTGGCACTTTGAATTGGCATATTGATTGAATGTTGATTATTATTATTTGATGGGTTTTTGTGGTGGGTGCGCAGAATATTAAAGGCCCGTAACCGAAAATAAACAGCAAATGGTATCCAAGTAAATAGCTTTGCTGGACCCATCGGCAATACACACCTCCGCCTTCATGTCAGCCAACCTGTCCTGCAGGTCGCGCACTTTATCCGAATCATCGAGATTAGCGCGCAGTTCACCCTCGGCAAGCATTTCCGAATTCTAAAAGGAAATCGCATGAGTTCATACTGAATACAATAATAAATGCATTTATCAACTTACTTTAGTTTCCAGTCGTGAAATCTCCTGCTTAAGTTCGGCAACCGTTTGGCTCTGTTCGGTGAACTTGATTTTGACATTCATGAGTTCATCCTTCATGCGAGATTCCAGATCCGAGTACCTAAACGTAAGTCAAAATTAATATTGTTAATATTACTATTATTATTATTATTAGTAATACTAATAAACGCACCTGTGCTGCTGTTCACGCGCTTTGTTGGCCAATTCCTTTTCACGTGTGACAGCCAGCTCGAGCTCCTCCTTCAGCTTCTTTTGCTCCTCGTCTTGACGTCGCAGCTGATTGGTGGAAACCTGCACCTGAGTCTCCAGCTCCATGACCTTGAGCCGCAGCTCCTTCAGTTCGGTGAGCGTTTCCATTTCACGTATGCGTGTCGTCATTAGCTCCTCTTCGAGCTTCTGTGTGTGCTCCGTCGACTTGGAGTTATCGAAAAAGTTGGTCAACAGCTTTTTGGGCGTGGAATCCACAGAGGCTGTGCTATGATCGTTGCGCTGATTCTCGGCCAATTGGCGCTGCCATTGGCTGCTCAGCTCCTGCACCCGCTGCTTGAGATCCTTGAGGGATAGCGAGGCCTCCGCCTCGCGCAACTTGCTTGCGATCAGCTCATCCTGCAGATGAGCCACCGAATTGTCGGGCGTTGTTTCGCGCAACGTTTTCTTATCCTCTTCGAGCTCTTCGATTTTCGATTTCAGCGTTCGTATTTGATCCTCACTCTCGGCCGAGCCCTGCCGCACCTTGACCAGCTCCTCCAGCAAACAAGAGACCATCTCATCACGCTGCTTCAATGCCTCCTCCTTCATGCACAGCTCATCGATGGACGATTGTCGCGAATTATTCTAAATGGCAAAATATCTGATTATAGCAAAACTCTTACAAATGGTGCGCAGCACTATATTCATGCATATGTATAGGAATTCAATTGGAAAGCCAGCGAAGAATCTATCAATGATGTTTAATATTGTTTTATATCTGCATATATGTATATAGGCTTAATCTACTTAGAACTCTATGGCAACAAGTAATACATGAACTAATGATGTTAATTGTGTTATAGCTGTATTATATACGCACGTGAATGAATCAATGAATCAACATTTAATTACTTATCACGAAAAAAAAGAACGATAACAAACATGCATAGTAATGCTACGTAATGCCAATATTGGCATGCAGTTGCAGACATTACTTTGGAGTTCCAAGCACGGCATATGTAGATATATATATATATATATATATAAGTATAATATATATATATATATATCTAGGTTAACTAAATACATTTTGGCAAGCTGAGATACTTACGCTATCGATCGAAACGTTCTGCTTGACGTTGAGCAATTTTCATTTCAAATTTTGTTTCATAGCAAACATTTTGCGAATGGATTGAGATATTGACATATTTTTTTATATATATATATATAATTATTTTTTATAAGCACCACAACCATAAGAAATAAACAGAATGGAAAAAGAAAGACAGAAATGATTAACAAACGTATATATCTCTTGACTTAGCACGTATTCGATATTTAATTTTAGCACTATTTTCTCTTTAGATTATTCAGTTTTTCAGTTTTTAGTTACAAAACAATCGAGAATAGTGTTAAATTAGTTTAGGTCTTGCGTAAGACTTACATTCTCCTGCAGCCGCAGACTGAGACCGCGCACCTCTTCGTTGGCATTCTCCAGCTGATGCGAGACCTCCAGATAGGAACGACGCAGCTGCATCAGCTCCGTTTGAATGGCATAGCTAAGCAATGGATAAAAAAAGGAGAATATATAGAGAGCGAAAGAGCGAGAGAGAGAGAGAGAGAGAGGGAGAGTTGAGCTCGCACACACACCTGGTCTCCTCCTCTTCGGCACGTGAGACTTGACCGCGCACCAGACGATCAGCCAGCTCGGCACTCTCGGCCTCGAGCAGTTCGTTGCGCTGCTTCAGAAGACAATTCTCACGACGGAGACGTCGCAGTTCGACCATCTCCTCCTGTTCCTTTTTCTTCAAGTCTTGATACTCTTTCTCCATTTTCTTCATGCGCTTCGTATTGAGTTTCTGCGCATAGGCCAAGTTGAAGAAGCCGTCCGGATCGGCCTCGACGCGACCGGGCAGCTCCTTCTGAAAGAACTTCAGCATGGCCTCCATGTCGAGAGATAGCAGCGAGTCCTTGCCCGTGAGGAGCAGAGCCAGGGCCACCTTGAATATGAACTCCATGCCCTCGCTCAGGAAGACATCCATAATGCGGCAGCTGAGATTCACATTCAATGTGGTCGTGTAGAGCGTTAGGAACCAGCTGGACGCGTACATGGTCGTCTGGAAGCCTTGCTGCTGGAAATGTAAGTGCATGTCGGGTATCTGCTCCTGCACCAGATTCTCCAGCTGGTACATGCACAGACCCAGCTCGGACATCGATGGCTTAAACATGTGCCGCATGCGATGCTGTTGCATGATCTGCACGAGAACAGCGAACGCCTCCTCCTCGGGCATCTGCATCAGCAGCAGGCCCACAATGAAGCCAGAGCCCTGGCAGTAGCCCACCTCACGATCGTGCAGCGAATACGCTTTGATCACATTGAACAGCGCCTCCTGACCGGGTCCGTCCTTCTCCTTGAAGAAATCGACCTCCGGATAGGTGCGCGCTATATCACGACGAATCACTTTCTCGCACGCCGACGTTGCCTTTATATATTCCGCATACTGTTTCTTATCGGCATCGGCGGCGCCGCTCAGCTGCTGCCATACAATGGCACGAAAATGATGCGGTATGCCACGGCGTACCAGCTCCCGTACACAAGGATTTTTGCGCTTCAGTGCGCCATCCCAATCGTTCAAAATGGACGCCCATGTCGTCCAGATATCCTCCTCGGCAACCGAATTGCCGCCTGCAAAAATTATTGAAATCCACATTGAATATATCGAATTTATATATATTATATATGATAGATGAATATATATAGAATATTGAGAACATATATAGAGTATATATAGAGTTGCATAGCTTACTTGATGTCAGGCTTATTTGGCTCGTATCGGAGTTTTTGCGACTGTGCGTTGAGTGCAGCGAATTGAGACTTTTGGCATCGCTTTCGATTAGCTTATTGGCCGCCTCCAGTTTGGCTAACAGATCCATTTCAGATGTGGGCAGACTCTCTTCTGCAACGGCATTCACTTCCATTTTCTTGTTGCTCTCCGGTGGCGTTGTCGTTGTGGTCAGTGTCATTTCTATATGACGAGGCTGACACAACAATCTCTACCAAGATCGATCTTTCTCTCCTCTTCTTTCTGCTAACTGTGCTCTGTCTCTCTTTCACTCTATTGCTGTTGCTTTATCTTTTCCTTCTCTCTCCTTGCTTGTTGCTGCTGTTCTTGCTGCTTTTGTTTCCTTTTGTTTCCCTTTGGTCCTTGAGCAGTTATCTCCGTGGACAGATCTCAACGATAGCTCTCTGAATGCATAGCTAAGCTCAGGCTCAGCTCATTGTCGCAGCTCGTTTCGCACTGTAATCAATTGCAATTATTGGATAATTAATAATAATCGTAATTGTGTGGGTGTTATCTTAAGTCTTTTCAGTTCTTATAGGTGAATGAAATTGACAGCTTAAGCGCGCAGCGCGCACACACACAAAACTTATCGAGGCACCAGACTGACAGACGTCAAGCACAACTGACTCCCGACCAGACGGGCAAGACAATATGTGAGCTACATTCACACACTCACACACTCACACTCACATATTCACATTCACATTTCATTTAATGCAAACAAGTGCTGCTGGCGACTTAGCTAAAGTTTGTATTGTATTGTTTATAAGTTGTGCGGCCCCAAAAAAGAAATGGATCAAAACAAAACAGAAAAACCAGTCTGGGCTACCCTACTATCAACAACTGTATATACATACATACATATGCACATAAGTGTATATATGCATCTATATGTCTCTACTCTACTACTATATGTATATTATTATCTAAGTAATACAGTTTGACGACTCTGCTGCCTTGCTGCAGCCGAACGGATACAGATGGCTCGTTTGGCTCGTGGGCGATCGGGCGATTGCAAACGCGTCTCGTCCCTGACCGCATTATCAATTTTAATGGCCAGATAAGCGCGAATGAAGCTGCAAATGATATAAGCACGATATTTGCACAGATAATATAATATTATATTTATACTACGAATTAAGCGCTTCTTCATAAATAAATTTTAAATTGAGAGAAGACTTTATTATATTATATATTATAATTATTTATTTATTTTTAAATTTATTATTATATATTGTCAATTTGTCAATGGCCAGATAAGCGTGAATCAAGCTGCAAATTATATAACCACGATATATTATATTTATACTACAAATTAAGCTCTTCTCTCTAAATATTTTTTAAATTCATTTGCGAGTTGAAGAGAATATTTTATTATATTATATATAATTTATTATTAAATATATTATTATATATTGTGTATTTTAATGGTCAGATATGCCAAAATATATTTTATATTCCTATATTTTTATTTTAATTATTTTTTTCATACAGACAGAAAAACTTTTTCGCAAATATAGTTTTTGCTAATCTTATAACCATTTTTATATATTTTTTATTTTATATATATACATATATATATATATATATATATATATATATATATATATATATATTATATTTTTATAAAAGCTATTTAGGCAAAATATATAATAAATCTATATTGTATTTTAATTTAAAAAAAAAAATTATTTTTTAAATAAATTCTTATATTTATATATGTATATGCATATTTATTTTCTTTTATTTTATTTTTATTTTTTATTTTTATTTTATTTTATTTTAATTTTTTTTTTTTTTTATTTCTCTATTATATTTTTATTTAATTTTGCATTCACTTAGCTATAGTTTCTCAAACTATCCTCGCATATGCCCCCATTTATGTTAAGCTGTTATCAGCAAATCATTTCCCTTATCATTTAACAGGCTGCTTAGAGAGAGGGAGAGAGAGAGAGAGAGAGCGAGTCCCTTAAAACAAACATTCGTCCGATAAGCTATTTGGAGCACCTGTTCGACGCTGGTGAGATTAGAGCTATGCTATAGCCTTTATCACATACTACATGCCCCGTCCGCTAAAGCCCCCACCTGACCCCATCCACATAGGTGTTTAGATGGACGTAACTGTGCTTGACTCATCAGACATGGCAGGAATTTCTGAATCACTAGAGAAACCTCTATGCCATGTCTCGTCTCTCTATTCCGATTCATAAATAAAAGTAAGAAAAAAAACGTTTTTATCTAGCCGCAGCAATAAAAAATAAATAAAAAAAACGCAACAGCAAGCGGCGCTGCTTATCAGCTTGCAGTGAACAAAGGAAAAACTGAAAATAAATAAAAGGAATTTTTTATATGTTTCGATATCGATTTACAAATACACAAATTTCACTTATCTCACGATACATAATAATTTCTAAAACAACACAAATAAATGACGAGAGATGTGTACAAGCTGGCATTACGTAAGTTCTCATGTACATGTATCTACATGTCGATATGCCATATGATCGAGTGTGCCGCCGACCTGACAACGTCTCGCTTATACCAGTATAACAGTATAGCTGTATAACAGACGCTTGCGTGCCACCCACACGAATTAAGGTTTGCATTATCAGCCGATTAGTGGGGGCGGACTATACAGTTGGGTTAAGAGCAGCCACTCTTAGGGTAAATAGGGCGTTATTATACCCTATAATTAATAGAAAGAGCTGGAGTATAACAGTTCAAAAATTAGCATAAAACAGCATGAAATGTCTACTAAATATTAAATTAAATTTAATATATATAATAATTTTGAGAAAAGTATGTGGAGCTTGTCTGAAATGTAAATTTAATTTTTATTAAAAAAAAAAATGTGAAATTAAATTAAATTTAAAATTTTAGAATTTTTATATTTTATTGGAATATAAATCAAATTTACATCGATTAAAAAAATGAAAATTAAAATAAATTTAAATTTAAAAAAAATACAATTATTTAATTAATTTATTTTTATTTTTATTAAGAAAAAAGTCACATTAAATTAGATTTTAAATTTTAAAAATATTATATTTTATTGGAATATAAATTAAAATTTCATCGATTAAAAAAATGAAAATTTAAAAAAAAAATTAATTACAATTAATTAAAATCATTTTTTTCTTACAACTGCAACTTTTGCATGCACCTACAGCCCTGCTCTGCGATTCTCAGGCATTCATTAAAATTGAAATATTTATTTGTAATCAATTGACTTTACATTTGTCCTCAATCAATTTCCATTTAATAAGTTTTCTAGTGTTTGTAACACGTTTACAGGGTAACTACCATTTGAGCCTTGACCTCTTTTTTTTTTTTTTTTTTTTTTTTTTTTTGCACTAATGTTTTTATTTAATCTAAAACGACTCGAAACTTGTCATGTTTGCATTATTCAAAAATTTAAACACTTCCGCAAGTGCAGCCGCATGGAAATAGCAAACATTCATTGAAATTTGCACGCAAATTATACAAAAAATAAAAAAAAAAATAAAAAATAAAAATAAAAATAAAAATGCACAAAAATAAACAATGCCCCAAACAATAAATGCAACACGATGATAATGTTCAAGATGACTGTGTGTCTGTCGGCAAACACGGTTATAAATTATTCTCTATACGTGTGCGTGTGTGTGTGTGTGTGTGTGTGTGTGTGCGGGCCAAGTGGCAGGGGTTACGAGCGGGATTACCTCAAATATAAATTGCACTTTGCGAAAAAAAAAGCAAAATTCAAAGTCGAAGTCACCTAGCAAATGCGGTTCAATGCCATCAAACTTGGAGCGCATTCAAAGTGAGTGAAAGAGAGAGTAAGAGAGAGAGAGAGAGAGAGAGAGAGAGGACGTGCACTATGCCTAGTTAGATATATGTATGTAAATATTGTTTTATTTATACATATATATTTACAACTGCCATTGCATACATGTACGACTATACAGTTATGAACCAGACATAATACATACAACATCGATACGACACGATACGACGATACGTGTTGATTAGATTTCGAAACACTAAACTCACACACACACACGCGTACAGGTGCGCATGCATGTATGCGTATGTGTGTGTGTGTGTGTGTCCGAGACGAGTGAAATCAAATCGCACAGCGCCAATCTCCCCAGCTCATTCGTTCCATACGAAAAATAAGGTTAGTGCGCTCAGTACGCGAAGATACGTGGAGTCGAGCGCACAGGAGCGAACGCCAACCAACAAAAATACAACCAAAAATATTTAGTAAAAATAAATTTCAAAAAAACACAACAAATTTAAAAAAAAACAATAGCAACAACAACAACAAGAGCAACTGTTAACAGTGGTAATAATTAAGTAAGTGAACACAAAAGCAAATGCCAAACAAAGCAGGGCACAAGCCTCTCCCTCTCTCTCACTCACTCTCCCTCTCTCTCTCTCTTTTTGTGTATATACCCTATAGCTGCAGCAATGGGGCATTACAGTTATATGTCAATATACAGTATGGCATAAACATTTGTTTAACATCAATTAGAAATGCATCAATAGCAACTGTGGCTAAAGCGCCAACATTTATTTTATTTATTTTACTTGTTCGTCTTTCTTTCATATTCCATTGGTTTTCATGGGTTGCTCAAATCGTTTCAACGAAATTGATAATAGACGTTCTAAAGATTACGGGGGTATTATCAAATAGTTGAGCTGATTTAAAGGTAAATTAACTACCCATTTATGCATGGTAATATATGTATATTTTTTTTAGATAGCTCTCCCATAATGCTCAGATATCAATAATAGCTTGTAGTTGGGGTTTGAAGTCTTCGGAGTTATTTACTAATATCGAGATCTTGACTTGTATGTAACTCCATCATTTCATTTACATTTGTATAGATAGATAGTTTAGGATTGATATATAAACTCAAGTTGAACAACATGCATTTATATATATATTGTTTTTTTTTTTTTTTTTTTTTTTTTTTTAAATATATTTATTTTGTTTTATATATATTGTTTATTTTATTTTATTTTTATTTTTTTTTTTACTTTTTTATTACTTTTTTATATACAAATTTATAGTTAAAGCCTGAGATTGGCGATCTTCATTATAAAAATCAAAATCATGAAATTCTTCATATCAACTATTCAAGACTTTAAGCAAACTACATCATTTAATATCAATTTTTATAGAAACTTCATTTCCAATCTCATATTAAACAAGTTTCATTGCTTCTTCTAGGGTATTTTCAAGTTGTTCAATCATTTTACTTTCCATATTCATTAATAACTCTCTTTGTTGTTGCATGTGTCATTCAGCAACAGGTCACGGAACATAAAAGTTTGGAGGCGTGGGGCGGCCATGACAGCCAACCCAATACAGAGAGCCGAACGTCAAGAGTCGGAGGCGGAATCGCAGCTAAAGCCCATGTTGCATACGGAAACGGCTGAAGCGGGCGTCGAGTTGAATGGAGCAGCTGGTGCAACTGGGGCGGCTGGTGCAGCTGATGCAACTGGTGCAGCTGGTGCAGCAGCAACAGATGAGCTAATTGGTATTTTCTATGTGGAGAATCGACGACGCACGCAAAATATCAAAATTGTGGTCAAGCTCTGTCCAGACGGTGTCTATTTGCGCCGGGAGACGACTCAGAATGATCACATCAATGAGCAGCTGATACGCATCGATGACATCATCGGCTCCAGCTGTGGCCAGCGCCTGAAGAAACGTGCCCGAGGTGGTCTCAACTCGTGCAAGAGTACCAGAAATCTGCAACAGGATGAGCAACAGCAGCACCACCAGCACCCGGATCACGCTGACGCGGATGTGGAGTCGGGAGAGCAGCAAGGTAAGGAGACCGATAAAAGCGCCTACCTCTATATCTATGCGTATCTGAAGAAGGAGAAACCTTTGCGTCGGGTAAAAACGTTGCGCATCCTACGTTTTCGCACCAGCGATGACTATGCCGAGAATCTGGCCACCGCTCGGCTCTGGCATCGCACCATACGGGAGCATAAACAGCGTTCGGGTGCTGCGGGTCAAGTGTCTCAAGCGGCGGACAAGAAGCTGCTCATTCTGCTTAATCCCAAGTCGGGATCAGGCAAGGGACGTGAACTGTTTCAAAAGCAGGTGGCACCACTGCTGCGCGAAGCGGAAACCCAATACGATCTCCAGATCACAACACATCCCAATTATGCTCAGGAGTTTGTGCGCTCACGCAAGGATCTAATGGAACGATATTCGGGCATTGTTGTCGCCTCCGGCGATGGCCTCTTCTATGAGGTGCTCAACGGTCTAATGGGTCGCATGGACTGGCGTCGTGCCTGTCGTGAACTACCCCTGGGCATCATACCCTGCGGCTCTGGCAACGGTCTAGCGAAAAGCATCGCCCATCACTGTAACGAACCGTACGAGCCAAAGCCCATTCTCCATGCCACACTGATCTGTGTTGCCGGCCGATCCACGCCCATGGATGTGGTGCGCGTCGAGCTGAATCATCGGGATAAACACTATGTGATGTATTCCTTTCTGTCCATTGGCTGGGGCCTCATTGCCGACATCGATATTGAGAGCGAAAGACTGCGCTCGATTGGCGCTCAGCGCTTCACCCTCTGGGCCATTCGACGGCTCATCACGCTGCGCTGTTATCGGGGTAAGCTCCACTATCTACCGGCAAAGAGCTCCACAGAGCAACCACCAACGCAAGCAGCCGCAACTCCAGCAGCAGCAACTCAAGCAGCAGCAACTCAAGCAGCAGCAACTCCAGCAACAGCAGCAGGTGCCAGCGCTGCAGAAGCAACTGTGGAGCAGATCAATAACGAAGCTGAGCCTCAACCCTCCGCATTCAGTGAATTCAAAGACTTGCCCGATGAGGAGGATGTGCAGCTGCGTGATAATCAATCCGATTTGGATCAGTTTGCCGATGCCCTGTCCCTGGATCATTCCATCTATCGCCAGAATGCGGATAGCTGGCATTCGGCAGTGTCGAGGCGCACGGCCTACTATTCGATTGGGGGCCATAGCACACGCTCGAATCGCAGCCGGCTGAATGTGAGCCAACGTATCGAGGCAGCCAATGCCGAGTTCAATCAGCTGGTGCCGGTGAGCAAGATACCGGGACTGCATCTACCGCTACCGGCCGCCGATGGCTGGCTGCACGAGGAGGGCGAATTTGTGATGGTGCATGCGGCATATACCACACACCTGGCATCCGATTGCTACTTTGCGCCCGAGTCAAGGCTCAACGATGGCCTCATCTATTTGGTGATCATACGAGCCGGTGTCGGACGTTCTCAATTGCTCAACTTTCTGCTGGGCATGCACAATGGCACGCATCTGCCCATGGAACAGGATCCTCATATACAGGTGATACCGGTGCGAGCATTTCGCATTGAGCCATGCGGCTCACATGGCATCCTTACGATCGATGGGGAGCGTGTAGACTATGGGCCCATACAAGCCGAGGTATTCCCAGGCCTGATCAATGTGATGACCACAACAGGGCAATGAGCAGGTTTTCAAAGTTCCATACAAATATTTTTTTTTTATTTTACAATATATATTCGGTTTAAGACTTTTTTTTTTTTTTTTAGATATATATAGAGAGGTTTTTTTTACTATTGTTAAATATTCTTAGGGAGGGAGAGCACAAATATGACACAAATTAAAGGGCAGCCAAGACAAGAATATTTTTGATATACATATATCTACGAATATCGTCCTGTTAGTTGTAATTATATATAGTAATAGATATATATATATACATGTATATGAATATATATGTAATATTGCTTCGCTTCGCTTTTAATTAAAATTTCATTTCTGTTAACAGCCAAAAGTTAAAAAGTTTTTTGCTGGTTCATTGGTGCAAGCCTTCGTTAACCTTGGCTTGTTTGCTTGTTTTTCCATTATACACAGTTTTTAACCATAAATTTTATAACAAATTGTTTTTTTCATAAAAAAAAAAATTATTTAAATGTCACCTAAAGATATTTTTAGCAGCTATTAAAATTAATTAGGACTTACCATATTCATGTGTTTGGTGTTGTTAAACAATTCTAACAGAATGTGAACAGTGTGATAACATCTGCCTGATAATGTTAATAACAGAACGCGGAACAACAGACACGCAGCAAAAAACTAGTTCAACTTAGATAACTGTCAACAGCTCAATTTTTTTTTTTTTTTTTAATTATGTTGTTTGATTGATTGTTTTTGAAGAGGTTTGTCAATTAATCTGATAAATATGGGATATAATCAGGCATTACATATATAGTCTATTGAAATATTTATAGAAATTATTTAGTGATATTTTTTTTTTTTGTTATGAACTTTTAGCCAATAAAACCAAATTTTCATTAGCAGCAATTTCGATTAGATTGGACTTTTATATGGTTTCAGATTGGAAATAAAAAATAAAAAAAAAAACTCTGGGATTTGCTGGCATTCTATTGGTCTTGGCAATCTTTATAATCATTACATAAATATATAGATGTATGTATATGTATTTGAAATACATACATTTGTTATTAAAGATATATCAAAGAGCTGGGGCAATGGTCGAGTGCGCTGGTTATAATTGGACCCCATTTAGCTAGCAACTATTTAAATACGGTTTTGATAATGCTTTAATGCGAGAATAGAATTATGAGATTATACGTTCTTGCTCAATTTGATTTCATAAATAACGTATTTACTTCAATGTTTAATCAACCAATACTAGATAAGACTTTTAGACTATTAACAGCTTTCATTTGTTGCCCAGCCAATTATTTCGGACGCCACTGTAGCAAGCAACAAAGTGTGCTGCATACGTTTAGGCTAAGTGCTTTTAATACGTAAAAAGCTAACGTGTTGACAAATCACACATATACATACAAATGCATGTTTGTGTGTGTGTGTGTGTGTGTGAATACTATGAATAGTTGCTAATTAATGGCACCATCAAATTGTAGACAACAATTAACTGCCTGCAAACGTTACTATAGTTTGTTAGCAAGAGTATGCATATGTGTGTGTGTGTGTGTGTGTGTGTGTATGTATTTAATTGTCGTGGATGCATAAACTGAAAAAGTGCGCTGCTGCGTGGCTGCATTTCTATACATATGTATATACATACACACACATACATACATGTGTATACTTTTTAACCAAGTGGCAACATTTTCTGTGAGCGCGCGCGTGTAGTGCATGCACTTGCCTACTTATTTCCACTCTGATTCATTCATAAATGCATACATAGACGTGTGTGTCTGTGTGCAGCGGCCAAGAAGTAAACCAACCAAAAATAATAAAAAAAAATATCTATATAAAATAAAATAAAATGAAAAAACAACGCCGTCTTAAACTCATTTCGGATGCGTTTTCAAGTGGCCACTCGAGCCAGTCAAGTAATACATGCATAAAAGCATTCGTAAACCGTTAGACAGAATTAGACACACACCGAAGCGAAGAATAAGAGTGAGAGAGAGAGAGAGGCCGACTCATATTTAGAGATGGAAATAGCTTTGGACAGGCATTATTGCTTTTTATTGTTTATACAAATTGCATTTTATTTCTTTGCTGACTCTGTCTAAATTTGTCTCCACTCTTTGCTTTTCACATCGCGCATTCTCCGCATTTTCATTCTTTCGCCATCGTCACCCAGTCGAGTAGGTAGACGCGGAGCGAACGGGTAACGGGTGAACGGGTAACGGGCCATGCGAATTGTGTGGGAATTAGTCAGAAACCTGCTGGCAGCAACAGCAGCAACAGCAGCAGCAGCAGCAGCGGCCGCTGGTTAAAGCTTCAAAAAATCTTTTTTTTTCCCTGCTCGAATTGATATATGTATGTACATATGTATGTATGTATGTAACTCACATATGCGTCTAGGGTATACATATATGTACGTAAGTAGCGAAAGCAAGCGGAAATAAATGAAAATTCTTTGTTGATGATTAGTAAACGATTATGTAAGATACTATATTTTTGAATTTGTTTATAATATAAAAACAACAGATAATTTGGATGATTAGTAAAAATTTATCTAAAACTTTTTTTTCATTATGTACTTTGTTTATAAAAACAGTATAAAGCCAAATTTGAAATGCTATACTTAAATCAACATTATTTTTTATGATTAATAAAGGTTTATTTATAGTTAGTTATATATGTTAGTTTATATATATGTCAGTTATAATTTTTATAATAGTGTAAAATACAATAAAACTTTCCTGAAGTTTCAAATGCTATATTAAGTGTGAAAACCACAAAGTCGATTAATTTTATTATTTATACAAGGTATCGCATAGTGTCATACCATTAAGATAATTTGGTTTTAAAATCCAAAATTTTAGATGAAAATTATATTTTTGTTGCGTTGACATTTTGAATATCAGGTTCTTCAATTTGCAACTTGGCATTTTTAATGACAATATACATATAACTGGAAAGTTCAATTGTTTACAGACTCAGAAAAAGAGAGAGAGAAAAGGATTGAATTGTATTGAGAGTGAGATAGAGAGAATGGAAGAGTGAGAGAGATACATACATATGCGAAATAATAATCCCGTCTAGGAGCGTCTCACTTACATTCCGAGTATTTTAACCTAATTAAAAACAAACTAAAAGATGCAGGAGGTTGAGTGGTTCCGTTGAGCGACGTCAGCTTAGCTCCCGTTTGCAGAGACCACGCCCCACCTGACCTGATGGTTTGAGCAGACACACATTAGCATAATTTCATTTTGCCGCACCTGACCCCCGTCTCCCTCCAGCAGCTTTACGATAAACCGCAGACCAGCCCCAAAAATCGTCTGTGCTTCGTAAGTGTAACAGTTATTTAAGATATTCAGCTATTTTTATGCAGAGTGGCAACGCCAGGATATTTATGTAATTGATAATTACGATTATGTTATGGGGCAAACGTAATGCACATAAGCACTTAAAACAACAACAACAAAAAACCAAATTGCTTCAAATTGTTTTCTGCTAATGAGTTGCGTATGGGCTGCACAGAATTGGGCAGAAGAGTGAAAGGGTAAGAGTCATTACGGTACACACATGCACGCATATGTATGTATGTATTTCGGTTTCTTTAAGCAAGCAAGCGCGCGTGTATATGTATGTGTTGTGTGTGTGAAACAAGTGGAAATTGACAGCGCGAATAGAATAGAAAGGCGCAGATGCAGAGACAAGCGACAGACACACTTGCAGCGATCGTTTAATCGTCTAGCAGTAGAGCAGAAGCACGCGCTGCTTCAGTTCTATTTGTATACAATCATGTTTTATCGCTTCCAGTGGGAAGAGAGTGAGTGGGAGTGAGAGAGAGCGATGATATTGGGAGATTGAGTGACTAAGCGAGAAAGCATATGTGCGTACATATGTTTGCATTAATCATTTTAATGGGGGCGGCACTGTGGACCCATGAACAACGCATAAACAAGGCTTAGACTAATTTTTTTTTTCTGTGAAAAAATAAAATGGGAAACTATCGTAAACTTGCAAACTTGCAAAAAAAACACACACACACATGCGTGCAAAAAACAAGCTGAAACAACAGTAAAAGCAATTAGGAAATGAGCCACACAGGTCCCGCTCTCAATCTCTCGCTGTCTCTTTCCCTCCTTTTTACACACACTGTCTCAACATCAGCGTTGACTGAGAGGGAAAAGCTTTCGCATAAAATGCACAGAAATAACAACAAAAATTGATCATCGAAATGAGGCCAAAAAAAAATGTAACGGTGTTACGACAACGACAACAATATCACAAAAATAGAATCGACGAAAACGCACAAAAAAAAAACTGGAAATAGCTTGCTTGAGAAGTGCAATTCATCAAAAGTAAACTCCCTAATGCCGGCACGTATCGAAATATGTGTGACACACATACATCTATGGATATGATTGCATGCATTTATGCTCGTTCATCTGTCTGTTGCGATTGCCCAAAGAAACATACACACACACATGCATAGTATAAATGTGCTGAATTGCAAGTGTTGCCAGAAGTCGAAACTGAAAACAACATTTTGAAAGTGATTGAAAACAAGCGTCAACAGGGAGCGAGGGTAGCTGTTGCCGCTATTGTTGTGGTTTTAGCTGCTTCTTTTTGTTGTTGTTTGTTTTGTATTGTTGCTTACTTTACATAACGTTTTTTTTTTTGCAACGGACATTGGGACGAAAGAGTGAAGGCAATTATGAGTATTCAAACATAAATACATATGTACGTATGTATGTATGTGCATGTTTTTTTGTTGTCTATTTGTTTTCATGACTCTTTCAGCTAAGCATTAACAAATGGCAGTTTAAATACATACATATGTACACACAGATAAATGGACGTGGCTCACTTTTCAAGTGTAAATCATTTTTAACATATTTTCGCGGCTTTTGGAGAAGGTCAAAATACTTCAAAAAGCAGCTTCAACAATAAAAAAAAAATTAATAAAAATTAAAACAATACACCCACACACTAGCAAAACTAAATACATACATAAATATATATAGACGGCTCACTCAAAAGGCTGAACAACTTCTAAATAAATTATGCATAGACATACATACATAGATATATGTATATACAGATACAGTTGTGCATATATTTGCTGGTCGTGCTGTATGTGAAGCATGAACATAAATAAATAAACAGAATTATAGCAAAACGCACGCGAGGCGTATAAATGTGGGCATGGGTGTATGGTAAATACATATGCATCTATGTATGTGTGCATGTACAGACACCCATGCAAGGTGGTAACGCTGCGCACAGAGAAAGATAGAGCGAGAGAGCGAGAGCAGCAGACGTTGTGAAGTTTGAATTGGAAGATACAAGGTTACAACAACAACAAGACAACAAAGCAGCTGATGTGGTAGGAAATGGGCATATGAAAGTGTAAACGAAACGAAGAGAATTTTCTCCAATTGGAATAACTGTGGGCTGCTGGCTTTTGTTGTTGTTGTTGTTTTTCTTGTCATTTAATAATAATATCGGGCTACAATAAAGAGACCAAATAATGTTAAAGGGGCAAACAACAAAAATAAATAAAAATATATGTATAAAGGAGAGCAAAAGCGAAGTATAACTAGAAAGTTTTTTATTTGTTGCTATTTGATGACGTTTTATAGACACACATTATATTTATCTATGAGTGTGTGTATGTGGGTATACACTCTATTTATGTGAGTGTAAATGGTAAACACACCTGCTTCAGCACTCACCGTTATTGCTTCTTATTGGTATTCTAAGCGAAGATGGCGAATTTTTCAGATGAAGACGACGAACGAAGCGACGTCGTCGTTCCAATCAGACGTGCATTAAACTGCCATGAAAGAGTTGTAATTAGCTGAACGACGACGACGACGACTTTTTATTTAATTTCACTTCAAATTTTGACGAGACCGACTTTTTTTTACTGTAAACGTCACTTCTTCGGTTTGTCCGCAGACACAGGCACACATACATGCATACACACACGCATACACAGAATTCGTTTTCTGGTTGGAGTAAGTTTTCAATTGCTATTTGCAAAGCGGCAATGGGTTTTCATTGCATGCACTATCGCGCGGTAGCGTAAGGTTTATGGCTACGGTGAAAAAAATACAAAACAAAAAACAATATCATTCACAATCTTTAAATTAGATTTCTTTGGCGTTCGAGTTTTTACTGTTTGATGAATTTATAAACTGAGCTTCCAGTGTGACTGCACTCCGCAAACAGTGTGACCACGGTCAGCTAACAACAAAATGTCATAAATGCAGTACAAGAGCGCATACTGTTAACCGCTCTGCCATCCATTTAACATTTCAACATCTTCAGTTAACAGAGTTTCTCTCTCTCTCTTTTAAGATCGATATTAGAAATGTGAGTACATCGATAAAATATCCAATTTTTTTTTTTTTCAAAATTCATAAAATAAGTTAAATGAATGCCCTTTCGAACTATATGTATGTATATATGTATATATATCCTGACTTTCATATTGATGTTCATCGAATGGCCGCATCCAGAATACACCCATCCCCGTCCGGCTTCACAAGTATCGTCACTAAGTATTGAGGGTTGTTATCGCTAACGATATCTTATCGCATTTGCTATTTATCCCTCGGTGCGTTTTAAGTTGTCATAATTTATTGAGATTTTTAGTTGTTCGCAAGAAACTAGCATTTATAGTAAGCACAGGATGCCAGAAACTGAAAACTTACCTGAAGGCTGGGAAAAGCGCACCAGCCGCTCAACCGGTAAAGATAAACAAAAACAACAAATTGCCAAAAAAAAACTGCATTGGCAACCGGTAAATAATTTATTAATGCACAAATTTTTGCCTCCAGGTATGAGCTACTATCTCAACGTGCACACAAAAGAGTCCCAGTGGGACCAGCCAACCGAACCGGCTAAAAAGTCCGGAAGCAATGGCTCCTCGGGTGATGCCCCCAACGAGGTGCAGTGCCTCCATTTGCTGGTCAAACACAAGGGCAGCCGCCGGCCCAGCTCCTGGCGCGAAGAGAACATCACACGCACCAAAGAGGAGGCCCAAATGCTGCTCGAAATCTATCGCAACAAAATTGTCAACAACGAGGCGACTTTCGAAGAATTGGCGCGCTCTTATTCCGACTGCAGCTCGGCCAAGCGTGGCGGCGATTTGGGCAAATTCGGAAGAGGTAAATCTCGAATGAGCTGCTGTCATTTAAGAAATAATTTTCTCAACCCATTTAATAATTAGGTCAAATGCAAGCGCCCTTTGAGAAGGCCGCCTTCGCCTTGAAGGTGGGACAACTCTCCGATATTGTGGACACCGACTCCGGCCTGCACATAATCATGAGGAAATCATAGAGCAAATTGACATAAAACACTTGAAGGATACGGCATTATCTCATTACAAATAATACGAAATTGAAGCGCTTGCATGAAAACACACTCTTATAGAGTATTTGTATTCGCATTGCCCCAAAACAAATCTCTTAGGATCACACTTAAATCGTTAGTTTCTCCTCTCTGCTACTAACTTCCCTCTGCTTTGTTAATAAATAAGAAAATATATAAATATCGTTCTTCTCTGCGAAAAAACGAACGAAACTTCTAAGCAAAAACTTTTATTCATGGAATTCACAGGGTATCCAAATTCACAGACTTCCGGAATAATTCCCCATCTATTTAAAGCTTCTCCATATAAACGAAATTAGTGTTATTAACGGACTTTATTGAGCACCTATAATATATAAAGCAGCGAACGACCTCCAGCATAGTGTTTGGATATTCTCTTATCTCTTATCATTTGAAATTTGATTCTGCTGAAAATAATGGTAATTTGTATATCTCAAAAGCTCTTGAGATGTTCGTGAAAATCTATACATTTCGTGTATAAATTTCGCCTTTTTAGGCGACTCTTATTATATACAAAATATGTTTCTTAAAACTTTTATTTCTACAAAGAAGTGATAGGATCTGCATTTCTCACATATCCATTCACATATACATATATTAAGATCGCGTTTCTATGCGATTTTCACTATACATAAATATATGCATATACATATAGATATATATTACTACTTACTAACTACTTTACTATTTAACTATATATGTATGCATATGTACATAAATATATCTATCTATATATATGTATATATATATATATATATATATATATATATATATATATATATATATATATATATATATATATATATATGCGTATATCCATATATATAACTATATAGATATATTGGTATACATATACATATAGACATATGACATCATATATGAATATACTATATTTAGTAGTTGTTATCCATCTATGATTTCTTCAATTTGTCGGCCAAAATCTTGGCGCCTATCGACTGTGGATTGTCGATAATGTTGGGCAAATCTTCCTCGTTGAAGAGATCGCGGCTAATGTTGAGCAACGCCGGCGACTGCTCGACAAGGTTGACTAGGAGAAAGCAAGCGCGATTCACGCTTAGCCAAACCTTTCGCTAAAATCAACGAAGCAATGATTTTATTAATAAAAAGATAGTATAAAATATTATACAAAATTGAATTACCCCTTCGACAGTCAGATGTGTAAGTAAATGAGTTCCAAATGGTGTGGATGGGCGGTTCTGATCGTTACGAATGATCCTCTTGAGGACAACGTGCATGCCAGCATCCTCAACGCCACGCACAAGGGACAACTGTTGTTGTTCGGGCTCAGCATGTCTCGGCTTTTTAGCTGGAGTACCTTCCTCGTCCTTATCATTATCATCCTCCTTTTCCTCAGCTTCCTGCTCCTTCTCTTCCTCACCTTCGTCCTCGTTCTTTTCATCATCTTCTTCCTCATTCTCTTCCTCCCCTTCCTCCTCATTCTCTTCCTCCCCTTCCTCCTCAATCTCTTCCTCATCTCCCTGCTCCTTGTCCTCCTCAGCTTCCATCTCTTCCTCTTCCTCCTGCTCATCCCCCTGATCCTCCTCGTCTTCTTCCTGCTTCTGCTCCTCCTCCTGTTCTTCCATCGGATCTTCATTCTCCTCCTGATCCATCTGTTCATTCTTCCCCTGTTCTTCCTCTACTTGTTCAACCTCCTGTTCTTTCTCCTCCTGCTCCTCATCGGCCTGACTCTCTTCATCAGAGCTAACCGGCGGAGGAACGAACAACTGACGCTTATTCTTATTTTTGCGTTCCTTAATGGCTTCGGCTACGTAGGCCTCAACATCGTGCGGTTTATTCTTATTCTTCTTCTGGGGACCCCCCTCAGTGGGCACTACGGAAATGCGCCAATCAACATCAGCGACAACGGGGGCCAAAGCAGCTACGGCTTTCTCATAATGCTCATCAGAAACTGAGGGAGAGAGATACATACAAAAAAAATGTTCGTTGAATTATTACGATACTTACGATGCTTTAGTATGTCAGCAGTGACGAGTCCAACGTGACTATTGGATAGCCAGAAGGCCGGATCCTCTTCAATGGCTAGAACAATGGGTGCCTGAATCTGATCTAGAATCTCTTGACGACGTGTCTCTTTATCCTTCTTGCCATATTTCAAGCCTAGCTCGATGGTCTTTATGAAACCGGGATGGAAACAGGATGTATCGCCAGGTGCCACCATCCACTGGACAACACGACGTCCATATTGATCGGCCACCAAAGTCTTCAGTTCACCACACAAGGGGTCAAAGATGGACTTCTTGATGGCCTTCGTATCATCAAGGGAATTTAGCAAGGAGATCAAAAAGACATGGCCATGCTCATGTATGGCGATCTTCAACAAGTGCTCCTTAATGTTCTTAATGATGGCCTAAGAAGAGATGGGAGAAGATTATATTAGGCATGGGATATTTGGAAAGCAACTCACGCGACGATTTTTCGATGTCGAGTTGTAGAAGCATAATACAGCAGCCTCGGTGCCTTCCTTGGTGGTCAGCATGTGCGGTATCAATCCAGCCAATGAGTCGACAGTCTCCTCCAGCTTCTCCTCGTCGGTGGCCTGCATGAACTCGAGTATGATGGCGTGCACCAGAGAACTATCAATTAATTCTTTATTGGCAATATGATCCAAATTGGCTTTCACAGCGCCCATTATGGAGGCCTTCATATTGGCTGCATTCTTATACGTATCCTTCAGGCAGTGCACCGTGTCGTCCTTAGCCGTCTTGTAGAGATCACCGTAAAACTCTTGGCGCATATAGCGACGCTGCTTTTCATTGCCATTCAAATAGATTTGATCCAAGATTTTACTCGCTATATTATGCCCAGCTAGACGAACTATATTGCCATAGAGAGAATCGACCAGCTGGCTCTTGGTTTCCGGCGAGCCGTATTTCAGCATGCGCTCGATGCAGAAGTGTGCGTATTTCGAACGACACATGTCCACGGCGTGCACCATAAGTTGATCAGATAACTTTGCACGAAGATCCGGAGAAGCATGCTTTAGCATGCATTGAAGCACTCGAGCGGTGTCATGGGCCTGGGCCACCTTAGAGATGGTGTCACCGACATTCAGAATGTTATACATTTGCTCGACCAGCTGGTCCTTGTTTGCGGTGCGTCGACTGCAATGGGAATGTCTATATTGAAGAGCCTGTTGGACTCTTAAGCGAAATACTTACCATTTCAATTGCTCGTAGATTTTCTTCACTTCCTGGGTGATCTCGTAGGTCTCACGTGTGCTTTTACGCTTGAGCTTAAGATCCTTTTTTTCCTGCTTGAATTTATTCCAGCCTTGCTTCTCAGCAGGAGCATTTTGTGCCGACATATTCTTGGCAAATTTATTAAATTTATTAGTATGATTCGAATTATTATTCACATTCTCGCGCTCCCCATTTTTCTTTTGATAAAGTCGCTTTCTGTTTTGTTTAGGTGCTACAAGAGTAGCTGAACTATTGTCATCAATTCTAGTCATGGCGATTTTACCTAGAACAAAACAATAATTCGGAAATTTGTTTGATCTGTTTGGGTTCAACGGCAACACGTGCCAGGCAACTCGAAAGATTGATAGGTATGGTTATCGATAAAAAGAACAAGTGCTGTGCAGTAATGCAAATAACTATAAAAATACCTAACACTGATATTTATACCCTATCGATAGCTATAGAAAATTTAACGATAATGTCAAAAAGGTATTTTCATAATTATTTTCATTTACAAGTGTAACGCTCAACAATTTTGATACAACAGTCTTACAATTATAAAATTATTTGCGTTGCATATGCCCAAATACGCATATAACTAAATATCGGCTGCGCATATCGTTAACGAGGGTACGGCTGGTTATCTCACCCCTAGTGTACAGTCGCCTCAGTCGCGACGGTGGATATATAAATAATTGTTGTTTCTTTTTTTTCGCGGCAAAAAGTGCAAACCGCTCTCAACGCACCCCCACAAATAAACGAAAATAACGTGAGCAATGGTTAAGCTGGGCAAAAAAAAATTAGCAGAGCTCTCCGAAATAAGCAAAAAGAAATCAGCCGCATGCTCCGACAGCGATGAAAATCCGAAAAATGGAGCCAACAGTTCGAGCGATGATGACTCCCAAATTGTCAACGAAAAGCAGGAGAGTGGTTCAAAAAAACAGCGAGCGTCCGTGGCATCAACAAAGATCACCATCAACGACAGCGATACCGACGAGAGCGATGATCTGCCATTGAACGGCAGCAAAGCGTCCAGTTCGAGTGGACCGCCGCGAAAGAAACAAAAGAAGACGCCCAAAGCCAAGGGCAAAGCAGCGCTGCAGGCAGCGGCTGCTGAAAAGAATAAAAACAAAAAAACGTCAACCAAAGCCCAATCAGAGGACAATAATGATGACGACGATAACGTCGATGCCCATGCCGATGGTGACAATGGCGCCAACGAATTCGAGGTTTGCACACAGTCCACTTGAGCTAAATATTATATTTGTATGCATCTGCTTCACAGGTGGAGGCAATCGTGGGTCACAAGTCAAAGAACGGCGAATCGTTTTTCCTGGTGCGCTGGAAGGGCTACAGCAAAGAAGACGACAGCTGGGAGCCGGAGGCAGAGTTGAATTGCGACGACCTGATCGAGGAATATCGCAAAAAGGTAAAGCCTATGCTTATGGAGGGCACTCCTTATCTGCTATGTCATTGACTATCAGATTATGTTTGCAGCAGAATGCCAGCAAGAAGAGTGCCGGAGCTGGCAAGAAGTCACCGGCAGCGGCCAAGGGTGTACGAGGCCGGAAGCCAGGAGCCAGCAAGAGTGTTGTGTCTACAGATCCAGATAAAGAGTGGGCAGTGGAACGCATATTGGACTCGGTCCATGATGATGAGCATGGCGTACTCTATCGCATACGCTGGAAGGGATTTGGGGCCAAAGAGGACACCTGGGAGCCCGAATCGAATCTATCGTGTGAGGGCCTAATCGAAAAGTTCAAAAAGAGCCTCAACGCGGAGCGGAATGTGGATGCGAAACAGTTACGCGAATCGCCCAAGAAAACGAAGCGCTTGGTCAACGAAACAATTCCACGTTCCAATTTACACAATAGAATCGAGCGCTCCTCGAAACGAGCCGCAGCCAGAAATCGGTAAGACGAGAGTTCAGCCTTATCTCTCTCTCTCTCTCTCTCTCTCTCGCTGTCTTTCTCACATACTATAACTGTCGCTTTTGTATTCGTTCCATGTCATGCTGTCTGTCCTGCTCGCACTCACAGCGTTTTCTATGGCGAGGAATAGGAGAACGCGCACTTGTAGTTCAATAGAATATATAAATTGATATATATATGACGACAAATAATAACAAAAAGAAGTGAAAAGAGTGCAGTATCGAAATCGGAGTAGTAATTGAAATTGAATAACAATTTTTAAAGCGTTTAGCTTAAGTTTATGATGCGTGAAAGCTGATCGAAGGCCTGACACGTTGTAGTTCTTAAGTTTCTAAATTATCTACAAAAAAAAAAAAAAAACACGTACGTGTAAAAAAAAAAAAATAATAATATTTAAGCTTTAAAACGATAGATGAAAAACGTTTCCGTATGTAAACATTACAGTTATTGCGTATCTTGACGCAAGCGTAAACCTTTTAATTGGGTTTACAAATTACAAACACAAAAGAAAAGAAACAAAAAAAATGGTGGAAGAAAAGTTTTCTTCTATCTCACGTTTTAGGTTATAAAGAAAAAAATTAATGTACGAAAAAAAAATTCCCTATTTATACATTTCTGTTTTATCGTAGTAAAAAACAAAATGAAAGTAAACTTTCATTTACGTTTTCCATTAAACAAAAATAAATATAAATAAAAATATATATTATATATAAGTAAAAGTTTAATCAATTTTGGGAAATGACACGTTTGATGGTGCCTTCGTTTGAAGCGCAATCAAATGCACTTGAAAAATAATAAAAAAAAGATTAATTTAAAAAGGATTAAAAAAGATATCGCTTAATTGTAAGTCGAGAATTTGCTTTTTTTTTCGTTCGAGAAAAAAATGGAAGTTTTACAAGTTTCACTTCGACGAATTCTCGCCGAGTGAAAAAGGATGTTCGAGTTGATTATATTTGCTATGCTCATGCTTTATTGAGATAAACAGTTTTATTAAATTTTGGCTCTAGTTGCCCATATTATTTAGTTTAATTACCTTATTACTTATTAATTTAATCCCTGATAAAGGAAACATATTCGAATCCGACGAGATAGTAGATGTTGCACGTTTGAACACACTTTTCGTACAGAGTTGCAAGAATAGAAAAAGGCAAGTAAGAACATAAGTAAAAATGTGCATATGTATATGTGAGTTCACTAAGAGAACGAATGAGGATGGCAAAAAAAAAGATGAACTAAAGGGAACTAAATCAAAGAGCAATTATCAGCTGCGGCGCCAAACAGAAATCATCGCTAATTTCCAATTGGATCTCAATCAGAAAGTTCCCTTTGAGGCTTACACTAGGCATATTTGGGACAGGCAACATTTGGTAGGGCATTGATAGGGCATTATTAGACTGCATAATACTCGATCATGTCTTGCAGCAGCTATGGAATATAGATATGAACGGGTATATGGGGTAGGATATAGAGCTATTGACTATAGTTAACTACTATAGACAGCTATAGACCATAGATATAGCCAGTGAGATTTGGAAAGCTATAGAACTCAGATATAGACAGATGCAGATTCTGACTAGACCGGACATCCATAGAATAAACTCGGTAAAAACAATCAACAACATGTAAGAGAGCTCTAATCCCCTAAACCCTTTGAATATCTGATATTCAAAGAAGGGGTTGGCTTTAAGAACGGTAAATCGAAATAACAAATTTGGCAGATCTAATTCGGAAGGTATTATCTATAGAAATCTAACTATACAATTAAGTATTACCCGAAAAACAGCTATAGAGCCGATACAAAACCTAATAGACTAGCTGAACTGGTTTGCAAACAGTATTTTGCAATAACAATATATGATTTTGAATCTAACATTAGATAAACTGAACATTAACTTAATTAGACTCTTGCTAACTTCTCTCTAGACTCCACTTGTTATCCAATTATTCTGAAATATGATTTTATATCTATCTTTAGAGAAGTTCCAGCTTTAAAACAGAAGAAGTAGATATAACATTAATATATATAGATGAATTTTTAGATTAGGGAATATTCGTTGATTCGTTTGACTACAAATATGACATATGAATAAATTTGATTTAATTTTAAATATAAATTCTCAACTCTCTAGACTGCTTCACTATATAATATAGCTGAAATAGCTACCGCCTGGTCTGATCTTAAATAGTCCTTATATATTTATATATATATTAATTCTACCCACAAAGTAAATAAATTATAGTAGGTAAACTCCATTTGCTTTGGGTTTATTGCATTTGAACTCCCATTGGACAATCTGTTATATTTGTATCTATAATTTGTTGTTTTTGTCTGTTGGATATCGCACATGTTGCACAGAAGAAAAAAAAAACGCGTTTGCAATTATATGTTAAACAGTTGCAGCTAAGCTAGATAGGCATCGGTGCGGGGTTTAGAGGCCCGCTTGTATGCCAAAGCCTGGGCCCTTTGGCTCCTCGCATAACGAAGTGGGTTCGCCTTTGGGTTCACTGGCGAAGCGTCCGTTGCGTGGTCCAGGCGGCGAGATCTTATCAGCTTTAAGATCGTTCAGAATCTCTTGCATATCCTGGCCGGTCAGATCCTCCTGCAGCAACGAATATGACATTAGTTATATGCGAATTATCTCGAATATTTATCACTCACATAGTAATCATCGTTGATGGACACCATGGGCGCATTGACACAGGCGCCCAGGCACTCCACCTCGGAGATGGTGAACTTTTTGTCCTTTGTGGTGTCGCCGACGCCGATGCCCAGCTGCTTTTTGCACGTCTCCAGAATCTCATCGGAGCCGCGCAGCCAGCAGGGCGTGGTGGTGCACACCTGAATATGATATTTGCCCGTTGGCTTGCGCATGAACATTGTGTAGAATGTGGCCACCTCGTAGACGCGCATGTTGGGCAGCGACAGTATCTCGGCCACTTTGTGCATGGCAGAGATGGGCAGCCATCCGTATTGACGCTGTGCAAGATCGAGCAGCGGTATCATTGCGCCACGTTTGTGACCCTCCGGGTAGATGCTTAGTATGGCTTCCACACGTTTCTTGTTCTCGGCACTGAACTCGAAGGGTATGTTGGGATTATCCTCGGGTGTGTCGCGATGCACGAACAGATTGTCACTGCGCTGAGCACTGCTGGTGGCAATGGCGCGCAGGCTGACGCGCTGCAAGTACAATAATGTTATTGTTTGTTGTGCAAAAATAATTACATAACTTGTCGCTGGTAAATGGGATTTGCATGCCTGCACTGCCAGTGCATTGGACAACGGATTACTTACAGCAGCGGCCATCGTCTTGGCGGCACAATTCGAGAGCATTTTATACGCTTTCTAGCCAAATAACAATGTAAAAACTTGAATTAAATTGGAAGTGTCGGTGCCACAACCAGTGCCACAAACGATTTCGATTGCTCCGATCAGCTGGGATTGCCAGTGTTGATAATGGATTGGATATCGTTACGCAAAGTAAGCACAAACCAGAACTCACGATAACAATCGTATAAATAGCGATATATATTTGGCGCATTATTTAAACACAAAAATTGGTTGTTGTTATATAAATTGTTTGATTAACAATAATTACAATTATGTACATGTTATCTAGTAAAATTTATATATTTGTCAAATATTTGCGCGAGCTTCGAATAATCAATACGTGTTCTTATTGGATATTGTTCCGTTAGGAAATCCAAATAGATTACGATAACAATCGCATCAATAACGATACATTTAAACATAGGTGACAAAAAAAATTAAATATGTCATATACATATATTCAAAATATATCTTTACAAAAGTAAAATAAAAGTGGTATATTTGCTAAATATTTTCGTGGGTTTTTATTATTCCAATACATATTAATTTACATGTTACGATTCAAATATTAAATTGTTCAACTTTTAAATGCATGTTATTTAATTAGATATGTATATACAGAAATGCTTTAGTATCACGCATTCTGCTCATAGTTTTCAGTTTTCATGTCGTTCAGGCCAAGCTCCTCGTTGTCCTCGTAGCTACGCTCATATTTTTCCACAATGAGCTTAGCATCCGGCTCATCGTCGTCCGAGAGCGATTGGACATAGGTATTACCGGCCGGATCCTCGAGTACAAGCGTGATGACGTGCTCCAATTTAAGGACCTTATCAAAGGTGGTTAGGAAGCGCTCCAGTTGATTCCTCGATGGCTCATCCGCAGAGTCGTGAAACAATGTGCCATCTAGTTGCTCCCGCATGGCCACCAGCAGACCCTCGACGGTAGTAAAACGTCCGCAGAGAGCATTAGGACCCACGTCCAAGTCCAATTCTGGTATGGACAAGCTGCATGTTTCCGATTTGAGGACGTCGCGCGTCAGATCTTCTTTGCTTTCGATGCGTACCTTGAAGCGCACGCCCTCAGGCTCAATGCCACCGCCGGACTTCACCTCGTTTGTCTTGTGGCCGCATTTCGAGCAGACGGTGGCCATGATGACCACCTCCTTGAAGTGCGGTATGTTGGTCAGCTTCATGTTCGTCTCGCACGGCGCATGGCAGTTGGGACAGTTCGTAACGAACTGCAGCACCTCGCCGTGCAGATTCTCTATGGGCCACGCGTCTTCGGCAATGGGCTTCAATAGATTCTGATCCTCGTGGTTTTGCTCATAGAGACCTGAAGGCAGGGCAGGTATAAATGTGAGACATGGAATGGATTCAATTGGTTCTCCCACTCACCGAGTTGTTCGTTTTGTGCTGATGTCCGCGTAAAGTGGCTCGTTTTCAGCTGTGGATCGCTGGCGGGCGCGAGGGGATTCTCAATGAAACTGTTGCCAGAGATGTCCTCGAGTAGCACACGGAATGGTACTTGTACTAACTTCAGCTGACGCAAACGATCGATGTAGGCATCAATGGATTCGGCCTCCGCAGGATGATCGATGCGCCGTTTCTCCTGATCCTGCGACAGGCCCGTTATTGTGCGCTCAATGATGCCCTCAATGGTGGTCACCTCGCCCTTTTGCGATTGCACGGGTATCTCCAGCTCCACTTCTGGTATGCTGATACTGGAATAGTCCGATCGCACAACACGACGATTCAGATCGGATTCCTTTTGCACACTCAGTTCGATGCGTATTCCATGCTTTTGTATTTCGGACGCCGATTGCAATTCATTATTCGTGTGGCCACAGTGCTCACACTTGAAGGACATCAGCACCACCTCCCGGAAGAAGGGTATTTTCGTTGGAAGAAGCCTGGTGACGCCAGTCTTAAAGCAGTTCATGCAGGCTGATTCAATCTCGACCAATTCCACTGTCTGCTCGGCGTTAATGTCTTTGAAGATGGGCTCATGTGGTGCTGCTGCTGCTGGGTCGATCTTCTCGGCGCTCTCGGCCGCAATGGTTGTGCTTGCCCCAGCGGACATATTTTTGCTAAATAATGCTGTTGCTCGTAAAAACGTAAATAAATAGGGCTTTGCCGCCTCTAACAACGTGTAGTCAGCAGACCTCCTCTTAGTGTTGGTTAATGCTGGCTAGCTATCATAAGGTACTTCGCGTATTCGTTACTTATCACAGCTTTCATATAGTTACAAAATTCACATTTATTAACAAATGCCAACAGCAATTAGGTCATGTTTACTTTTAAATTTAGGTTAAGCTAAATTTAATGTTATTTTTACAAAATTAATTTTGTACGATTCCTTAGAAATTATATTTAGGCGATCTGACAAGTATAATATAAATAATATGCGGCAATTACAGTGTAATTTGCGCTTCAGAAGTGATTGAGAACAATACAAAATAAAAATAAAAATGGCTCATAGTTAATTTATAAATTGAATTTAGTGCTCATTATTATATTCCTAATTTATTTAATTTCTATTAATTTGAAAACTTATATATTCCAATTTGAATCTACTTTATCGAGTATCCACTTAGTTCGAATTGCACATTAAAAAAGATGATACAACTATCGCGTAGACTATCGTGTAACCATTTTCATCGCTGCGATAGGACATATTTCATCACTAACCGCGAGAATCAGCAGCAGCGGCGGCCAGCAGTGCTGTGTGTGTGTGTGCGTGTGTGCGCGACGAAAAAGTATAAATCGTAACGAGCAGAAGAAAAAAAACGTGTGAAAATTTAAAGAAAGGTATCGCAATCAAGTAATTAAATTCTCAATAATATTGCTAATACTGCACACAACGCGAAGTTCCCTAAAGGACTTTCTGTGCATGCGTTTGTGCATATGTGCATGTGTATGTGTATGTGTATCTTGTGCGACCAGCAGCACCTCGGCGGTGAAGTGAAAATTTTGCGTTCAAGGACAACAGAACGACAGTGCGCACAGCTGCAAGTGTGTACTACTGTGTGGGATGTCCCCCTCCCTACCCCATTTTCTATGTCCACTATTAGAACTCTCGATATGGTGCTCCTCGGCACGCCAAGACACTCGCTCAATTGCCCAGGCTCGCGAACAACATACAAACACACGTACATACACACGAATGTATGTATGTCTGTATGTAGAAAAGTACCGACTTTTAAAAGAGCGGGCGCGTTTTTTTCCATTCAGCTATTCTATTGCAAAACATAGTGTTTAATATTGCAATTCAACAACAGAGAGCACTGGTGTCCAGGCTGCATTAGAAGATCTAGTGTACACTAGAGTCAGTTTAAAATAGAATTTTTCACATTTTTAAAAGAAATACAATGTTCAAGAAACCTACATTATGTATGTGTGTGTTTTGGGGTTGCCAATGTTTTTTTTTTTTGTCGCCCTGTACGAGCATGCGCATACCCATACATGTGCTCTCTTGCTCTCTCTCATAGGGGCAGAACACATGGGTCGTGCTGCACTGAAAATAACTGTCGCAAATGAGAGAGGCAATCGTACAGTGAGAATGAACGTTTGAGAGAAAAAGTACGTAAAAATACGAAAAGTGCCAGAATATGCGAAAAAAAAAAGGAAAAAACAACAGCTGCGCAGATTCGACGAAAGTCGTTAGATAGTGTGGGTTGGGGGAGTGCAATCTGGCCGATGCCCATTTCCAATTGCACGGGGCGCATAGACGCGTAGTCGACAGTCGTGCACAGATTCTCGTAAACAAAACGCTCGAAATTTGCGTACCACGTGTGTTGTCTGAGTGCGTGTATAAATATATATGTACATACATAGATATATATATATATATAAATATATTTATTTGTGTGTGTCTGCCGGAGTCTATAAATGTATATATGTACATTGATGCAATTGTTTCGTGCAGCTGATTTGTTGTTGTGGTTGGTTTATTACCGTTTCGCTGTTGTTTTTTCCCTCCTGTATTTCGAGGGCTAATCAACATTTAAATTTGCGACACATCCGCTGCGGTTATTACTAAAAAAAAAAAAAAAAAAAAGAAGAAAAAATATATATAAATCGTTAGAGCCCGCGTACCAATGTATGTGCACATAAATAATTAAATAAATATATATATATATTAAGTATGTACATACCTTATATATATTAAAAGACAGATTTCTGTGGGCATGTGTTTGCCTTGTTTTTCTTGTCCAAGGACCCGTGGCATTGTGTCCTTGCATCAAGCAATATAAAAGGGCGAAAATCAAAGTTGAATTTATTGCAAACGGCATTGACTTCACTACTACATGCATACATATGTACATATACTTGTACTTATTTGGATATATGTATATATATTATATATATATATATATGTGTGCGTGTGCGTGTATGCACACGTACATAGATGTTGTGCTGCAGCAGCGTTAACGCAGGCGCTTGCGCCGACTGAGCGACTCGCAATTTCTACGAGTACATGCGAAATATATACATACACACATACATGCATATGTATATCAATGGGCACGTGCGTAAAGAATCGATTCGCTTCTTTACTAAAACTTGTAGTTAGCTGCGATAATTACTATCGCGATCGAATGATATCGCTAACAAACTGGAGATCGGCTTGTGTTACTGGCAGCTAGAAGTGATAGATGAAAGTATATAGAGATGCTTTGAGAATGGGTGTTTTGTATAAGTATGTTTTCATATGGTTGGTATATTAAAGATCTGGCAACTATGCGAGGATAATTTCGTATAGACAGCAATATAAAATTAAAATTAAATATAAATACAATTTAAAATTAAATAAAAATAAAAATTAAAACTATGACAAAAAGAATATATTTAAAATATATACACAAAATTGAATCTAAAACAATATTAAAATTATTATATAAATATTTTATATAAATATTTTTTTTTTTTAAATGAAAGTAAATAAATAAAGCCATACATATATATACGAAATCGTCGTGTATATTAATGGACAACAACAAATCTGCTCTTATCTTAATGTGTTAATTTAAACATTCATTTTTATACACAAACCAAATTCAATTTAACTCTCAAAAGACAGAGGCAAAGCACCGTCTCTGTGTGAGGGAGAGATAGGGAGACAGAGGGAGTACTAAATATCGTATCGTTTACTGTTAGCTGTTCCCTAAAGTATGCATCATTATGCGCTGTTAGGTAAAATACATTGTGCGGCTGTGTTGCATAAGCTACAGGAGTATTAGCATTTAGCAGCAGTATCTGCTGCTCCTACAGCTTGAGCCTACACCCTTTTTACCATTTTACCGTTTGACTGAGATAAACAGTTCATCATTTACTTTACTGCCAACACTTTAGTTTGTTTCTCGTTCAGTTTTATTCTCTCGTTCGAAACTTAGGCGTGTCACCGTTTGTTTGTTTTTATTTTTGTTATTTTTTTTTATGTTTTTTTCTACGTTAGTTCGCGGTTCGGGTAGTTAGTACTTGGCATTCGCAGATATCTTTGGTAGCTTATTAATAATTGACTAAGACTTCGGTTATTGCAATAATAACCAATAACAAGTAACAGCTAATTGTTCATGTGCATGTTAGCATAATTCTTTTGTATATTTATAACATTTGATTAATCTACCCAACGTTTTCCATTCCTTGCGGTATATTTATATTGTGCAGAACGACGCTGTTATCCTTCGTCTATCTGTCGTCGTCGTCATCGTCGTCGTCATTATCGTCGTCGTCGTTTTCGTCATCGTTCTCGTCGCAACACAGCAGCAACAAATTGAAACAATAGCAGCACGCAGTTCCATTGCATTAACGGTACCTATATAACGGATCAACACCAGAAGTGAGAGCCAACTGGGAAAGAGGAGCAGCAGAACAGCAATCCAAGAGGCTTACAAAATGCAGACGCATAAAAAGTAAAAGGAGCAGAGAGCAAGACAAGCAAAAACAAAACGAAACAGAGTTTGTGTGTTGTGTGCGTGTGCGTGCTCGAGCAAGAGTGCCTGTGTGAGTGTTCGTGTTTGTGAGTACAGCAGCTAGCAGCGAGCACACGCTCCCACACTTGTTCTCCCATTCTCTCGCTAACGCCTACCTGACTGACTGTCTGCGTTGGTGGACGTGTGCCTGTGTGAGTGTGTATTAGTGCAGCAGTAGCAGAAGAGATTCAAAAATCGACTGTCACTTACATCCAATTGTGTGAAATTGGCATGGCTGCAAGGAGTGCGAGCGAACAACAATAGCACACAATTAGGATATGCAGCTATAAGAGAAGATTGATAGTTAAGTTAGCGTGAAGGACTTGAAACCAAAAATTACAACAACAACAACAACAACTGCAGCAGTAACAAACAAATAAACAAACTTTAGCAAGAAATACAACAAGCATACATAAATACATACATACATATAACAAATTGCAAGCTAAAGGAAACAAACAGAAACAGAGACAGAAAGCGAAATAATAAGAAAGAAAGTGAGAGAAGACGAGCGAAATAGAACTCTGCCCACCCACTCACAATTGAGCAAGGAAAGGAATACAAATTATACGAACAGTTAATTAACAAGTTGCTGGCAACATGAGCACACTGCTAGAAGAGCTGGGCCAATCACTGGCACCGGCCTCAATTGATGAACAGCAGCAGCAACAACAGCAGCAGCGAACCGTGATGAGTACAACACTTTGCGAGGATTCGAATTCATCATCGGTGCTGGAAGACATCGATGTGAGCAATACGAGCAGCAGCAGCAGCACTAGCAGCAGCAGCAGCAGTAGCAGCAGCAGCAGCAACAGCAGCAGCTGCAGCAATGGCACTGGAACAGACACCGACACTGGCAAGGGTAGCAGCACAGTTGGCAGCATTGATACGACACGCGTCAGCTCGTCCAGCATTGGATCGGCTGCATCGATTACATCATCGGTATCAACGACCGCACCATCCACCTCCAATTCATCGGGCCTGGGTCTGGTGGTCGATGTGGATAGTAATATTGGCAGCAGCCAGGAGCTGAGCCACGGCTATGAGTCCAAGAGTGTCACGGAGCTTGATTCCCTGGAGGATACGTGCGGTTCCATGCTCAAAGATGCTGACAAGAACTGCATGCTATGCAGGTGAGTTTCTAGCTAACAAATTTTAATCTTTGCATATTAGTTAATATCGATGAAAAGGCTACAAAAGGCAATAATCGACTGTCAGTAATCGATAACAAATATTAGATTACTAAAATCTTTAATTCTTTATTTAAAAATTAACTGACATCGATTTATATCTAGATTTCTGTATATTTATATCCATAAAAAATCATTGACCTATCGATGATAGGAAGATAGGCTTTACTAGACAGTTGTTTTCAAGATCTAGTCCTTTGGATAATATATTTATTTCCCTTGAAAAAAGGGGTGCTTAAATGAGCTCCAATAATTGTAGAAAACTGGTTTTATCGATAACATTGATGTCAATAACGAAGATATTGCTAAGAGCTTTAATGTGCATCACATAGCCAGGCATTTGATTTTGATTTATTATATGGATAATATATATTTAATAATATATATTGTACATTTATACCTCTTAAAAAAAAAAGAAATTTGTCTTTAACTTAATTTATCGATATAATGGATGGCAACAATTGAATTGAAATGCAATTTAAAAAAATGAAATGATTTCTTATCATTTGCAGCTCGCGTTTGGTTATGCCGCGCATTTTATCCTGTCTACATGTTTATTGTGAGGATTGCTTGGTGAATTTGCTACGCAGCAAGGAGGCCGCATCGGCCAGTTCACCGGCCACGTCTCTGTCGTCGGCGGCCAGTTGCTCATCGGCCTCGTTTGATGGCAGCGATAATCAGCAGCGATTGCATTCGGTGCTGGAGTGTCCCGTTTGCAAGCAACTGACCCATCTGGGCAACAAGGGCGTCAGGGGCCTGACCATGGACTATATTGTGACAAATACACTGGATCTGTCCAATTTGGAGTCGGAGCATATACCGTGTACGTCCTGCAAGAGCAAAGAGGAGGCCATATCACGTTGTAATGATTGCGCCAACTTCTTGTGCAACGGCTGCGACAATGCGCACAAGTATATGCGCTGTTTCGAGAATCATCAAGTGGTTCGCATCGAGGATCTGCAAAAGAATGTGCAGAACGACAAGCTGATCATACACAAGCCCATCTGTTGCCGTCAGCACATCAATGAGAATCTCAAATACTATTGCTTCACGTGCCAGGTGCCCACCTGCAATGATTGCCTGCTGGGCGATCACAAGGGCAACGATCATCACTATGAGACCGCTCTGGTTGCCGAGCAAACAGTTCGGGCTGATTTCGAGCAAACCCTGGCGGAGACTATGAAGAAGGCACAATATTGCAACGATGCTGGTGGCAATCTGAGCAGCGCTCTAACCGAACTCCAATCGCAGCACGACAATGTGCGACAGCAGATCGATGATGCGTACAAGAGCTATAAGCGCATTCTCGAGATTATTCGCGATCAATTGCTCACCGATCTAAGTCGTTTGCACTCGGAGCGTGAGCTTAAGATTATGGATCTGATGCAGAGCCTTGAGAATAACATGGGCCGCTTGCAGCATGCTTCCCAGTTCGGTCAACGGGCCATCGAGAAGGCCAATGCCATAGAATTTCTATTGCTGAAGCCAGTGATCAGTGCTCAGTGCGCCAATCTAATCGAGCAGACGCCCCAGAGCGATGTCAACTATCAACTGCAATTTGATTGCATGCCCGAGAAGTTTGAGCGTTTCGCTCGCGAAATGTTTGGTAAATTTCGCACCGAATCAACGAAATGTTTGAATGCAGCCGGAACTGCAATGTCCGAGGTGACAGCCTCCCCGATGGTTACACCCAAGCAACACACGCCGCCCCCAGCAAATTTGGCGCCCGGCTGTCATGGTGTCGGTATGTTGCCGCCTGGTGCGCGTAGCTTGGCCGGGGTTGGCAGCAGCTCCGTCAACAACAGCTCGGTCCAAGGACGCTTGAGCTCGGCAGCTGTCTTTAGTCCCATATCGTTGCCATCGTCGTTGCAGAGCTCCTTCGATGGCGACACCTCGGTCATGACCAACTTTTCCATGATGAGCACGCTGCCACCAGATTCGCCGCCGCAGCTGCAGCAGCAACAGCAGCAGGCGCTGCAACAAGCGCAACAGCAACAACAGCAGCAGCAGCAAAAGCAACAGCAGCAGCAACAACAACAATCATTGCATCAACAGCCACAGACGCTGCCCGTGACCCAACAAATATCGCAGATGGTAACGCCCCAGGGCATTGTCCAGGTACAGCAACCTTCTGGACATGTCAATATCAATGCTGCAGCAAATAATAGCGCTGTCGGCATGGGCCTGGGTGCTCTCAATGGCCTGGGCATGAATGCTGGCGGTCCAACCCCTCCGTTCAGCATGCTTGAATACAATCTCTCACGATTGGCCAGTCTCACCGAGAGCATCCCGGATGCCATGAACGATACTTTGGGTGTGGGCAGCTCTAATGCGGTTGCTGTTGCTGCCACATCCGGTGCCGCCGGCGGTGCTGCATCCCATCATCAGCAGACGGTCATTCCCACAGCTGGCGTTACGCCCACTCAGCCCATAACTCTGGCCGACATTCTGTCCGGCGACCAGCGCGCCCTCAACAATCTTCAAGCTCTGGCCAAACTGGGACTCAACAACAATGGTGAGTAATGGCGCGATCTACGAAACTGTTAGCTCTGTTCGATTGCCTGCTTCCTACTCTGCACACACACAGACACAGACAGACCGATAAGTGAAAGATTTTCTTTTAATTTACTTACTTTCATTTTGTGCTGTCTTTCAATTGCATTTATTAAGGTTTTCCGAGTAATTCATTACTTATTGTGAGCTTTTTCTTGACCTGAACTTAATTCTATAAACATATATAACTTTCCATTTCATATATGTGTATTCTAAAAACCTGAACGTAACTCAATATATAAATATTTACCTCTTGATATATATAGATTCTTTATATTTATAAATTTCTTTTGCCAAATCTCAAACGCATTGCTATGTAATTTATATGTTTTGAAATGAGATATGCTCAAGTTCATATCTAAATTATTAAATTACATAAATAATACTCTTCTATGCGATTCTCGTGAAATAAATATTATGTGAATTCTAAGGTTCTACAAATAATTCAATACTAATTTCATTTACTAATATCAGTCATATATTAAATTACTGTGCATAAACCTGAGAGTATATATGTATATACCTCTCTCTTTCATATATATAAACTTTATATTTCTAATTTTAATCATTTTATTTAAATAATTTCTATAATATTTTAGATGAGATCTTGTCAGCTCTTTAACTACATTTCAATTCTTCATATTAACACTAACACTCTTCTATGTGATTTTCATCAGAGTTGTCTGCAGTGTTAGAAGCTTTGAGGCATTCTAAAAGAACTTTTAATTTCCTTATATATTTTATTTTATTATTATTTTTGTTTTGCCAAATTTTAAGTTATTATTTTTTTTCCTTTTTACAACATTCAACACCACACCAACAACAACACAACCACCACCACTACTACCACAACTACCAACAACAACAACTCCAACACTCCCAACAACAACACTATCCAACACACAGATGAGCAACACGATTTGTTGTCGTCGAACGGAAGCTCAACGTGCCTTGATTATATTTTAACAGATTTCTGCATGCCAGCAGCCACATCACCAAATCTACAAACTTTGACTCCAATCGTTGGTGGTGTCGAGGAGATGAGCCTTAACAATTTCCATGCTGTAGCTCAGCCCGGCACCACCAGCGTTGTGACCGGCCGAAATAAGGCCACACCCATGCAGATACGCTGCAAATTTGGTTCGTTGGGCACGGCCAAGGGACAATTCAATTCGCCGCACGGCTTTTGCTTGGGCGTCGATGAGGAGATCATTGTCGCCGATACGAACAATCATCGTATCGAGGTCTTTGACAAAATGGGCGCCCTCAAATTTCAATTTGGCGTCGCTGGCAAAGAGGAGGGCCAACTCTGGTATCCACGCAAGGTGGCCGTCATGCACAACAATGGTAAATTCGTGGTCTGTGATCGCGGCAACGAGCGCTCGCGTATGCAGATCTTCTCCAAATGCGGTCACTTTATGCGCAAAATTGCAATTAGGTGAGTGATGATCAACAACTATATATATATACATAGTTCTATGTGCTAATTGTGTGATCTTTGCAGATATATTGATATTGTTGCGGGTCTGGCTGTGACCGCCAAGGGACACATTGTGGCCGTCGATAGCGTCTCGCCCACCGTTTTCGTCATCTCCGAGGAAGGCGAATTGGTGCGTTGGTTCGATTGCAGTGACTATATGCGGGAACCCTCCGATATTGCTATACGTGGTAAGTAGTCTATATAATATAACAGCTGCAATTGTAAATTATACTCTCATGTGTATCAATATATAAATATATCAAATTCTATTCTCGTTTGCAGACAATGATTTCTATGTGTGCGACTTTAAAGGACATTGCGTGGCCGTTTTCCAAGAGGACGGCACTTTCCTTTATCGCATTGGCAATGAGAAGGTCACCTGCTTTCCCAATGGCATTGACATATCCAACGCTGGCGATGTACTCATCGGTGATTCACACGGAAATCGCTTCCATGTGGCCTGTTACTCACGGGATGGCGTACTGCAATCCGAATTCGAGTGCCCACATGTCAAGGTTTGCATATGAAATACGATTTCCGTGTATTTGAATAAGAAATATTCTGTGGTTAGCAGAGAGTAACATATGTTCCACTATATATATATATATATATATATATATATATATATAGTATAGAGTATAGCGCCTATATATATATTCAAGTGTAGGGTAATGGCGTTTGATGCGTGTGTAAATAGACAATAGGCAATTTGTATACTAGATTCTTTAGAATTTCTATTGGTTCTATGCATGCATTATTAATTAAATTATTATTCATTGTGTAGGTTTCACGTTGCTGCGGCCTGAAAATCACCTCTGAGGGCTATGTCGTAACGCTGGCCAAGAACAATCATCATGTTCTCGTCTTGAATACCTTGTATGTTCACTGATTGCAAATCAAAGCGCGCAACAATCGTCCATCTGTCGATCTGATCAAATACAACTATAAATACTCGTCAGGCAAGATTTACGGATGTCGTAGGCAGCAACAGCATTACCAACAACTTGAGCATAGGAAACAACAGAAGCAACAGCAGCACCACCAATCAACAAGCAACATCAATAACATATTCAACAGCAACAGGAAAAACAATAACAACAACAACAACAACAACATCAACAACAGCAACAATAGCAACAACAGGAACAATTACAACAGAAACGACATGGAACAGCATAGCAACAATCCGATTCGAGCTAAGCCGCCGCCGCCTTCCATATAAATAAGCTTGAAATAAGGGCCAAATCCCAGTACCGTTAAGTCAACAACAATGCAACACAAAATATGAGGGCAAAACGGGCGAAAAATCTCGAATCTCGAAAACACGTTTAAAGCGAAAATGTTGTCAATGTACAACAGCAACAAGCAACAACAAAATGCAACAATACTATTTTTGATCTCTAATTTAATAGCAACATATAAAAAAGAAAAATGAAAAAAAAAAAAAAACTAAAAAACCTAAAAAACCTAAAATCTAAAATCTAAAATCTAAAACGATTAGCGCTACTAAAACAACAAATAATTAACAAACGTCTATATAAATCTTTAACAAGAAACAAACAACTTTACTTAGAGTGTAACAACAACATAAGACAACAAAAAACTAAACAAAATGAAGAAAACAAAACCAAAACAAAAAAATGGAAGAAAACTTGACATATTTTTCCACACGTTTAAGGAAACCAGTTATTTAATTTTCTTTCCGTTTCATTTTGAAATATGTTCTTGTTACAATTTTCATACAATACAAATTGACACTCTTACATACACAAACACATACACACCTACACACATGCTCACACACCACTTCATGTTACTTATTATCTATGTATAGAGAGGCCTACATATATATTGTTATATCGACGAATTAGCTTTTTTGTGCAAAACCCCTTCCAGAATCTTTATTCGACAACAAGAAAAAGAAAATGAAAAATGAAAAAAAAAAAAAAACAAATACCAAAACAAACACGCATATATTTTACATACAATATATATATATATATACACAACTCATGTGTATATGTTCATATACATATTTGTGAAACGTGCGCTTTTTGTGCACATTTCCAAAGTGGACAGGAAAAACCAGGCAATAATTAACAACAACAAGAACAACAACAACAACAACATCTAAACATTATGTACAACTAACGTATATTTTCAATTTGAACGGAAGAGACACGTATGTTTAGGTTTTTCCTTACTGCTGCTTATATAAGGTGATATTTATTTATATATATGTATACATATGTGTATGATTATATAACTACGTATATATATATATGTATATGTATTTATTTAACAAAACAAAAATATCTTACAACTGACATACATATATGTGAAATCCTACGACTATATGACTTTGCCATATATATATATATATATATATATATCTATATATATATACAGAGAAAATAATATATATATATATATATATATATATATATATATATATATGCTGATTTTTGTCGCTGTATGAATTATATGCAGATTGAGTAGAAACACAAACATTAGTATACATTCTACGTGTGTGTGTGTGTACGAGTTTGATATATATATATATATATGTGTGTGTGCGTGTGTGTGTGTATGTGATATATGTTCTCATTGTCACGTTTGTGAGCGTGTTAGTAATAATAACAAAACAAACAAACAAACATCATACAAACTAAATGTAAGCTAACAAACCAAAATGCAAACAACAACAACATAATAATAATAATAATTTAAAAAAAATAATAACAATTAACAAATCAAATCAACCAAGGCATCAAATTTGCAATGCATTAGGCCAACCAACTAAGTAAACAAAATCAACACTAAAACGAGAGACAAACGACAACAACAACAACAACAAACATGAAAAAGAAAAAACCAAAAGATTACAAAACTATTGTTAAGTTCTATATATATATTTACAATGTTAAAATGATATTCCTCTTGCTTATATACATACAAAAACAAAACAGACATATACATATATACATACGTGTGCATATGCGCCCACACATACACAACGTGTATATAAGTATATATATTTATATACTATAAAACCATATATATACATATGTATATGTATATGGTATTTATGTAAAGTAAGAACTCTTCTAGTAGCACATATTGGGGCATGTGCCATTTCTTTCCCGTTGTAATACAATATATAAGGCTGGTTTACTCCCAAGACATTATTATTTTTTAAACAAAAGAATAACATACTATTTTTATTATATAACTCTAATTATATTATTATGATTAATGATGTGAATATTATGACTTTGTTGTTCTTTATTCTTTATGATGACAAAAAAATTCTTTGTGAATTTTATATTATTATTATTATTATGATTATGATTATTATTACTATTACTATTATTATTATTATGTAAATTGCAATTTATTTTTGACTATGTTTTAAGTGAAAATCAATTCTAGAAAAAATCAACAAATTATTATGATTAATAATTATCTAAGAGCGAAGCAACTTATTAATTTTTTTTTGTATAGGCTGTAACAAACCAACAAACACTCACACACACACACACACACACACATTTATTATATACAACACACACACAAACACAGAGAGAGAGAGAGATACACATACACACATATATATGTGTATATATATATATAAAACGTATCGAAAGTGAATTTTATGCATATTGTATTTGTGTATGTTAACCAATTAATGGATTTAACATTATATTAATTTAATTTTATATATATGAAAAACAGAGCAAAACAAATATGAACCTGTTTAGTGATTCGTTGGATTTGAATGTGTTTCATATGATTATAATTTCTAATCTTGTCATTTATTTAATACTAGTTAAACGCATACGTTATATGGAATATATATACATATATATTATATATATATATATATATATATATATATATATATATATATATATATATATATATATGCACATTGATTTTTCCTTAAAAACAAACAAGAGTTCTAAACAATTTTAATTATGTACTATTTTTTATTCGCTGTAAACTAAAAAGTAACAAACAAATTGTCGAAACATTGTTTATGCTTATATTTTGTATTTGCTTAACTATTTTTTGTTTAACATTTATTTGATTTTGTATTGTTTCGTTTGTTGCAACTACTACGTGTGAGGCTACACCAATTAATATATATCTATATATATATATATATATTATGTAAAACCAAGAACTATCTAGCTCTAGCTAAGCATAAACCAGAATTAAGCTAAACTAAACTAAAACTAATTGCATAAGTTTGTGAAACGCTTTTAATTGTTTTATGATTAATTTTATTTTGTATCCTTTTTGTTGTTGTACAACTGAATTCTTGAAAGCAACAAACACAACACAACACACAAACATCAAATTTAATGATTTGATCAATTTCTATTTAACTTTGTTTAATTAGTTAAGCTACTGAAGAATCACTTCATTGTATGAAATGCAGATGAACAGGTAGAAACCTCCTCCCAAAGTTGTTGCCGAAGTAATGAGAAAATCGATATCAAGATAAAGATAAAGAAGACGAAGACGAAGTTAATGAATGAAGTGTTGAAGAGAAATGCAATTTTTGTGAACAATTTGGCTGTTGAAATATAATTTTAATTTTTATATTCGTAAATACGTTATGATGATTTTAGTTTACACTATTTAATTAAGCTTATAATCATGTTATATTGTGTACAATAATTTTGTTTTAAATATTTAGATCTAGACCGCAAAACACCCTCAACCCCCAGTCCCCCAACCTCCCTTATCTCCCCCCCCCCCCCCCCCCCATTGTCCCCGGCCCTGCCACAATACAAACAATAATTGAAATATGCTTAGTGAATTTACGTAGATTTCTTATGCAGCAAAAAAGCAAACTAAATGAATGAACAAGTATTAAGTAAACAACACTACAAATCTAGCAAATGCAGGAAACAACAACTTAAACAACTTAAACAACAAACAACAAACAACAAGAACAACATAAACAACACAAATGTGAAAAATGCCAAATTTTGTTAACTTTCTTTTCTCATTTGCGCCTTAAATAGTCAAACGAAAATTCTGTGAGCAAACAAAAAAAAACTCTTAAAGTTGTTATATATATATATGAATATATATATTCATAAGTTTTTGAAACAACAAATTACTTATTTCAAAAACGCCTTTTTACACTTTGTTTCTAGTTATTACGAAAAAGCCTTCAAAAAGAAGAAAAAAATGAAATGTAATTCCACACGCTTTTATTTATAATATTTACAAACTTTTTTTTTTTTTAATTTTTAGTTCGAAAAGAAAGCAAAATAGCAAAAAAGAAAAACAAAAATACTTTTGTTTCAAACAAAAATAAAACTTTTTTTAGGTTTAATTCATATAACAAAAAATGTATAAAAAACGAAAAGTAAAAAAAATGAAAAATCCAAAACAAATGATATTAAGTTAACGGAAACATAATTTTTATGCAAAACTCTTTAACTGTTTCAAAATGAAAACTATAGAAAATTGAAAGAAAAAAAAAAAAAAAAAAAAAAAAAAACAAAACAAAACATACACATACATACACAAAGAAACGTTAACTAATTGATTTCCTATTGCATACAAATTTATGAAAAAATGTGCTTAAGTTTAAATCAAATTTACAATTTAGTTGAGATTATGAACTAAAACAAACTTTTTACATAACATATATGTATAACGTTTAGCAAAAATATATACATATATATATATGTGTAGATATATATACATATATATGTACATACGTCTATAAGTTTAGCCAATGGCAAAAAGGCGGCAGAGTTGGTTGGCCATTGGGCGTGGCACTGGACGACAAAGTCAAGAACAGAAATTGATAATAAACACATACTTATGCAACACACAAGAGAAACTTAGGCCAGAGCAACTAGTCACGTATGGGACGCAGCTTAACGTATAACGTAAGAGTACGATGAACATCACGTAGTGGACAGCAGACGTGACGTAAGAGTACAGCAAACATCACGCAACAGACATGAGAAATGGCGACGTAACGAAATAAAACGTCAAAATTGATCGAATGTAGAAACGACGTAACAACTTAAGAACAACGGTAACACTGACGTTACCCAACGCACAGACGCCCCAAACCACGTATATATATGTATATATATAGATATATATACTTTTTTTTTTGGAACCAACTCCGCCAGCTTCGGTGCCAACAACAATTTTTGAGGCCGTTCTTTTGTGGCGAAGCTACAAAATAAAAATAATAAATAAATAAATTAAAAAAAAAAAAAAAAAAAAATACAAAATACAAAATACAAAACAAAAAGCAATTCAAAAGAAACGAAAAGTGAACTAAGAAAAGGCATATTTTATTATTATATTTTTATTTAATAATTATGAAAAAAAGAAGAAAAAACAAACGAAGAAACATTGTACAATGTGAGCAGAGAGAACGCTTTCCACCTATTTTTGGTTTATTATTCATGTACTTTATTGTGTTATATACTTTATAAACTTTTGTGTTAATCGATTACTCAAGTAAACAAATATAATCTAACTATATACACACATTTACATATACATATATATATATATATATATATGCATACATACATATGTGTATGTATGTATGTACACGCATATGTATGTTTTTATATACATTCGTTGTACGACACTCAATAAGTCCTCAGTCACTTTTATTTTTTAATTATGTAATAATTTGTTTTTGAAACATTTTCAATTGGCAAACAAACAAGACACCAAATAAATGAGAAATTAAAACTAAAATTAAAATTGAAAACTTATGTAAAATACAAAAACAAAAAAATTAATGAAAAATAAAAACTTTTACTGAATAGATGCAAATTTCTGAAAACGAAAAAAAAAAAACATTGTAATTCATATTTGATGAAGGAATTTCGAAGATGCTGCCAAAGATTTTTTTCTGTTTTCCTTTTTTATTTAAATATACGCTGAAAACAAAAATACAAAAAATGAATGAAGAAGAGAAATGATAGCAACAACAATTATTATTATTATATATATATTTATATATATATGATAAATATGAACTACAACTATTATGTACGACGATAATGAAGCGTATTAACTTTTTGTTTATATACATATATACATATATTATAATCCTATTGATGATGATAACTACAACCAACTATCTAAACATAATAATAATAAAATGAAACATGGAAATGAATTGTGAGAAAAACTTACGAAATATTTTCGGAAAACTTGCTCAGTTGGCAAATCAACTAAACACACATATACTCACATACACACACACACACACACACACACACACACACACATACACACACACACACACACACACACACACATACACACTCACATACACACTCTCACACTTATATACCTTAATGCAAACATATATGCAATACATAAAACTAATCCTCTACTAACAATAACAAATTGTGAACGATAAACGATTAACGATTAACGAATGGCGAAGCGTTTAGCATTTTCCAAATCAAATTTAATATATATTTATATATATATATATATACATATATATCTATATGAAATTCATTTGTTCCTCAATGCGCAAAGTCAAAAGAAAAAACAAAATATTTGCAATTGAATGTTAGCTTCAATGAAATGGATTTGGTTGAACGTGAAGAACGTTGAATTAGATTATTGAAAAACCACTATACATATACGATATACATATGGAAACAGGAGTAAAGCGAGAAATATATATATATACATACACACACACTCATGCTCTATATACATATATATGTGTGTGTTTACATATAGCAATTAGTTGACATTGACGTCACGTGGATCGTTGGGATGAATCGAGTCAGGTTCGACTACGCCTCAAAGCGTAGTTTTAGCTTAGTTTCTACTATTACACACACACACACACACACATACACCAACAAATGCCTGTGTACACTCGGATAAACATTTTCAATATTCTCTCCATTTACAAAAGAAAAATTAAAAAAAAAATAAAAACAAAAAAAAAAAAAATCAAACAACACCCACCCTAGATCCCAAATTTTTGCCTAGTTGCGTGTCTCATTCTTGTAGATTCATGTCTTATATTGTGCATTTAGTTAAATTTATTTATCAAACTACAACAACAACAAACGATGTTAAACAAAATCCAAACGCTTTATACATCAAATTATTTTAATATATATATATATATATATATATATATATATATATATATATATATATATATATATATATATATATATTATTATATATATATCTATATATATATATGAAAAAATATTGATAAAAAAAACATATATCTATATATACATATACAACATATACAAAATATTATGTATTTTATTTGAAATTTTTAAATGTATTAGCAAAAAACAAAAAAAAAAAAAAACGAAAGTTGAAATTCTACTAGAAACAAATATAATTATAAACATATATAAGTATAAACAAAACAAACAAAAAATACTAAGCAAAGCGAATGCGAAGATCAATGGATGCAACGTCCCTGATAAATGGAAGAAGTGGGATGCAGCGCTTGGATTAATAACAAAAATGATATACATATATACACATATAATCTACATACATACATGAATATATATATATGTATATATATTTATATGTCATACAATAATGAGTAAAACAAAAACAATCTAGTGTACGTCAATTTTTTGATGATATTTTTCGCCTTATTATAGAAAAAAAAGAAAAGAAAAACAATAAAAAAAAAAATAAATAAAATACAAATGTATAATAATATTCATATAGTTATAAATAATATAATAAAATAAAAAAAAAAAAAATTACAATTGATGAGAAATCAAATCAAATGGAACAGTAAAAAAAAAGAAGAAAATGTAAACCTTGAGGCCCCCATGTGAAGCTTGATTTTGGCCATAAACATAATTATACACACACACACATATATATATATATATATATATACTTGTTTATATGTATATATAACATTTTAATTTTATTTACTTGGAACTTAAAGAGAAAGCAATCAATTAAATCGAAATTTTATACAGTCCAAGACAGTCGCAACCAAAAACCCAATTATTTAAACAAAATGAATGTTTATATATACATGTCTATATATATACGTTTATTGAAAAACAAAAAAAAAAAGTAAGCAATAGCGCTGAAAAATCCAAACTAACAATAAAAAAACAGTTGAACTAAACGTGATTAAGCTAAAATTAGCAAACAACAAACCCAATATACTCTTTTTGCCTCTGGGAACAGAGTATAAAAAGAAACAAAAATTGTTTAATCCACGCTACCCGCCCACTCTATGTCTCTTAACTATTTATGGGTATTGCACCCTGAACGATATACATATACACACACACACACAGACAAACACACAAAATAGCATCCAAACATAAATTGCGTTGCCTCTGCCAAGTGGCTGTAAAAGTTCCTCAAAAACAACATAATTATTATTTTTATTATTATTATTATTATTTTTTTACACTATATATGTAAATATATATATTTCAATTTTTACATCTTTTACACCAAATATATATATATTTTTTTGTTTTTTTTTTCTTGTTTACAAAATATAGAAAAATTAAAAAAAAAAAAAGCTTGAGTTGTGTTCAGCTTGCAGAAATATATAATAAAAAAAAAAATATATATATATATATATATATATATATATATATATAAAATAAAGTAAATTATTATTTTTTGAGTTTATTATTGCACATATATATACATGTATATTTATATATATACGTATATGTATTCCTTTTCAGTTATTCGAGTTGCACCTGATAATCTTATGTAAAGCGAAAGGCAAAGAAATGCCTTTGTCGAACTGTGCCAATTGTTGTACTACGTCCTGCTCTGAAGTGCTATAGCTCACTTATATATATATATGTGTATATATATAAAATTACCAAAAGCAAAACAGATATCAGCATGATATATTATATATATTAGAGTTTAGAACCGCTTGGGAACTATATAGAATTTGATATTTTTAAATGTTTGTCTTTTTGATATATCAAGCGAATATTTGTCTAAAAATATAAATGATTTAGCTGCTTTTTACTCTTAGCATAGAAAACATATATATCTAAATATATATATATATGTATATATATACATATTTTTTTGCATTTTGCTAGATTTCATATATATATCTCTTTCTCTGTCTTAACTCACTATATACGTCTCTAGCACAATAAACAGCTTCGTTTGCCAGCTTATTAAATATTGTTTTTCCTTTCATTTAATTTTTTATACATAAAAATGAAATTTAATAATATAATACCATAATCTAAAAGGAACAAAATAAAAAACTCTTAGTGAGTTGTTGTGTTACATTTGCGTACATATCAGTGAGAATTATGAAAGAATTGTTGGCATAGGGTTTATAATGCTAAACAACAATATTTATATATAGAAGATCTAAAAGAAAGCGATTGCCACTTCGATTTAAACCTATCGATTTAACGAGCTGCTCAAATATTTATTTATTATTTTTTTTTAAATTTAATTTTCAACAAAATTTATAGATATATTTATATATATATATATATATATATATATATATATATATATATATATATATATATATATATATATATATATATATATATATATATGTGTGTATAGATCTGTAATCATTTACATATACAAAATTTAGTGCCATGATCATTGCAAGGAAAAAAAATCGATATATATCGATACATGTTTATTAATGTGCTGTAATAATAATTAATTAATTGAGTCTCTCTCACTCACTCTCTTTGACATCAACACAACACAAAAAGAAAACACAGCAAGTTACATACGTACTTATATACATATATATATGTGTGTATGTATTACACATATTAACTAAAATATATCTAAAGTGTATAAGTAGCCAAAGAGGCAAGACATGTTTAATGCAACCAACTAAAGTTGGCAATACAATTACAATTATACAATGAATAAAATGTTATTCAAAATATAGATTAGAGAGATGCCCAGGCTAGGGAATACACATACACACACACACACACATACACACATATGTACGAAAAACGAAGCAATTAGAAAGCTTTTATTTTTCTAGAATTTTAACTGAACACAAAATTAAAATTTACAAAAGTAAAGTAAAGAAAATTCAAATGAACGTAGTTAATTATTCGCGTACAGCAAACCAAACAACTAAGCAACTAACAACTTCCTAATTTCTCTCAGTGTAATAACACAAAAAATAAAGAAGTCTACAATGCATATACATATATACATTTATATATGTGCAGCATATATAAACTCCTAGCATGTGACATATATAGAAAAGAGTGTATATATATATATATGTGCATATACATATATCATCATATGTATGAGCATAACTTTCAATTAACATACATATACATACATATATATACATTAAATATCTCTGGGTTGTTCGCAAACAAAAAATAAACAACAAAGTGTTTACGTGTATGAAAAAGCAAAAGACGTATTCTAGAGCATATGATATAAAGAGGAAGAAAATCTACATTAATAAAACTATCTATATACACATAAGTATATACATCATATATATATATATATATATATATATATATTATATATATATATATATATATATATATATATATATATATATATATATATATATATATATATATATATATGTATATATATGTATGCGAAACTACACTTGAAACAATTGCGTAAACTGTGTAAGCAAGCATAAAGATAATTGATAATAAAACAAATTTAAAAAAAGACAATTAATATTTAAGATTTGACCAACAAAAAAAAAAAAAAAAAGAAAAAACAAAAACAACTAAATGCGCCTTGCAAAGCGAATTCTTAACAGAAAAATCAACAAAAATATTGAAAATGAAATGAGGAAATTAATATTGATGGGGGATACGATTTAGATAAGATTATATATATAATATATATATATATATATATACAATCTTTACACTTCCAAAAACTAAAAAATAATCACCGTTTTGTATGAATTAAGCATAATATCAAGGGTATCTATATATATATATGTATATATAGCAGTCAGACAACGATGATAAATGATCGTACAATGCGATGGAATGTTATATAGATACATATATGTAGATGTATATACATGCATATATATACATATATATATATATATATATATATACATATATATATATTTACATACTAGCAATGTATCCTAGTATTCGTCAAGCTAGTCAAATGAACAACAACAACAACAACAACAAAAACACATTTTAAAAGCAAACCAAAATCAAAAAAAAAAAAAAAAAGAAGAAAAACCAAAACATATATATATTAAAAAAATACAATTAGTTTTTGGAAAATCCATTTGAATACCATATACACATATATACATATATATGTGTATGAAACAAATATAACAAATAACAATTTCCTGTGTTGTCAAAAGGCTTTAAGAACAATTTGTAAATTAGCGTAATTTTTTGTTTGTTTTTCGTTTGTGTTTTGTGGCTTAATGAAAATTTATATAGATTTCTAAGCGTGCCTCACATTTTAGACACTCTTTTTAGAGAAAGTCACACACAACCAGAGCATGAGCATGGGAAAGAGCAGGAGTAGGAGTAGAAAGAGGAAGAAAAAAAAAAATTGAAAACAGACAGACAGACAGCAACAATATTTTTGGGCACCAAATATATATATACACACATATATATATATATAATAAAAATAAAAAAAATAAAATCAACAACAATTTTTGTGTGTGCTTACAAAAAAAAAAAAAACAAATTCATGAAAAGAAAAGAAGAAAAAATACACTTAAGGCATAAATAAAAACATTTTAAAGGGCGTAACGGTTTTTCAGCTAGACAAACAAAAAACAATACAAATAATTAGAATGTTTTATGAATTATATACAAACTATATATACATGCTACATACATATATACATATTAAGTATTTACATACATATACATATATATATGTACTTAGTAAACTACTTACCTAAACATAAGATGTTGATCAATTTTATGTGAGTTATTTATGATGTTGTAAAGTTAAAAAAAAAAACACAAATCAAATGCAGAAAATAATATAAAGAACAAAATATGAATTAATAAAATGAAAATAGAATTTGTTGTTAGGCGAGACGAGAAATAGCAAGACGAACAAAAAAACTTAAACGAATTGTTAGGCATTTGAATTATTCATTGAAAACAAAAGTGTGCATTACAATAATAATAATAAAAAAAAAAAAACAAAAAACAAAATATGGCACAAACATACATACATATATACATGTATGATATAGCACATGTTCTATAACTAGATATGGTTTACTTTATTTATTTATTTTGATTCTTTTATATATACATCAATATTACATGGATTCTGCATTGTTTTCACTAACAACAACAACAACAACAAAAACGTTTAGAACTAAAAAAAAAAAGCTGCCTCAAAAAACAAGAAAAAATGAGAATATGCATTAATAATTTAAAACATACATATATGTCTTATACAAAATTATATACATATAAATTATACATATATACCATATATATATATATATATATATATATATATATATATATATATATATATATATATATATATATATACATATATAATAATTATATGCAAGGGCATTCAACTAGGTACTTGACAACTAACGAAAAAGCAAAACAAAAACAAATTCAAGCAACAAATTACAAATTAATATACATTATACAAAAACTAAATTGAACTTAATGAAGAAAACCAAAAAACAAACAAACAAAACTAAAATTAATATTTAAAACAAAACACATTTTACTGAACAACCAAGAAAAAACACGTAAAGTTAAAAAGAAAATTTGTAAACTTGTAAACGATGTTTGGGCAGCATTTAGTTTGACAGCGCACTAAGGGTTAACATTTCGTGTTCCTCAAAGTAACGGCGCTCGTGCGCTGTCTCGCTCTCACATTCGCGCTCTCAGCTGCTTTGGTAACTTAACCCTTGGGCGCGCATCAATGCCATTTGAGATCCGTGAAACGCGTTTAACAACCTAGGCTTTGAACTAATTTATATATGTATATATATTTTTTTACACATTTTATTTACGTTTTTGGTTTTGAACTAGACGAGAGTATTACGAGTATGAACCATATATATATATATATATATACATGTATGCATACACCTATTTACAAGCTACGTACATATACCAAGAAATTATATATACATACATATGTATGTATACATATATATACATATATATGTGTATAAATACTTATAAAACAAAATCAAGAAAGAACAACCAACTTATACCATTTTTGCTGACTGTACTCCTTAGGCTTTTTACACCTTTTACCATTTTATTCGCAATGGCAGACTATTTCCGAACTTTGCATGCGACTTAACTCTTTAATCAATCTACATGATATACATACATATATATACATACCATTTAAGTAAGCTCTGCATTATATACATGCATACATACATACATACATACATACATACATACATCCATATATACATATATATATCTACATATATATAGACATATATATATTTTACAATTAATCCCAAAAGATCCCTCGCACTTTGTTTCTCTCATATGATATAATTATTTTTATGATCCTCTCCTTCAACTCCTACACATACACACATACACCAACCTCCCCGCCCCGCCCCGCCTGTGATAGTGTTAATGTAATATTGTATAACGGTCAAGTGCCGACGCCATTTTTTTTTGCCAATTTATGGCCACACATTACCCGGCACACTTATTAATATTTTCCAAAGCGTTTTTAGATTCGAAATATTTCTTTTGGATCCATTATTTAGGTAATTAATTTTTATATATATAAAAACAAAAAGTCAAAGAAAACAAACAAAACCAAAAAATTGAAATCAATCAAACGAAAAGCACGAATATTTTATGGCCATATACGTATATGCATAAATATATATATACAATTTGAAAAAGAAATATTGAATGAAGAACAAACGAAACAATTTAGGTCCTTAAATTTCTTTGTATGTTAAAGCGCATAGAAATCTTGTCCAATCATAGACAACACACACACACACACGCATACATATATATACGATGGTATATGAAGAACGTTTAACATGACAATATACACAAAGAGAACTCTGCTAGCAACATATCTGGTTCACATGTTAGAGGAAAATCTGATGAGGCAAGGCTGATTCGCTGCAAGCGCGAATCAGTGTGGTTCGATTTGGTTCAGTTCAATTCATACTAAAATTTTGTATCACATATAGTGAATGTCTTATGTATTAAGTTTTGTTTAGTATTTGCTTTAGATTTGAAGAAGTTAATCGGGTTCGGCTACTGCTATGTTACATTCATTTAATATTATTATTATTTTTTAGCTAAACTCAATGTCTAACGAAATTTGTCAGATCTGTCACATACTCACACACAGCATATACCACAAAATTTGAACCAATTAAGTATACAATAAAAGCACAACAAAGCATTCTAAATGGTAAAAGTACCTTAAAATAAAATATAAAAAAAAAAAAAAAAACAAACAACAAATTAAAGTACATAGAGAGAAAAACATTTTTGGAAGATTAATTTTTTCACTAAAAAAGAATATCGCTCAGAAATTTTCTAAATTTCTTTTGCATTTTCCCCAGCTATAATATGATTTTCTACTCGTACCCGTCAGAGCACAATATTTTATTGAATATTGTAAAGGTATATATATGTATATACATATATATATGTCTATCTACCTATTGAGCATTATGATTATCGAACTATTCCCAAATTCGGTTTGTATTTTTGCTAATGAGAGCATTTTATTCCAAAATGGTTTCATTTTTATGTGGATATATACATACATATACTTATATATATGTATCCTATATGTATCTATATCTCTCTCTCTCTACATATGTGTATGTGTCCGTACCATTTACAGCAACAGCAACATCACTAAACATATTTTTGTACATCACTCGATGAAATGTGTAAAATTGTTAATTACCAAAAAAGCAGAGGCGAAAAATGCAAATGAAAATTAAGAAATTCAAAACAAATAAAAATTTGACAAAGAAATTTGTAGAGAAGTCGAAGAATATTTAATAATTGATATACCTAATATACATGCATATATATACACACACATATATATATTTATGTATGTATGTAATAACTAGAATCACATAATTCCATCCACTTTTGATATTTTAAATGATAAATTATTATATATATGTATATAAAAACATATATATATATATATAATATATATAGAAATTATATTAAAGTATTTATTAAATTCAAATATTAATTGCGAGAACTTAGCGCAAATGCAGAAAACAAAAACAAAAAAAAACCTTAACTGTTTGAATGTTGTCTTTAAGGAAAAAAAATACTAAAATGTCATTCCTACCAACAGACAAACAACAATAAAACATATGAACAAGCAACAACAATGAAGAGCAACATTCAACTTTCTTGTGCTTTTGCACTCGAGTGCGTCCTAAGACAGTTTTTGGCCCAGTTCGCAAAGAGTTTACTTAGGCAGGACACACACATACACACTCACACACACACACACACACACACACACACACACACACACACACACACACACACACACACACACACACACATACACACACATACACACATGTGAACAAATATTTATATATACGTATATATAGTGGCACCAAAAATCCAACTATATTGTCTTATTGTAGTAGTTGAAAAAGGATAAAAACAAAAAAAAAAACATATATATATATATATATATATATATATATATATATATATATATATATATATATATATACATATATGTATACATATATATATTTAATGTAATAATGATATTTACACATCATGAATAGTATATTACTATAAGAATAATAACGACAAACATTGCTTTAACTATATATTCAGAAAAATATATATATATAATTATACCAATAACAAATATTATATATATATACATATATATATATATATATATATATATATATGTAAGAGAAATCCAGAAAATGAAATCAAATATTGTAATACAAATCATTAAGAACCTTTTCTAGAATGTTATGTCTTCCCTTTGAATCAATTAAGCTTATAAACTATGTATATGCATATATATATATATATATATATATATATATATATATATATATATATATATATATATATATATATATATATATATATATGTAAACATAAGAACAGAAAACAACAACAGCCATAAAACACATTTGTAAACAAAGTCGATTTATCAGAATCCGAAAAATATTCAATGCAAACTGACCAAGCAGAATTAACTATAAACGAAACAGTGTTGGAAAGCTACTTTTACTTTATTTATTTTTTTTATGTGTGGGAGGCGCGCATATATTAATATAAAGCAACAACTAATTGTTTTCTACATATACGAAAGCCTCAAAATCCATTTTCCTGATGCGAATCCCGTTTCATAAGAAGAAGAAAAGTAAAGCCACAAATTTAGCCAAGTACTATTCATAATATAAGTTCGCAGGTACTCATTAACTATTTGAAAAAGAAAACGCTAAAAAAAACTATATATATATATATATTGATCCCAATTCCAGCATCTGTTAAAGTTAACAATTCGTTTGACCAAGTGGAAAATTATTGAGAGAAAACATCTTGAACGAAAGCAAAAAAAGAAAAAAAAAACTATCTGAAAATTGTACTTTATATATGAAACAGTTTTATATATATATGCAAACTAAGATGGCAAATTGAAAGTTAAATATATACATATATACATATATAAATATATATACATATGTATATGTGTATATATATATATATATATATATATCTTTAAAAGCAGACTACTCAGTGCAACAGATAAGACTAGAAATTGATTACCTGAACCTTGAGAACAAAGCTTGAGTTTTCTTTTACTTTACAACAAAACAAACAAACAAACAAACAAACTGTAAACATACATGCACGATAACACGTTTATCGTTTATCGATAAGTGACAAAATAGTTCAGCAACTCATACTAGTTATACAAATGTAGAACCATATGTAGTTTGCTTTACTCATATATGACATCCAATAACCAAATTATACTCATTCAATCAGCATAGTTAACACATGATTATTCCTAATTAACTAACGATATCATCATAGCATCGTTCGATCCACGCTTTTTATAGAGCCCAACTTCTTTGAAATGGTTGTGAATTTCGTAAGCGAACGAATTCGCATACGTTTTAGCTAACCAAGATAGCAGACCAACAATTGACTCGATACACAGACACACACACCCATGCATACACACTCATTCATCCACACATATTACTTCCTAATTCTTCCAAACGTCATTTTGCAATTAAATATGAAACAATTAAATACTAAACAATTAAATGCTTTTGCAAATTGTTCAATTTCTTGGCACACAAACACACAGCAACTGCTGATGTCGTTAAAAGTTTATAGTTAAGAAAAATAATTTTTATTTATTATTATTATTATTTTTTTGATATACTATTCATTGCAAGAGTATAAACTAATAAAAGACAAAACGTACACAGGCCAACTAAATTTGTGGAATACTTTAAACAAGAGACAGACTTAATTGTTTGGCAGCGCTAAGAATTGCTAAAAGCTAAGGGGAAGCGAGGGGGGGATGGGGGAGAGCAGGCAAGGCAAAGTTTCTGATTGTGCTCAACTTGGTGAGTGCCAGTGCGATCCTTGTTCTTGCTCTTCTCAAGTCGACACACTACCTCCACGTGGTTCCTCCTGGATTATGACTCAGCCCCCGTTGAGTTATAAACCAAAGTGCGCGGCGGGATCCTAATCCTTAAATTAGGTTTTGGCGTAGGACTTGATATCCACCCATAGAAAAAAGACTCATCAGTGAATGAAGCAAGAGGAGCCTCGGAAAGGAACCCGGAAACGTTGACGACCACGGCAAACGGAAAAAGGAAAATGATTTGAGAGTATGCACCTGGAACGTACGGACATTGTACAGACCCGGTGCTGCTCAACAACTAGCGGATACCCTCAATGAGTTGAAGGCTGACATCACAGCCATCCAGGAAATGCGATGGAAAGGGCAGGGGCGCATAAGAAAAAGCAGCTGTGACATCTATTACAGTTGTCTTAATGATAGGCGTGAATTTGGTTGTGGTTTCGTCGTAGGGCCCAAGTTGCGGCACCGAGCCTCGCACTTCACACCAGTTAGCGAGAGGATTGCGACGATCCGAATAACTGCCAAATTCTTCAACATCAGCCTAATCTGTGCGCATGCCCCGACGGAAGAGAAAGACGATGCTACCAAGGATGCTTTCTATGCAGAGCTCGACCGAGCATATGGCCGTTGCCCGTCACATGACGTTAAAATCCTTCTAGGAGATTTTAACGCCAAAATAGGGCGGGAGGGCATCTTTGGAGCAACCGTTGGCCCGTTTAGTCTGCACGAGTCCACATCGAGCAATGGACTTAGACTAATAGGATTTGCGGCCGCACACAATATGATTGTACGTAGTACAGGTTTTCGTCACCTCAACATCCACAAGGCATCCTGGCTGTCGCCTGATCGTCTGACGCGAAATCAGATTGATCATGTTGTGATCGATGCAAGGCATGCATCTAGCATACTTGATGTGAGATCTTGTCGGGGTCCTAACATCGACTCTGACCATTACCTTGTTGCAGCCAAGGTACGCGCACGGCTGTGTGTCGCGAAAGTCTCACGTCAAGGTATGCCAAGAAAGCTGGACATCGAAAAGCTGCAATCACAACGACATAAGGATGCCTTCTCCACTCGACTCTCGGGCCGACTCGGCCAACTCCCTCCAATGCCTATAAATACAACGGATATGTGGGCGTACATGTCCAATGCCATAAACGCCTCTGCTGTGGAAGTACTTGGGTTCCAACGCCCTCCCAACCGGAATCCATGGTACGACCAGGAGTGTCGGGAAGCGACTGCAGCAAAAGACGCCGCCTACAGAAGAACGCTGCAAGCAGGAGCTACTCGAGCGGTGGTGGATATTTATAGGTCGCGGAGACGAGACGAGAAGCGCCTTTTCAGGAGGAAGAAGCGGGAGATGGAAAGGCTTGAGTGTGAGAAGATGGAGAGTAGCAGAAGCAAGAACGATGCCCGTGACTTTTACCGGAGGGTCAAGCGCATGACCCAAGGGTATAAGTCTGGATCGCTTGCCTGCAGGAGTGACGATGGAAACCTGGTTACTGATGCGGAGATTGTACTGAGGTTATGGCGGGATCACTTTGAGAGTCTTTTGGCTGGAAACAGTGAGAATGAGCTTGACGAAGTTGGTCCACTAACCCCAATCAGAGATGATGGTGTTGAAGTTCCCATCCCTAGCCATACGGAAGTCGAGACAGCTATACAGCGTCTCAAAAACAATAAAGCCGCGGGAGCAGATGGCTTACCGGCTGAATTGTTTAAGGCTGGAGGCGATGAGCTGGTAGGGTGCATGCACCAACTTATCAGCAGCGTATGGCTAACGGAAAGCATGCCCGATGATTGGAACCTCAGTATGATCTGCCCAATCCTGAAGAAGGGTGATGCAACACAACGCACCAACTACCGTGGCATCAGCCTTCTTCCCGTCGCATACAAGGTTCTCACGAGCGTAATGTGTGAGAGACTGACTCCATATGCTGAAGCATTGATAGGTCCTTATCAATGCGGTTTCCGTCCTGGCAAGTCTACAGTTGACCAGATCTTCACATTGCGCCAAATCCTGGAGAAAACACACGAGAACCAATTCGACACATACCACCTGTTCGTCGATTTTAAAGCTGCTTTTGATAGCCCACGGCGAGACTGCCTGTACGCTACCATGTCTGAGCTTGGTATTCCTGCAAAGCTAATACGGCTTTGTAGCATGACATTGAGCAACACCATCAGCTCTGTCAAGGTAGGAAATGACCAATCCGAAACCTTCAATACCAAGCGGGGTCTCAGACAAGGCGACTCGCTGTCTTGTGTGCTCTTCAATTTACTTATGGAGAGTATAATAAGGAAAGCTGGAGTGCATCGGATGGGCACAATACTGGGATACAAAAGTGTCCAGCTCCTTGGTTACGCTGATGATATTGATATCATTGGTCGTACCAAGCGTGATGTAACTGCGGCTTTTGAAGCTATCGAAAGGGAATCAGCTAAAGTTGGTCTTGCAGTAAACATGGGCAAAACAAAGTTTATGGTGTGCAGTACTAGGGAGTCGCGGCGTCTTGACTCTTACCTTACTGCTGGAGACTATAACTTTGAGTCTGTCAAGGACTTTGTCTATTTGGGAACTGCAGTGACCAACAAAAATGATGTCAGCCTGGAGATCAAGCGGAGAATTACACTTGCCAACAAATGTTACTTTGGGCTCAGTAGGCAAATGAACAGTAGAGCCCTCTCTCGAAAGACAAAGGTAACCCTTTACAAGACACTCATCATTCCAGTGCTGCTTTATGGAGCGGAAGCCTGGACCGTGACGAAGTCAGATGCAGCTGCTCTTGGTGTCTTTGAGAGAAAGATTCTTCGCAAGATCTTTGGACCAATTTGCGTTGGCGAAACCTATCGTATCAGATGGAACGACGAGCTGTACGAGCTATACGGCGATGTTGACATTGGCAAGCGAATTGACATTCAGCGTCTTCGTTGGTTGGGTCACATTGCTCGTATGGAGGAAAACACTCCAGCTCGTTCGGTTTTTGATGCGGTAGTTAGAGGAGAACGAAGAAGGGGTAGACCTCGAACCCGTTGGAAGGACCAGATGGAGGCAATCCTGAATGGTGTTACCAACTGGAGAAGTTGCGCACAGGACAGAGAAGCGTGGAGGCAAATTGTGCATCAGGCTGTGCTCCGATAGGGGTGTTATTGCCAATTATATATATATATAAGGGGAAGCGAGAGATACTCCAATGCGTCAGGAGCAGAGAATATATAGAACATAGCAAATAATAGAAACTTAATAATAGTTATAATAATAATAATAATGATTTTTATGCATTCCCCTATATTTTTCAAAGCTCTTTTAAAAGACGAACATTGCACAAACCCAGTATACTCTTTTTCCCTTTGGGAACAGAGTATACAAATTATAATTATTACTGATCTGTCCAGCTCGCTCACAGCTCTTTCGGCAAGCCTCTTCAGTCTACTGAATTTCAGTTTAGGAAAGCTAGTGAAATATTATAATAAATTTAAAAAAGGAACAGTACTTTCAGATTGCATATTTGTATTTTAAAAATACTTAAAAAAAACCTACGATGAAATACGTTTCGAATATTTCTCTCGACTTCAACACTTTGAAACTTCCTGGAATATGTTTTTAGCATTTTGCAAGCCTGCACAGATAAATTCAAGTTGGTCTGTGTTATAAACCAAGCAATAAGATAGAAAAAAAGAATATATATATATATATATATCTATATACTCAGCCGAGTGCCCTCCTTTAATATATTTGAAATATTGACATGTTCCATGAATACTGTAGAAATTAGTTAAGTGATTTGATGTGCTACGGCTATTAACAATATACTACAGAATATATATATATATATATATATATATATGAATATATATAAAAGATTTGTACATGTGCATGGGCAGAAACCCGGCTCCATGCATTTTGTAAGTTTAGCACCTAGGAAATAATTCAATCTTGAACATGTCCTAGATCATTTGCTCATTGTGTTTTTTTAAGTGTAGCAATTGTGTGTATTTACATATTACAGTTTACAACAACAACAAGAAGAAGAAAAACAACAACAAACAACAATGTGCGTTTGTCCGTAGCATTTGAAAGTGTTTTCATATTATTATAAACAAACAGGTAGCAACAATTACAGTGAAATTTGTGTGTTTCTAGAACAAAATATATAATCATTGCAATCAGGTACTGAAATCAAAATTTTAATTATACGATTAATAGATATACTATATATAAAAATAATAACAAAATATATACAAATAATAAGTGTATTATTTTTGTTAAACAAGAAATTAAATGAAATTATATGAAACTAAAAATGAAAATGAATAGTTAACGAAGAAAACTTAGGATCGTTCTATGGATTGCTCGCTGCGATTTCTTCACTATTTATAAAGAAAATGATATAAAACAATTCTTAACTAACAAAAAATGAAATATGTGAGCATGTCAGGTATATATATATATACATGGCGCAGAACACACTTTAAGGAGCTCAAATCCCAAATCATATTCAATTAAATGATATTTTATTAATTTCATATTTTGACTTTATGGTGATACGACATGCTTACAACTACATATATATACATACATATAAAAACACTATATATATATACATATATATATATATTACACTATACACAAACATAAACGTTTATAATATATACGTACATCAAATATATATACACATACATATACCAACAAAATATTTAAAACAATTAAGCTAGGTAGCTGCAAAAAAAAATATATATATATATATACTTATATACTAAAAAAAACAAAAACAATGTCCAGACGTTCAACGAAACCAAATGCAATATTTAATTATACAACTACATATATATATTTTACAATTTATTTATATACATATGTATACATCATAGGTTATATGACATATGCTGCATCATTTTTTGCATACGCCATCAAAATTGTTTGTTAAATTTTTTGAACATTTTTTCCCTCTCCCAGAAGCTCACACAAACAAACAAACAAAATTTTAAAATATATATATATAAAATACAAACCAAGTTGCGCCAAAAAAAAACAAATAACATTTATATACATTTATCAAGGGTCAAAAAAAAAAAAAAAAAAAAAAAAAAAAAAATGATAAAAAATTCTAGTGAATAAAATTGTAAGCAAAGACCAAGCAAGAAACCCCAAAATGTATAAGAAAAGTTCTGAACAACAAATACTGAAACTAATTTTTGAAATAAAAACAGTTACCAAATGATAAAAAAAAATGAAAACAAAATATATATAATATAAATATATATAGAATGAAAAATAAGTTTATATAGACACACTTTAAGGACACCAAATCATTCAAAAAGCATCTTGCAACTATATACATATATATATATATATATAATAATATTATGTGTTTTTCCTAATATTATAACAATATTTTTTTTTTTTTATATTAACAAAGTGTTGAGTATATTAGAAGCGTGCGAATAATATTTTTACAACAATTTGAGGCAGTTTTTAAACAAAATGAGGAATTTTTGAATGAAATGAAAAGTTGAACAATTTATAATTATAATAAAAAATTGACAAAAATAAATTATGGAAATGAAAATGAAATGCATAACGCTTCCGACAATAAGCTTTGGCCACACTAATGTTTAAATAAAAAAACAAAAAACAAAACAAAATAAAAACTAATATAAAAAACTTAAGAACAAAAAATTTATTTACGTTTTACAAGCAATTTTTTTGCATTAAAAAAGATGAAGAAGACGAACTTGCAGATGTACGATTGCCCGATTTAAAATATATATACATATATACCTATATATATATATATATATATATATGTACATATGTAGCTACCATACATGTGCTATTTACTATACTCATATTTATGGAGAGTTGTATTAAAAAAAAACAATATATATATATATATATATATATATATATATATATATAAATACATCAAACAATTAAGAAGCAAATGATAAAACTATTCGAAAGTATAAAATAAAAGATCAATACGAAAGCAAATGTATTTTCATGACACGCATTTGAAGCGAACATATCAAAACAAAATTATAGCATAAATAAAAAAATTAAAAAATACAAAAAAAAAAAAAAAAAAAAAAAAAAACCTATTTCAATTGCAGTATCATAGCAAACTGAAGACAATTGACAGTTGTTTAGCGCTAGAAAGAACTTATAACTAAATAAATAAATAACAAAAAACCAAAATCAATTTGAAGTTGAACAAACAGTAGTGAGAAATAGAAATATGTGTGTATTTATCTATGAGTTCAAAAAAAAAAAAAAAATTAAATAAAAAAAAAACTCCCCTATGTATACAAAAGATATATATACTATATACGTATATTAGTATATATGTATAAATATTGCTACAAAAGTTCGAAAGTTTTTTAGCTGTTTCATCATTTAATATTATAAAAAAAAAATATTTACAATGGCAAAACATGATGTGAGCAAAAACATGCAATTAAAACTAAAAAAAAAATATTAAAATCAAAAAAAAAAAAAAAAACCAAATGAAACGAAAAACTGAAACCTAAAATTTAAGCATAAATATTTTTTGCTGTGTCTTAGTCCATGTGTCGTAACGAATTTATTGAACTTAATATACATAATAAAAACAAAAACAAAAAAATAAAATGCATTAAAAGATTTTACAGGTTTTTTTTGTTGTTTCTTTTTTTTTTTAATATAGGCAAAAAAAAAAAAAAAAAAACAGTCAAATAACAAAATAAAAAAAAAAAATATTTCTACAAAATTAAGCACAAATTTTTTCAACTACGAAATTGCCTTTTACTTGTATTTTATTTTTTACTACTTACTAAAAATATATATACATATATGGAAAAAACTACGCTGAATTCATTTGAATGTTTTGCAAAATTGCGCCTACCAAAATAAATATAAAAAAAAATAATAATAATAAAAAACTGTGACTAGTAAAAAAAAAACCAACAAGAGAAAAACTCCAATAAGAATTAATATGAAAAAAAAAATCTTAAAAAAAAAAATACATTTTAATTAATAATTTTTTCAACTAAAAAACTTGCGACAGTTGTAAGTTTTACTTAGGCCAAAACCAAAAAAAAAAAAAAAAATGGCTAGAAACTATCTATACACACACACCACAGAAATTGAACTAGTTGAATAACGGTACATACATTCTACATATGTACACTAAGCTAAACCAGGGCACATAGCCAGCAGCCAATACACATACACACACACACACATACATCACACACATGCATATAACAAATTTGGTGTACATAACAAATACACATCTATTGAGGCTATATAGAGGCTATATATATACATATATATACATACATATATATATATATATATATACATGTGTATACTTGTAGGAACAGTTTATATACATTAGCATTATGCAAAAAACAACAACAACAAACTTTTATTAATATATATATATATATATATACATATATATATATATATAAACAGAAGAAAGAAAATGAAAAGGAAACCCCCACAAAAATAAAAAAATAATAAATAAAAAAAACAGCAATTTACTTATATGAAAATGATTCTCTCAAATAATTCGCAATTGCAAAAAAAAAAAAAAAAAAAAAAACTATAACAAGAAACGAGCAAGAAAACAAGGAAAATAATAATAATAATAAAAAAACAAAAACAACAACATATATACACCTATTTAAATATTTAATATAAAATATAAAAATAAATGGATTTATATGTACATATACATATATACATGTAAATCTATATATGTATACATATATTTATATAAAATACTTATATATACATATATGCATATATATATATACATATATATATATATATACATACCACTACATAGTTTAAATGTTTATTTATTGTATTTGAACAAAATGAAATAATTAAATAAAAATAATAAAAAAAAACAAAGCAAAATTATTTGTGTATTTTCTCTTCTTCTTCTTCAAGTCTGTCTATATTTAGGCTGACTTTCGCATTTCTGCACACTCTCGACATAGGTCGGTAATAATATCTAATCGCATTTTTGTTTAATCCGTCAATTTTTTCAGACACTTTTTATGTGCAACGATTAAAAGTCAAAGCTGAAATCGACAATAAAACCGAATCTAATTTCAGCAGCAATTACGCATCGTAAAATACTCGAGGGCCTTGATAACGGCAAATACTAACGGTCAATTTCAATTAGTAAACAATTATTTAAAGCCCATTCAATATTAATCAATTGTTGAGCCTTATATATTATATGAAGATATGTATGATGATGATGATGATGATGATGATGATGATGAAGAATATACAGTAATTCGATATGAACAAGATCGGTGCCACATAAAAGTTAAAGTTATAACTATATATCTATATCTAGCTGTACTTAGCTCTGACATCGATAGATACATATACATATAAAGCAAAGAGGTAATAGTACCAAGTAGACTGATATAAAGACATTTATTTCAGTTAAGTCTAGAATTGAATTCATTCAATATTAAATTTATTCAAATTTTTTACATATTCATTATTTGAATACGGTTTCCGAAAAATTCTATATAATTTTCTGTTTTCAGATTAGAATTTTTCCCATATACCAAATTCGTAATTTGTATATTTGATATAGCCTAGTTATACGATGGGGCTCGTAAAAGTTTTTGATTTATGGAGCAATAATTATCGATTTACAATCGAACGATATCAGCTGTGGGGTCGCGTCACGATAAGGATTTCGTATAAATAGCAAGGCAGAACTGTGAAGTGGTCAAGTTAAAGCTAAAATTCAAAATGAAGTTCATCATTCCGAGTGTTGTGTGTCTCTGCCTGTGCTTGGCCAGCGTTGGCCACGCCCAACCCGCATCGATGCCTGCATCGCTGAACGCCCAGCTGCTCACTATAGTGGATGAGATGACGCAGATTGGTGAGAATGCGGCCAAGGCGTTGATACATCAGTATGAGGAGATTGTCGTTGAGCCGCACGAACAGCTGGATCAAGCCGTTGAGCAGGTGGAGACGCGTCGTGCCGAGAGTCCTGACTGTGTTGCCGAGCAGGATGCCCAGATTAACAGCGTGCTGGATGCTGCGCATCAGGAGCTGCACGAATGCGGGCTGAGTGCTGCCCACGAGTCCGCCCAAATTGTCAACGATGTCAACGACGCCTCACAGCAGCTGGTCTTTGGCGGCTACTCGCTGGGTCGCACCTACAACAAGTGCCAGAACTACAAGAACGTTGTGCTGCGCCAGTCCTGCATGGCTAAGTTCTATGTGCAGGCCACCGTCTATCTGGTCAGCGCACGCTCCTCCCTGAAGACCATCCAGCAGACCACCAGCGAACGCATTCCGGCCGTCTTCACCGATAGCAACTCCTGCACTCATGTCGCCTCCGACAAGGCTGTCACAGCTCTGGATGTCGTTAATGCTGATATCGATGCCTGCATTGCCCAGACTCGTCGTCATTAAAGGAGGGTTCATTCGATGCGGCTCACTTATGTAATAAAAACGGGTTTATTTTGAATGTGAATGGAGTTTTAGTTGCGCTGATGTATAGATATTGATAAATAGGGATAATGTCGATCAATTTTCAGATGTGAGTGGAGTTTTCGTTGAGATGAATATCGATGAAAATCGATATGTATTGGATTCGAATAGATTTGAATGTAACGTACATTAAGATGATGCGCAGAATATCGATAAAGATCACAAATATATGTTGATCGTTTTTCGAGGTCTGCAAATAAGTGTCTTTCACTCACACATTGAGAAAAAACTCAGAGAGTAACGGATTGCATTGGTTCTTCAACGAGTTCGTTCGCGATCGGACGGACAAAGATCATATTGAGTGTTTTTTCACTCTGGCTTTTCCTCGAATGCTCACTTGAGTTCTATGGCATACATATGCAAATATAATGACCGTTTCCATATGCTCATTTGCTGAATCTCATTGAGCGAGCGTCAATCGTATCGCTCTCTAAACGATGTTCGGGAAAAGAGCAACACATGAATAGTTCAACTCAAGGCGCTCATCAGATTATAAAAATTCTCCCAGCAAGCATAGCTGAAGTTTAGATTGATAAAGCTTTAGGAATTAAACAAACCTGGACTATAGAGTTGGAAAAATAATGAGTTAATTTCGATTCAAGCCAGCGTTTAAGATTTTAATATTGAAAGATTGAACGGAGCAAAAAAATGAGCTATAAAAATGTCTCTAAGGCGCTGACTATGTACATATTTTATGGAACTTTTAGTAGAAGATATCAATGCAAATTGATATTTCTAGTTATGATGCTCTCAATGCGCGTTCTCAGTTTTGTATGCCATTAAAAAATTATATTGTATATCTTGAAATTTAGTTAAAATAATTGAATGTTCCAAAATCATTAAAATAAGCTAGTTTAACATTTACATATTGGCAAAAAAAAAAAAAAAAAAGTTTCTGTCATTTAAAGGTCAATTGAGTTGATGGATTTTGCACAAAAATCAATATACTCCGCTCAGTTCTTGAAGGAGAATATTTAATATTTTTTAGCAAAGTCTTGAATCAAAACATATTTTGATTGACATTTCATATATTTTACATTATTATTTTATACACATATATATTTTTAAGTTATCTCCTGTCTTTTTTTCACATTAGTTCTAATCTCTGGCACTCGCTAATTCCCTGAGCCATCTCAAGTTGACGCCCGATGCGTGGATGCGTGTAATCATCATGACAGGGGCCATCCGCAGTATTTGGGACATTTGTTGTAGAGCTTGTCGTGCTCTTAGATTTATTATTTATAATCTAATACAGGCGCATTGAGAGATAGCTAAAGTTTTTAATCAAAATCCAAATACATAATTAATTTGGTGAGCGGGCGGCATTCGACTTTCAGTTTTTGACTCTCGTCTCTCGGCTCATGCCGCTCCGTTCTCGCCTCTTGGTTTTTGGCTCTCAGTTTGCAGCCTTGGCATGCCGCGCTTTTAATTACGCACAGTTCACTTAATTTCGTTAATTATTGGACTATGAATGGCAGTGGGTATCTAGAAGTCTTGTTTTTCTTAAGTTTCTGCTTTTGGCCCGGGTCTTTAGCCGATTTTCATGTTTGCATTGAACTTAAAATGCAACTAAAATTCCATATTAAGACCGCTAATGCCGAACTCGAACTAGAAAACTGAACAATCGACAGTGGCTTAAGGATGAGAGCATTTACGTTTGAGATACCCTGTATTTCACTATGTGCTAGCCTGGATACAGAGTTGTATCATATAACGATAATTATCGATTGTAGAAATACATAATTTATCGATATGAGGGAAAACTAGCAAGCTAGGTGTGTGATTATAGATATGCATAAGTTATCAAATCAAATGATTTAATAAATACAATAATCATTATGCAAATAGGTTTAGGCTTCTATAGCACAACATTGAAAGGATGGAGAGATAGAAATATATAGTATCTAATTTTCATTTATCTGTAGAATGTCTAGCAAAAATATGATTGTAAAGATATATACACATATATATTTTTGTAAATATATATACATATGCCTAGGAAGAGTCTCATACAACCCAATACAGGAGTACAGGGTATGCTGCCGCTGCTAGAAACGCCTTAAATTTGCTATGGCTTCAAATCAAAATCAAAATTAAAAATTCAAAATCCGGTGGCCATCAGGCATCGTGTCACCGCGCTGCACATTCAATCATAAAACTATAATTATGACAGCAGCAATTCTAATTCAACGAATTGCAAATTCACTAGGATTGAATTTGAATGTAATATAGACTAAATATATATAACATATATATAGATAGGCATATGGAATTAATTAAGCTTAAATAATGGAGAACATAGCTTGATGAGTCAATATATTTTGCAGAGCTTTGGCATATTCCAGAAGAATATTTTAATAGCTTTCGATAGGCATCTAGTTTTGGGAATGAGCTTAAGTGGTAAACTGGTATTGTTAATGGCATAGCGAACTTGCTTAGATTTGCTGCAGAGCATGTGTTCGTATTGGCCATAACGAAAATTGATTAAAGCGGGCATGATAGACTTGAAGATGCTCTATACTAAGATCCGTTACAACTCTGACAATATGTATATGTCAAGATGGAACGACAAATAGATGTGTAGATATATTTAACATAAGGACTTAATTGATATAGAAAATACTGATAAACAAAAAATGTCAAGTAATAAATATATTCTTCATTTAAAATTATTCATTTGTAGATTTATTAATTAATTATTTTCATAGAGTAAATATGTTTATATATACATACATACATAGGTGACCATTGTGATAATCGTGATCATTGTTGTCAGCTTGTAAATTTCTTAGACTATTATCATATAGATCTCGTACATAGATCCCTGAGCATAAAAAATGCTTTGTGGAATACCAATTCTAAGCCCGAGGTACCTAGTCAGAAGAGTATATCGTGTTTGACTTATTCATCAATATTCATTCGTTTTACAGGGTATAGATCATAACAGTAACAAACAAGAGTGAGAAAAGCGCAAGCGCTGGCGTGCGCGAGCTGCTTTGATCGGCTGTGTGCAACGCAGCGTTGCAAGTTTCAAGGGCAAGTTGCAAAAGGCAGCGGGCGTAGACAAGCCTACGAATGCATAGAGCGAGAGAGAGAGAGAGCAAGCAAGACAGGGGGAGGGAGAGCGAGAGAGACGAACAGTGTCATGCGAGCCAAGTGTTGCATGAGTCGTGTTTTAGCCACTTGTTGTGGTCAATGTCAATACGTTTGCTGTTGCAGTTGCCGTTGCATCTGAGCCGGCGTTGCCATTTTGCCATTTGCACATTCAAATGATCTCTCTCAGGTAAGCGCTTAGCTTGCGAGGCTGGGGGCGTGCAAAGTTCAAGCAGCAAGTTCAATGGATGTCGTAAGCCAGGTAACAAACAGCAATAACAACAACAACAACAATGATAGCAATAGGCATAAACACAACGATAAAATTAACATTAACTAGAAATTGTCGCTGAAACGAGGAGCCAAACCAAAATTCAAAACTTAAACAGAACTAGAACCAGTTTCACCTAAGCCATGGCAACAGAACAAATGAGTCAAGCCACAGTTACGATGAAGTCGACACGACGGAAAGCCGAAGTCGAATGCACAGCGAACTTGACGAAGAGAGTTGGACGACAAAGTGAACGAAGCCGGGCGTCGAGGCGTCGATTATGAAGGCGGAGATGACGAGAGAGGGCAGCAGCAACGGCAAAGACGAAGATGATGGTGACGGCGACGGCGACGGCAGCGGCAAAGGCGAACGCATTGAACTTGTTAGCGATCGGCTTTGTTGTCAGTTATAAACTAAACGCAAGACGAAACGGTTCGCCAATTGAGCTGTCGCTAAGCAAGTGCAAGAGCTTATTCTCTGCTAAACAACAGTTGTTGCATCTCATTTTTTTTTTTTTTATTATTTTCTTTCGTTTCTTGTGCGTTTGTGTTGTCTGTTCTAAACGAAAAGCATGACCATTTATGGCCTGTTGGTGCAAATAATAATCATCTGCAATTAGAATATTCAAACTGTAACTGCAATTGAAACTAACATAACGCAAAGTAAAGCAACGCAACGTAACGCTCGTAACGCAACGTAACGTAAGGCAAGGTAATTGCTATAGAATGGCGCCGCCCGCTGAGCAACCGGAGGATGATTTTGCCACCAAGGTGAGTGTGGAAAGGATTTGTAGCATTGAATTCGATTTGAGTTGCAAACTGCGCAGAGCCCTCGCAGAAATTAACGCTAAGCTGTTAACCACAAATTTGTGAATCGTGGCTAATTAGCAGCCTTGTCCGTGGCACACGGTCAAGGTGGCTAAAAAAAGCAAAAAAAAATGTGTATATTATAAATAACAAATTTTGATTTATATATTGTCTTTTATCAAAACCTAAATTAACATAATATGATCGATGGGCTTGACTTGAGCTAAATGCAAACATGATAAAAAAAAAATATTCAAAAAATTGAACCGGAAATATTTTGCGTCTTAATTCATCTTCAACTTTTTCTGCTGTTTCCTCTTAGACATTGAGCTGTATTAGTTGTTATTTATTGCTTATATTATATATATTGTTTATTTAAACTTGTTTCGCTGCTGCGCTTTTAGTTCTTGATCAATTTGAATTTAGTTATGCAGCTGCACGGCTTTTTATCAGATCTATGTTAATTGATCCGTACTTTCCCAGACATATGTATATATGCACAGCAATAGCTTATATATGTATATCTTGGCATTATGTGTATTTGTATTTTTTTATAAATTCACAGGATCAAAATCTGCCTTTTTCCTGATTGAATTAAATAGGTTCTTGAGACAATTCTACTTCATTAGCCAATTATAGATTCAATTTGTGTTCCGACTTCCTATATACATGGATAATTTATGTATGTATATATATATATATGCGAATCATTTGGCTAATTATGCTATTTTTAACACTTAAAAGCTGTTCAGCAGCTCTGTCTTGTTGGACATATATATATTTATATATATATATATATATATATATTACGTATTATGCTTTTAAATTGATAATACAAGAAATTCCCCTACCTAATTGATTAAGCCTTGTTTATCTTGTTCTTTGTGTGAATAAGAAGTATATAATATAAGAAAAAATTTGTCAAGACTGCTGGCATAGCTATAGCTATGCGAAGGCACAAATAAAAATATATAGCTAAAGATATATAGCATAGCTAATTAAAAAACAATATCTTCCTATTAGCAGCGCCCTAAAAGGCAGATCTGTAGAGCTAATCCGCAGTAAGACAGCTGCAAAAGCTGATATAAAACTCCATCCCATACATTATCCTATCTTGAACTTGTTGAACCAGTATGAGGCTCAGCAGCTAATATATATATATTATTGAACGATTTATACTTAATTTCTATAGCTCTCTCTGCATACAATTGAAATAAATAATGAATTAGTAAATGCCAAATTTAGCATATGACGTTGGAACTCCTGTCAAAATAAATATAAAAGTTCGAAAAAAGTCTAAGAAAATAATAAACTTAAAAATTAAAAAAAAAAAAAAAAATTTACAAGTATCAATAAAGTTTATGCTAAACATATTACAAAATATATCTAAAAAAAACTAATTTAAAAAAAGCAACAATTTTGTAAGCTCTTAAATAATTGCAGTTAATTTATGCAATCATTTATTAAACTCTTGCTCACAAGAAAAGCAAACAAATAGAAAACAATTCAATACATTTAATGAACTTCATAATGAGCTTGATTGGCTTACTTAAATTGAATGTTTCAAGCGCAACAATTTGAAATGAAAATACAAATGGCAAAACATAAATTTGAATTTGGAAATTTGGCTAATATATTTGGCCAGAAGGCTGTGCGCTCCAATGGGCGTTACTAAATAAATATCTATAATTACTATATGTGTATGTTCGCTGGCGCAAATGAGATTTTAGGCAATGTTTTCTACCATAAGTAATTGCAATTGCTTACAATATCTATAGACATATTTATGTAGATATATGTGTATATATCACTATCTCTGTTTATATCTTTCTCACTTTGTCTGTTCCAAGTCTCTTGAGCATAGATTGTTGCCCAGAGTGCTGACAGAAAAGTTTTTTGAGTCAGTTATAATTTATTTTATTGATCCTTAGCTCAAGTCGTAGCTCCCTCTCGCTCGTAGCCTCATCTCATCTTCTTTCTCTCTCTATTTTGCTCTTTTTCTCTCTTTTTCTTGCTCAGCTAATCTTCATATCAAATATCTTTCAGAGTGATCATAGCCAACAAATATTCAAGTCTCCATCATTTTTCTTGCTCTCTCTCTCTCTCTCTCTCTCTCTCTCTCTCACTCTCTCTCTCTCTCTCTCTCTCTCTCTCTCTCTCTCTCTCCCTCTCTCTATCTGCCAGATACTAAAACCTAAGCGATATCTTGATCTATAATTAACTTTGCTTTTCTCTCCTTCTCTTTCTTTCCATATACTGTATGTATAATCTCATATACTGTCTTTCTCCTCGCTCTCTCTCTCTCTTTCTCTTTCTCTGCCTACTGAGCTTGACCACTCTTAAATATCTATCCATACAATAGACCTAAGCCATATAAATACCACTATCTACAATTATTTTTGTTAATATTTCTCTTTTTTCTCTGCTAAGCTCAACCAGCCTCTAGTATCTCCCAAATAGATCATAGTTCTATTTTTAAAGTGTTTGTTGCAAGACTTAAACCATTTATCTCTATCTCTAATTAGCTCTGCTTGAGTGTCCCTCTCCTTAACTACATTACTCTCTCCCTCACTCTCTCTCTCTCTCTGTCGCTGTCTCTGTCTCCTAGGCTAGTCTGTGAAACATGTAGAGAATATGTATATTAGAGCCATGTTTGTCTTGGCCATTGCCTGTTGCTGTCGTGTATCTGTATCTCTGGCTCTACGCTCTAGTATCTAAATTATAATTGTGCTCAGCGTTGCGGAACACGACTCGTAAGTCGCAAAAAATCGCAAGTCACAATTATTTTACAAACGACAGCACCAAAAACACCGAAAAATACAAATTGGAGTTCTTCTATTTCTATTTCAATTTTTTTTTGTTTTCTTTTCTTTTTTTTCGCTTAGTTCTTATGCCATGTGCGTGGCAAGGCTCTTGTTGTTCTTATATTTATTTTCGTTTCTCAGCTTCCGCGTTTGAGTTGATGAGGCGCCCAAACTGATTTACAATACAACCAGAAATATTAACAAAGCCGCCGATCAATGGCCCCAAAAAGGCAAAAAAAAAACAAGAAAATTAAAAAACAATATGAATAATTGAGTTGAAGTCAAGAAACAAAACGAGAGTCACTTGAACGACTGTGAAATACCCCTTGAATGTATTACATGTGTAATATGTTATATATATGTACATATATAAAATATGTTACGTAACATATATGTTATACATATGTTATTTATGTCTACTGTAAACCGATTCGAATAAAAGCTCATTTTACACTTAAAGCTGTATATGTGATGCACCTGATATAAAATTAGTTTCATTGGAATGATATATGATATTATAGATTTCTAGCTAATGTAACTGATCTGAATTTAATTGATGATTTCAGCAGACAATTCAGATCAATTACTTTATATGGAAGAGTGGAACAAGAGTGTTCAAAGAAAGATCTCTATAGAGATTTTGTAGCTTGAGCCATTTAAAAGTTAGTTATATGATTAAATGCTAATTAGGAGGTGAACTTCATTTCTGAATCGACTTCATGGGAAATTTGATATAAGATACATAAGTCGGACATTCGATCGGTCGAACAAGCAGACGGACGGACTGCCAGATGGATAGAACAGCAGAAAGGTAAACAGTCAGATTTACACACGGACAGACAGTCAGAGTGATAGATAGACGGAAGCGGAGATAATCAAAGGTATATACAGTTAGTTAAACGGCTAGTCGGAAAGACAAACGAACGGAGCTTTAGCTACTCGATTGCTAATCATGTTCAGGAATATGAATTCAGTCTGGCGCAGTCCCAGTCACATTCAAGTAGCAACAAATACTAAAGTAGTAAATGATCGCTATCTATGTGTTCAGGCTATACTAATGGGTTGATTCGCTTTTCTAGTTCAACTCTAGGGTATTCGAATAAAAATCGAATTCGTATTTGTCTGCTGTGTAATCACTGCGAGCTCTGCGCATGAGCAGCCAGCAGAGCAGCCAAGAGCTGCGGCAGCATCTCATGCGAGCGCAGAGCTCGAGACGTGTTTAAACAACATTTTATTGTTGTTGCTTGTTGCTTGCTGTTGTTGTTGTTGTTGTGGTTGTTTGTCTGATTGGAGTGCCATTGGAGGTCAAGTTCAGGGAACACCGCATTGCTTAGCGAGTACTTTATGTATTTTTAACGAACTATTTTTTTTATGGCTTCGTAGTCTGCATTTTATATGTGAAATATATCGTAAAGCTGAGATTTAATTCATTTACTAATTACAATTACGAGCTGTAACTCTGGCAAAAAATTTGTTAATAATTTTTTTTATCGTTTGTTTTAAAGTAATTACAATTTTAAAGTTCTACCTGAGGCGAGCAATTGCATTTATTATTATGAACGCTGAAGTGATCTCAAGATAATTTGTTAATTATAATTTATCTTTATATTAAACTGTATTTAAATTTAGTATTGTACATATTGCATATAACTTGCAGGATTATAGTATATGTCTGTATATATGCATATTTGATTAATTAGTATGAGCTTGAGGAATTAGTGTAGAGTAGTTAATAAGATGCATTTATTTGGATTTACTCTTTGATTTCAAATACGAAATATCGAAGATTGAAATTCGATCTCATATTCCCCTATACCCTACCTCTCTATCCTCTATCCTATCCTCTATCGTTTATCCTCTATCCTCTATCGTTTATCCTCTATCGTTTATCCTCTATCCTCTATTCTCTATCCTCTATCCTCTATCCTCTATCCTCTATCCTCTATCCTCTATCCTCTATCCTCTATCCTCTATCCTCTATCCTCTATCCTCTATCCTCTATCCTCTATCCTCTATCCTCTATCCCCTGTCCCTTATCCCTTGACATTTTATCCTCTATCCACGAAGCAGAGTTGCAGGGTATCTGCTAATCGTGCACAGCCCACGATAGCCCCAAACTTTAACCTTTTAACATCGTTGTCATATACTTACCCCAATTAAGTTTTCTAAATAAAAACAAATATCAATTTGTAGCTACAAATTTAAAATTTTCAAATGCTAAAAAAAAAACATCAAAAAAATTAAATGCTCCATTTTTAGCTTTATTTTCTAATATTATTATTTATGTTTGTTTTTGTTTTATTGGCTGTGTGAGTTGTGCTAGGTGTCGCTCGTTGGCCAGGGCCGCAAAGGCAAATAAATTTATTTGATTTATGCTAATTAGTTTGCGTGTGCGTGTGCTTTGTTAATATGTTTTAATATATTTTTGTTGTTGTTTTTCTTTTCATGATGCTGCTGCTAATTGCAGATACCTTCAATAATTGGATTCTTGAACTTGGACTAATTGGCAATTGAAGTTTTTTGGGCCCGGGAGGACGTGCCGCAAAGCAAAATGAATCAATTAATTAAGGCTGACTATGGGAGCAGGAAACACACACACACACACACACACACACAAAATATACACACAATGATTTTTTTGTAGAATAAATGTAATAAATTAATTTAACAAGTGTTTTGACATTATTATATGCATACAAAATCGAGTGTGGCTGTCAAACTGTGCTGGCTGGGGTAAATTTTAAGGCAGCGCATAAAATTATGCCACAGTTTTCGCTTTCGCTCACTCGTTGAGTGAGATTTTATCGCGGCGCACAAAAGTATGCAATTTTTGCACGAGTCAAGGCGCTGGTTGCTCTTTTAACGTGCTGCCTGAAAGCATGCAACAGTTTTTTACTTGAGCCAAGGCAAAGGAAAAAATTCATAGATAAATTTCTTTGCGCCAAAGCGTATTATCGATAAGAACTGATGCCGCCTATCGAAGCTTTGGTAGACGAAAAACAGTAAATAAAATGACATATGTAAGTAAAAATATTAATATGTATGTATATTTCTTTATTATTTGCCTGTCTACTTGTTTAGATTGAAATGTGAAAATGTTAACGAATATTTTTAAACAATATGTAATGATGAGGGGCAGCACAAACAACTATGTAAAGCCGAGCGACAATCACAATTTTGTTTGTGTCGCTACCCTTAGGCCGGCTAGTGTGTGTATGGGTGCAAATCAGCTGCAGAGATCCTAAAACAATACCAACAACAGTTACAGCAACTGCACAGAAGATAAAACACGATTTGAAAAATATATATATATAAACACACACGAAAAAGGACAAAACGAAAACAGAAACGAACAGTAGTATAAGGAAAAAGCGTTCAAGCTAGTTGCGAACTGGAAGAAGAAGAAGACGAAGCAGCTACAGATTCCGGGCACACGAAGAAGAAGAAGAAGAAGCAGCAGTAGCTAGAAGACCGTAAGTAAGGCCAATTGGTGCAAGGGAGAGGGCAGATAGTTGCAGCAGCAGCAGCAGCTAGAGAGCCCTGCAGTCGGACTACGAATCGGATGGTAAGAATTGGACACAGTCGAGGGTCTTTTTCCAGAGGCAGAGGAAATGTATTCGGCTGTTAAGCCTCTGTCCAAGTATTTACAATTCAAATCGATTCGCATCTACGATGCCGTCTTCACAATCCACTCCAAGTGCACGGTGGTCATCCTGTTGACCTGCTCCCTGCTGCTGTCGGCCCGACAGTATTTCGGCGATCCCATCCAGTGCATCAGCGAGGAGAAGAACATTAACTATGTGCAATCCTATTGCTGGACAATGGGCACCTACATCATCAAGCTGGGCAATTTCAGCGATCATGAGTTCACACTGCCCACGCCGCCCACTGGTCATGCCAACGGACGCAACCGGATCAGCATGCGTCGCCTGGCCGACTACAATGAGGAGTACGCACGGGCGATTTCCATCGCCGAGGGCGTTGGTCCCGAGGTGCGGGGCCAGACGCAACGCGTCTATTTGCGCTACTATCAATGGGTCATCATCTTGCTGCTGTTCCAATCGTTCATCTTCTATTTTCCGTCCTGCCTGTGGAAGGTGTGGGAGGGCCAGCGCCTGAAGCAGCTCTGCTCGGAGGTGGGCGAGGCGCTGCTCTCTGAGCAGACCTACAATACACGCCTCAAATTGTTGGTCAAGTACTTTACCACCGACTACGAGGACATGCACTATTGCTATATGGCCAAGTATGTCTTCTGCGAGCTCCTCAATTTCGTGATCAGCGTAAGTAGCGCCCCATTCTTCTCCCCACTCCCCCCCGCTCTTCTTCACCCACTTTCTATACCCTCGATACTTTCAGATACTCAACATCCTGGCACTGGATGTGTTCCTCAATGGTTTCTGGAGCAAATATCTGCACGCGATGGCCACGATACCGCTGTACGATTGGGATCGCTGGAATCACCTCTCGTCACGGGTCTTTCCCAAGATCGCCAAGTGCGAAGTGCTCAAGTATGGGGCGAGCGGAACGGCCAGCATCATGGACAATCTCTGCATACTGCCGCTGAATATACTGAACGAGAAGATTTTCGTGTGCCTTTGGTGCTGGTTCCTGTTGATGGCCTTCATGTCTGGCCTGAATCTGATCTGTCGCCTGGCCATGATGTTGAGCCGGACGCTGCGCGAGCTGATGATACGCAGCCAATTACGCTACATGACCAAACAGCATGTGAAGCATGTGTTCAGGGATCTGACCATCGGCGATTGGTTCGTGCTGATGAAGGTCAGCGTCAACGTCAATCCGATGCTCTTTCGCGACCTCATGGACGAGCTGGGTGAGCTGCGCGAGTTGCGCGAGTTGCGCAGCAATCACAGCTCCACCTCATCCCTCACGCTGCTCGAGAGTCCCGCCTAGCCGATCGCATAGTTACCTACATACATATACCTATAAATTTCTAATTCCAACAATCGTCCATTGTTAACCGCCAAACTCGCTGTGCTTAGTTTGTGTATGAGACTCATGTATGTATATATATATACATATACATATACACATATGTATATACATATATCTATGTAGGTGTCTATATGGCATTTACAGTATAGATCAAATGAGTGGTATGCGTAAATATATATTTCTTTCATATTCTATTAAAGCTTTTGCTCTTTTGATATTGCATGTAATTTGATTATCGATATTTATCGATATTGGCTGGGCATGCTTGGAAGACGAATGCAAACACATGCAGGTAAAGTCGGCACGAGTTCTATTGAATTGCTTAGCGAGCAGTACGAAACGCTCTTGCCCAATAGATTGCTGTTTAAGATTCGATAAGTTATCGAAGCTAACTAAAAAGCCTAGACAGGCAATGCATAAGTAGAGGAAACTAAATATAAAATGAATACAAATTGATGATGAATGGTTGCTGCAATACGATATAATATATATGTATGTACATATGTATGTCATATGAGAGCTCTTATATAGAAGAATTTTCTATTGCCATCTACTTATATGTCTCTGATATAATATGCTTGTAATATTCGTAAAAAATGTATTTTATATTACTTATATTATTATTATATTATTATATTTGACGATTCAGCTTACTCAATGTTTTTAATCAAATTTTTATAATATATTTATTTTTTATTTTTTTATATATTTATTTGCTATATTATATTTATTATATTTATTTATTAAAAATATTATTATATATATTTTATATTATTTACATTTTAAGCAACTTATATATACTACAAAATATATTTTAAAAAAATATAACAGTTTGCTCAATATTTTTTAAAATTTATTTTATTACTTATTATCGAAAAAATTAAATTAGAGAGCCATCACTGCATTAGCAGCAGCTCGACTCAAATAGTGCCAAGTAAATTGCACACTAGACAAATGAATGCAATTCATTATTTCAGTCCATGCGCCCTGCCGGCACTCTTTAGCTCTCACTCTCTCCTTTGCACTTTTGGCAGTGAAACACACTCTTTCGGGTAAGCACACGCATACGCACGCCCACTTGCATGCAATCACACACACACACACACACACATGCATATACTGGCTCACTTGCCCACACACACACACACACACACACAGCCGCATACGCTTGCGCATAGCACGTGCATATGTATGTAAGTCGCGCGCGTTTCGCCAGCGTTTTTCTTAGCTTCTGCTGTTTACTTCTGTTGCTTTTGTTATTTTTTTGCTGTCCGCTTTTTGCTTGTCGTTTTTGCTTTGCGCTTCTGCCGCGCACACATTTTAATGTGCATTGTTTATACACTAAGTAGTTGTTGTTGCTGCTGCTTTAATTTCGTCATTTATATTTTGTGTGTCTGTGCCTTGTTTCGTTCGCTCTTCGCCTGCGCCGTTTGCCTGCCTACCTAAGACGCTGCAGCTGTAGCTTTTGTTTTGCGCACGTTAACAGCGCGGCTCGCTGCCTGCGTTAAGCACGCACACACATACACTGGCATGCAACAAGCATACGCATGCACACACACACATACAGAGAATGTAAATATTATTCAAAAGCCATCGTGTGGTCGTTGTCGTCGCTTGTTTTTGCGGGGGCTTCGCTTGATGAGGGGTGCGACCGTTCTGCCGCTGTCTCTGCCGGCGTTTTTTAATTTTTTTTTATTTTTTTCAGTTTGTCAGTTTCTTTAGCTTTGGTTACATCTATTTTGTGCTTATTGTTTGTGTTTTGGTTTTCATTTTGATTTTGTGTTTTGGATTTCGTGCGACTGCTATTTGGGCTAGCTTTTTAGTCGGTTAGTCGTGTGTCAACCGGGAAGCCGCCAAGTGGGCCCCATCGTCACCGTCGCCGTCGCCGTCACTCTTTAACTGTTAATGTCGCTGCTTTGATTTCGTTTTCAGATTCAGAGCGCGCGGTTTAAAACATTTCCAGCAGAGCTAACTTCAGTGGCATTTAATTAAAACGCGTACGTGACGCGCGCGTTAATTGCGAACTGTGAACTGTGAACTGCAATTGGCAATTTGCAATTGGCAATTTGCAGTTCGCGCAGCTAACCGTTAACAACGGTTATGCCGTTAGTATCTTGAGCGCCAAATGAGTAAGCGTTGCAAGCAGCCAATGTGGTTGGCTAACAAAAACAAATCAAGTGTCCAACATCAATTTAAATTCAACGAACACACACACACACACATACACAGAGAGAGATCAAGTGCTCACCCACACAGCGAGTGAGAGAGAGAGAGAGAGAGAGAGAGAGAGAGAGACGGAGAGACACACACATACACACATGACGTAAGGGTACAGCGCGATAGACGGCAATAACCGTAGGCATTGATAAACACCAGCAAAGTGTAAAAAAGCATTAGCAGCGCCACGGCACAGTGGTCCACATGCCATTTCTTATACAAGAATTTTGCGGTGAAAGCTTATAGTATAGCATTCAATCAGTTAAGCTTTAAGCTGTCACACATCGCGGCGAAAGCGTTTTCATCTCTTTCTTTCCCTTTATACATTTAACCTTTTGGTAAACGAGTTTCTTCAGCCGTAGTAGAATTTAGCATAACAAACAATGCGCAGCCTGATCGAAGTCAAATTTAAACTGGTATTTCTAAGCAACACAATATAAATATATGAATAATCCAACAACTATTTACAATATTGGCAAATTTCTATTAATAATGACAGCATTTTTTTTTTCTTCTTTTTTTTCTTTTTTTTTTTTATTGGTGCTTGTTGAGTTCGTGATGCTGATATAATATTGTGAATGATTTACTTACGATAAAAAGTGAAAAGTAAAATATTTAAAAATAAAATTATTATATTGTATGAAATTTCTGAATAAAGTGTTTGTATGCAATTAAAAATAAATATGTATATATAAAAGTATATTAAAATAAATATAAATATTTAATATATAGAAAAATGTAATATAATAAATATAAAATAATACACATTAAGAAAATAAATAAAATATAAAAAATATACGTATATATAAATTTATAAACTAAGAAAATACAAAATAAATTTAATTGAAAAAATAAAAATATATGTATATATTTGAGTTATTAATAAATAATTGCATTAAAGATAATAATTTATTTTTATATAATATTAAATTGAATGAAGAGCAAAAAAAAAAAAAAAAAATAAATAAATAAATAAATATATGAAAATAAAAATAAAAAATTTATAAAAACAAAAATACAAATAAAAAAAAAAAAAATATATAAAAATTAATACAATTTTGTTTGTATATTTATAATTAATGATTCGTCCTTGATGGATTCGCTTATCTATTCTCGTATCAAACAAATCAAAGTGTTATAAGTCGTCTACTCGACGTAATCTAATCTAATAAGAATCCAATAAGACTCATAGCAAACTTAAACTGATCTACGTACGCATATATATGCTTATAGACTGAGTCATAGCAAAACATCTGATGCACTTTGGCAAACAAATTGATATCGCACCACTGTTTCACCTAGAAGTACTTCCATAACAATAACAAAAAAAAATAAATAAATAAAAATAATAATGGTATAAAGCACACAAAAAAAATAAAATTCAACACAAAAAAGAATTCAACAAAAATAAAAATAAATAAATAAAGACAAAAAAAAAAAAAAAATAAATAAATAAACAACAACAAAAACAACGCCGACTATTACAACAACGGTGACGTGCCCGCTGTCGCCGCCGTTGCCGTCGCCGCCGTTGCCGTCGCCGTCGCTGCCAGCGTCGACTGCGGCTGGCGCCCATGCGGTCGCTAGTTCTGTGCTCTTTAGTTGGTCGTCTGGAACAAGTCCGAGCAGTCCGAATCAGATTCCGTCCACCTTTGGGCCTAAAACGGCGTGCACTTGTTCTCTTCTTCTTCTAATTATTTCTTCTTCTTTTTAATTTTGTTTGTTTGTTGTTTTCTTGTATTGATTTTGCTGTAAGTGCCGCAGAAACTACCGTTAAAGCTGCGTACAGCTTATCAACCGTTTGCCGATAAGAATTGTGAGCTATATTCGCTGGCATCGTCGTCGTCGTCGTCGTCGTCGTCGTCGTCGTCGTCGTCGTCGTCGTCGTCGTCGTCGTCGTCGTCGTCGTCGTCGTCGTCGTAGTCACAGTCGCCGTCACCGTCGCCGCAGTCGCAGTCGCAATCGTGAAGGTGTCGCTCACATTATATTGTTGTTGTTTAAAAAAAATTGTTTTTGCTTAGCTGTTGGCAACTTGACAGCCGAAAACAAAGGCCAAGATATTCAGTTGGCAGCTGCTGCTTACGAGGCAAAAGAGAATCTCTCACGCGTATATCTGTGTCTCTCTATCTCTGTGTGTGTGTGTGCTATGTACGTAATAATAACAATATTAATAACAGCAGCCGCAGCAACAGCAACAGCAGCAATACCAATAAAAGTGATAAGAGATCTGATATGAGTGCAGGATCAAAGACTCTGGGACTAGTCATGGCTGGTGATATCGAGCACAGGAGAGACTATCGCACCTTTCTACGCAGCATTTCACAGGTGCTTACCATAAACAGCAGAAGCAATAATCAACAAGAGCAACAGCAATATAGCGCGAATAAATACAAGAGCAACAGCAACATTAGCAGCCATAGCCAAAGCAACAACAACAACAACAACAATACCTTAACAATCCTGCCCATAGTTCGAATCGTAACCACACCAGATATCTTCAGCGATTGCCAGAATATCAACAAACCAATAGACTACAAAGTGAGAGTCAGTTCGATGTACGACATCAGTCAAGACAATGAGATATCAAGACGCAACTCGACGGTAAGTGTTTATATACAAATATAAATTATATAGTTGATATACTATTACCTATGCATACTCCATATTACCCCAGAACATAGACCATGTCTTGGCATTATTTATATAAAAATCTATTTGTATAAGAAGTCTTACATGAAACTTATAACTATATCGAGATTTTGACTCTCTTTTAAAGCCTTTACTCAGTATAATAAAACAAGTTTTTGTATTAGCATTAGCATAGGACGTATTGATTGACTATTTATATTTAATAATCAATTAACAAGTTATAAATAATAATGTTTATTATTGAACTAGAACAATTTTGGATGTTCTCTTCAAATATAATAATATAGATCTGCATATACATAGCTCATATATGCCTTGGAGCAATACATTAAGTTTCCAGTTTTCCCGCTAATGCAGATCTATAATGATCGAAATCGTTCTTGCCTTGTCATCTATAACTCTAGAATTCTATCTGCAGTGTTTGAAATTCTTTGTTTAGCTTTGATTTGTCTCTTATAAATACCACAATCTTTCTTAAGGGCGTACCCTCTATATATTTATAACTAATTGTTGTATAGTATAAGGAAATTCATGGACGTAATTGTGGTAATCATATAGGAAAATGAGGGCAATTTATATTTATCATATTGCGGTTTTAGCTATAATAATATAATAATTCTAGAAATATACGTACATATATAATACATATGTGGTATAAAGAAAGATTTCTTTAAGCTGATCTGCATCTTGAACTCTTTGTCATATTTGTACTACTAAAATTACGAATCGCAATTTGTTTGCCTTAGTTAGAGCTCCATAGTTTCTAAACTCAAGTATGATATAAATGTCTATGCATATACATATAGAAACTGTATATCTAGTTCTATTCTTTATTCCTCTCACAACTGTCATCATTACAACATAAGTTTTCTCACGTAATTATTGCCAGCCTTATTCGAATACAAAGAAAAGATTTGTAGCCTGCGAATTCTTGAACTTGGAATCGTTGTTGACAATGACAATGATGATGTTTGATGATGATTATTAATTTATTTTTTTTTTCTTTCATCATAATCGAGGGCCGTTGAAAATTTCACTGCATGCCTTTTCCGAATCGTTTTTATTGTCTCTTTATAAGTCGTGCTATCGTGTTATTGGGCTCGACAAAATTTGCATAGCCGTTGAGAGAAAGTGAAACCGAAACACGTTTCCGTGTTAATGCGACCCATTGTTCCCATAAATGAAGTGTTTTCCAAACGATCTCAATGGATTTGTCACAAGTTACAAAACAAAATTCATTAAAAACAAACCATTTACAAAATTAATTTTATTTTATGTTTCGTTCTTTGTGGGGGTTTGTGTGGAACTTCAGTATTCTTAATGAACTAAGTAAATAGGTTGCTCCTAATGAAGTAGATCTATTTAACGGATGGAGTAAATTATAATATTAAAAATGTATAATAATATACTGTAAGCTTTCAGATAATCAGCATTTCAGATATGAATATAAATAACTAGATATGATTATATAATTGATTGTGTTGTTAACTGCCGTTAGTTGATTAGTTATTGTTATGTTCAGTATAATCATGAATATTTGTTTTAAAATTGTATTTCTGTTGTTACGATTTGATCAATACTAATTTTTTATCCTTAACATGAATACTATTACTATTATTGTGATATTATACTATTATCATTCCTATTGTCATTAATATTAGCATTTGCATTAGCATAAGAATTAATATCAGAATGAGCATTGGCGTTAGCTAGAATTGGCATTAGCATTAGCCTTAGTATTAATATTAGCATGAGCATTAGCGTTAGTTAGCTTTAGCATTAGCATTAGAATACGTATTGGCATTAGCATTATCATTAGCATTAGCATTAGTCAAATTCAGCAATAATGTTAGCATTAGCATTTGCATTAGCATTAGCACTAGCATTATAATTAGTATTACCATTTTCATTAACAGTAAAATAATGTAGCAATAATGTTAGCATTATCAATATCATTAGCATTAGCATCAGCATTAGCATTAGCATTAGCATTTGCATTTGCATTTGCATTATCATTAGTATTACCATGATCAGTATCAGAAAAATTTGGCAATAGTGTTAGCATTAACATAAGCATTGGCCTTAGCATTAAGAATAATACTATGAATATAATTATCATTGTCATTGTCATTGGCATACGATTTCGAATAATCATAATTATTATTTCTATTCTTAATTATTATTAATATCATTATATAGAGCAACATAATAATTCTCAAAATCAAAATGAAAATCAATTCTTATATAATTATCTTCATTATACTGTGCTATTGCCATCCTTCTCTCACATACAAACATACATATATTGTCATTCACATGCGGAAAAGCGCACTTCACTCGCTGGCACAAGTTGGCCTGCTTTACGTTATGTAAAAGGCCGTTGTCAACACTACAAATGAGTGTTGGTAATATGATAAATGACGTTCGCGTGCAATTATATCAAATAAATTAACAGAATTTCGGAAATGTGTGTAATAGTGGCAAAAGCAAAAGCGAAATGAAAAAAAAAAAAAAACAATAAATAAATAAAAAGAGAAACAACAAATAAAGACAGAAATTTAAATCAAATTGATTGCAAAGAAGCGCCCAACCGCACACACAGTGGCATTGCATTGTGCTCGCACCACACGCGCGACTGCCCGCCTGCGGACCCCACCCCCCCAACACCACCGCTGCCCCACGTTTGGGGGCTGTGCACTGATGCAACATGCAGAAAATGCATTGCGCATGTTGCTGCATTGCGTGTTTTGCTTTGCAGCGCGGTTGCAGCAAGTGTGTGTGTCAGTGTGTGTGTGTCAGTGTGTGTGTGTCAGTGTGTGTGTGTGTCAGTGTGTGTGTGTGTCAGTGTGTGTGCTTCTCTTTGCTTAACTGACTTTTGGGCTTCTGGGCCAGTTAGCTAGTGTGACTAATCGCGTCAACGTGCTGCGCACGCGTTTTGCGCGCGTTTTTTGTCGCTCACAAAAACGAAAAACTATCGCAGTGGCAAGTCAAGAGCCAACTGAAGCACGCTACATGCTGCAATTGCATATAACACAGTATACACAGATTGAGTGTACATTGCAAATCAAAGCAGCACGCAGCAGTATCAGACGCCGTCGCAGTTGCTGCCGCAGCCGTCGTCAACGTCGACGTCGACGTCGATGTCAACGTTAATGCAATTTGAAGAGTCGAGCGCGTAAAACAATTTTGTCATCAGTTTGCTGCAAGCGAATACTGGCACACTTGCACACACACACACATGCATACATATGCATGTATGTATGTATGTATATGTATATATGTATCTGCACTCAGACATGTACATTATGCATTACTTCCATTTCCAATTGGCTTTATTTATGCCGCTCATTTTCTCGCTCTGATTTGCTTGACACTTTTTTTTTTGCTGCTGCAATGGAAATCTCTTTACGTCTTTGTTGTTGTTGTTGTATTTATTTATTTTCTTTGTTAATGCAACACAAGTAGCTGCTTGATTGACACTTGAGCTGCCATTACACATGCAGAACTATTAATACGTCTGTATGTATGTTATTTGTGGGGGCCTCAAAGCCATTTGCGACATGTCGAAAGAGTTTGAAGCTTGAATTTATTCACTTTACACACAGTCTAATTATGAAATAATGATGTATATATATAAATATATTTATGTATCTTATAATAACTTCTGACAGAGCAGCCTGAGTCTAAGAAACGGCAACAGCTTTATTTATAAAATATGATAAACTTTTAGATTAATTACAATTTAATCGTCATCATACATATATAATTATTATCCATGACTATATAACTTCCTGTTGCTAATCCTATACACATATAAATTTGAATTTAATAATGCATTTAAATTTATAATTTTTCAATTTTTCAAAGAAGAACTACCATATGAGAGACCGCCAGCTATCTATGTAACTAATAGATACTATCTATCTATATCTACATTTATCGCAGACTTCTTATCAGACATTTGTTTGATTTTACAATTCAGAATGACTCATTGATAGCGTTGCTCTCGCTTGATTTGTGTGCAGCTATCTCGCTTGCACACAGCTAAGAAATCCAATCAGACATCTTTTCAGCAGTCATTGTATATCTGGCTGTGGATCTGTTTGGGCACTGCTGTTGCTGCGCTTAATAAACTTCATTAAAAGCAAACGAAAATAAGAGGCGAGACAGAACACAATAACCATAATCATCATATGGCAAGCGACATTCTTATTGGACTCGTGCAGCGGCAGCGACGTCGCATCGCGGCCAACTTATTACAGAGAAATTAACTGGGCCCCCGAGACACCCTTTTTGACCCGCACGAAAAGCGGAAATTGAAAGCGAAATGAAAAAAAATATATATATATATGTATATATCATATTTCTTGAGATTTGATAGTTTTGCCCTATCGAATGTGGAATACTCTTTCCGTGATAAACTGTAAACGATAGTGTTATCGTTGTGGGTTCAAACCCTGAAACATGGGAAATAGTTATCGATAGTAGATAGTTCTACATAATTTTAAACTAATTAAACAATGAGTTGCCGATAGTGTTTTCTACTTCGTTATCAATTAATTATACAATTAGTTATCGATAATGTTTTCCACCTTATTTGCAATTTAGTAGACAAGTGCTTAAAAATTATTGATAGTCTTAAAGACTTACATCTCATCGAATGTTGTAAAATGACTAAGAGTACTATACAAAATCTTATGGATAATGTTTTCCATATTGGCATTTATGTTATCGATAGTGCTACAGAGTTGAAATTGCAATCGATTTATATTAGTAATTTCTTAAAGTTATCACTATATTTTATTTGCAAATTTGCATAAATTATAGTATTAAAATTATATTCGACTTTTTCAGTTATCCGATTTTTGTTACATTCGATTTTTTTTTATTTGCTGAGACATTTAAAGCATAACAGAATTTCTATTGAATTTCCCAAATCAGAAACGTCAAACGTATTTGAACACATTTCTCAACATTTGTATATCATTATTGCATTTACTTTAAGGTCAGGTGTTATGAGTTCATTTCAAATTTGTATTTTAACAAATGAGGTTTTTTGGAAATTCTCGATTTTTGAAATTCTCGATTTTTTGAAACTCGTTTGAACAATAGTTACCTAAGCTATACGTTGTTACCAGTAGAAGAAGGTTAAAAGCCCCAATACGAAGTTATCGAGAGCAGTGCGACGCGAGGAGTTGGAATCAGACGCAACGGCAACCGATTGACGTTGTCTTTCGCCCATACCCTCCCTCTTACTAAAAATCCATTTGGCTCATTCTCTTACGTTTGCCATCGTTCCTGATATCCTCGATTAGCAAAGTTACAGAACTATATGTATAGCGTAAACGGGGATCTTGTACATTTCAAGAGGTAAGAATAATGTCGAATGTAGAAAATTTGAGTTATCCAGTAATATACTCTTTCCCCTATATAAATATATATACATTTATATATATTGTATATATATATATATATATGTACATATATGCAGCATCAAGATTGAACATTTTGGATTGACCTATCATCGAAAAATGGCATCCACTCAATTGCAACATGCTCCAAGTGGACCCAAATTGGCTTTGGCCCCGGCACCCGGTACAACAACGGCAACAGTCACCATGCCGGTTTCCGTAGAGGCGCCACCGGCAGAGCCGATCTATGGCACAGTGATTCCGAATCGTATATTTGTTGGCGGCATCAGTCGCGATACAACTGAATCGGATCTGATGATTGCGTTCAGTGCCTATGGCACAGTGCGCAGCACCAAGATCATCATCGATCAGGATGGCTTCAACAAGGGCTATGGTTTCGTCACTTTCGAAACCGAGGAGGAGGCCCAACGCCTACAGACCGTGGGCAAGTGTGTTGTCCTGCGCAATCGTCGCCTGAACATTGCGCCCGCTTTCAAGAAGCAACAGCTTCGTCCCAAACTGCAGCCGATCATTGAGGCGAACGGCACAGTTTATTTTACTACCCAACCGTCGGTGAACACAATTCCCATCGAGCAGTATGCCTATCGTCCGGCCGGATCTGTTGCCGAATATACAGCCGCCGCCATGCCGACCATCTATCAGCAGGCACCAGCCGGCGTTCAATATCAGCCGGTCTATCAATACTATAGTGTGCCGGTCAATGTACCGGCCGTCTGGCCCTCGAACTATTTCCAGGAACCGCAGGCATCCAATTCACAGACATCCATACAACATCAGTCATCCTGGGAGTTCGATGGGGCCAACAGCACCAGCTGGCGCTCAACCTAATCAAATGGAGCGCACATACGATATTTGTAACTATATTTTCTATGATTCGACTCATTTGACTAACAATTGCTTCAGTAATCGATCTATATATCAGCATAGTTGATATATACTATTATTCTACACTTACTACAAATATTTCCCCAAACTTTCATATATCAGAGCATTGCATTCATAGTGATAAGACATATTATGGATAGATTACAGATACAGATTTGCAAGAGAACAATTTTATGCACTACTTCTCGCTTCTCAATTTGATAATTTGAGCTTAACACAATATAAACTTAAATTTATTTTAATTTGTATATAAGATATCGATCAGCTTCGCTCTTTAACTCTCTCTTTGCCTATTTTCTTTATCCATCTATTTATATATTTCTCTCACTTTCTTTGCAACTTTTTGCCTCTTTATTTCCTAAATTTTTGTCTCTTACTTTCTATCTCTTTCATACTCAATTTATCTCTGCGCACTATTACTTTCTCTCTCTCACTTACATTCTATATATGTTTTGATATATATTGCTATCTCTCTCAATTCCTATAACCTTTCTCTCTATACATATATGTCTACATATATGTATAACTTCATCTCTCTCTTCCTCCTTTCTCTATCTCTATCTCTTTCCTTCTATTTCTCTCTCTCTCTCTTTCTCTCTCTCTCTCTCTCTCGAGCTATTTCTCTCTCACTTTCTCTCTCCCTCTCTCTATCTTTGTAGTAGTTTTTGTGGCCTAGAACCCATTGGAATAATATCAGATAACTCGTTCGATAGCGATTACTGAAGCAATTGCCATTTATTATATAAATTCATATATAACAAGTGGAAACTAATATACCCCATAGCTACTTATCATGAGAAATCAACTCAACAACAAAACGACCCAAAACAAATGTAAGTAGAAGCAGAGAGACAAACAACAGATGTAAGACTCAAACACAGGAAAGGATGAACATCAAGGTGAAAGATATCAAAGACAGAAACGAAGACAAAGTTGAAAGCAAAAATTATGATGTTGCAGAGGACACAATACAAATGCAGAATACACAGTATACACAGATTAAGCAGATCGAATGCTGAGCGAATTACATCGAAGAATACATACTATCTATCAAGAACAACAACAGCAACAGCAACAGCAACAGCAACAAAAACAGCAGCTGCGCAACTATGTGTCGTTAGATATATATATATATAGATATATATATGTACATTCATGAACAGATACGTAATCCCTAGATATACATACTTAGCATTGTATATATATATATATATAGATATATATAATTTAGAATATTTAGGCGCAATTAGGGGCAAATGCAAATCTATCAAAAACTATTAGTAGAACAGATCAAGCGAGAAGCAAGCAATAATAAGTACACACATATATACACACCATATACAGACAAACACATACATATACATATATCAATTAGGATTTAGCTTGGATATGTTGAAAGGTCTTCGGTTACTGATTAGATTGAACACACCCACACACCACATTGAACACCAATAGCAACTAACCTAACCCTATCTTCGACATATCCAAAATATAGTACCAAGACAGATAACTATGTACAGAGATATATGTATATATATTTATATATATATAGGGATAGGTATATATACATATATAGGATACAAGTATTTCACATTTACCTCTATTGTAGCCCAAATATTCTTGATTAGTCAGAACGAAATTCACACTCCCCCAACTCGAACTCGAACTTGAACTCGAATAACTCAAATACATATATATTTATATATTGTTATGTATGTATATACTTATATATGTATTTAATGGATGGTGCAAATCTCTACAAATTATACATAACATCCAAAATTAAGCAGCATGAACAATTCTTTTGTGTAATACTAGGTAGACTCTCAGGTGCATTTCGAATCAAATGAACTTAAAATTTGTAAGGTTATGTGTATGTACGTACCATCGAATGTTAAGCAAAATTTTAAGTTTTTAACATAATTAGAGCAATTGTTGTTAATAAAAGAAATGATATGAAAAAACTAAACAAATAAAGAATGTTTAATCGATTGGATAATACGGAAGAACAATTGGACTGAGAGACGCAAAAGTTGAAAGACAAATGGACCGAATAGCAGACAGACGAATAAACAGATAGACGTACAGTAAGAAAGACATTTGGATAGATGCACAGTAAAACAAGAGACTGCCCAAAACCAATATACTCTCTTCGTTTTGTGAGCGAGCATAAGAAATGTAATATGCCATGCATTTCTAGCGATAAAGCTTCATCATCAAAGTTAGAGCAACAAGTAGGAGTTATTTAGTCAGGTATGACTGAATAGACTATACTCTACCTAGGCTTTCTTCATTACAAATAAGTTGTTAAAGTGAAGCTCACTAAATGTTAGAAAGAGAAACAAGTAAGAAGGCTCTAGTCGAGACGGTTCGACTACGAGATACCCTGAACCCTGCAAAAAAAGTGATACTCTTCTTCTTTACGCACTTATAAGCGCGCGCTCTGCTAACTGCGCAGTTGCTGCTGTGGCTTGGGGGTGGGTTGGGCTGAACTTTGGACGCTTATAACTCCATTTCTAGATGGACGATCTTGATGAAATTTTTAGAGTAGATTAAGAGTATCTGAATCTATATATGTGCCAAATTGCAAGTCTCTAGTATTTGAAATGCGTTTTTTTTAATTGGGGGGCGGAGGGGGCGTGGCATCCAAAATCTGAAAACTAAAAAATCCGCGTATATATCTAAATATAAAGTCTTTAGCTAAAACGGTGTAGAAGTTATACCCAATAAACCTTAAAAATGGAAACGAATTTTCGATTTTTTATCGATAATTTGGAAATGGGATGAGTTATCGAAAAAACAAAATAAACTCGTACTGCGTAGCTAACATACGAGTGATCATGTGAAATTTCAGCTCTCTAGCTCTTGTAGTTTCCGAAATCTCGACGTTCATACAGACGGACAGACGGACGGACGGACGGACAGACGGACAGGGCTAGATCAACTTATTTTTTTATGCTGATCAAGAATATATATACTTTATGGGGTCTGCGACGTCTCCTTCTGCCTGTTACATACATTTTCACAAAACCATTATACCCTGAATTCCCATTTTCAATGGGTTCAGGGTATAAAAATATAAATAAAATATATATAAGTGACTGATTTGTTACATAGCTCATAGCAAACTTATAATAACTCTTGAGTAAGGGCAACGAAGCAACTCTTTTGCTGTATCTGCTGGATACATTTAGCTGAGGGTTGCTGTCGTCGTCGCAGCCGCAGCCGCAGTCGCTGCCGCTGCCTCTGCCACAGCCCCTGCTGATGCTGCTGCCAATAACAAGAACAACATTAGGAATCAACAGCAACAGCAACAACAATTGCGTTCATTGTGCTTAATTAATTTAGTTCAAAGATCAAGCGTTCGCGATGCCGTCGCGATTCCTCATGCGTTTCGTGCACCCAACTCCACGTATATGCGATGCACGTATGTATATGCTGCATGTTGCATGTAGTTCTTGCTGCAGTTGCAGCTGCATTTTGATGTGCAACGTCTGTTGTTTATTTGTGCAGCGTTCCAGTTATAAATTTCCAACAATTTCTTGTTGTCCCGATCACCAGATGTTGACCTACGATCCACAATTTTGGTGTGCAACGTGTGCAGGTGTTGCACTCAGAGCTTGCTCATTGCTGCACATGCATCGGCTGTCAGCGTAGCCCTTAGCCCTTTGATACAGTAGCTACTGGCTACTGGCTACTGGCTACTGGCTACCGGCTGCCAATATTCAGCCTTAATCAATTGCCGCTCTCTCCACGCCCAAAATGCCCGCAGTTGCGTTATGCTTAATTAGGCAAACGGGCGTCGAGCATAAAAAGCTTCTTTTGTCGCTGCCACACCCCAAGCGCCCCCACCCCCACACACATACATACATGCATATGTACATAGATGCAGACAGACACATGTTGTCCATGTTCATTACACACATTTGGTTTTCGAGTTGCGCCTCCCCATGTGGATCTGTTGCTCTTACACTGTGCTACAAAGAGTTGAGACCGAAAATGATGTTAGATGATATGTGGTTAATGTAGATCTATTGATATATGCATATATATTTATATTCATAGTTAAATAATATATTTGCCTAACTAGATATCGAGATATTGATTTCTATATATATATACATATATAATAAAGGATCTACATATATGTATTGGGCGTATTGGCAAATAACTTAAATGCTTGTTTGTCACATTTTATGAGAAAATTCAATGCAACATTAAGTTTTAGTCTAGTTTGAGATCTTTGAAGAATAGATAAAAAAATATAGATGAAAAATAGAAAATATTGAAATCAATTTGATATAGATACTGAATAAATATATTTAAATTAATTTAGTTGCTTCTTTAATAACATAAATTAATTAAATTTAGTTGTATATGAAAATAGTAGTACGATATAAACAAAGAAAAATAAACTATTTTACATATGTCTTGACTTCTATTATTTACACATATTTTTTGTTCTATTTATTTATATTTTTTTTAATTTTCTATAATTTTTTCATAATATGTTATTTGTCTACTTCTTTGTTTTGTTGTTGTATTTCTCTTTATGTTTTGTTGTGCACTGTTTTTGCGGCGTCCGCGTCGTCCGCTGGGTGACCGGGTCGGCTATGGCGTTGATGTCGACGCTGACGTCGACGGCGCGGCGTTCACGCTGGCAGCGACAGCGACAGCGACAGCGAGCGCCACCCATAAGAAAATGTGGTGCGGCATCTTGAGTTCCATTTCAGTTGATATTGCTTTAAATTCGCGAACGCGTCGATGCTCTCAGCTCGACTTAACGAGCGGCAAACGGGAAAAATCCAATTGGAAGCGTTCACATTCGAATTTGAATTCCATTTCATTCTCAAATAGACAAACGCGGCTTATCAGACGGCAACGAAAACGAAAACGAAAACAACTATTCAATTGAAAATCACAATTTTTGTTGTTTTTTTGTTGTTGTTATTATTTATTGTTGTAGTGCATTTTGTTTAAAAGAAATAAGGTTTTGTGCAAAAAAAAAAAAAACAAATATATATGAATAATTATAATTGAAATATATAATGAAATCGATATATATATTTGTAAGAATATATATATATGTGGATGTTTTATGAATGACGCTCGCGTTTTCATTTCATTTTCAATTGCATTAAATCGCGCGTTGCTACACACAAATACATATACTATATATGTATATATATCTGCATACATGATATGATGAATATAAGCTGTTGCAGTCGCTGCCTTATGCCGTAATAGTTTGAAGAGCATTATTTGCATATAGAAGCTAGCGTGGAGCGATTATACTATATATATCAAGATATATACATACATACATATATATTTGTATATATAAGTCGATGCCAAGCCCTGTTTAATACATTGTGTACATTGTAACACGTATTCATATTTGCCATCTGGATGATTCATAGTTATAGTCAATTGAATTGTTTCCATTTCCATGCCACGATAGAGACGCCGCCACAGAGCATCTGAACCCGGGCCACTTAGCCACAAACGAGGTCAATTGGAGCGCGGCTTCTGTGCGATAAGCGAATGCCTGTCAGCTCCTTGAGTTCTCAGCGAGATATCGTATATATAAATATATGTATATATATGCATATACATACATATTTATATATATATATTTCATAATTATGTTGCATTTATACGCAGTTTACAGTTTTCAAAGGTTCAAGCTCTGCTTGACCTAACGCTGCCTAAAAGTATGCAAGACTCGCAAAGCTTCAAATAGAACAATGCAAGAAATGCTAAGATATTTGTTGATTAGAGAGTTCTACAGATCATACAGGAAGATATAGAAGGAGCTGAAGAATGAAAAGAAAGAATTGAGATCGTAGAATATAGGGAGAAGAGGAGATAAGTAGAAAAGAAAAGTAGAGGAGAAAACGAAAACAAAGAGTAAGAGAGAGAGTGAATGAAAACCAGAATGAAGAAGAGGATATATGATATATGGAGAGAAGAAGATAGAGAGAAAATGAGTAAGACAAAGAAGAGAGAATGTAGAAAAGGAGAGAGTCGGTTAGCAATAGACATAGAGAAGATTATATTGAATGGAAGGACGAGGGCAAAATGAGGGAAAAGATAGAAGACAGACTGTAACAGATAAAACGAGAAAGATAGATAGAGACGGAGATAGAGTTTTATAAACATGCCCTTCTATGTAAATTTGATCACGCACATAGTATTACAGACGCATCTTCTCTAATCCTTAAGTACCCTTAATATCTTTAATATCTTTTAATATAAGAGTTGGGAGAAAAAGTACGTTTGCAATATAAGCTCTTTCAGTTCTTATATCGCAATAAGGTATCTTATCTTAAACACAAGCATGCGTATGCATATATGTACATTTATGTAAGTTATATATTTATATAGCTATCAAGAAGTTGGTTAATAATATGCAGTGTACATGACTCAATAGGGTTTCTTGGTAAATCCAAGGGTATATCAAGGAAATTCAGAAAATGATGCAAGAAGTAGCATGGATTATTATAGAAATTTATATATAAAGAAATATTCGTTCGAATTTGATATGCGATGCGGTTTACAGCATCTGAGAAACTTGTAAACTGTCACGTTTCCAAAAGATATCTGAATATATTCATATATATATATGAGCAAAAACGTAATACTCGAAAGTTTACTGGTCGAGAAGAAATATATCTGACTCTACTATGATAAATATACAAATAAAAAAGAAAATCTTTAAAAAATTTATCTAAAATAATTTACATTTTTTTATTTGTATAGAAATTAAGTAATTTAAATTTATTTCTAGAAATATATATTGAACAGTATATATATATATTTATATAAATAAATTAAAATTTCTTATTTTATTTAAATAAATAAATTAAAATGATTTTTTCATTTTAGATTTTTTATTTATTTATAGTAGTTAGATGTAATTCAAATATATATATATGTGGCGTATTTTCTTTCTTTTTGGCCTTCATTCAAACTACTATACTCGATTCCTTAAAAGAATCTTTAAACTGTTCATAACACTCATTTAACCTTATGCAACATTATTTTGGAGTTTGCATTGATTGATCAATCACTCGCGCCTCTTGCAACAGGTAGTCGACATTCCAAAGGCCAAGAGCAGCAGCAGCACCTGTGAGAATCCAGTAACTGCTTACGCAACGGCAGTTAACCAGTTTCTCCGTTGCTCCGTTGCTCAGTCTCTCCTTCGTTCAGTTGCCCAATTGTTGTTACTCAGGCTATCGGGCCTGCGCTTGTGTAAAAGGGTCGCAGCGCTGTTGCGCACTGTCGGGGCATTTAATTTGAGTGACGCCTCGACAGGCCCCTGACCGAGGGAGCCGTTGGCCGAGCCATTGGGGGCGACATCTCGACATGCTTAGCTGCCGCGACTCAGACTTTGAGGCTCTGTGACTCATCCAGTGCGAAACGAACTTCAAGAGTCTCGAGAAGCAGTTGCTCATGCTTAACCCTTTAACACTTATGTGGGCCACTCGAGTCACATTTGAATATTCGAAATTAATGGCCGTTGTGATGGCCGTTTAAGCACAAATTTAACTCATTTAACTGACAGTTAAATCAACTGTGAAATTATTTAATAAACAAGTCCAAAACAGGATTTTTTTGGTATTATATTTATTTTATTTATATATGTTTTTTGTTAAATATACATATAAAATATATATACGTATATGTTTCTGTAATTTCTGATTATGTGCCTTACCTTATGACCGCTTTATTATGAGCAGTTGACATTATCTTTATAATAAATTTTGTTTAAACAATAGAATGATAAGACGCACAATGTGAATGTGTGCCGTGGTCGCTTGAGCAGTCTGCGGCAGCCTAAGGGTTAAATGTTGAGAGCCGAAGTTAGAAATGTAAAGCAACGACAGCAACAGCAACAACAACAGCTACACATGTGCATATGTATGTATGTATGCTTGTATGCTTGCCAGCAGAGTGCAGCGTCGCTTAAACATGATCGCTGTCTCTGTCTGCGTGTGTGTGCTAGTGTGCGGGAGGAAGGGGTTACACAGATAATAGCGCGTGCGCGCTAGTGTGTGTGTGTATGCAAGCGAGAGCAATTGAGAGAGGGAGAGTGAGTGAACGAGCGACTATTTGACAGTTCACTCGCATCAATTAAAAGCGCATAACAGATAAAATGAAATGAAATGAAAACTGTTTTTTTTTTCTCGTGTTTTCTGTATGTTTCGTGTCGCCGTTGTTCAAAACACAAATAAAAAGAATGTTATAATAAATGATGATGCAGCAATATAATAATAATAATAACAAACAATGCGATAAATGCGTGTGATAGCAAATGAGAACAAGCTAAAACGACTGAGCGAGCGAGAGAGAGAGAGAGGGAGAGTGACGCCAACGAACTGACATAGCAAAAGAAATGCCGCAACAAGTGGAAATGAAAAGCAGCAAGCGAAACAACAGCGAAATCAGCGACAACAATAATAAACAGCACATTTCCAATCAGAACGAGGCGACACAGTCGCCGCTGCGCAGCAAGCGCTGCCGCCAGCTGCAGCCCCAGCAGCATATCTATGAGAATCTGCCAGCGTCGGCGTCGTCGCAGCAGCTGCGCAAATACTTTCGCCGCGAGGTGATCTACGAAAATCTGTGCCACGGCTGCGGCTACGGCGTCTTTGCAGCACAAGGTCGCTATTGTCACTTCTGCCAGTGCATTGTAAGCGGCAGCGTTGCTGCTGCGCTGCAACTGCAGCAACAGCAACAGCAGCAGCCGCAGCCGCAGTCTGCGTCGAGCGGCAGCGAATGTAATATTTATGAGAATATTTGCGAACTCTGCCGAGGCATCTACAGCGACAGCGAGCAATGCGAGTGTGCAAGAAGTGCCACGCCCCCAGGCGCAACTGCAGTCACAATTGAAAAGGCATCGCTGCTGCCGCCACAGCTACCGCCTGCAGCGCCCCCAGCTGCCAAGGCTGGCAAATCACGCACGCTGCTCGGCTACTCCAAATCCAGCGCAGCGACGTTGACGCGTCTCTTCGGCTCGCTGAAGCAGCTGAATCGCTATGGCTCGCTGCAACGACGCTTGTTCCAGAAGGAGGCAGGGGGAGGAGGTAAGGCCGGCGGCGCCAGCGGCGGGGGCGGTGGCTCATTGGAAATCATTCACAATGTGGGCGAAGTATTTCGCACGCAGGAGACGTTCGATATGCAGCGCATTTGCGAGCTGAAGCGTCAGCTTCAGTGCAGTCGCAGCGATCAGCATATCTATGGCAGGCTGCGCAGCGAACGGGAGCCCGAACTGGAGCCGCAGTCGCAGTCGCAGTCACCGTTGCAGTCGCAGTCGCCGTTGCAGTCACCGTTGCAGTCGCAGTCGAAGCCGGAACCAGAGCAAGAGAGACAGCCGGAGGGCGCAAGCGCAGCGGAGGTGACGCGCAAAAAGCCGCGCATATCGCGCATGCGTCTGCTGCGCCAAGACGAGCAGCAGGCGGCAGCAGCGCCGTCGACGTCAGCAGCAGCAACAGCATCGGCTCTATTTTTGAATGAAAGCATTTGCCAGTGGATGCAAGCGCTGCGACGCGAGCTGCACAGCTACGAGGATGCTAACGGCGGCGTTGGCTGCCAGCAGCCGAAAAGCGTGCCTCCGGCCTATGAGAGGGAAAGAGAGCGCGAACAAGTGGCTGAACTTGTAACGCTGCGACGTAGCGAGGCAGCAGCAGCAGCAGCAATGGCAAAGGCAGAACCTGCAGCGCAGCAGCGTTTGGTGAACGATTTCAAGCGCAAACTGCTAGCCAAGCCATATTTCCAATTAGATACTCAATTGGAAAGCCAATTAGCACCAAACAGCGCTGAATCGCTTGACGATGCGCAACTCGACGATCGACGACGACGTCGCTGCGGCATCAATGAACGCCATGATGCGGCCTTTGTTAGTGAATTTCTCAGCGGCTTGGCGGTCAGTGAGAGCATCAAGCCAGCGAAAGAGCTCGAAATAACAGTTACACTGCAGCCAACGTGCAGCGCAGCTGCAGTGCTGATTGCTGGACATTGGTCGCTGCCGCAGCTTTGGCTGACGACTGCGCTTGCGACCAGCCTTCATCGCAGCGTCGTTTGCTACTTTGGTTATGACAAATTGCTGAGCTCCTTTTTGCAGCAACAACAGCGACAGCGACTGCGCAGCGACAGCGTCAACAACAGTATTGAGCGCTGGCTGCGTCGCTATCGCCGCTACTGTGAGGGCAACAACAACAACAACAACAAGAACAGCAACAGCAATAATAATGTCGAGTGTGAGTCAGCGTCGCGGCAACACCAACAGCAACAGCAACAGCAACGACGTCGGCAGCGACGACGCCTATTGGGGCCGCCGACATTGGAGCTGGCAGTTGTGTTAGCGACGCCACCGAGTGACGACGTTGCTGCGGTCACATGGCATGTCGGCAGCATTAGCAATACGATTGAACTGAGCGGTCGAGAGAGCGAACGCGAGAGCGAGAGTGAGAGTGTGAGCGCGAGCGTGAACGCGAATGCGATCGTGAGCGTAAACGGGTGTGAGAGCGCGCAAGATACGCGATCGGTGTGCGCCAGCAGCGACGACGGCGACGGCGACGTCGTTGCCGGCAGCGTTAATAGCAGCACGCTGATGGCGGCACCCAAGCAGAGCGCCGTAACAGAGCGCTCCAGCAGCGACGACAGTGAAAACAATAGCAATAATAATTATAACAACAACAACAACAACATAAACAGCAACAACAACAATAGCGACAATAATAATAAGGAGCGTGACAATGTTAACCAACAGCAACAACAACAACAACAACAATCAACACAGGTCAATAGCCATTCCAAGCAAACAGATTTACAACAAATTACAAATTATAAAAATAAATTAAAATTAAAATAACAACGAACAACAACAATTTGGGCTCACTGCCAGCTGCAATTGAGGCGTAAATTAATAAAGCAATACAACGGTAGTTGCGCGAGAGAGGGAGTAAGAGAGAGAGAGAGACAGGCACAGCTGTAGATAGATTGTGGCGTGCACTGAGTGTGAGCAGAGCAAAAGAGCGTAAAGAGAGCAAAAGCTAGCTAGCGGGCAGCGGAGCTGCAAAATGTGTGTAGCAAAAAGCAACAGCAGAAGAGTGAGGGAGAGAGACAGAGAGAGGGGGAAAAATAACGAAAAAACTGTTTTATTTACATTACTTTGAAAGCTTCTTAAAGGGCATTTTGAGTTGTTTATGAAATGTGAGAATTATTTGGACAATTTAGAATTCAATATAACAAATAATAATAAAATAAAATAATAAAATAAAATAATAATAAAATAAATAGAGATAAATATATGCGCATAATTATATAATTCTAATTAAATTAAATATATTATTAGCTTAAACAAAACTCAAAGATCGCTGATTATAGCACATACTGACATATATGCCCGCATATATACGTATGTATATTATATAGTATGGGAATAATATGCATAACACATGTAGTGAGCGATCGAGCTTAATAATACTCTTAAAGATTATTAGCCAATTAGCGATAACCAATTCGTTTTCCATATGCAAATTACTTTTTACGATCGATTCTGACGAATATATAACTGAGAGAAGGAGATAGACAAAGACAGAGCGAGATAGCAGACTTGATTTCCATATTATTTTATATAACAAATTGCAGATAAAGAGTAAAAGTATCGAGTATTTCTTTGGAAAGAATTATAAAAAAATATAAATATAAATAATTAATTCATGATTAATAGATTTATGAATATTGAAAATTTGCTGTGGGTAGAGAGAATATTAATGAGGCAAATGAAGAATTCTATTCATAGAAGAGGTCAAATCTTAATTTTTTAATAAAAATTAGTATTTTATTAGATGCATTTTTTTTGTTTGATGAGTTCAAATAAAATGTATTTCTTAAAAGAATTCGTCTCTTCAATAAATTAAATAATTTTAAACAAAAAAAAAAATTATATCAAGTGAAAAGAAATGATTTGAGCAATAATTCACTGAACACGAATTCTAATTGGAATATTAACTTTGCAGTTTATTAGAAGTAGAAGAAATTGATAAAGAAAATACTAAAATTAATTTAATAATAAAACTTAGAAAAATGGCATTCGTTAGAAAGGAATAGTCACAAACATATTTATATATATGTCTATTTCATAGGAATTCCAATTGGTTGTTCCAATTGGAATCAGCCGTGCAAAAGTTAGCTTGAATTGTTGTTGTTCCATAAATCGTTGCTGCGGAATGTGATTGTGACAACAAAAGTGTTTTTTTGTTTTTTTGTTTTTTGTTCTCTCTTTCAACTAATTGTAGAATTGTGTGATAAAAGTGCGTCGACCGGCGCCTCAGGTGCCCGTGCGTAATCCAACCACGGCGCTTACTAAGAACCAAAATGAGAAAAGCAACAACAACAACAACAATAACTATAATAACAATAAGAACAGCAGCAGCAACAACAACAACAACAGCAGCGAGGCAAATGCTGCGATTGATCAACTGAAAGAAATGAGTGCAGAGGCAGAGATGGAGACAGCGACAGAGCAACAGCAGCAACAGCAGCAACAGCAGCAGCAGCAACTGCAGCAGGAGGCGGAAGAGTCCGAAGAGGAATCCATATATCAAACCATCTGGCAGTTCAAAACCTTGGAGCCAGTGCCCGATGACAATAAAGTTGAAGAAGAAGAAGACTTTGAGATCATCGCAGCGAGCGATGCGACGGCTCGCGATGACGATGCAGACGACACAGAGTTTTATGCCGATGCCGAGGCAGAGACCGATGCTGACGTCTACGTTGACGCCGATGATATACGAGCTGAGGAATTGGCGCTGCAAGCGGCGGCAGCATTTGCGGCCGGCGCACGTTATATGCTGACTAAGCAAACGACGCCGGCGCCGCTATCACCGCTGCCGTCGCCAACGGCGTCCATGGATCAAGGCGCCTGGGAGACGGATGACGAGTTTATGTTTGCCAAGGCTGATGAGCAGCAGCAGCAGCAGCAGCAGCAGCAGCGGCAGTGGCAGAGAGAGCAGCAGAATGCAGAGACGCTTAGCGTGGGCAGCACGGTGACCAACAGCACGGCGACGCTTGGCTCGATTAGCAGCGCAGGCAGTGCCGGCAGCGCACGCAGTGCGGGCAGCAGCAGCGTTGACAGCGCTGCGACTGCGCCGCAAACACTGACGCATCCGATGCTGCGCAACATATGCATTTGCTACAGCCTCAAGGAGCCGCAGAAATATAGCGTCATCTTCTACGACTATGAGCGGGCGCAGCTCCATCAGCGATTTATGACGCGCATGCGCTGTCCGCCGCCGCCTCCATATCTGCAGACATCAGCAGCGCCGCTGCCGACAACGACGACGACGCAAGCAATTCCACATTTGACCAGCAACGATGACAGCGGCTGCAGCTGCGAAGCGGATACAGATGAACTGCCAGATCATATACCGCATCCACTCAAAGAGGATTGGGCTCTGGCCGTGCTCGCTGCGGCAGCGAGCAGCAAACGCGGCGTCGCTGCTCGCGCCGGTCGCAAGCTGCGCGTACGCTCTAGCGGCCGTCTACTCATACCCACCTCGGTGCTGGCATGGCGCGAGCAGCTACAAGATGTCAACTGCTGTGAGGATGAGGAGGATATGGTAAGTGTAAACTGACAGTTGCCACGCCCCCTCCACAGCTTAGCCCCTTCCCTTTCACACATAGACGCCCATAGCAGTGGCCGCCTTTCAATGGGAACTGCAATTGCATTGTTTTTCGCTGTGGCCTCATCAATTAAGCCCTGCAAGGAAGAGAGCGAGGGAGAGGGACAGAATGAACGAACGAGAGCATGCGTATGTGTGTGTGTGCAACGGTTGTTTCGATTGTTTGTTTGCTTTGACTTTGCGCCGTTTGCTGTGGCACGTCTGAGCGAGCGGCAGGCCTCGGGTACTTTACAGTTTTGGCGTTTGCATAAAATTTTACGAACTGCAGCGAAATGCCGAATGTGGGGAATGCAAATGCATTTCAAATACTCTCCATGAGCTGAAACGAATATAAATTAATGGAAATTTTGTTGTTGATTATTTGATGCAATTTGTTGTTGGAATTCGATTAACGATAATTAACTTAATTAATATAAATATATTAATTGAGAACTATTAACTACCTATTGATTTTATCTCTAAATATACATGCGTACGTAGTATATTAATTAAAAATATATATATTTTTTATTACGTTTTTAATGCCTATAAAATATATATACATATATTTATTATAATAATATATATATTTTTTATTTATTTGCAATAGAATAGTTTATCTTACGCTTTTAAATGTTTACTAAAAATGAACTACATATTATATATCTATTATATTATTATTTATATATTTTTATTATATTATCTTTGCTGTGAAAAGTATCGATGCCAGAATATAATGCAACTGCGCTGCTAGCGCTTGTTCTCTCAATTAGCTTCAATCTTGTACTGTCAATTCATTTCATAACTTCGATCATTAAGCGCAATTAACACACCCGAGAGCGAGCCTAGGAGAGCGAGCATAGGGCGAACGTCAATAGGGAGAGTTACGCTCTCCTGCTTCGCTCTCACAGCTCCAATTTTAACTGCTGCTATTTCTTACTCTTTTATAAATATTTGGGTTTTTTTTTCAGAATTCCTTTAATATATGTATATTTTTAAAAAATTATATTTTTATTTCAATTTTTATAATTATATAAAATTATATTTTATTCTACCTTGTATGTATTATTTTTATTATTTATTATTTATATTTTTGTTACACTATTTATTAAATTTTTGTACATTTTATAATTAATTTGGTTGCATTTTTAATTTAGTTTTATTTTAGTATGATTTTACACTCATATATTTATTTTATCACTTGTATTATATTATTTTTGTTTCATTTTTATTTTTATTTATTTTTTTTAATTTTATAATTGTTTTTATTTAATTTTATTTTATTGTTATTGTTATTTATTATTTGTGTTATTGTTTCAATGTTACATGTTTACTCTTTATTTTGTTTTATTTCATTTAAATATTTTTATTTATTTATTTTATTTGTATTTGTTATACATAATTTTTTTATATTTTTTTTATATATTTTGATTTTTATTATGTAATTTTTTTTATTTTTATTTTGATTTTTCTTTCTGTTCAAAAGTTAAGTTTATTTTTATTATTATTTTGATTTTTATTTTATTGAAAATTAAAAAATTTAGTTAAATTTAAATAAAATTAATATTTATACACATTTTGAAATGAAGCACAGTTTGCATTCATAATGCAGCAATAAAATCTTATAAGAATTCTATTTGGAATACAGCAAAGTTGAGCGCGCTTGAGCAGCGAAAACTTGATAATTGCTCTAATTGGAATAATTTATTTGACATTCAGTGAAATGTTCAAGTTTTGCAAATGATTTCATGCAGTATTCAATCAATCAATTCTCTTCGATTTGCAAAAGTAACGAAGTAATAATATATAAAATAAAAGCGTTCCAATTGGAATACTCTTTTGCTTGTTGAGCAGAAGAGAGTCTCAATTAATTTGTTTACTTTTAATAATTAAACACAAAGTAACAAAACTATAATTATAAATATAAATATATACTTCTAGTTAGCGTATTTTGTGCGTCGACTTTAACTATTTTTTTTTGGATCTGGCCTCGTGTGTGTAGTCGTAATTTTTATTGCGCTTTGTTTATATCACATGTTGTTGTTGTTGTTTTTATTTTATTTTCTTTTGCATAATGTACTTTTATTTATTTGCCTCTCACGTTTTGATGTTGTATTTGTTGTAAATACTTGTTGTTGTTGTTGCTGTGCTGATTATTTCCCTTTTTTTTTTTTTTGCATTTATTGCATTTGCCGCTGCATGAGAAATTCTGTGGAATTTATTTTTGGGCAGTTCGGCTTGGCTGGAAAACACACATGCCCCGCTGCCCCGTTGCCCCGCTGCCCTCAAGTCGTCTCCATTCACCATCAAACAGCGTTGATTCACATATTGCTATAGCCCCGCTCGATTCCTTCACATGGCCCGCTCTGTTCGTCGTCTCGTTCTATATCCCCACAGAGAGACAATTATTTTTGCATACAAACAAGTCGGCAAAGATTTGTTGTTGTTGTTTGCCATCAGCTTTTTGGAGAACCGGTTTCCGGATTTTTATGCTGTCGTTAATTTACTGAGCACCCCCCTCTACCCTCCCTCGCCCTGCTCGCCCCATGCTCTGGCAGAGGGCCTCGTCATCAGCGTCGCGCAGCATTTATCAGCATTTAATTGGTTAATCATTAGTCAAATATTTTTGTAAACTCGCCCGGATTTCAGTTCGAATTCGAGTTGAGTTCTCTGTTCTGTGTTCTGTGTTCTGTTCTGCTCACCTTTTTACATAATTATAGGTGGGCTGTGCCTCTTGAAAGCCAACGGCTGAGCACCTAGCGAAGGTGCTTGGTCCTCCTTTTGCCCTCATGTTCGAAATATATATTTTTATCGCTTTAAAAGCGAGGTTTGGGCTTCATACACAAATAGAGGGCCGGATATTACGGGCAGCATTTGGAGAATTGTTACGAAAATAAAAAAATACAAAAATTGCTTATCGCCCATTGCATGAAAGTTTGACTTAGTATTTCTTTTAATTTGTTTATGGCAAAACTAATGTCACGTAGCTAACCTTGGGCTGAGCTCTTTATGGCAAATGCTTTCTGCTCATGTCTAACTATAAATTTATATATATAAAAAAAAAAACTAAAAATAACTTAAGGATGACATATGTATTTATATATGTATATAAGTATGTATTGACAATTGAATTTGCTTGCAAGAGATTTCATGAATTTGGTCACGCGTTGTTAAGGCTATACGAAAAGATTCATATATACATACATATATGAATAGACTTTTCGAAGCGCCAGATATATATGTGTGTATAATATTTGCAAGCTGAAAAAAAACAGCTTCAGATAGATACAAATATATATTATAGAAATTATAATGTTTATGCAAATTGAATATGATTTTATTTAATGAAAAACAAAATCTTTAGATTTGCCGAAAATAATTTAATTCAAGTTCAAGGTTTCTCAACAGCACAAATTGTTTAATAGAATATTCTGATTGGAATGTTAAATATATTTCTAGATATTAAGAAATCGCCTAAGGCTATAACAATTGCTTTGGAGCCTATTATCGCTAGTCTACGATATATTACATATTTAGTGCATTTCAAGTCTATAAACCTAATTCGTAGACTCTGTCACAAGCTGCTGCTGTTGCTGATAGCTTTGGCCATGACAACGTTGGCTGCGAGTACTCAATTTGAATGTTGGAATGTGTTTCGAAGTCATCTTATACAATACATTCATCTATATACATATATAAGTAAGCTTATATCGAGCTTAGATACCGCTAAGGTTAGCGCAAAATATCATTGAGCCGAACGGATGTTTGGCTATTGTAGCATTGGCTTTGCCTACGCAATGCTAAGTCAACAGAGCGCTCGACACTTGGTAACACAAGTGTGAATATGTGTCTTACGGACAATCTCGTGGCTTGTTCCATGAACGGCGTGTCCGTGAGGCAGTGCATAGAGGTACGCTGGAGAACCGCCCAACATTACCTGTACAGGTATCGACAGAGTGCAAACAACTCTGCAGCAATGTGTGAGCAGTCAAAACACAATTTCAACGGGTCAAATGCGCCGCCTTTGTTTGGGTTATTTCGGTTTTTTCTTTTCTGTTTTAGTTATTTTTTGCTTGTGAATCAATGAACGAGAGTTATCAAGATGTGGTAACACAAAAAGCTACAGATAAAGTTATGAGATATGCTATATACGGAGACATAAGATAAGATACAGATACATAAAAAGATAGGTACAAAGATACATAAATACATAGATACATAGATACATAGATACATAGATACATAGATACATAGATACATAGATACATAGATACATAGATACATAGATACATAGATACATAGATACATAGATACATAGATACATAGATACATAGATACATAGATACATAGATACATAGATACATAGATACATAGATACATAGATACATAGATACATAGATACATAGATACATAGATACATAGATACATAGATACATAGATACATAGATACATAGATACATAGATACATAGATACATAGATACATAGATACATAGATACATAGATACATAGATACATAGATACATAGATACATAGATACATAGATACATAGATACATAGATACATAGATACATAGATACATAGATACATAGATACATAGATACATAGATACATAGATACATAGATACATAGATACATAGATACATAGATACATAGATACATAGATACATAGATACATAGATACATAGATACATAGATACATAGATACATGTGGAGGTACTGATAAAAGTAAAAATACAGATACATTTACAGTTCTAGTTACCGATGCAGATCCATTTATATTTCCAGTTATAGATACAGATATAAATACACTTATAGCTGAATCTAAAAATGTATCTGTATCTGTGTCGAGCAGTAGAAATAGCGATAGTTACATTCACAGGTACAGATACTGATACGGATACAGTTACAGCTACAGCTACAGCTACAGATGCAGATGCAGATACAAGTACTGGTATTTTGAGATACACTTGAACATGTGCTGCCGCATGTCGAGGTAGTATCAATTAAATTGTTTATAAATTTATTTATACATATGTATTTACGTGTATATGAATAATAGTGGAATGGATAAAATCAACAAAGGAAAAAAGCAACAGAAATAAAAAATAAAATAAATCAAATGAAATAAAAAACATATTAAACAACAAAGGCAGCCAGAGGCTCGGTGCAGAGTCGCTCGTGCAGCGCATATACAAATTCTATGTTAGTTTCGGCACAGTAACAGCTATAGCTACAGCTACAGATAGAGCTACAGATATAGATACAAGTGCAGTCATAGATACATTTGTGCGAGTATGCAAATTTACTAACTGATGACCAACAATGGCAACAACTAATGCGACGCATTTTCTAAACATGCCCAAAACCGTGCTCAACGACTGCTGCCACGCTAATTGCAAGAACAATGCCAGCAGCCACAGCAACAGCAACAACAAATTAAATAACATCAGCAGCAGCAACAGCAGCAGCAGCAGCAGCAGCGTTAGCTGCGACAGCACCAACTACGCAATATTTGCCTTTTTGTTTATGCTCAAACAAACAAAAGCAACAATAACAAATTAAGCTAAATAAAATTAGAGTTTAATCTAGCGCTTTTAATGCCCTGTAAACTCGATGCGTTTAAATGGGGGGTATATTGAAATGTATAGCAAGATGAACATATGTAGAAAAGTGGTTGTAGCAATAGAAGTAAATGTTCTTATATATATGCTATAAAGGGTGGATACATTTTTTATATACATATAAATCAAATTGAATGTGAGCATATTGAATCGAAAATAATATATAAATATATTTGGTATATACATATGTATATTAATAAAATTGAGTGTGAGCATATTGAAATGAAAAAAAAAAAAAAAAAAAATATATACATATATTTCTTTTGAATTGTATACCCTGAACCCATTGAAAATGTGGAAATCAGGGTATAATGGTTTTGTTCAAAAGTGTGTAACAGGCAGAAGGAGGCTTGGTAGACCACATAAAGTATATGAGTTGCTGATCAAGGCGAAAATGTAGAAAACTATGATTATGTTGAAATATTGCTGTTGTTCAAAATGGTAAGTGAACTATTTTTTAGTTAAATATGTATGTATGTGCAAACGAGTCGATCTCTGAAACTAGGCTTGAAGAGTTGACTTATAATCATTATGTGTTGGGTTCGGGTATAGCACACGCATATTAAGTTAAGTTTCAAATAAATTTGGGTACTTAAATTATTAAGTTAAGTACCCATATTTACATATTTAAAACAAACTTGATATTCACTTTATTCACTTTATACACTTTATATACTTCATTAGCTTTGTTTTAATGTTGACATAAATATGGACTGTATATGTATAGATGCATATATAGAAACTTTATGTACTACTTGTATATTATATTCATATGTTAGGAATATGAATCAAGAAAGCTATTTTTGTATTGAAAGCACAGTTGCTCATGCAAACTTGGCTGATATATTTTAAGATCTATATATGCTCTTCATATTTTCTATATAATCATATTTACTCTAAGAAATATCATGTTGTAAGTAACTGCAAGTCGATCATACCAGACTACTGCATTGGTAGTTTAGTATCTGCAAGCGATTTTATAAATGAGAATATTTGTTGTCAAATTCAGTTTTTTTTTTGTGTTTCTTCTGTTTTAGATATCGTTCACTAAAGACTGCATGTATAATCATATATTTGACTAAATTTGAAAATTATACTCAAAATGTTATTTCTATTTATAATGATATAAGCATATATCTTCCTTAACAATCTTAAGTGGTTAATCTATATAGATAGAAGATTCTATTGTGAACTGATCTCATATCATTCCAATTGAATATATAAAACACAAGTCTTACCTATGTCTTTGGTTTTATATATATGAAATAGATGCATCAATGAGTAACTGATAAAAGAATCAGTTTTTGATGCTGATGCATCAGTTGCATCAATTCCAATTGGATTCATGCGCTACTCACATTAACCACTCTTGTTAAATCTAAGTCAACTACAAAGGCATTAAAAATCGTTCAATTTCCAAGAGCTACACGCATAATGACTCACCTAGAGTTATAGCAATGTCTTAATGAGTATTTAAACTGCGACACGCCCACCTTCAGGTTTACTGCTATTGATATCAGTCTTCATAACTTGCCTGTGTTTGCTTGCCTTGGGAGCCTTATCAGCAGACTATATACTATATATATTCTTGATGCATGTGGAAAATGCACTTTCCTGCGTATTGCTTGAAGTTCTTTTTTCTTTTTTTTTTTTAATTTTTATGAATTATATTTGTTTTTTTTTTTTTTATTTTTGTGTTCGACTGATTCGTGACAGTTGCGCCATGTGAATTATTTACATTTGTTGTGCGGAATAGCAGCTGTTTGGCCAAGTTCCTGGAATGCGCAATTTATGGCTATACCAGGCTATATACATATACATATATATATATTTATGTATATATACTATAGATCTATGTATGTATGTGTGGCACAGACGCCAGAGCGCCTGGGACGTGTAACTTAAGCTGACTGCGGCGCGTGTTTACAGCTGCTATCCTATTGGTTTCGTTTCTAGCCAACTGGCCCGGACTGTTGTGTGGGGTGCGTGGCGGACCAGCGGGCGGCGCTCGACTTTCTGTTTATGTATGGCCGAGAGCTGAAAGAAAATATCGGAATTATAGCATACATATGGCTGGAATGGCTAGGTGTGCATGGAAAGCGCATATAATACTCGAGACCAGCCGGCACAGCCGATGGATGACGACGACGACGATAGCAGAGACGATGGTGACGAGGACGGAACAGCAGTAACGGAACAGTGCGGCGATAGATACGATACGACGATAAATACAAGCTAGAATCGAGCAACACTTCTTTACTACTTGAGCATTGCGTTATCTTGGAGCGCATTAACCGTTCGCGTTTGGCATTGCACGCGTCGCTCCAGCTAGCTTTCCCAGCAAATCGAATTCAATTCCTTATCAATTTTTATTTTATTTTTTTTTTTTTGGTGTTTCATTTGTGTTTGTATTTTTCATTTTTAATTCATTGCTTGTTCTTCATATTCTTTGTTTTATTTTATGTTTTTTTTTTTTTCTTTCATTTTTTATTTCGTTTGTTTTTTTCGTTTTCGTGTTCCGGGGTAGCAGCAGCAGATAAGAGATGTCGGGGAAGGGCAAAGCCAAACGTAGACTGACAACGGTGAGGCGTTCGCCCGAATAGTGCAAAAGAAACCAAAAGCAAAAAGCAAGCAGTAAAAAGAAAAGAAAAAAAAAAAAACCAAAAACAAATAAATAGTAAAACTAGTGAAAAATCAGGGAAATCGCCGCATCGACATCAGCACGAAAAGCTGCAATTAATTTGCAGTCGTTGCTCACAAATTGTATCTCAATCTCAATTGCAATCGCAGAACCCAAAGCAGCAAAGCCCCATGCCTCCCCTTTCCCTTTCCCTTCCCCTTTCCATCCACTGCATAGCCGTAATCTTATAGATATTACATATTTTTTTTTGTTTTTACTTTTGCCCAACTGTTCGATATTTATGCGCGTGCTGCGTGTCTTGTCTGCTTGCTCCACAGATTGTGCCAGTGAGCGATATTCTGCGCGCCCAGCAGATCAAGGAGGATAATGAGGTGCAGCAGACGCAGCAGTCGACCATCTTGCAGCGCTTCAAGAGCGCCTCCATTGCCAATCTCGATGACCTGCCCGGCGAAGAGGACAAGAAGTCGATTAGGAATCGCATGCGTATGAAATGTGAGTGTTATGCAAATTCCATTAAGTATACGCACTGGAGTAGTGCCAATGAAAGGATTCTGATGTCTATATATTGAACTAGGTATAGCAATGGGAAGGATTTTACTTGCTAGTAAATGAGAGGGGAAAAAGAAGAGAGTGAGATGAGATATGAGAAAGAGAAGTAGAGTAGAGGCTAAAGGTGGACAGAGGTTAAGAAATATATAGAAACAGAGAAATATATGAGAGAGAAGAAAGGCGATAATAATATAGAAAGAGTGAGAGAGAAAGTGAGAGTGATATTAAGGGAAAGATAATGAGAAATAAAAATATATATAGAGAGAGAGAAATATTGTGGGGGAGAGAAGGATTGTAATAGTAAGAATAAAGGAGGAAATGGATTATTGAGAGATATAAAAAGGGGGATAACGAGAGAAAGAATTTATGAGAGATGGGGAGGGAGATATCGTAAAAGGACAGACAGAAAGAGAGAGAGAGCGAGCGAGAAAGATGGAGAAAGGATAACAGACAGAGAGAGAGAGAGAAATATGGAGCAAAGAAAAATAGGAAAGTTAACGTAGCGAGACAAACTCCGTTTGCTTGAGAGAGGGAAAGACAGAAACATGAATATATAACAAATTTAGTAAAATTGGAAGAGGGAACACAAGGGAAGGCAAAAGATGGATGTACTGTGTGAGAAATAGAAAGAACCCAAAGCCGTAAAGCAGCTGAACAGAGATTGAGAGAGAGAGAGAGAGAAAGACTGAGAGAGTCATCAATGAAGGCAGTTGGAAGAATCAATGAAAAAGGCAACGAAAATTTTAAAAATATATACTGATTACACATCGTCGCACATGCTCCATGCCAAGGGGAATTCCTGTTTTAAGAATTGATTTAATAAGATAACAATGCCTGAGACATGTAAAAAGAAACTTAGTATCTCTGAAGAGATGAAAATATTGAGAAAAATAAAGAGAATGCACAAAGAGAGACGTAGAAACCAAGTGCTGCAAGGCAAGGCAAGTGTGTGTGTGAGATGGAGAGAGAGAGAGAGAGAGACAGAGATCATGAAAATTAACTGGAAATTCTGATAATATATTCGGATTACGCATCGACCAATGAGAATTCATGTTTTAAGATTTCATTTCATAAGATTTATTACTGGGGACACGAAAAATTGAACAGAGTCTCTCATCCAAATCCAAGTTAACAATGACGAATCGTTTTAGCTGATTCGAACTGAGTGGGCGACTGAGTATGTTTTGAAGTTCAAGTATGTTAGTTGTGCGATAAATTTTAGACGATAGAGTGAGAAATTTGTTTATTATTATATTTATATAAAAATTATATATTTTGGTTCGGTGAGACGGTTCGCTCTGATCGTCCGCTATGTGGCTGGACGCCCTGATGTCTGTGCCGATGGCAATAGTCAAGTTTGTGGGTCGTGAAAAAACTGGTAAAGAGCAAAAGCACAGCAGCTTGGCCATAAAAGGCGGCACACGCGCCCACACAGAGACACGCCCACACACACACACACACACACACACACACCCAAATTGATATACGAGTCAGAGAGCTATGAATGGAATTGGAATTTGCAAATGCGAATGCGAATCATGGAATGCGGTTTCAATTGTGCCGAGAGTGGTGAAGTATCAAGCTCAGTCAGAGAGAGAGAGAGAGGGAGGGAGAGAGTGAGAGAGAGAGAGAGAGAGAGAGAGAGAGAGAGAGAGAGAGAGAGAGAGAGAGAGAGAGAGAGAGAGAGAGAGAGAGAGAGAGAGGGAGGGAGAGAGTGAGAGAGAGGGGGAGAGAGAGATCTCAATTGCTCTCTTGCTTAGTTTTAGTTAATGAAAGTCGCGGGGATTTCACTTTTTTTGTTTTCTTGTTTGTTTTGTCCCACTGCGAGCGTCATAAATGATTCACAGCTGGGAATCTTGGAAGGTGGTTGCATTTAGCATACATTATTGTGATCGTTGTGGTTGTTGTTGCTGTATGGCGTAAGCCTTACTATTCCAGTCAGCGGCTTTTCGCTGAGATTCCGCATGCAAAACGCCCGCATGCCCAAACAAGGCACAGCCGACTGCAAGCGATAAATAATACATATATATATATGTGAGACTAGAAATGCATTCGCATTGGCTGGGCAGTAGAGATTCAGTTAGCTAGCTGAGTTGTTGTCATTATTATTGTAATTAAATAGTCGCTGTGGCTGGCCGGCCAAATGATTGAGTGGGTGTGGGATAACAAATCGAAATATCGAGCAAATTCCATGGATAGACTCTTAGCCGAAAGTAGGGCAACTTGTTAAGGAGCTGAATTCAAGCCTTGCACTAATTCAAATGATATTCTTTGGTTTACTTTCATGTCTCCACGATGCAACAACAAACAAATATGACTGAACAGTTCACATGTAAGTGACAATGAAATATCTATTTATATATATATATATGTATGAATATTTGATTAATTGCTTAAATGACCATTGCAGCAATCGTTCGCCAAAGAGTGAAAAGAAATCGCGCTCACGTCGCAGCCAGGTGAACAGCCTCTGTCTGGATGAGCAGTCAAAGTATCCACTATTTGGGGCACGTCTGAATCTGCTGGAGCTGAACATGTCGGATCATCCGTATGTGCCGCGCTTTGTTGTCGATGTCTGTGCCCACATCGAGCAGCCCGATTGCATCAAACAGGATGGACTGTATCGTGCCAGTGGCAATAAGCTGCTCGTCGATGAGCTGAAGCGCAAGCTGACTCATTTGTATGATCCTCGTCTGCTGCAGACCGATGACATTCACACGCTAACTAGCCTGCATAAGCAATTCTTTCGTGAGCTGCCAGCTCCATTGATCACCCAGGAGGCGTACGATCGTCTGGGTCGCTGTCTGACCGATGATGCAGCGATTGAACTAATGCATTTGTGCTTTGATGAGATGCCCGAACCGAATCGCTCGACATTGCGTTTTCTGATCAAACATTTGACCAAGTGAGTGGACGGCAATTAGCAATTGTTGTAATTTGTGTTTGAAAAGAGTAGAGAGTAGGGTGAGTGGAGAGTGGTGAGTGGAGAGGGGAGAGTGGAGAGTGGTGAGAGGGGAGAGTGGAGAGTGGAGAGTGGTGAGAGGGGAGAGTGGAGAGTGGAGAGTGGAGAGTGGAGAGTGGAGAGTGGAGAGTGGAGAGGGGAGTGGTGAGAGGGGAGAGTGGAAAGTGGAAAGTGGAGAGTGGAGAGTAGGGCGAGTGGAGAGTGGAAAGTGGAGAGTGGAGAGGGGTGAGTGGAGAGTGGTGAGGGGTGAGGGGTGAGGGGTGAGGAGAGAGGGGAGAGTAGAGGGCAGAGGATGGGGTATAGAGAGTAGAGAGTGTAGAGCGGAGAGTGGAGAGGGGAGAGTGGAGAGTGGAGAGAAGAATGGAGAGTGGAGTGTGAAAAGTGGATAATGGAGATTGAAAAGTGGAGGATGGAGAGTGAGCAGAAAGTATACAGTAGATCAGCTACGATACTAAGTTGTAGAATTTAGATGTGAAGGATTATGTGAAAGTATATAAATATATAACTCTATATAATAAATAATAATAATAATACAAAATAAAATACTGTGCATATAGATATAGATATGAATAGCTGAGAGTTAAGAGTATATAAAGGATATAAGTAGTATTTTCTATTTTATATACACCCAAGATATGTACAGTAATTTATATTTTAAATTATGAATTATTTTATATATCATATATTCTAAAACATTTTATATATATTATAAAGTAATTAAGATTAAGCGTGCATTATATAGTATATATGACAATTTGTAATTAAATATAGTTATTTATAGTTATAATCGACTATCTAATGTCTGTTTGTTGTTAGATTGTGGCATATAAGGCATAAGTTATATATATAAACATATAGTTTATATATTTGTATTATATAATTCATATAGAACAGTTAACATAGATCTCAAACTATAGATTATATGGCAGTCTTGCCTACAATGTACTCGAAATATAACTATAAATATAACTATAAGTTTAAGTTTTCATATGTTGGCTTTCGAAGCTATTAAGCTATAGAAGATGTAGACTTATAGGCGTAGCTGAACATTTTTTGATTATATTGTATAAGCAGGACGAGCAATAATCAGTGCTACTAAGGATAGCTGAGAGCTAATAGTTATAATAATATTAATTATATAATATTTTATATTTGAAGCTGCTATTAAAGTTTCATTTAAATAGAAATTATTTTCGAGCATCTCTAGCCTTGTCTCTGCTATATATATAGCTTAAAGTCAATTTGTACTTTATTAAAGGAAATGTAAAAGATTCAGTTTAGCTAAAGTTGAAAATATTTATTCAATTTCTAATAAATCAATGGACACTCTTGCTGCGCTTAGTAGAGATAGTTTGCAGTTTTAAGCTATAAAATTCTATATTTATTTATATTTATATATTGCTATTAATTAAACTTAATGCTCATGTTAAATTCAGTTTAGTGTCGCAATGGATGCCAAACAGCTGGCTTGAGTTTCTCTCTCTAGCTTTGACATAACTTAGCTTGAATCTCTCTATTGTTTCAGTAAATATAAATAGTATGTTAGTATTTGGCTAGTCGAACTGAAACAAGTTTCTGCATACACAAAAAACGATATTTGCATTGCTAAAAGCAATTATTTATATATTTAGTTTCTATTGAACTTAACTTATGAAAATCTTTGTTTTCCATTGCAGCGTTGCGGCATTTAGCAGCGACAATCGTATGCCTGCCTCTAATTTGGCCATTGTCTGGGGGCCCTGTCTGCTGGCTGCCAATAATATACATTTTAATATTGGCCGCATGAACATGTTGGCCAAGGTGCTCATTGAGAACTATGAACGCATCTTTCGTCCAGCAAACGAGCGTCTCGTCTGCTAGATATGCATATTAATATATATATATATATATATACATATATATGTACTCATTCACATATATATATACACATACACACACACACACACACACACACACACATAACGCATATATATTTATATATACATATATATAAAGGAATCGTAGGCAGACAAACAAGAAGAAGAAGAAGAAAATGAAGAAGAAGAAGAACAAGAGCAACAATAATTTTGCAAAGGGAAACATCACAGAAACTGTGGCCTTTGATATGAGAGGAGCAAAAATTGTTCACAATTTTCCATCATTCATTGTAATAATTATGGTTATTATAATTATTAATATTACTATTATTATGATTATTATTATTATTATTTTTGTCTTGTTTTTACAGTTGCTTGAAAGTGTTGGATTTAGTCGAATCCCATTTTGTGCTTATAATTTAAACAAAAATTTTTTTTTAATCTTTTTTTTTTATTATTGTTTATTTATTGTTAAACAAAGTGTTTGAAGTGCAAACAAACATTTCATGTAGTCGAATTGAGCAAACACACACGCAAAATACTTACCAAAAAGACAGTAGACTAAGTTGAACTAGTAGTACAGTGAACGCTAGCTATGGCTAATTACACATGTAACAAAAACTCACAGATGAATATATACAAATATATAGTACATGTATAGTATATATGGTACATAATTTTTTTTTTTTTTATTATATATATTAATATATTTTATAGAATTTGGTTTTGTGAATGTAACCAAATAATAAACATACTCTAGGCATTATCTATGTATAATGTTCATTAGCAATATATCGAGAAATATTTATCATAAATTCCATGTAATTTTTTTTTTTGCTTTTTTTTTGGACTCTGCGAATGAGTTAGTTATGATTGATGTATATGTGTATGTATGTATGTCGTATATACTAAAAATAAGCATAAACATTGTGAATGGGGTTTCCTTGGAATGCCAAAAGAACAGCAGAATTTGCATATGCTTCATTTGTTTGATACTTTAATAAATATGAAAAGTATTTCAAGAATAAATATAAATAAATAATAATAAATGCAAGTGTTGTTTTTTATTTTATAAATAATGCAGGGCATATAAATAATATATATAATAATATTTAAAGGTTTGTATAAACTATATATATATATATATATATATATATATATATATATATATATATATACATTTTTTTTTATTTAATTTTATTATATTTATTTATTTATTTATTTTTTGTATTAAGCTAAAGCCTTTGATGTTCTGAAATACTATTAATTTTTTTGGTTGAAGTTATAATAATTATAATTATATTTTTTTTTTTACCCTTTTAATATAGAATATATATATATATAGATGATCTGAATCTGCATTAAAAAGTATTTTTAGTAATTTATTCTTATTATTTGTAATTTATTCTGGATTTACAAATTTGAATTTTACATATTTAAATTTTACAAATAGAACTTAAACTAAATCAATTATATATAAACTAAATATATTACACATATCTAAAATATATAGACTTAAAAATGTAGAATCGAGAATAATTGTGATTTCAATTGCATTAAGTAAATCAATGAAATCAAAGAGCAGTTTAAGAGTATTTGCTAGTCGAGTTCTCTCTTGCCTCTTGAATGAAAAAGAATTATTAATGAATTATATGAATTATACAATGATTTAAAGCAAAGAGCATCTGCCGCAACTCTTCCTCATGAGCCTTTGGCAGCCTCTCAGGCAGTTTTATGACCGATAATTTCGCTCACTTTTTGACTTGTGTTTTCCTATTTGAAGTACCATTTGTGGTGGCATTTAATTGATATTGAAATGCAAATGGAAATGAACAAATGAAGCAGTAGTAAAGCTTGAAGCTGAAGCGGATGTTGAATCTGCAGCCAATAATGCTCAGCTCTGAGTCGCTTGGAGCTGAGCACAGGCAATGCACTTGTGTGTGAGTTTTCGTCTGTGTTATGTGGTCGGCTTGGGTTCAATTTTATTTTTGATTCTGTTACACTTTTCTTATTTGTGTGCCTTAGAGTTGGAGCTAGGCAACCGCAAAATGCAATTTGGCCAAGCAAATTATACGTAAAGTTTTGTGAGCGACTCCAGGAGCAGCGGACGATGGTGGTTGGCCAACGTAATCAGCCGAGCATGTGACGTGTCCTTTCAGCGAATGTTGAGGAACACACACACACACACACACACATGCATACACAGATAGAGGATGGCGTCTCCTTGGCGACAAAAACTTTTGCCGGCCAATCAGTTGAAGCCAGGGCCCAAAAGCCGCAAAAACCAAAGACAGTTCCAATTCGCATTTGCGGCCAAAATCTCGAACAAAATTACAAATTATGCCGAGAGTCGAGAAAGTGGGCGTTGCGGCAAGTGTTGGACAAATGAAAGGGTCACACACACACACACACACCCTCTCTCTCTCTCTCTCTCTCTCTCTGGCACTCCACATGTGGCAAATAGTTGTGGACGTGGCGCAGATGGATGTGTGGCAAATGCAATTATGAGTCGCAAAATGACAGCAAAAACAGAGTTCGCATTTAATTGAGAATGGAAATTGAATAAACATTTGCAACTTGTAATCAGGTTAGCTGACGAGCAAGTAGAGGGAGGGAGGGGTCCATGGAGCCAGTCCAGTGGGAGCCACAGCTACAGTCAGAGCCTCGATGTCACTCGGCTTATAATTAAATTGTTGCCGCCCCACAAAGGCTTCTTAGCGTCTGTGCATCAGCCAAGGATTCTGTCTTCATTTGGCAATTGGCTTACGGATTGGGGTTTGGCAGCTGTTGGTTTTCGAATTTGACTTTGGGTTCAATGCGAAGCTGCCAATTTGCCAGCCAGCTCTCCGTGTGTGTGTAAGTGTGCTATGCCTTTACTTACCCTAGCCAAGCCTAGCTGCAGAGGTGACTAATAATAAGCCAAATTTGAAAGCAGCTCATATCAAATTACAATTTGCGTTTACGTTTTGTGTACTTGAGCTTAATGCAAACTAAATGTATTTTATGCATTACTATTTACAGGGTATTTGCTAGACGTATACCCATGCTCACAGTCTATACCTTTTATATTTTCTATGTTATTTCGTCTATAGTTTTTTTTTTGTTTTCCGTCTTTCGTCTTTATTTTTTTTTTTGGCAAATAAATTTTGCGATTTCATTGCGGCCAAGCAGTTGACTGCAGACAGGAATAACTGAAGACCAGTCATTGGATGAGTGGAGCAGGATTACCACTTGGCCGACGAGCGGCCTGACCACTGAAACGTGCCTTAACTTATAAAATATGGCAAGTGCCAGCTGCCAATTGCAGTGGCCGGCACTAGTAACAATTTGCCTCATGGCTGAAGCCAAAATACTCTGCATCGAACAGTCTGCCCACAGGACGGATCTATTATTATAAATAAATAGGTAAATGGATATTAGAATGCATAGAAATGGCAAAGGAAATATAATCATAACATTACATGACACAATTACAGCTAATGATTATACTTATGATAATGCTAATGCTAATGTTAATGATAATGATAATGATAATGATAATGCTAATGCTAATGCTAATAATGATGAAAATTATATTGATCAATGATAATTGTTTAATGATTATGATAATGCGTGTACTAATGATATTGCTAATTGTAATGCTAATGACCAACATTAATAATAATGATAATGAGCAATAACCAATATTGATGATAATGAGAATGCCAATGCATATGCTTATACTTATTCTGCTGCTCATTTTTTGAATGATAATAATAATAATAATAATATATAATAATAATAATAATAATAATAATAATAATAATAATAATAATAATTGTAATATTAATAGTGATAATAATAGTGGCAGTTCTAAAGACTGTAATACCTTGTATGAGCAAAAAACTTTCAAATAAAACAGAAAAAAAAGATAATCATAATATTAATGCTAATGCTAATGAAACTTTTAATGAAATAAACCGTCTACTCCTTTTGCTGTCTTGCATTACAGCATCAGATGTTACCCACATTATATCAAGATGAAGTCTTTCTAATGGGTCTAGCTGAGTATTCTTCTACTTTTCTCATGTCCAGATAACATTTGCTTTTATTGTTATCTATCTTGTTACACAATTTCTCTATTGCAGTCTCTGTCTCGACAATTTCCGACAGGACGGTGCTTTCATCTAACCATCTGTTGATGATGATAATGATAACAATAATTCATTATTTTGATTACATCAGTATGGTCCTTTCTACTGAACATATGATGATGATGATAATGCTGATAATATAATTATAAAGAAATATATATGTAGCTCAATATTTTATTTTTTAAATATTAATAAAATACTTCATAGGAAAATGCGAATTTATCTAAGCCTATTTTGTCATTTTTCCACTTATACATACATATATTTATATATCACTTCATAACTATTAATGTTGCGCTCTGTCTGTCTGGCGTGTAAGTCACTTAAGTCTCTCTTAGTAGCTGCGTTACAATTCTTATGACATAGTAATGAGAACTTGAGCTTACGGAGCAAGAGATGAAGTAGAAGTACGAGAGCAGCAGCAGCAGCAGTTGGTGGTTGGCTCTGCTTGTTGGCCAAGTGGTTGCTGTTTGGATCTTGGAATTTGCCGGGTCTCAGCTGATGGGCGGGCCAAGGGGCGCCACCTGTTGGCAAAAGTTGGGTTAGGCAGCAATGGCCGCAACCGACGCATTTTCTTGAAGCGTTCGCATGCCATAGCCACAGCAGCAGCCGCACTCGACATTAAGATGCCGGCAATGCGTAATAACTGGGCGGTGCTAAAGCCGTTGTTGAGCCTGAGAGTTGGCTGACAGGACGCTGAGCTGGCAGCAGTCAAGGATGTGACAGCGCTGAGCCCATTTGACACAAGCATAATATAATAAAAACCGCAAACAAGTGATGTCAACCCGCCCAGAGCGCTCATTCAAGTGAATCGGATGGAGGCTCTAGCTGTAGCTGTAGCTATAGCTAGAGCTCTAGCTGAGTCTGAGCCTGTGGCTGAGGTAACCTCCATATGGACTTCATGGCTGTGGTCCGAAACGGACTGTGAAGTGATGTCGCCTGTCTCTCTGTCTGTCTGTCTGTCTGTTTGTCTCGCTGTGCTTAGGCTGGGAGCTGGCCTGGGCTGGGGTCTGGGCGTTATCCTTTAGGCGTGATTAATCCACAAGTGCGTGACATTTTAATGCGACATTTATGCCCAAGACAAGAGATTATTATTGAAAACGCGCCACTGCAGTCGCGTGACAACAACAACAACAACAACAATAACAACAACGATGCCAACTAAGAAAATAATAATAACAATGATAATAACATCAGCAAGGATAACAACAGCAGCCGACAGCCGGCGATGCTCGTCAGTTGCTTAACACCACAGCCTCTTGCAGCTTATTTATTTATTTTCTCATTTGACACCTAAGTGACACATTTTCTTTGACGCAAACACCCCTCGCATCCCCCGCCGTGGGCGTGGCATGGCCAACAATAACTGAAAGCTGGCCAAAACATAAGCGGAGACGAGGGCAAGCCAATGCCAGCAGGCTTGTATTTTTAGCAATCTCTATTGTCCTCATGCTAGTTCAACAGTTACGTGCCCAATGCCCAATGAATGACTGAAAACAACAACAACAACAAATCATGGGCAATAGAAGCTTAGCTTAGTATTTGTATACATATAGCATATCAATACATCAATCAAACATTCTTGTTAGCAAACCCAATTCAGCATAATTTATATTTGTTTCTTTTAACAACATCGAATCGCTTTAATGGCTCACAGATGCTTGAAGTGGTTTAGTTTACTTATTGAACTGAATTATGAAAAAGCTAAAAGATTTATGGACATTTTAGTTTATAATAAAAAAATATGACATTATTAACAGAAGTTATATTAAAAAAAATCATAAATAATTAATTAACATGAAAATTATTTAATACAAATATTACAAGAATCTGAAGACACTTTTTTTTTTTTTTTAAATAAATAGAAATATTTCGTCTTATTTAAATTAGAATAATATATTAAAATTCTTTTTAGAGAATGGAAAAGTATCAATGGAATCAAGTCTATGATGAAGAAAATAGTTTTAAATTCAAGCAGTCAATTTTATTTTCTGCTTATTTATTATATATAATCATTATGGAGAAATACTTAAATTATAATATATAATTATTATATTATAAATTAGAATATAATATATATATATAATTATAATGAGAATAAACAAAATAATAATTTTAAATGAATAATTTAAGACAAAAACATTTAAATTAATTTTCATTTTATTAATTAAAACAATGTAATGTAAGTAATAACTAAATAATATTAATTTTAAATATTAAAATATAAAAATATATAGTACATATAGGACATATTATATAAATAAAAAAACAATTATTTATGTAGAGTACATAAATAATATTTTTATATAATAAAAAATATAACATTATAATATATAATAATATATAAAATATGAATGATATTTATTTATAATATTTATTTTAAATTATATTTTAATTTTATTAATTTAAAAAAAATATTTGTTTTCAAAACACTCAACAATTTTTTACCTTTGAAAATGTGTTTCAAATTTTAAATAATTTTATATTTTCAACAAATTTTTTAATATTAACATTTTTAAAAATCTCTATTAAAATATGTTTATATATTAATATTTGTATTATTATATAAACTGTATGCTTATACACTTCATTCGTTAAGTGGGAACTTTCTATAACTTTGAAGCAAACTGATTGGTCAAATCGAATTTTTTTACATAAATCTTTGAGCACATTGCTCACAGCTGGTGTCTGCAGAGCACCAGAACAAAGCTAAAATATTTGCTTAGAATATTTTGATTTGGATTTTGACACAGTGTATCAGCTATTCGTACACTCTTGGCAAATGTTTGTAGCTGTAGTAGCTGCTTCTTTGTGTTAAGCTGTAGCCAAAAATGACAATTTAATTAAATTCTTTGGAAAATGCTTTCGCTTTTGTTCTGCTTGCATGAACTGCGCTCTTTTGTCTTATTATCCAATCCAATTTCCTGCCAAACTCCCAAATCGCAGTTCCAGCACCCCCTGCAGTGAGGCAAACACACACATAGAGAGGGAGAGAGAGAGAGAGACATATATATATATATAGGCAGTATATACATATATACACACATGTGCATATGCATATGAACACCCTGGAATTTGGCCAACTTGTGCGCAAAGGCTGTTGATCTGTTAGGGAGTGGGCAGCTCTAGCTGCTGGGCGCTGCTGAACAGGTGTGCCATCATGTAAAATCTATTCAAAGAAATGCCAAATGTGTGTGTGTGTGTGTCTGTGTGTTGGTGTTATAAAAACGTAATAATAAAGTTGGCGCTTTGTTTTTATTGCCATTTGGGTATGTAGATGTGATGACAGTAAAAACTATTTGCACACACATAGACACACACACACACACATGGAATGTTTACAAACAAAATACCAATGGACACAGATGCCATAGAGTGTTTGTCATATCAGTGCTAAATTTCCCGCATGGCGCTGCAAAGTATGCAACGCCGCAGCGCACTAACTGAAGTTTGGACACAGGAATCTCAGGCCATCTCGCTCTGTCTCTGTCTCTCTCTCTCTCTCTCTCCGATGTCTACTGTCTGCTGTCTGTTGTCTATTGTCTGACCCCTGCAAGCTGCATTGCCGCAATGTAGCCCTTAGCTGCTTTTCATTTCAAATTCAAATGCTGTTTGCATCAAAGACGTCACGTAGCGCGGCGATGCCCCACCTTAACTCGATTGGCGTCGTTATTATGGCTGACTGTGCCGACCCATCATGTTGCTGGCCAAGTGACAGGAAAAGAAAAAAAGAATAGAGAGTAAGACAAGTATATCATATAGAGTACGACGAAATCGACGTGTGTGCTGGCCGCCAGAGGGCGCTTCGTGGTCGCGGGTCTAATCGAAAATGAAGTCAAATTGCCAAAGATGCCACGTTTAGACACCAACAGCTGCCAGCTAAGAGAGAGAGAGAGAGAGAGAGAGAGAGAGAGTGTGTGTGTGTGTGTGTGTATGTGTGTGTAACTCACTCTCTTCCCTTTCGCTTTCCTCTACGTGTGTGTGTGTGTGTGTGCGTCTGTATGCTCTGTTTGGTTAAATGGATTGTTTACTTTGATTACAAAAATATGGTAAATGTTTGCACGTTTGATGTCTCACTGAGTGTGTGTGTGTGTGTCTGTGTGTGTGTATGTGTATGTGAGTATGCGTTTGTTAGAGATGTGTAAATATAGTGACGTAATTGACGCCAAATACAGATTGGGTTAGGCATTTAAATAAAAATGTCTAAAAGTATAATTAAAACAAATAAATATTAAAAAATATATATATATATTTTCTTTTTTATTTATTATTATGTGGACTTCGTCTCTATCAGTTCTGCCATTTGGTCGAGCTGGCTAACTTTTTAAATTAAATCTGACTTTAACAAATCTTAAGTATTTTATAAATTTGTAATTAGTTAAGATACGAATCTAACAATATAAATTTTCTGCTAAAATGTATCTGAATCTGCCAATAATTATAATAAAAAAATAAAAATATTACATATATGGAATTTAATATTTCTATTAAAAATTTCACTTTATATATTTTATTATTTTATTTAAATTTTTTAATCATGTTTTGCGTAACAAAAAATTGTATTTAATATAAAAAAAAAATAGAATAAATATAATTTAACAAATTATAAAACTATTAAAATATTTAAAAAAATTAAATATTTAAGCAAAATAAATTTAATTTTTATTTAAATATTTTATTTAATAATGAATTAGATTTAGAAAAAAGAATTGATTACAAAATATTTGTATGCATGCAGATATTTATTCATTTCATCTCATCACTAATGCAGTTATTGCATTCCTGGTGCCAAAACGAACGCCGAGCGCAAGGATAGCTGAGTGGGGGTTTGGGGAGTGGAGGAAGAGAGGGGAGTTAGGGAGTGGGGCTATAGGGTGGGGCGGAGCAGTGGCAGAGAGAAAAACAAATGCCGCTTGTAAAATCCAAAAGCTAACATTATTGCAAAAAATCTGCTCGTATACATTTGACTTTGGTTTATTTTTATGAATTTCCAATGCAGTGCAGTCCAGTTGGGGCCTCCGCTTCAGTTAGAAGGTTCAGAAGGCAAGCAGGTGGCACACAAGGAATCGCAATAATAGCGCCCAGCTATGGCCATTGATTGAAAGCCCTTTTTTTTTATGATGTGTTGGTATATGCCGAAGGCCAGAGAATGGGAGAGTGGGAAAACAAGAACTGATCAGACCATTGAGATAGGAAAAGTTGCAGAAGAGTCAATTAAAATGAGGAAAAAAGTCACTGAATGAGTCTTAACAGAGCAAAGCAGCTGAGTCTGGGCTGAGCTGATATCGCTGTAATTTCATAGGCATATTAATATATCATTATATTTTTGTATATAAAAGAAACGAGCTGAAGGCACTTCTATAGTTACATATTCCATAGCAAATACTTTCCTTGAGTAAGCTCAATTGATTGATTTCAAAATTGAGCACACGATATTCGCTATCGGATAACTTTGCTATCAGCCCTCTGCCGTGACCTCGTTTGTTTGCATTCGTTTAGTTTGTGCACTGGTCAAATTTATTTTCAACTAAAACAAATGAAAATATGTCGAGTGCATAACAGTGCAGATACCCTGTAAATGGCCAAGATAGAAGTTGATATTAAATTGCAATTGAAATTGATTTCTGAATGCTGTAAAAAGTCATCAAACTAATGCACATACATATATATTGATATATAGATATATAGATTTAGGTGTATATATCTTCACTAGACTGCTTTGCTGTTCCGCCTTATTCGTGTTCCGCACCTCTACAGGGTATGCCGCACAGAGCACAGAACGAGTAAAATAACATTTTTATTAGCTTCTCTTTGTACAGCAGAGGACCAACTGCTACAATCACTGCGTGCCGGAAGACAGCCCAGCTGCCACGCCCACAATGCCAAATAGTTTTACACCCCACATGTGTGTGTGTGCGAGTGTGTGTGGGTATATTTATTTTTAGTGAATTTTATTTTATTAATGCGAATTTGTTTGGCCAACGCCAGAGCCAGCGGCGTGGCCCTAGGCAGGATGTGTGCGTGTGTGTGTGTGTGTGTGTGTGTGTGTGTGTGTGTGCCCAGGACGCCGCCTGCTCGCTATTATGGCAGCTATTTGTTTGCCAACCAGAGCGGCCATCGACCATCGAGCATCGACCAGTGCTAGCTAGCTTGGTGCCCCTGAGAGGGTTCGCCTATGGGGCGTATGCGCTATGCACGCTCGTATAATTATTCTCGCGCTCGGCGGTCTGACCAGCGGAGCCAGCGTGAGTGAGTGGGACAGAAGATGCGGACCACATGTCGCTCATGATTAATTGAAAGATTCTCTCAACTGTTTCGGTATGTTTGTCCTTTGTTTTTTTTTTTTTTTTTTTTGTTTTTTTTGGGCACTGCCATAGCCATAGTCAGGGCCACAGCCAGAGCCACAGAGTCGGGGCTATAGTTGCTGCCATCGCAGTGGCCCTTGGCGTTTTGATAAATTGTCGCAGCCTTTAAACTTAAACAAATTTCTACGATTGTCGAGTGGTTTGCATGGCAAATGTCAACAAGAGTCCCACTGCCAGTGCCAGCTGCCGGACAGGATTAGCATATGCTGCATGCCGGGGCAATAACCTGTCCCTGCTCTGGCTGCTCGACTGTTTTTCTTATTGAATAAATATTTACTGTAAAAACTTTGTACAAATTATGATGTGGCTTAAATGATTGCGAAATGTTGCTTAAATTCTGTGGCTCACATTGAACTCTTCGATTTGACTTCCTTTGCGAAAATTCATGAAAAACAACAAAAACTTGATATATATTTCATATTTGTACTATTATGAATTAGTAAATATTTAAATCAAGCGGCTGCTCTCTGAGTATTGAGAAACGATCTAACATTATAATCAAAGAATATTTCCCAGAAATAAATAGATTATAATTCAAGCCCATTATCTATTGCCAAGTTTCTTTCCATTCTCCCGATCTGGTAGGCACTTACATCTTATTTAATATCTTCATGTTTGAGTCGCCGACACCTGTTTGTTTATCTTGAGATACCAGAACAATTATCAGCTCGCTGCCCTGGATCAATATCCATTTCTGCTGTGTCGAACATGGCACAGTTGTTGCCAGATAAGATGCCACTTCAGTGGGCAACACGCTATCTCCATTTGCATTAAGCATGGCAATGCGGCCAGCGCCAGTTCCAAGATGTCCGAGCACAAGATCACACTGGAGCAGCTGCAGCTGGTGCAAGTCGTCGAATCGACGCCCAAGAAACGGGATGAGCTGCATTTGCTATTGACGGGCCCTCGGCCCACAGTCTTTCGACTGTCGCGAAGTTGTCTGCTTGTCTTTGGACTGATCTGCAGCATTGGAGTGATTACGCTGTTTGCCTACGGCGATATCATAATGCTGATGACGTTGAATGCTAAAAGTGATCTGAGCACTCACAGTTCGCGGGAGTCGCTGGCCGTGCAGCTGGAGCGAGAGGTGCGTGTGCTCTGCTGGGTGATGACCACGCCCAAGTACCACAAGACGCGAGCGGTGCACATACTGCGCACGTGGGGCAAGCGATGCAATAAGATCTATTTCATCACCTCGGCACCAGACGATGAGCTCGACACAATTGTGCTGAATAAGAGCGACTCATACAACGTGCTCTGGGGCAAGACGAAGGCGGCCTTCACCTATCTCTACGAAAACAAGCTGCACGAGGCGGATTGGTTTATGAAGGCCGACGATGATACGTACGTGAATTGATTCCGGTGAACTAATGCCAGAATTGAACTAATTTTGCATACGTCTTAAAATTGCTTATGTGAAACTAATTGAATAATTTAAAAGTTCAAATGGAGAGCCAGTGCCACTACTAAACTAGTTCAGCTAGTGAACCAGTAATGCAGTGCAATAAGTGAGCCAGCTCATCTAGTGAACCAGTTCAGTTAGTTCAAGGTAGCCAGCTTACATAGCAATCTAGTTCAGTTAGTTTAGCAGGTGTAGCAGATTGGCTAGTGAACCAGTTCAATGAGTTTATGCAGTGAATCAGCTCAACTTCAATATTTCTTCACTTTTCTCAGGCTTCCCCTCTCTATCTCTATATCTTTCATTGTTGATTCCTGCCTCTCTCAGTCTTCTAAACATTAACTTGCCCTCTTTGTAAATTTCACTCTGTTTCCGTTAATATTTCAAGCGTTCTTCTTATCTCACCTTTTCTCTCTTCTTCTTTGTTGCTTATAAACAATTCCTTCAACTCTCTCTTCTTTCAGCTACTTATTTGTGGAGAATCTGCGTCATATGCTATACCCTTACTCTCCAGATACGCCCCTTTACTTTGGATACAAGTACAAGCTCTTCCACAATCCATTTGCAGTAAGTGCATCCAAAACGTATCTCATAATATTATTTTCATATTCTTGCCTCTTGCATGCTTGGTCAGTCGTATATGTCGGGGGGTAGCGGGTATGTGTTAAGTCGTGAAGCGCTGCGTATCTTTGTGCACGGTCTGAATGATACCAGCAAGTGCCGGCAGGCGGATAATCATGCCGAGGATGTGGAAATGGGCATATGCCTTCATAATCTGGGCGTGCTCGCCGGTGATTCGCGTGACATTACGTTGCGCAATAGCTTCTATCCGATGGCGCCATTCTCCTCACTTATGTCTAAATACTATGGCTTGGATTTCTGGCTCTTTAAGTACGCCTATTACAATCCCCGTGCGGTGAGTTCATCTACATAGTCTGTTCGAGTTGTTTTTTTTTTTTTTTTTTTGAATGACTTACTAATCTCTAGTGCCGGAATTGCCTCTCGAAATATCCGATCGCCTTTCACTATATCTCGCCCCAGGAGCTGTATGTGTACGACTTTTTCTCCTATCAACTGGAAATCTACGGACGCACACAGGTGCAGGAGCAGCTGCCGGAAAAGATTCTACCGGGAGAGCTCTATATACCGCCATCCGATAATAAGCACTATCAATCATAAGAAGAAGAAATCCTCACTTTGTTTCTTTCGTATATTATTTGCTAAAGTAATCAATAATCAAGTCTAAGCTTTTACATTCAATAATGACATTGTTATCGATAATATAGCTTGATATCGATAATATAGCAAGAGTCTTTGACACATCAAACATTTATAAGCCATTCAATTTGGGTTTAAGCTTCCATTGAAACTCACTTTAGATAAACATTTTCGTAACAAATTGCATATGGCCTAAGAGCAGGGAGAAATGTTGTGTCAAGCACTTGAATGACGAAGTCTTCCAGAGCGCAGTGGGTGGCTCTATGTGGTCTGGTTAAGTAACTCCATATATGCAGGCGATGAAGTCCATTAGGCTGTAAAGGCCAGGATAATGGTCATTAGTTCTGTGCGCTCTTATTAAGCTGTGGCTGCAACTGCAACTGCAACTGCAACTGTAACCCGTCGGTCTGTTGTTCGGGCAACAGGAGGTGGAACAACAAATACAAAAGGAGCCACAGCAATAGGAACAACAGAAACAGGAGCAACAACAGCACCAAGAGGAACAGCAGGAACAATTGTAATCAAATGAGGTTAGGCAAGACGATGATGGAGTTGACTTGATGCCGATGCTGTTGCCCAAAGCACAAAGCCAAAACTCAGAGCATACTGATAGCTGCCCACGCAGCGATGTTGAAAGAGCGAGAGAGAGAGAGAGAGAGAAAGAGAGAGAGGGAGGCATTTGAAATTGTAAATTATGTTTTTTGGCCATGGAGTGATGACAGTGGACAGTCAACGCTGCTGCCATTGGCGTTGGCCAGTTGATGGCAATGTTGGTGCTGCTGCTGGACGATGAGCGATGAACAATGAACGATGAGCATCGAGAGCTGTCTGCTCTGGCAATCGAGCTCTAATTATGCAAACTACCTGCTGTTACTCAATTAATCTTGATTACGTTTGTGTTATCCAAATATAATTATGTTGGTATTAATTACATTGGCCAAATGCGTCGGCGGCCCTGGACCACGGCCTATGCAGCGACAGTTGGCCAACAACATGAACTGAATTTGTGCGGTTGTTGCGCGTGTGTATCCATTAGCCCATTGCAGGCCGGCTCGTATCTGCCAGTGCCAACATGCTCGACCTGCCGACTCCGCATCTGTACCGTCCTCTAGGCATTAGGCCAAAGTGTTTGGCATTAGAGCAGCAGCAACAGTGCGACCTCATCATAATCAATGGCAAAATTTCACGTGACTTTGACTTGCTGCTAATTAGGCGGCCAGCCAATTCAAGCCAAGCCATGTCAAGCGAGGGGCGAAGCGGGCCAACAAGCTGGCCAACTATTTGCCGGGGCGGGGTTGCCAAAACACCTCGAACAATTTGGCCAAGTTGTGTTGTCCTATTAACCTTAATGCAGCGCACGTTGAAATTTATTGGCCTTGAAAGCAAAAGTTTGAGCAATTCAGCTAATCTATATATATATAACAAACTTTTTGACAGATGTTAGTATTAGTGTTTGATTTATGTATGTATTAGTATTGGTATTAGTATTATTATTATTATTAGTATTAGTATTAGTATTAGTATTAGTATGAGTATTAGTATTAGTATTAGTATTAGTATTAGTATTAGTATTAGTATTAGTATTAGTATTAGTATTAGTATTAGTATTAGTATTAGTATTAGTATTAGTATTAGTATTAGTATTAGTATTAGTATTAGTATTAGTATTAGCATTAGCATTAGCATTAGTATTAGTGTTAGCATTAGTATTAGTAGTATTTATATACTGAAGTATTTATACATATATGGCTTTAAAGCATTTGAAGTTCGAACAGTATTGAATTTATTTTGCTTGCTAGCAAATTGACCTTAACTTTAATTTGGGTTAATTGATTTCAGAGATAAAGCAATTGCCATTGATGGGAAAAAGCATTTTCATATTACAATTGCGAAAAATTCGTACAAAATTGATTTTTGGACAGGAATTTGCATTGCTTTCAATTAGCTTGATGTTTTTTTAGATGCTGTAGAAAAAATATAAAATCATTTCAATAAAATTGCATCAGCTGCAGCTGCCGCGAGAGGTCACTGAACCGAAAACTATGTCACACAGCCAGCCATCGTCTCACAGCGGCCCAGACCGATTGAACGATTGAGGCAACGGGAGATGCAACAAAAATGAGAATTGCTGTCCCATGTGTCATTTCGTCTCCTAATCGTTCAAGCGTCAATGCAGGCGATTTATTTGATTTGCTATGAACGACAAAGAGTGGTTCTCTATGTCTGTGTGTGTGTGTGTGTGTGTGTGTCTTTGTGTGCTTAAAAAAAGAAAGAAAAAGTCTTGCCTGGTTGTAGGTGACTCTGGACCCCACAAATCATTTTCAGTTTGTACAATTTTTATGTCAACTTGTGTGTTTTTTTTTTGCCAGAGCTCGTTGCTTGCACTGTTTTTTGTTTAGCCGATTCACAAACACATCCACACACGCACACACATGCATGCATCGACACACACTCATGCATACACACCCAATCACACACGGCACGCTTGCATTGCTGTTGCTCGGCTGCACTTCCGGCCTTTCGGCTGCACCGCCATTGACTGTTCAACCATGCCGTTGCACACTTACACACACACACACACACACACACACCCACACACACGTACACACACAGACATTCTCTCACACTCACACATACGCCTATTCACACTCACTAGCCACATATTCACACACACACACACACACGAACAGTATCAGGTTCGCCGGCATATCCGGGCTATGTGCCAGGCATTGGACATTGCCGTTACCGGCTGCAGCCAACAGCGCACAGTGGTTAAGAGTTGTCGCGGCATGAAGCTCGAGTTGTCGCAGACATGTCAGAGGGTATACAAATAATGATTTCATAACATTTTAAAACTTATATTTATAGAGCTATGACAGCTTTTAATATGATACTAGCTTGAAATGAATTTATATAAATTTAAATTTAGTATTAAGAATAAAAAAGAATAAGAATAAATAAAGATTTTGACTTTTAAAATCAAACTATTTCACAAAAACAAAATTAAGTATATTAAAAGAAAAAAAAAATTTGTTTTTTTAGTTATTTATTTGACCAGATATTCATTAAACCAATTTTATTATTATATTAGATATATTTTTAAAAGTTTTTTTTCGAGCTAATAATTGTTTTTGTAATTTATTTTTTGAAAATACAGTTTTTTTTTTTTAATTTTTATTTTTTTTTGGTACAGCTTTAAATATTCGTTCATAATATAAATATATATGAAGTAAACAAAGAAATTTATAAAACAATTTTTATTTAGTAATGAGTATGTTATATATTTGTTATTTTATTTATGCATTTTTTTTTAGCTAAAAGCTTGCAATTGTTTTCGAACTCAATTTGAGCTGGTTCGTGCTCAATGTGCGGCATTATTTGTGCCCTCTCTGGGTTGTCAGCTTTTTCAGCTTCAAGCCATTGAAAAGTTCTCAGTTGCAACTGCAAATTATGTTGCCTGGTGTGCTGATTGTTGTCGTTGTTGTTGCTGGTGTTGGTGTTGTGATTGTTGTTGCTGGCAGTGCCTGATAATGGCACACAATGTTTATTTACTTGCTTTAACATTTTTGCTGCTGCTGCTGCTGCTGCTGTTCATTTTACTTTATTTTGCCAGTGAGCCGATGGTGCAGTCGCCGGCGTGTTGCATGCAACATGCTGACAATGAGACACTTGAGCATTTGGCGCCTGATTGCATGCTACACTTTTACTGCACCGAGCTGCACTGCACTGGCCGCTGCACGCTTACGAGAGAGAGAGAGAGAGAGAGATAGAGAGATGTCACGACATTATGTTTGCCTCCCCCATCTCGTTCTCACGCAATGTTTGTCTGCCTTTCTGACTTTGACTTAACTTATTTGTTGTCTCTGTGACTCCCACTGTACGAGTGTGTGTTTAAGCTCTCCCACACACACACATACACACACACACACACACGAGCGTTTGAGGTGTCCGGCTGAATTGTCGTGTCGTCCTGTCTCTGCTTTTTTCTCTGCCTCTGTTGTTGCTGCTGCTGCTGCTGCTGGCGTCGCAGTCAACGCTGTAAAGTGTCGTGTTGGATTTGCGTAATTTATGCTCTATTTGCTTTTCGGCTTCATTTCACTTTTTGCTACTGCTACTTTTTCCAAAGTATTCCGAGTATTACAACTGCCCTTGCTATCTCTATCTGTGTGTGTGTGTGTGTGTGTGTGTGTGTGTGTGTGTGTGTTATGCATTAGTTTGTGTTAGTAGCCAACAACGACCTTGATATCACCTAGAGATTAAAGATTTTTGTGGCTAATGCCGGAGCGAACTAGTTCCGATCACTAGTTGTTGTAAATGCATTTGATATTTCATATCAAAAAATAAAAACGATTACAAATCAATGCTGGTTAGTTGATTAATGAAACTGGTTCATATGAACTGTTTAACTTAACTTTTGTTGAACTCACTCGTGTAGCTTTTAAAAGTTAATCAGCTTTCAATTGAAGATGGTTCATATGATCTAGTTACTTGACTAGTGAAACATGTGCTTATGAACTGGTTAGCTGACTTGCATATCTGGTATATAATAGATGTTTAGTTCTCAATTGAAGAAGTCAAAGGTTGATATGCGATGATAAGAGAACTACAATGTGCTCATATGAAGTGTTTTAGTGAACTATATATCGATTTCATCAAAATCGTTAATATAAAGAACTTAATCTTTATAACAAATATACTGTCGAACAATTCTACTCACTCAGCTCATGATCTAGTTCAAGTGAACTGTTCAATATACTTGTTATCTTGAAATTCATTCCAATTGTTTCTCTCTGTGCGTTATGTAAGAGATCCCATCAGGTCAAGTGTACCGCACAACAGCTTCAACATCCAGCCTCAGCCCCAGTCCCAACTCCAACTCCAACTCCAACCTCAGCTACCATTATTTAGTTCAGTTTCATTTGGTTGCTGTTGTTGTGGGCGGTCGGCTTTGTTTGCTGCATTATTCTTATAACGTTGCTCAATATGAGAACTCAATAAATTTGCCTTACTTTGGCGGCTGTGTGAGCCATTTCAACAGGCGATTAGTTGCCAGGTGCCTGGAGCTCTGACTATCGCCTGGCTCGGTGTCAGGCTCTGCTTTCGACTTTAGCTTCGCTTCGCCTGCTCGCCCTGTGCCTGTGGCAGCTCTTGTGCAACAGTTGAGCGCCCCGGGCCAAATTGAATGGCCGGCAGTGGCACACGTGAGCTCAGCTGAGCTGAGCCTGTTGCCTGGACCTGGTGCTGGGCGGGAACGGGAACGGGAACGGGGAGGGAGGGCGGTGTTGGCTTTGTGGCTGGGCCTTGAGCCTGTGCCTGGAGCTGTGCTTGGGCAACTGGGCCTGGACTTGGGTGGCGCTCTAATAGGTTTTACATAACACACACGTCGCAAATAAATCTAAATGCAACAGCAGCAGCAGTAGCAGTAGCAGCAGCGGCAGCGGCAGTGACGGCGGCAGGAAGCTTCATGAAAAATCCTTTAGCAAATAAAATTTACATAGACCGCACACACACACACACACACATGCACACACATGGAGGTTTTCCTGTGAATTTATTTGAAAATTTATTGAGTTTTCGTGTTAACCATGCATAATTAAGTTTTGCCAGCCGGCGACTGATGTTGGCACGGAACACCCGATGGCCCGGTGGCCCGCTGGCTGGAGCTGGGCATGCAACATGGACTGGAATCTATTGGCCTGCGGCTGAAGCCAACAAGTTTTTGCGATTCAATACCCTATGCCCACGAGGCAGCTATACGATTTAACTTATTGTAAATAAAGGAATACCAATTGCGAGCCATCAATTAATTTATTCATCATTGCATATGCCGGAGCCATCATTTACGTTTGATTGAGTGTGACAGCAGTCGGAGCTTGAGTTTAAGTGTGTCCAACAATATTTGCTAATCTCATTGCACTTTAAATAAATGATCCTCAAATCTGCAGTGCAGCATCTTGAATCGACTAAATTCAGTTTAATTTACACAAATTAATGTGAGATTGTAAGAGCTATGTTAGTAGAGCTTTAAAAGCGCATTGAAATTTATTGTAAATGCATTTAATTTGTATAAATTTATAAATTTTATTTTGCAAGAGAAATGTTCGCAGAGCTTTCAGTGCGACATAGTGAATTGATTAATCAAATTGATTGATTGATGCAATTTTTCAAGAGTTTTTTACTTACATTACAGTTTTCAATGTTATTTAACAAGACAAATCTATTTATTATTTATAAGTGCTCAGAGCTTTCAAAGCACATTAAAGCTTTTAGTCTAAAGCAGTAAATATGAGTAGACAAGTCAATTTGTTTTATATAAATTAAAATTTATTTTAATTAAATAAATTATTTAACTGTATAGCTTTCGGCTATAATAGCTAGCTAAACAAGTATTTTTAATAATTATAACAGATAAATAAATTAGTTGAATGCATAGCTTTTAACTCTAATAGCTTTAAAAGTAATTTAAAGCTCTTAAATAATTTATTGGATTGAGCGAATCAGTTGTATACTATACAAATAAAAATTTACCTACTTTTCTTCTCTACCTTTTGAATAGAATATTTAAAGACGCTTCAAAGTTCATGAAAGCTTCAAGCAACTTTTGGCTGTGTACAGCTTTTAATATGCAGTAGAATTCAATTAGATGCTAAAGCTTATCAGTTTACTCATATAGCTTCAGACATTTTAGCGCAATAACCCTACGGACACTATAAACTGAGTCGTTATCACCGAACTGTATTTTAATATTTCAAGGCTCACAAATCAAATCTTTTGCATATATTAAATATCTCATCTTATTAAAATCTTATAGAGTCTGTATTAATAGCTTTATGATTAACTGAAAACTCGTCAAGATTTTCCTCAATTTCCAGTGACGTATTTCGTTTATTGCTAATTACAGGGTATTTTTAGAGTAGAGCATTTCATGTTTATTGCATATTTAGTAGCCACAGCCAGTGTGGTGTAATTTTCGGGGCGTTAAGGATAGTCTTTGGCTTTATTTACGATTGAGTTCATGGAATACAAAAGAAAAAAAAAAAAAAAAAAGAGGGACCCCTTTGACAAGGTGGCTCGCCTGTTATTTTTAGGGGACTTACGACTTGACAGTGTGGGACTTAACGCTGTAAACGTTATTAATGCGTCGCAGGCGCTGAGCGCTATGGGAAATCAAGTTATTCGACTGCTGCTCGAATTATTATTCCTGATTGCATTTATTTGCTTTATTTCTCGCACGGAACTTCATCTATAATGCAAGCAAGTTGCCAGACAGCACGGCGCCCAGTCTCCGATTGCGTGCTCTCACTCCCTCTGCCAGGCCAACGCCCACGCCCACGCCCATTCTCTCTTCCACTCCCACTTCCATTCCCATTTGCAACTCCAATTCCAATGCCAGTTCCAGTTCCGACTCCAGCTCAGCTTCTGCTCATCCATGTTGTCGCCCTGTCGCCCTGTCGCCCGTTTGCCCTTTTTGCTGCTTAAGTGAAATGCATAAAAATCAAATAATTTTCCTGTTTTTCATTTGCTTCACTTTGCTGCATTTACCGTCTCAGCCCCGGCTTCTGCTTCTGCCCGGGCAGACTGCTCCTGACTGCCGACTACTCGCTTCTTTTCTTCTTCTTCTTCGTCTTCTTCTTTTCACGTATATATATATATAAATATATGTAGATACTTTGCAGTTGGCTGCCGGCTGGCGTCTCCGGCCTGCCCTCTGCACCGACAGCCAGCCAGCATTCGAAATGTTAAAAGTAATTTCCTCGACTATAGTTGATAGCTACTGTGCCGGCAGCTGTTTGCACCCGGCTCCCCGATTCCCGTTGCCCAGCTCCTGGGCACAGCCTCAAACTGTGCTGCGAGTAAGCTACTACGCGCTTCTCCCAGTCGAGGTAATGGAATGTCCTATGGCTCGTAGCTTATCCCCACCTCCTGTGCACTCCTCCTGTTAATACCTCCTACATGCTAACCCCACGCCCCATCCGCTGGCAGTGACTTTCACAGTGCAGCAGTTAGTATAGCATTGCACTTCGTGGCATTATTCTTTTGGAAAGTGCTCATCAAGGTTCATTTAACATTGTTGCAGCATCATAATCATAGTTTATCGAACCAACTGCTGCTCTATACCCTGTACGAGAAATTCAAGCTTTTGATTGCTTGAGACACGGCACACAGTAGGCTGGAGTTCCATTTCCGTAGCAAATTATAGATTCCAAATGAAAGTAAGTCGAGTAAACATCGACTAGACAGTCACAGTCACAATAACAGCCACAGTCACAGGCACAGTCACAGCCACAGTCACAGTCACAGGCACAGTCACAGTCACATTGTATTGAATATCTTTGCTAACAACGCTAACTGAAATCATTTCAATGGGACAATAAAACATTATCTTGCGATTGACATTTCCATTAGGGCACATTGGCTTATTTAGTGACATTTGTTTTGTTAGTTTGTCGTTCTCTTTATTTATCTTTTCCGTTCTTGTTCCATTCCGCTCCGCCTGTTGTCGCATAATGCTCTTAGTGTCCGACTAAAGTCGAATACAGTCCATATTCAATGTGTAATGCGACAGCAATGAAGGTCAGCCCGAGTTGTTGACACTCCAATTGGAGTCTAATTAGCTTCAAGCCACAATAAAACAAATTTTCTTCTTAACAAGTATCAGTGTATATATTTGGAGAAACAACTTCCGCGTAGAGTAGCATAAATAACATCGTGTATGAGAAACATATTTCAAATTGTCATGGTTAAAGTACAGCGCATCCGGGCATTGAAGTCAAGTGTATTGATTGGAGTGTGTTCTGGTAGAATCATTTGATATGAAATTCAAATTTCTTGTACGCTTTCAAATACCTCGACCGATCTGTAAAGGGAATATTATGAATGTATATTGCAATCTGTAAGCCATGTCCACTTACCAGTCACTCCCTAAACTGATCGGCCGTAGTGCATATTATAAAAAATAATACATACTCATATTAATTCCATCCTAGAATAAGAATGGAATTATATGGAATATTTCAATATAGAAAATCTAATCTTATCTGTGTCCTAATGTATATCAGCATAAGCCAGATGAGTGTGGTTGTTCGTCCTTTAACTGTATTCTGTGAAAAGAGAACGGAATATATATAAGTATATGAGGATCATCGGTATAGAGAATGGCCCAACTCACCTAAAATTGGTTACTAATTATATCGCCGAATTTGTAGTGTATGTGTGGTAATCGCATGACTTAGTTCGAATCAGTATTGCTGGAGTATTCTTAGCTCTAAACTACCTGTAGAATTAATGTTTTTTAGCAGATTGTCACAGAAGTCAACTTTTCACTTACCTTAATTACAATATTTATGATATATGTATGTGTCGTCTTTGCTTTTTCATGTGTAGATATATTTGTCTTTGCTCTTTAACGCGTGGTTATATGAGTGTACACGTTTATGTACGTACTTGTATGTGTGAATGTCTGTACAGCAAAAAAAGCTGGTGTGGCATGCGTATAACAACCGGGTAAGCTCGGAGTTTTGAGGATGAATTGCGATATCTTTTCGAGATGTACGCTATAGAATTCTATAAAAAAAAAAGAAAAAATAAACGTTAATATAACTGGGAGCTATCCGGGCTTACGTTTATTCACCTCCGAAATACGTTGTTCTATATTAACTGCATGCAAACGAAAATTTTATTTATTCACAAAATTTATAGAAAAATAAAAAACTTGAAATTTGGAAAAGAAATTTTGCAAAAGATTTATAGAAAAGAAAAAAATGTTGTGCCGAGATACGAGAGTCGAACTAAACTGAGGAAAATAAAATTCATGCTTAGGCATATGGCAAGAAAAATTGCTAAGCCTACTTGGATGCTAAGGAAAACAAAATCAAAATTGAAATTCAGCAAGATATATTGAATTGTCTTTGCAAGTTCCTAAAGCTAAACCCTAAAATCTTTCCCTAGCTACAATGTTTTATATAATAATAATTTTATAATACACAAAGAATATTTTAATTAATTTCTGTTTAAATTAAATACAGTTGCTTAAAAGGTGGCAGAATTCTATAGACCAGACTGCTCCGCTAAGGGATCCCCTGAACCCTTTGAAGAACCGATATTCCAGGAATTCTATGCACACGTTCTATGCAATATATACCAATAAAATGTTGAGGCTCTAGCTACAGAGTTTAAGAAGATATAACTTTATAAATTACGTATTGTAACAAGTGTAATCGATAACACTAAAATTACTACTGTTATCGATTTTTTTAAAAACTAAATCTATCTTGACGTGCTATAAACGGACCTATATCAAAAATTTCAAGTCTCTAGATCCTATAGATCCTGAGATTGTCGAGCTCAAACATGCGGCAAGACAGATATACGTTCTGAGAGGGGGACAGAGGCACGTGGCTAAATCCCCATTCTGCCTGTTACTTTCATTTTTGCCTAACCATATTATCTTGATTCCTCACTTTCAATAAGTGAAGGGTTAAAAAAAAAAAAAAAAAAAAAAAAAAAAAACAATAACCCGAGTTGCTGCATCCCCAATTGGATTTGAATTGGCCCCAAGCCGCAATTAAACAATTTTTTTCAATATCAAGTATCAGTGTATATATTTTGAGAAACAACTTCCGCGTAGATTAGCATAAATAACATTGTGTATGAGAAACAAATTTCAAGTTGTGATGTGTAAAGAAGTATAGTTGATATGGGCATTACAGACGAAGTGTATTGGTAGAACCACGATATTATAATCCCTTAAATGCCTCGACCGATCTGTAAATGGAGGAAAATGGATATTATATATTGCAATCTGTATACCATTTAAGCCATGTCCACCTACCAGACACTCCCTAAACTGATCGGCCGTAGTGCATATTATAAAATATTATTCATACTCATATTAATTCCATCCTAGAATAAGAATGGAATTATATGGCATATTTCAATATAGCAAATCTAATCTAATCTGTGTCCTAATATATATCAGCATAAGCCACCAGATGGGATTGCTTGTTCGTCCTTTAACTGTATTCTGTGAAAAGAGAACGGAATATATATAAGTATATGAGGATCATCGGTATAGAGAATGGTCCAACTCACCTAAAATTGGTTACTAATTATATCGCCGAATTTGTAGTGTACGTGTGGTAATCGCATGACTTAGTTCGTTCTTAGCTCTAAACTACCTGTAGAATAAATGCTTTTTAGCAGATTGTCACAGAAGTCAACGTTTCACTTACCTTAATTACAATATTTGTGATATATGTATGTGTCGTCTTTGCTCTTTCATGTGTAGATATATTTGTCTTTGCTCTTTCACACGTGGTTATATGAGTGTAGCATGCGTATAACAACTAGATAAGCTCGGAGTTTTGAGGATGAATTGCGATATCTCTTCGAGATGTACGCTATAGAATTCTATAAAAAAAAAAAGAAAAAAAGAAAACGTTAATATAAATAAGAGTTATCCCGGTTTACGTTTATTCACCTCCGAAATACGTTGTTCTATATTAACTGCATGCAAACGAAAATTTTATTTATTCACAAAATTTATAGAAAAATAAAAAACTTGAAATTTGGAAAAGGAATTTTGCAAAAGATTTATAGAAAAGAAAAAAATGTTATGCCGAGATACGAGAGTCGAACTAAACTGAGGAAAATAAAATTCATGGCTGGGCATATGGCAAGAAAAATTGCTAAGCCTACTTGGATGTTAAGGAAAACAAAATCAAAATTGAAATTCAGCAAGAGATTAAATTGTCTGCAAGTACGATACCCTAAAATCTTGCCCTAGCTACAATGTTTTATATAATAATAATAATTATACACTAAACCCATTGAAAATGGGAATTCAGGGTATAATGGTTTTGTGAAAATCTATGTAACAGGCAGAAGGTGACGTCGCATACCTCATAAAGTATATATATTCTTGATCAGCATAAAAAAATAAGTTGATCTAGCCCTGTCCGTCTGTCCGTCTATATGAACGTCGAGATTTCGGATACTGCAAAAGCTAGAGAGCTGAAATTTCAAATGAACACTTGTATGTTAGTTACGTAGTACGAGTTTATTTTATTTATTTATTTTTTTTTTTCGATAACTCATCTCATTTCCAAAATATCGATAAAAAATCGAAAATTCCTTTACATTTATTAGGTTTTTTGGACATAACTTCTACACCGTTTTGGCTTAAAGACTTCAACTTTACATATTTATATAGATATATAGATTTATATATTTATATATACGCAGATTTTGTAATTTAGATTTCATTTAATATACTAGAGACTTGAAAGTTGGCAAATAGATACATTTAGATGCTATTAATATATTCTAAAAGTTTCATAAAGATAGTCCATCTAGAAATGGAGTTATAAGCGTCCAAAGTATAGCCCAACCCACCCCCAAGCCACGGCAGCAACTGCGCGATCAGCAGAGCGGGCGCTAATAAGTGCGTAAAGAAGAAACGCATCACATTATTTTGCAGGGGTCAGGGTATCTCGTAGTCGAGCCGTCTCGACTAGAGCCTTCTTACTTGTTTTATAAAACACAAAGAATATTTAAATTAATTCCTATTTAAATAAAATACAGTTGCTTAAAAGGTAGCAGAATTCTCTAGTCCAGACTGCTCGGCCAAGAGATCCCCTGAACTCTTTGAAGAACCGCTATTCCAGGAATTATATGGACATTATATATGTAATACATATTAATAAGATTTGGAGGCTGTAGCTGCAGAGTTGAAGGAGATATAACTTAAAAATTACTTTTTGCAAAAAAATTTTAAGTCTCTATTTCTCAATTTCTGACTTTCAATTGGCGAAGGGTTAAAATCCAAAAACAAAATAAGGCCAACCCGAGTTGCTGCTTCCCCAATCGGAGTTGAATCGGCCCCAAGCCGCAATAAAACAAACGTTATTCAATAACAAGTATCAGTGTATATATTTTGAGAAACAACTTCCGCGTAGAGTAGCATAAATAACATTGTGTATGAGAAACAAATTTCAAGTTGTGATGTGTAAAGAAGTAAAGTTGATATGGACATTGCAGCCGAATTGAATAGGTAGAACCATGATATAATAATCCCTTAAATGTAAATGCCTCGACCGATCTGTAAATGGGAAATGGACAGTATATATTGCACTCTGTAAGTCCATCTAAACCATGTCCACTTACCAGTCACTCCCTAAACTGATCGGCCGTAGTGCATAATATAAAATATTATTCATACTCATATTAATTCCATCCTAGAATAAGAATGGAATTATATGGCATATTTTAATATAGCAAATCTAATCTAATCTGTGTCCTAATATATATCAGCATAAGCCACCAGATGGGATTGCTTGTTCGTCCTTTAACTGTATTCTGTGAAAAGAGAACGGAATATATATAAGTATATGAGGATCATCGGTATAGAGAATGGTCCAACTCACCTAAAATTGGTTACTAATTATATCGCCGAATTTGTAGTGTACGTGTGGTAATCGCATGACTTAGTTCGTTCTTAGCTCTAAACTACCTGTAGAATAAATGCTTTTTAGCAGATTGTCACAGAAGTCAACGTTTCACTTACCTTAATTACAATATTTGTGATATATGTATGTGTCGTCTTTGCTCTTTCATGTGTAGATATATTTGTCTTTGCTCTTTCACACGTGGTTATATGAGTGTAGCATGCGTATAACAACTAGGTAAGCTCGGAGTTTTGAGGATGAATTGCGATATCTCTTCGAGATGTACGCTATAGAATTCTATAAAAAAAAAAGAAAAAAATAAACGTTAATATAACTGAGAGCTATCCGGGCTTACGTTTATTCACCTCCGAAATACGTTGTTCTATATTAACTGCATGCAAACGAAAATTTTATTTATTCACAAAATTTATAGAAAAATAAAAAACTTGAAATTTGGAAAAGGAATTTTGCAAAAGATTTATAGAAAAGAAAAAAATGTTATGCCGAGATACGAGAGTCGAACTAAACTGAGGAAAATAAAATTCATGCCTAGGCATATGGCAAGAAAAATTGCTAAGTCTACTTGGATGCTAAGGAAAACAAAATCAAAATTGAAATTCAGCAAGATATATTGCAAGTCCCTAAAGCTAAACCCTAAAATCTTTCCCTAGCTACAATGTTTTATATAATAATATTTTATAATACATAAAGAATATTTTAATTAATTTCTGTTTAAATTAAATACAGTTGCTTAAAAGGTGGCAGAATTCTATAGACCAGACTGCTCCGCTAAGGGATCCCCTGAACCCTTTGAAGAACCGATATTCCAGGAATTCTATGCACACGTTCTATGCAATATATACCAATAAAATGTTGAGGCTCTAGCTACAGAGTTTAAGAAGATATAACTTTATAAATTACGTATTGTAACAAGTGTAATCGATAACACTAAAACTGCAACTGTTATCGATTTTCTGAAACAAAATCGATCATATAAACGGACCTATATCAAAAATTTCAATTCTCTAGATCATACAGATCCTGAGATTGTCGAGCTCAAACATGCGGCAAGACAGATATAAGTTCTTAGAGGGGGATTGAGGCACGTGGCTAAATCCCCATTCTGCCAGTTACTTTTATTTTTGTCTAACCATATTATCTTGATTCTTCACTTTCAATAAGTGAAGGGTGAAAAAAAAAAAACAATAACCCGAGTTGCTGCATCCCCAATCGGAGTTGAATTGGCCCCAAGCCGCAAAAAACAATTTTTCTCAATATCAAGTATCAGTGTATATATTTTGAGAAACAAATTTCAAGTTGTGATGTGTAAAGAAGTAAAGTTGATATGGGCATTGCAGCCGAAGTGTATTGATAGAACCACGATATTATAATCCCTTAAATGTAAATGCCTCGACCGATCTGTAAATGGAGGGAAATGGATATTATATATTGCACTCTGTATACCATTTAAGCCATGTCCACCTACCAGACACTCCCTAAACTGATCGGCCGTAGAGCATAATATAAAATATTATTTATACTCATATTAATTCCATCCTAGAATAAGAATGGAATTATATGGCATATTTCAATATAGCAAATCTAATCTAATCTGTGTCCTAATATATATCAGCATAAGCCACCAGATGGGATTGCTTGTTCGTCCTTTAACTGTATTCTGTGAAAAGAGAACGGAATATATATAAGTATATGAGGATCATCGGTATAGAGAATGGCCCAACTCACCTAAAATTGGTTACTAATTATATCGCCGAATTTGTAGTGTACGTGTGGTAATCGCATGACTTAGTTCGTTCTTAGCTCTAAACTACCTGTAGAATAAATGCTTTTTAGCAGATTGTCACAGAAGTCAACGTTTCACTTACCTTAATTACAATATTTGTGATATATGTATGTGTCGTCTTTGCTCTTTCATGTGTAGATATATTTGTCTTTGCTCTTTCACACGTGGTTATATGAGTGTAGCATGCGTATAACAACTAGGTAAGCTCGGAGTTTTGAGGATGAATTGCGATATCTTTTCGAGATGTACGCCTTAGAATTCTATGAAAAAAAGGGAAACAAATTCGTGTATATAAATGAGAGCTATCTGGGTTTACGTTTATTTACCTCCGAAATACGTTGTTCTATATTAACTGCATGCAAACAAAAATTTTATTTATTCACAAAATTTATAGAAAAATAAAAAACTTGAAATTTGGAAAAGGAATTTTGCAAAAGATTTATAGAAAAGAAAAAAAATGTTGTGCCGAGATACGAGAATCGAACTAAACTGAGGAAAATAAAATTCATGCCTAGGCATATGGCAAGAAAAATTGCTAAGCCTACTTGGATGCTAAGGAAAACAAAATCAAAATTGAAATTCAGCAAGAGATTAAATTGTCTGCAAGTACGATACCCTAAAATCTTGCCCTAGCTACAATGTTTTATATAATAATAGTTTTATAATATATAAAGAATATTTTTATTAATTCTATAGTCCTGACTGCTCAGCTAAGGGATCCCCTCAACCCTTTGAAGAACCAATATTCCAGGAATTCTATGCACACGTTCTATGCAATACATACTAATAAAATTTTGAGGCTCTAGCTACAGAGTTTAAGAAGATATAACTTTATGAATTACGTATTGCAACAAGTGTAATCGATAACACTAAAACTGCAACTGTTATCGATTTTCTGAAAAAAAAAATCGATCATATAAACGGACCTATATCAAAAATTTCAAGTCTCTAGATCCTATACATCCTGAGATTGTCGAGCTCAAACATGCGGCAAGACAGATATACGTTCTGAGAGGGGGACAGAGGCACGTGGCTAAATCCCCATTCTGCCTGTTACTTTCATTTTTGCCTAACCATATTATCTTGATTCCTCACTTTCAATAAGTGAAGGGTGAAAAAAAAAACAATAACCCGAGTTGCTGCATCCCCAATTGGATTTGAATTGGCCCCAAGCCGCAATTAAACAATTTTTTTCAATATCAAGTATCAGTGTATATATTTTGAGAAACAACTTCCGCGTAGATTAGCATAAATAACATTGTGTATGAGAAACAAATTTCAAGTTGTGATGTGTAAAGAAGTATAGTTGATATGGGCATTACAGACGAAGTGTATTGGTAGAACCACGATATTATAATCCCTTAAATGCCTCGACCGATCTGTAAATGGAGGAAAATGGATATTATATATTGCAATCTGTATACCATTTAAGCCATGTCCACCTACCAGACACTCCCTAAACTGATCGGCCGTAGTGCATATTATAAAATATTATTCATACTCATATTAATTCCATCCTAGAATAAGAATGGAATTATATGGCATATTTTAATATAGCAAATCTAATCTAATCTGTGTCCTAATATATATCAGCATAAGCCACCAGATGGGATTGCTTGTTCGTCCTTTAACTGTATTCTGTGAAAAGAGAACGGAATATATATAAGTATATGAGGATCATCGGTATAGAGAATGGCCCAACTCACCTAAAATTGGTTACTAATTATATCGCCGAATTTGTAGTGTATGTGTGGTAATCGCATGACTTAGTTCGAATCAGTATTGCTGGAATATTCTTAGCTCTAAACTACCTGTAGAATAAATGTTTTTTAGCAGATTGTCACAGAAGTCAACTTTTCACTTACCTTAATTACAATATTTGAGATATATGTATGCGTCTTTGCTCTTTCATGTGTATATATGTTTGTCTTTGCTCTTTAACGCTTGGTTATATGAGTGTACACGTTTTTGTCCGTACTTGTATGTGTGAATGTTTGTACAGCAATAAAAGCTGATGTGGCATGCGTATAACAACCGGGTAAGCTCGGAGTTTTGAGGATGAATTGCGATATCTCTTCGAGATGTAAGCTATAGAATTCTATAAAAAAAGAAAACCTTAATATAAATGAGAGTTATCCGGATTTACGTTTATTCACCTCCGAAATACTTTGTTCTATATTAACTGCATGCAAACGAAAATTTTATTTATTCACAAAATTTATAGAAAAATAAAAAACTTGAAATTTGGAAAAGAAATTTTGCAAAAGATTTATAGAAAAGAAAAAAATGTTGTGCCGAGATACGAGAGTCGAACTAAACTGAGGAAAATAAAATTCATGCTTAGGCATATGGCAAGAAAAATTGCTAAGCCTACTTGGATGCTAAGGAAAACAAAATCAAAATTGAATTTTATATATGAAAATCGTGCGCATGAGACATCACAATATCGTTGCTTTATATGTCAACTGTTATATGCGGATGTGGATATATAATTTATGCTCTTATATTAAATATATATCTTTATATATATTTCCTTGCTTCTGCTGTCGCAACAATTTGCTTCGTTAAGAGCTTTTGTTGGCATTGAAGATGCAAAATAGCTCAACTTGTTTGCTGAAGAGTTCATGGGAAGCCATTTTGGCTGCTGCTGCGGCTGCTTACGGCAACTGTTAATAGTCCTTGGCTGAGCTGCGGCCACTAATGGTGTACTTGAATTGGAATTCATAAAGGCTCAACCGGTCGCTTTCTAGTTGCTTTCTTCATTCAAGTCAATGTCGTGGGCCAGACGGCATTTAAAACTATGCAAAGGCTCTGTGTGAGCGTGGGCGTGGGCGTGGAACGCACGCGTCGTATGCGCAATGTCGAGTGCCTCGATTTACATTCCTTTTATGTTGGTGGCTTTTTCTTTGTGGCCAGATGATAAAGGGGCAACCTGGGCGAGGGTGTTAGCTGGCTGCATAATTTGTGGCATTTGGCTCGGTTTGTCATACGGCAAATCGAAATGTTATTTATATGCCGTACGTGTGCGCCCGCCGCGCCACGAAGCCGAAGCTGATGACGACAAATGCGACAATGTCGCAGACGTGCACGGCTTATCGTTGGCTCTGGCAGCGCCCCATTCTGCCAGTTCGCCCACTCTACGCATTTGTGATAAGGTTTTTACGTGTCCGCTGCCAGACAGTCAGCCATCCAGCCATTCAGCCAGCTCCTTCACCAAGGTGACCAACTGCCACCTTCAGAGGCCAATTTGTAAGGGCCATAAGCTGCGAGCATTCAGGTATATAATCGCAATTTAATTAAACACATTCATCCATGGCCTGGGCCAAGAATCTGTTAGGCTGACAGTCGACTGACAAGCATGGCCGTATTTAAGGCCACGATAGCATTTTAAGCACTACAATTAAGTGTTGGAAAAGACAGGGTCTGTAGATAAATAATTGGCCTGAGCTCTGACATGAAAATATGAATATGAAAGTGCAGATGAAAATGAATATGAAAATAAAAATGTATATGACGATGAATAACAATTTGATGGTATATAAATGTATGTATTTATATATATGAATTTGAAAAGAAAAATGAATTTGAATCAGCATGAATATGAGTGGGAATATGAATATGAATGCGAACAATAATTAGCATCATAATATACATATGTATGTCTATAAATATGAATAAGAATTAAATATACATATGAGTACGACTATGAGTTACGTATGAAAATAATTAAGAATTAGAATATGTACTTAAATGAATGTGAATAAGAGTATGAATACCAAACAGAGCATGAGTATTCATCCTCATTCTCATGTATATGTTAAAATTATAGCAATGAATCCAATATGAATAAATATTTGAAATATAGATGATGAATAACAATTCTAGTATGAGTATGAAAGTGAATATGTATATAACTGTAATAAAGAACACAAAATTTTCAGTCTTTAGCTCTTATCGGTTAAGAGATTGACGTTGATATTGCGTTCACTCAAACGAATAGTCGCATTAATAGAAAGATGGGCGTACTGAAGAACATGGCTAGATCGATTCAGCTTGTAGTCCTGAATATGTATATATGTGCTTTACAGAGTTTGATTCCCATTACTTCAATTTTGACAAAACTTTTTATGCCATGATTTCCCACATTCACTAAGTTGAGGGCTATACAAAAAGTAAAACAATGAGGCCAGCCTCAGTAGTTGACATCCCCAGTTGGAGTCTAATTGGCCTTAAGCAGCAAAAAAAAAAAAAAAAACAAATTTTCTCAATATCAAGTATCAGTGTATATATTTGAAGGCACAACTTCCGCGTAGAGTAGCATAAATAACATTGTGTATGAGAAACAAATTTCAAGTTGTGATGTGTAAAGAAGTAAAGTTGATATGGACATTGCAGCCGAATTGAATTGGTAGAACCATGATATAATAATCCCTTAAATGTAAATGCCTCGACCGATCTGTAAATGGAAGGAAATAGATATTATATATTGCAATCTGTATACCATTTAAGCCATGTCCACCTACCAGACACTCCCTAAACTGATCGGCCGTAGTGCATATTATAAAATATTATTCATATTCATATTAATTCCATCCTAGAATAAGAATGGAATTATATGGCATATTTCAATATAGCAAATCTAATCTAATCTGTGTCCTAATATGTATCAGCATAAGCCACCAGATGGGATTGGTTGTTCGTCCTTTAACTGTATTCTGTGAAAAGAGAACGGAATATATATAAGTATTAGGAGGATCATCTGTATAGAGGACGGTCCAACTCACCTAAAATTGGTTACTAATTATATCGCCGAATTTGTAGTGTACGTGTGGTAATCGCATGACTTAGTTCGTTCTTAGCTCTAAACTACCTGTAGAATAAATGTTTTTTAGCAGATTGTCACAGAAGTCAACTTTTCACTTACCTTAATTACAATATTTATGATATATGTATGTGTCGTCTTTGCTCTTTCATGTGTAGATATATTTGTCTTTGCTCTTTAACGCGTGGTTATATGAGTGTACACGTTTATGTACGTACTTGTATGTGTGAATGTCTGTACAGCAAAAAAAGCTGGTGTGGCATGCGTATAACAACCGGGTAAGCTCGGAGTTTTGAGGATGAATTGCGATATCTTTTCGAGATGTACGCTATAGAATTCTATAAAAAAAAAAGAAAAAAATAAACGTTAATATAACTGAGAGCTATCCGGGCTTACGATTATTCACCTCCGAAATACGTTGTTCTATATTAACTGCATGCAAACGAAAATTTTATTTATTCACAAAATTTATAGAAAAATAAAAAACTTGAAATTTGGAAAAGGAATTTTGCAAAAGATTTATAGAAAAGAAAAAAAATGTTGTGCCGAGATACGAGAGTCGAACTAAACTGAGGAACATAAAATTCATGCTTAGGCATATGGCAAGAAAAATTGCTAAGCCTACTTGGATGCTAAGGAAAACAAAATCAAAATTGAAATTCAGCAAGAGATATTAAATTGTCTTTGCAAGTCCCTAAACCTAAACCCTAAAATCTTTCCCTAGCTACAATGTTTTATAAAATAATATTTTATAATACATAAAGAATATTTTAATTAATTTCTGTTTAAATTAAATACAGTTGCTTAAAAGGTGGCAGAATTCTATAGACCAGACTGCTCCGCTAAGGGATCCCCTGAACCCTTTGAAGAACCGATATTCCAGGAATTATATGCACACGTTCTATGCAATACATACTAATAAAATTTGGACGCTCTAGCTACAGAGTTTAAGAAGATATAACTTTATAAATTACGTATTGTAACAAGTGTAATCGATAACACTAAAACTGCAACTGTTATCGATTTTCTGAAAAAAAAATCGATCATGTAAGCGGACCTATATCAAAAATTTCAAGTCTCTAGATCCTATACATCCTGAGATTGTCGAGCTCAAACATGCGGCAAGACAGATATAAGTTCTGAGAGGGGGACAGAGGCACGTGGCTAAATCCCCATTCTGCCTGTTACACTCATTTTTGCCTAACCATATTATCTTGATTCCTCACTTTCAATAAGTGAAGGGTGAAAAAAAAAACAATAACCCGAGTTGCTGCATCCCCAATTGGATTTGAATTGGCCCCAAGCCGCAATTAAACAATTTTTTCAATATCAAGTATCAGTGTATATATTTTGAGAAACAACTTCCGCGTAGAGTAGCATAAATAACATTGTGTATGAGAAACAAATTTCAAGTTGTGATGTGTAAAGAAGTAAAGTTGATATGGACATTGCAGCCGAATTGAATTGGTAGAACCATGATATAATAATCCCTTAAATGTAAATGCCTCGACCGATCTGTAAATGGAGGGAAATAGATATTATATATTGCAATCTGTATACCATTTAAGCCATGTCCACCTACCAGACACTCCCTAAACTGATCGGCCGTAGTGCATAATATAAAATATTATTTATACTCATATTAATTCCATCCTAGAATAAGAATGGAATTATATGGCATATTTCAATATAGTAAATCTAATCTAATCTGTGTCCTAATATGTATCAGCATAAGCCAGATGGGATTGGTTGTTCGTCCTTTAACTGTATTCTGTGAAAAGAGAACGGAATATATATTAGTACATGCGGATCATTGGTATAGAGAATGGTCCAACTCACCTAAAATTGGTTACTAATTATATCGCCGAATTTGTAGTGTACGTGTGGTAATCGCATGACTTAGTTCGTTCTTAGCTCTAAACTACCTGTAGAATAAATGCTTTTTAGCAGATTGTCACAGAAGTCAACGTTTCACTTACCTTAATTACAATATTTGTGATATATGTATGTGTCGTCTTTGCTCTTTCATGTGTAGATATATTTGTCTTTGCTCTTTCACACGTGGTTATATGAGTGTAGCATGCGTATAACAACTAGGTAAGCTCGGAGTTTTGAGGATGAATTGCGATATCTTTTCGAGATGTACGCCTTAGAATTCTATGAAAAAAAGGGAAACAAATTCGTGTATATAAATGAGAGCTATCTGGGTTTACGTTTATTCACCTCCGAAATACGTTGTTTTATATTAACTGCATGCAAACAAAAATTTTATTTATTCACAAAATTTATAGAAAAATAAAAAACTTGAAATTTGGAAAAGGAATTTTGCAAAAGATTTATAGAAAAGAAAAAAAATGTTGTGCCGAGATACGAGAATCGAACTAAACTGAGGAAAATAAAATTCATGCCTAGGCATATGGCAAGAAAAATTGCTAAGCCTACTTGGATGCTTAAGAAAACAAAATCAAAATTGAAATTCAGCAAGAGATTAAATTGTCTGCAAGTACGATACCCTAAAATCTTGCCCTAGCTACAATGTTTTATATAATAATAGTTTTATAATATATAAAGAATATTTTTATTAATTCTATAGTCCTGACTGCTCAGCTAAGGGATCCCCTCAACCCTTTGAAGAACCAATATTCCAGGAATTCTATGCACACGTTCTATGCAATACATACTAATAAAATTTTGAGGCTCTAGCTACAGAGTTTAAGAAGATATAACTTTATAAATTACGTATTGTAACAAGTGCAATCGATAACACTAAAATTACTACTGTTATCGATTTTTTTAAAAACTATATCTATCTTGACGTGCTATAAACGGACCTATATCAAAAATTTCACGTCTCTAGATCTTATAGATCCAAAAATTGTCGAGCTCAAACATGAGGCAAGACAGATATAAGTTCTGTGAGGGGGGACAGAGGGACATAACTTAATTTTCATTCTACCTGTTACTTTCATTTTTGCCTAACCATATTATCTTGATTCCTCACTTTCAATAAGTGAAGGGTGAAAAAAAAACAATAACCCGAGTTGCTGCATCCCCAATTGGATTTGAATTGGCCCCAAGCCGCAATTAAACAATTTTTTTTCAATATCAAGTATCAGTGTATATATTTTGAGAAACAACTTCCGCGTAGATTAGCATAAATAACATTGTGTATGAGAAACAAATTTCAAGTTGTGATGTGTAAAGAAGTAAAGTTGATATGGACATTGCAGCCGAATTGAATTGGTAGAACCATGATATAATAATCCCTTAAATGTAAATGCCTCGACCGATCTGTAAATGGAGGGAAATAGATATTATATATTGCAATCTGTATACCATTTAAGCCATGTCCACCTACCAGACACTCCCTAAACTGATCGGCCGTAGTGCATATTATAAAATATTATTCATACTCATATTAATTCCATCCTAGAATAAGAATGGAATTATATGGCATATTTTAATATAGCAAATCTAATCTAATCTGTGTCCTAATATATATCAGCATAAGCCACCAGATGGGATTGCTTGTTCGTCCTTTAACTGTATTCTGTGAAAAGAGAACGGAATATATATAAGTATATGAGGATCATCGGTATAGAGAATGGCCCAACTCACCTAAAATTGGTTACTAATTATATCGCCGAATTTGTAGTGTATGTGTGGTAATCGCATGACTTAGTTCGAATCAGTATTGCTGGAGTATTCTTAGCTCTAAACTACCTGTAGAATAAATGTTTTTTAGCAGATTGTCACAGAAGTCAACTTTTCACTTACCCTAATTACAATATTTGTGATATATGTATGTGTCGTCTTTGCTCTTTCATGTGTAGATATATTTGTCTTTGCTCTTTCACACGTGGTTATATGAGTGTAGCATGAGTATAACAACTAGATAAGCTCGGAGTTTTGAGGATGAATTGCGATATCTCTTCGAGATGTACGCTATAGAATTCTATTTAAAAAAAAAAGAAAAAAATAAACGTTAATATAACTGAGAGCTATCCGGGCTTACGTTTATTCACCTCCGAAATACGTTGTTCTATATTAACTGCATGCAAACGAAAATTTTATTTATTCACAAAATTTATAGAAAAATAAAAAACTTGAAATTTGGAAAAGGAATTTTGCAAAAGATTTATAGAAAAGAAAAAAAATGTTGTGCCGAGATACGAGAGTCGAACTAAACTGAGGAACATAAAATTCATGCCTAGGCATATGGCAAGAAAAATTGCTAAGCCTACTTGGATGCTAAGGAAAACAAAATCAAAATTGAAATTCAGCAAGATATATTGAATTGTCTTTGCAAGTCCCTAAAGCTAAACCCTAAAATCTTTCCCTAGCTACAATGTTTTATAAAATAATAATTTTATAATACATAAAGAATATTTTTATTAATTCTATAGTCCAGACTGCTCGGCTAAGGGATTCCCTGAACCTTTTGAAGAACCGATATTCCAGGAATTCTATGCACACGTTCTATGCAATACATACTAATAAAATTTTGACGCTCTAGCTACAGAGTTTAAGAAGATATAACTTTATAAATTACGTATTGCAACAAGTGTAATCGATAACACTAAAACTGCAACTGTTATCGATTTTCTGAAAAAAAAATCGATCATGTAAGCGGACCTATATCAAAAATTTCAAGTCTCTAGATCCTATACATCCTGAGATTGTCGAGCTCAAACATGCGGCAAGACAGATATAAGTTCTGAGAGGGGGACAGAGGCACGTGGCTAAATCCCCATTCTGCCTGTTACACTCATTTTTGCCTAACCATATTATCTTGATTCCTCACTTTCAATAAGTGAAGGGTGAAAAAAAAACAATAACCCGAGTTGCTGCATCCCCAATTGGATTTGAATTGGCCCCAAGCCGCAATTAAACAATTTTTTTCAATATCAAGTATCAGTGTATATATTTTGAGAAACAACTTCCGCGTAGATTAGCATAAATAACATTGTGTATGAGAAACAAATTTCAAGTTGTGATGTGTAAAGAAGTAAAGTTGATATGGACATTGCAGCCGAATTGAATTGGTAGAACCATGATATAATAATCCCTTAAATGTAAATGCCTCGACCGATCTGTAAATGGAGGGAAATAGATATTATATATTGCAATCTGTATACCATTTAAGCCATGTCCACCTACCAGACACTCCCTAAACTGATCGGCCGTAGTGCATAATATAAAATATTATTTATACTCATATTAATTCCATCCTAGAATAAGAATGGAATTATATGGCATATTTCAATATAGCAAATCTAATCTAATCTGTGTCCTAATATGTATCAGCATAAGCCACCAGATGGGATTGCTTGTTCGTCCTTTAACTGTATTCTGTGAAAAGAGAATGAAATATATATAAGTATATGAGGATCATCGGTATAGGGAATGGTCCAACTCACCTAAAATTGGTTACTAATTATATCGCCGAATTTGTAGTGTATGTGTGGTAATCGCATGACTTAGTTCGAATCAGTATTGCTGGAGTATTCTTAGCTCTAAACTACCTGTAGAATAAATGTTTTTTAGCAGATTGTCACAGAAGTCAACTTTTCACTTACCCTAATTACAATATTTGTGATATATGTATGTGTCGTCTTTGCTCTTTCATGTGTAGATATATTTGTCTTTGCTCTTTCACACGTGGTTATATGAGTGTAGCATGCGTATAACAACTAGATAAGCTCGGAGTTTTGAGGATGAATTGCGATATCTCTTCGAGATGTACGCTATAGAATTCTATAAAAAAAAAAAGAAAAAAAGAAAACGTTAATATAAATAAGAGTTATCCCGGTTTACGTTTATTCACCTCCGAAATACGTTGTTCTATATTAACTGCATGCAAACGAAAATTTTATTTATTCACAAAATTTATAGAAAAATAAAAAACTTGAAATTTGGAAAAGGAATTTTGCAAAAGATTTATAGAAAAGAAAAAAAATGTTGTGCCGAGATACGAGAGTCGAACTAAACTGAGGAAAATAAAATTCATGCCTAGGCATATGGCAAGAAAAATTGCTAAGCCTACTTGGATGTTAAGGAAAACAAAATCAAAATTTAAATTCAGCAAGAGATATTAAATTGTCTTTGCAAGTCCCTAAACCTAAACCCTAAAATCTTTCCCTAGCTACAATGTTTTATAAAATAATATTTTATAATACATAAAGAATATTTTAATTAATTTCTGTTTAAATTAAATACAGTTGCTTAAAAGGTGGCAGAATTCTATAGACCAGACTGCTCCGCTAAGGGATCTCTGAACCCTTTGAAGAACCGATATTCCAGGAATTATATGCACACGTTCTATGCAATACATACTAATAAAATTTGGACGCTCTAGCTACAGAGTTTAAGAAGATATAACTTTATAAATTACGTATTGTAACAAGTGTAATCGATAACACTAAAACTGCAACTGTTATCGATTTTCTGAAAAAAAAATCGATCATGTAAGCGGACCTATATCAAAAATTTCAAGTCTCTAGATCCTATACATCCTGAGATTGTCGAGCTCAAACATGCGGCAAGACAGATATAAGTTCTGAGAGGGGGACAGAGGCACGTGGCTAAATCCCCATTCTGCCTGTTACACTCATTTTTGCCTAACCATATTATCTTGATTCCTCACTTTCAATAAGTGAAGGGTGAAAAAAAAAACAATAACCCGAGTTGCTGCATCCCCAATTGGATTTGAATTGGCCCCAAGCCGCAATTAAACAATTTTTTTCAATATCAAGTATCAGTGTATATATTTTGAGAAACAACTTCCGCGTAGATTAGCATAAATAACATTGTGTATGAGAAACAAATTTCAAGTTGTGATGTGTAAAGAAGTAAAGTTGATATGGACATTGCAGCCGAATTGAATTGGTAGAACCATGATATAATAATCCCTTAAATGTAAATGCCTCGACCGATCTGTAAATGGAGGGAAATAGATATTATATATTGCAATCTGTATACCATTTAAGCCATGTCCACCTACCAGACACTCCCTAAACTGATCGGCCGTAGTGCATAATATAAAATATTATTTATACTCATATTAATTCCATCCTAGAATAAGAATGGAATTATATGGCATATTTCAATATAGTAAATCTAATCTAATCTGTGTCCTAATATGTATCAGCATAAGCCAGATGGGATTGGTTGTTCGTCCTTTAACTGTATTCTGTGAAAAGAGAACGGAATATATATTAGTACATGAGGATCATTGGTATAGAGAACGGTCCAACTCACCTAAAATTGGTTACTAATTATATCGCCGAATTTGTAGTGTACGTGTGGTAATCGCATGACTTAGTTCGTTCTTAGCTCTAAACTACCTGTAGAATAAATGCTTTTTAGCAGATTGTCACAGAAGTCAACGTTTCACTTACCTTAATTAAAATATTTGTGATATATGTATGTGTCGTCTTTGCTCTTTCATGTGTAGATATATTTGTCTTTGCTCTTTCACACGTGGTTATATGAGTGTAGCATGCGTATAACAACTAGGTAAGCTCGGAGTTTTGAGGATGAATTGCGATATCTTTTCGAGATGTACGCCTTAGAATTCTATGAAAAAAAGGGAAACAAATTCGTGTATATAAATGAGAGCTATCTGGGTTTACGTTTATTCACCTCCGAAATACGAAAATTTTATTTATTCACAAAATCTATAGAAAAAAAACTTGTAATTTGGAAAAGAAATTTTGCAAAAGATTTATAGAAAAGAAAATAATGTTGTGCCGAGATGCGAGAGTCGAACTAAACTGAGGAAAATAAAATTCATGCTTAGGCATATGGCAAGAAAAATTGCTAAGCCTACTTGGATGCTAAGGAAAACAAAATCAAATTTTTTCTACTAAATATGTATAGAAATATATCGATATACAGACATATCGCATCTAAAGTAAAAATTTTATTTGGTTTTCTTTTGCATATATATGGATAGATAGATAGTATAAAAGATGGATAGTGTGAGTGTGAGTATGACGAAGTCTAGGTAGGTATTAGAGTAGGTATACTTATGAGTACCATATGCAAATTCTTACGAATATTAATATATATTATGGATATGTATTAGCAAAGGTGTGAAGTACATAAGCCATTAAATGGTTAAATCCATTCACATGTGAGTCATTTGTATGAAAACATTGAATTAGTAAATGAATGATTAAAGTAATATATTTAATTGCATCTCTCGAAACTGAGTGAATCGATAAATTGAACTGACATTTGCTGGACGTGTATTCATATTTGCTATATTTGCTATATAATTATGTGCTCAGATATAATAGAATGCATTTGGAACTATGAATTGAAGCATAAATATCAGATGCATATTAGCATATTAATTACGTACATCCATCCAAATGTGTTTCGATGAGCTAACTAATTACACACACGGTTGATCCTGGGCTCAAACTGTCTGCATGGCTTGCTTTGGCTTGGCTTGGCTTGGCTTCCTGCCTAGCTTCCTGCCTGACTGGCTGACTGGCTGGCAGTAAGCAGATAAGCAGAGCAGTGCTGTTGTCTGCACAAAGGTGTTGCCGACAAGCTCATTCACTAATGCAACAAATTTATGAACATATGAATATCAGAAACGTATGCCAGATCGTATATTAGCCGTTAATGTTACCGCAAAGTTGTGCCAGTGTCTTGGCAGAGCTCATCAAATAGCTAACGTACATTTGCCACTTGCTCTCAACTATGCTCAGAACTATGCAAGTTTTCGTTTACGCATCTGTGAACCTCTCGACCCAACCTTTATGGGATGAGGGGGTGACGCCTCCCCCCTATTCTTAGCTTGGCTGTCTAGCTGCTGCCTGACTGCCTGCCTGCCTGCAAGCCTGTTGATTAGAGCATCCACTTGACTGTGGCTGGCACTGCTGCGCCTCGCTGCATTGTTCTGCATACTCCGTTTCCAGCCCTTCCAGTGACTGCAATAAAAATGTGTGTTTATTGATGCAAAACTTGGCTGCAGCAGCAGCAGCAACAGCATCAGCAACTGCCAACGACAGAGCCGCAGTCGAGAATGGGTTTTGTTCCTGATATCAACAGCAGCAGCAGCAATGGCAGCAGCCACAGCCGCATTCAGAATCGACAGCAGCAACAATAGGTAGCAACAGTGACATCGACACCTGGCACTCTGGCGCTGTTCCCGTTCATTTTTCAGCTGGTTTTTGCTCTTAGCCAAGTTTTTAGTTGGTAATGAGACCGCAGCGGCCGCAATGTTTGAGCAACGAGTGCATAATAAATATGCAAACTTTGTGGCAAGTGGCAGCTGACGGCGCTAATCAATGCGCAAAATCAAAAGTAAACAAATGTTTGCCAACCGCACCAACGGCCAAATGGAGGGCGTGGCAGGGACGAGGACAGCCAATGTCGAAAGTGGCGCCCGCAGCAGCCATCACGTGGCTGCCACTTGACTTTAGCGTCCTTGTCACAATGGCAACACACGCACACACACACACACAGAGACATAGAGACATGAGTACATACGAACTCGTTTTCATTTCTATTTCTATTTCTATTTCTATTTCCAACTTGCACTTCATCGTCAACGGGCCATCAATGGCAACGTGTCGCATTACTCAACATGGCTACGTGACTTAAATGCCATGGCTGCCGCTTGTCCTGGCCCGGACTGTGTGCCGGTTGTCATTCTGCGGTCGCCTCCATCTCTCTCCCTCTCTCTCCCTCTCACTCTCTACTGTCCGTGTCCCGCTTCTGGCCAAGACATAAAACCCGCGCCACATTACGTAATGAATGGCAGCGTCCAACACTTCGATGCTCAAGCAGCTCAACTTGGTTATGCAAACAGCAGCAAAAATAAAGTAAGCAAAATAAATAAATAGAAATAACAAAAAAAAATAACGCAAATGTTTGTGTATGTGAACAGCAGCTGAAGGCAGCGCTTCGAGATGGCCACGTGACAAATAAATTGCAAAAAAAAATTAATAAAAAAAAATAATAAATAAACAGATAATAATATTAATACTGATAATAAAAGACAATAACTATAATAAATAAATTATTAATAATAATGATAATAGAAAGAAATTATTAATAATACTGATAATAAAAGACAATAACTATAATAAATAAATAATAATGATAATAAAAAGACAAAATACGTTCTAGGTAAACGTATTTATGATTAAATGCTAAAGAAATTAATTATATTTTTATTGTTAAATTTTAATTAAGGAATTTTTTATTTTATTTGAATTATTTGCATAATAATAAACATATTATGCAACAGAAATTAATTATTTATTAATTATTTAATTAATATATTTATTCCATTTTAAATATTTACGTAATACTTAATATATTATATATATTTTATATACTTTATATACTTTATATATATTTTATTATATGCATATATAATTTGGATTTTTGTAAATTATTTTTTTTTTGTTATTTTTTTTTTTTTACATAATTTATTTATTATATTACATCTTATATTTTTTTATTGAATTTCAGCTCAGTTTCGCTTTAAAAAAATTCCTTTAAATTTCTACATAAATTCTAATACGTCTCATATGTATCCCATGGGCGTGTATACCGAAAATAATCTAATTAGATGCGACCTTTTAGAAACGTGTTTTTGTCCCCAGCGCTGAGCGCGTGAGTCGAACCATGAACTACAAAGAATTATAGTTATTATACTACATAAATATAGGTTGATTGATAATAAAAGATATACTCGGTATTGTCATTATAATTTTTAACTTCATTGTTATTGCCATTGGTAATAATTGTAATTTCATTATCATTGCCATTATACTTATTCATATTGTTTCTCTGCTATATCCATCTAATTGTTGGTTCATCCAACTGTCCTTCAGTCTATCCGCCCGAAAAGACGTTGGTCTGAATTCAAATAATTTCACTGCTGCTTAAAACTCGTGTTTAAGATATGATATGAAATTATCCATGATCATAAGTAGAATGGCAAGTATGGTAAATCTCGTACTTAATTTTAATTCATACATTTTTATGTTTATTTACATATTTAGGTAGTGGAATCAGAAAAAAAATTTCATATTCGCCTTCACTCTGAGCAAGCATCTTCGTTCTTTTCGTTCGATTGAGCGCCTTAAGTTGAACTTGTTCGTGTAACTCTCTTTTAACGAACATCAAACATTGTTTAGGGAGCGATTCGATTGGTGCTCACACAATGTGAGCTGAGCAAATAAAGCAAAATCTCAATGTAATCGATCTCCTCACATACACATGATCACTCTCAATGAATGTGCTTAGCGAGCTCAGCCCTTTCGAACTCAATCAAATGATCGGTAAGCAACCAGAGCGAAATAATTGAAACAAATGAAACGAATGCGATTCGATCGCTTATGAAATTAGTTTGGAAACGAGATATTGAGAAACTGTTAACAGAGATATTTGCGAGCTCTGATATTCTTTTGTCTTACTTGTTAATAAGATTGTGATTGGCATTATCATTGTTTTTGACGTGTTCCTATATTTATTAAATAAAATATTCACAATCAAGTGTTAATATAGCCTTTTCCGAAGCTATGACTGGGACAATTTGAGAGTATATAAGATCGAGAGTTCTAAAATTGTTCATTTAAATTGATCCATAAATCAATCTCACGCAAGTCAGGGTTGTTTTCCGATAATTGTTAGAAATTCATACTTTAGTTATTGGTGTTCCTGAATAGAATAAACATTTGCTTTTATAAATACTTATAAATATACTTATTAGAAAGATCCATCGTTTAATTTGTCTATATAATTGGCATAACCATTAAATAAATAAATAAAGAGTAACATTTTCAGAATAAATGTAGTTTTATAGATTCAATTTTATTATTAAATGTTCGCACTTATTGTATCATACTACACATATGTATATATATAGAATCGATTAGTAAATGTGCTCACCTATCGTTTTACATTGCCACTCACGCTACGCTCACGCTACGCTCACGCTGTCATCTCTAGTTCGCACTTTGCGCTGCAGAAGTTTTCCACTTTTCATTGCATACTTTTCAGCTTGGCGCACGCAGCTGTTGCTCGCAAAGTTGTTCGAGCGTCCGGCAATGTGCACTATAACTAATCCTATTTACCGGATGTTGTCATATCACGCGCGCGTCATTTGACCCACACACGCTCCACACACACATACATATATTATATATATATATACATTTATATATATATATAGATTGGGTGGATATCTCACGTCTCACTGTCTCAATAGCATTTGCTTGGCTGGCTTGACCATGTGTGCCCTGGTTGGGATCACAGCATCGGTGTCGACATCGTGCCACGTTCATTGCCATTGTCAACATCTTGTGGCCAGCAGGGACACGTAGCGACACGAGCTCTGGCAGCAGTGGCAAGTGGCAAGTGGCCAGTGGTGGCATGACCCTCATCGTTTCCTTCAAACCCCATCCATGACCACAATTTGCATTGGCTGCTGTCAAACGCAGCGAGGCGTTTGCCAATTTATGAAAGCGACCCTTGAACCGCCAGAGCATCGTTTGTTATGCAATAATTTATAAATTTTTTAAGCACAATAAAAATTGAATTAAATATAAATCAAAGCGCGCGCGCACAAACAATGACAGCCAAAAGGAGTAAAAATGTATAAATAAAATGAAAATCAAGCAAAAAAGGCGACACAAAACTAAATGTTTTCCATGGGCCAGGGGGCGGCCCATTAACAGGGGACAGATCGGTACGCGCTCATGTGTGTGTGTGTGTGTGCATGTGTGTGTGTGTGTGAAAAGTTTTTAACTCTTGCAACCGCAGACAATTGCCACATGTTTGTACGGCGCCTGTGGCAGGGCCTTGACCACGCCTCCAGCCGCACGCTGCTCAAAATTGGCCACAGACCAAAAGTGCCAAAAACGTTTGCAGCAAATAACAACAACAGCAGCAACAACAATAATAGCAACAATAGCTACTCTGTTTTTTTTTTTTAATTGTTGCCACTCGTTGAACAAGCCGCCCACAGCCTGCACCACACAGTGCGAGCCACTCGACACCATTCGAACGGCAGCACCACCGCCGCTCGCTTCTGCTTTTGTCTTTTTATTGAACTCGCAGACGGTTGACAAAAAACTGCGCACAAATCCTTTTTTTCTCTTATTCACAATTTTTGTTTTTAAATAACTTTTTATGGGCATGTTCCGTGAGACGTTTTCAACTCAATTTCACACATATTCAATTATTATTGCTTAAATGGATGCATTTATTATAAAAGTAAATCTATTGATTGAATAATAAAATAAAAGTAAGTAAAGAAAGTTTTGTTTGTATATTTCTGCACAAAGTTTCAATAAAATATTTAAAATAAATAAGAAATGAATTCTATAAATATTAAAACAAAAATTTTCGAATAATATATATTGAACATTAGAAATTTTAATGAAAACAGAAATAAATTAGATGGATTTCTTTTTTCACAAAAGGCTCAAAATCGTTTAGGGTATGCAAATATAATAAATATAAATAAATATAATAAATATAATAAATATAATATAAATAATAAATATAATAATTGCAATAAAAGTTTCTTAAGACAAGTTATAAATGAAAATAGATTGATGTTTAAAGTTTAGTGCTTAAAGTTAGAGAATTTTAATATTAGATAAAATTTTATTTTTAATAAAATTAAAAATTGTAAATTGAATGTTAATATGAAAACGAAAAAAAAAAAAAAATGTAAAAAATGAATGCTGTAAAATACATTATACATTTTATTATTTTCAAATTATCAAATTAATTCATTAAATAGACACCAAAATCTTGTTAGCAAATATATTAAATCCTTAAAAAATAATTTGTTGTATTTTAAAATATAAGAAATATATAGAAATGTATAAGAAATAAGAAAATTTAAGAAATTATTACGTTACTAAATTATATTTTTATAATTCCAATAAATTATATTAAGAAAACATTTAAACATTTAATATTATTTTTATTATATTATTAATATTTATACATATTATATATTATTAAAATTCAATTTCTTTTTAAATAACATATTTCTTATTTTTATTTTTTATTTATTTATTTTTTTTTTTTTAGGGTTTTTTAGAGATTTACCAAAACGGTTTTATCATTTGAGGAATGTCATCGATGTGCAGCGCGCTTGAAGTGCAAATGTGTTTCAATGAGCAGCAACAGCAACAGTAGCAACAGCAACAGTAGCAGCAGCCATCGTGCATGTCCTGGCGTGGTCGTGAATCCTGTGCGCTATATCGTTCGTCCTTTTGTCCACTTGTCCCATGTCCCATGTCCCTTGTGTCCCGTGTCCCGTGTCCTCAGCCTGGTCTTTGTATAAAAGTCATATCCATTGCGTGTTGTTGTCGCATTTTTTCAAGCGTGCTGTAATTTTTTTATGCGCTGATTCTTGCACAGTCCGCCCGCGCACTCGACAGCCGCCCCGCCGGATCCGACTCCAGCTCCAACTTCGACTCTGACTCCGATACTGCCTCCTGCCAGCCAGTGTGTCTACGCCTGTGCGGCTAGACGCATAAATATTCTGATTTGGCAAAAATTATATGCCTGTACGTGCTGCAGCCCTGGCAACTGCCCCTTCGAGCCTTTGTCTCGATCTCTGTGCTTCCCTCTCGGTCAGACAGACCGGCCCCACCACAGAGCCCCATCGCCCCATCTCCACATCTCTCACTCCATCCATTCAGTTGGCTCGATAATTTTTCGTCGCCAAGCGCCGCTATCGAACCCGGTTGAACATTGTGCTTGTCCCACTGCTTTCTCTCGCTCTCTCACTCACTCTGTGTACCAGTGAGCTGGCCAACTGGTGGCCGTCGCCCGTTGCGCTGCTTTATGACAGCGCATAATTTACAAATGGGCCAAAAGCCTGTTGCATAAATTTAAAACTCGCGCACGGCCCCCTTGCAGGGCGCGATGCGGTGTTTGGCACGTCGAGCGGCGCTTGGTTCGAGCCGCTTAAAGCCGCAATTCGCGTTCGCATTCGCGTTGCGATTCATTCATTTGCATGTTGAGCGCTGCTTGTGCCGTGTCCTGCCGATGTCCTCGGCGTAGGCGTCGCCCTCAAGCCTGTCCGCCTTATCGCTGCCCTCATTGCTTCAGTCGCCTTGTCGAGCCCCCTACCTACTCTTGCTTTCTCTACATCTTCCACTTCTTCTCTCTCTCTCTCTCTCTCTCTTTTCTTTTTTTGGCCTGGAGACGCTTTTATCTTGTGAATGGCCCAAACTACTTTTAAGTTGTTGTGTCCGCCTCACAGTGGACATTAACTGGATTTATAGCGATTAAAAATCGGCTTTTATGCAAATACATTGCCCCATGGCAGCGCATATTGCACTCAAGTGCAACGCTTATCCCTTAAATGATTCGATTCCTTTACTCAGCGTAGTTAAGTAATCCATTTGAAAGTAATAATAAAAAAAAAAAAAAAAAAAAAAAAAACACACACACACACACATTACGGAAATTAGCATATTAATTAAAATTAAAATTATGAAAAGTCGCAATTATTTTGCGTGAAATTAAAAGTGATTTATTGTGTGGCAAAGCAATGAATTATTATTAAATAGTACATAAATTACTTAGTTAATTAGCAAAGCGTAAAGCACTTGTCACACTAAACATATTTCGATTTTATGCTCAAGATATTTTAGTAATTAAATGACTCGTGCAATAATGGGAAAAATAAAATACAAAAATTAATAAAATATTTATATGAAAAATTGGTACAAATAAGTAAAAATATTTTAAACTTGAATTAAATGAAAAATACATAAACAAAAATCTAAATATACTAAAAAAAAAAACAAGAATTTAAGCATTTAAATTATTAAAATATAATAATAAAAATTAATTCAAAATATAATAATATAAGAAAAATTTAGCTGTAGAAAATGCAATTTAATAAATTAAATTAATAAATGTTTAATTTAAAAAACGTAATAAATTAAAAAAAGGAAAAAATGAATAAAATAAATAAAAATTAATTTTATTTATTTATTTAATTAATATAAAAACATGCAATAATAATGGTTTATTAAATAATTAAATTCATAATAAAATAAAATCGACAAGTGTTTGTTAAATAAATGTATGTGAAAGAAAATATGAGTAAAAAAGTTAAGATATAATTTAAAAATATATAATATTAAAATAAAAAAGGAATAAACTAAATTTAATTATTATAAAAAAAAATTATATTAAAAATAAAATCTCAACTGGAGATTTAAGATTAAAAAGTCTATTTGACAGAAAAAATATATATAATTAAAACAAAATAATAAAAATATAAATATAAATAAAAAAAATAAATAAATAAATAAATTTGACAAAAAAAAAATAATAAATAAAATAAAATAATAAAAAAATATATATATGAATAAAAAAAAAAATAAATAAATTTGACAACAAAAATATAATAGAATAATAAAAGTAAAATTATAAATAAATAAATAAAATAATAAAAATATAAATATAAATAAATAAAAAAATAATAATATAATAAAAAAATATATATAAATAAAAAATAAATAAATAAATAAATTAATTAAAAAGTAAACAAAAAACTAAATAGGTAAATATATTAATAAATAAAGAAAAAAGAAAATAAATAATATATACAATAAATACAAATACAATAAATAAAATTTAAAATTAAAACAATTCTCATGCCCCTAATACAAGGAATTTAAGCAATTTAGCGAGCTCAATATGGAAGAAATGCCGAGTGGATATTCGAATGCAAGCCAAATCGTAGTTTCTCACATTTCAAACTGAGTTCTCAGCTATAAATGTAAAGTTTCCATACTGTAAAGCTAACAACAACTGGATCTCGCTGCAATTGAAAGCGAGCAATTAAAACAGCTTTAAATTTCTAATTTATCCCATGGTATGACCCGTATCAAATCCTTCGGTGCTCAGCTAAGACCCTTGCTGCCGCTGCTGCTGCTTTTGCATTATTAATAATTTTTTAGAGTTGAAAAGTTTGGCTAAAGATTTTCTATTTCGTTTGGCGTTTAGCAAGGCGACCCAAACTTGGCGCAGCGCGTCCTCTTCTTGTGATTTATTTTGCTCGATGATTTATGTATAAGTCTATATGGCGCAGGCTGTTTGCCTCCGGTTTGCCCAAGATGCTCCACTTGATAGGCAACGCCTTTCATTCGTTTGCCTCATTTGTAGCCTCGAGATTTTTAGTTGGATATTGTGATGCCTTGGCATGTATGTGTATGTGTGTGGCTTGTGGCATGTTTTACTAATAACTTTTACGGGACATTCGCAAATTTTGCAATACAATCGACAAAATGTTTACTCTTATCCTTGTCATCTTAATCCTTGTGCGCAATTTGCTGGGCTTGCCTTTTGTCTGCCTGCCAGGATGTTGCCCACTCACTCCTCTGCCTCTCTCACTTTGTCTATTTTTGTATTTTTTTTTTTTTTATTTTTAAATGGGTTAAATAACCTTTTACAAGTAATCTCAATGCAATGCCCGGGTTCGTTGGCTCTCCACAAAGAAGTCAGCCACACACACACACATACATACACACACAGATAGAGTTGCGCGCGTGTCAGCATCAGTTACAAAACTCCAACCCCTCCACGAGCTGCCCCCAATCGCTGTCAGTGTTGGGTTGCTTCCGCCATTGTCGCTCTTATCAACAGCATAATTTGTCTTGGCGTGTGGTGTAGCTCGACCTAGCCCTCTTTCCCATCTCCCGCTCTCCTACTCTCTCTCTCTCTCTCTCTCTCTCTCTCTCTCTCCCTCAATCTTTTTGTATGTGGCGCATCCCTTGAGCAAATAGTTGTTGTTATTATTGTTTTTCTCACGCTTTTGCTGTGGCAAACATCGTTTTGTGGCGCTCAACAGACGCTGCCTGCTGTCTTTGGCATTGGCCCTCTATTCACCGCACTCCTCTCTCTCTCTCTCTCTCTATCTACTCTCTGGCAGCATATACGCAAATTGGCGACACACTGCAAGTATTTCGTGTGTGTGTGTGTGTGTGTGTGTGGCAGCTGCAGCTGCAACAGCTTTGGCCGCCTTTTTCTTATATTTGTTCAATTTGATGGCAGCCACAGCTGCAACTGCAGCTCTGTTAAACAACAAATTGATCCACTTGTCGCAGACAAAAGCCAATTGCGGTCCGCAGGATAAGACAATAAAATGCAACTGAGTAGGCAAACCTTATTTGTTCGAAGGCCGCAATCGCAATTGGAATTTGTAGATTCTATTCGAGTGTCGATTCCCAACTGTGACGCAACTGAGAGATGATACGAGAGATAATTAAGGTATATTGTTTAGAAAAATAGTTATAATTATTATTACTGTCATTGTCATTGTCATTGTCATTGTCATTGTCATTGTCATTGTCATTGTCATTGTCATTGTCATTGTCTTTGTCATTGTCATTGTCATTGTCATTGTCATTGTCATTGTCATTGTCATTGTCATTGTCATTGTCGTTGTCATTGTCATTGTCATTGTCATTGTCATTGTCATTGTCATTGTCATTGTCATTGTCATTGTCATTGTCATTGTCATTGTCATTGTCATTGTCATTGTCATTGGTTATTATAATCATTATCTTAATAAAGCTCATTCTCATTTTCATTCTCCTTCTCATTCATATTCCCATTTTGATTCCATTTCTCAATCTCATAAGCATAATCGTAGTCATTATCATAATCATTACTGTCCTTATCCCACAAATTCATATTCGACATGAGCCAAGTTTATTTCTAGCACTGATCGACCTCTCGTGACCCTCGACCTTCAATAGTTTTCCTTTCACGCACCTTTGCTCAGCTACTTTCGCGAGATGAGTTACAGAGTTAAAGCACAATCTTTTTTTTTATTTGCGCCCACTCAAGCGACTGAGCTGTGCATTAAGATAATTGCCATTGTTATAGATATTGATTCAAGTGTGAGTGTGACTTTATCCTTGAACCTACTGCCAGCTTGAGCTATTTTGTGCTTTGTCATTGCGCTTGACACTGCATTTGTTGTCAATGCAGCTGCTCTAACAGCCTCTCCCTCTCTCTCTCACTCACTCACTCACTCTCTCTCTCTCTCTCTGTCTCTATGCTCTAAGCTGCTTATAACTTTATAATGTAAGTTGACTTTGTGTGTTTGTTTGCCGCATGACGTCACAGGGCGAGCATTTAGAGCAGCGATATCTATCTACACGTAGCTAATGCCTCCCCTCATCCACACACACACACACACACACACACACACATACACACATTTACAAATAGCCAACCGCCCACTTGTCCCACACCTTGTAATTTCCTTTCAAGTTGGCGTTGCTGCCAATTTGGCTGATTGCTTAATCGCATCACGACGCTGCGCCGACGTCGACGTCGCTGCCGGCACTGTTGTATGCGAGACGCGTTGCGAAATCAGCTCACTTCCATATTAAAACAACGACAACAACAGCATTAGCTACAACAATAGCAATCTGTCTAAGACCGCCCAACACTTTCGCCTGCCACGCCCATCAGCCCGGCTATCGCTGCCAACGGCTCTAGCTCTCTCTCTCTGTCTCTCTTTGCATGCCCGCTCGCGCTCACACAAAAGATGTCGCGTATAATTTAATGACTTTGTATGCCTTGAATTTTAATGACAACAACAACACAGCACAACAAAACACAACACAACACAGTAGCAGCATCAACAGCAGCATCAACAGCAGCAACAGCAACAGCAGCAGTAGCCGCAGCAGCTTCTATTCTGCTGTTACCCCATGCTCCTGCTGCTGCTGCTGCTGCTTCGTGCTATCCGCGCATCGCTGTTGTTAAGGATAATGGATCAAGTGGAGGCGGCGGCAGCAAACAAGCGACACCACAAATTGCAGCAGCACGCAAAGCCGCAACAACAACAGCAACAGCAACAGCAACTAGAAGAAGACATTGGCATGCATGACAGTCGCCTATGTAGACAACGGGATTTGTTTGTTTGCAGCTACGATCAAGTCCTTCTAGCAGACACCCGAATCCAATCCACCACACACCGCCTGCCCCTCCCTCTCCCCTCTGAGTCCCGCCAGCCATTTACTTGGCCACGGCCAACGGGCAATGGCCAATGGCCGGCGCAAGCAGCGCGCATTACTTTAGTGGCAAAGATTTATGGTTTTATTTGTTTATTGTGCAGCCGAAGCGGGCGTCGCGCGACGCTCTCTCTCTCTCTCTCTCTCTCTCTCTCTCTAGCTGCTGCTAGGGTTATTTTTTATGCCTCGAGAGCAGCACATCAGCAGCGGATATAGCAGGACAGGCTCGAACTGGAACTGAATTCGAACTGCTAGTGAAACTACAATGGGCAAGCAAACTGCAGACTTACGACACGCCAAATGCCCTGCCGGCAATGCAATGGAAACTGGCGAGAAACTTGCTACTATATTAGACTTGAAGTAGTTCGAATTTCTATTGGAAATATATATAAAGCTGCTGTTAGTTCTGTAAACTCACACATTTGCTTATAGATATGCAGCTAGGGAGTGTAAAATAGTGAACTACTACAAGTTTGATATATGAATAAGTAAAGCTCTTTTTAGCTATTTTTGTGTTTTACCAGCTCTATTATTCCCTTGTTAGTTGTATCTTGTATCTCTCTATCTTCTTCCAATCTATTTATTCTGTGTTCGTTATCTTTCATTGCCATAAAAATAAACATAACTTTTATTTATATAAAAAATTAAAAAAATTTATTAAATTAAAATATATTTAACATAATTATTCTGTTAGTAATATTGCTAGCAGAAAAAACTTGATTTCAATAAAATATAAATAGTTCCACTTAAAAAAAATTTTTTTTTTTTATATTTAAAATAGTTAAATTTATAATTATTTAATATGTAATATTAAGTTAAATAGATGGCTTTATTTTTATTAATAGTGAATTATTGCATTTATTAATATTATTATGAAAGATTTATTTTTATTTTATTTTTTATCAGCTTAAAAGTCATTAAATTTAATAATGCTTTTATCGCAACTAAGTAAAATTTTATGTCAAGATTTAATTTTGTGAGCATTTTTGTATTAATTTTTTTTTAATTATAAAAAATATAATTAAGTAATAATAAATAATTAGGTAATATATTTTTGGGAATACGAATGCAAAATTATATTGCCTACTTATTGGAGCAGTTATAATAATTGAAATAGTCAGTTTAGCAAAGAGTTATGATATAAGAGATAAGAGATTGGAAAGTCTGATATATGTTTATAATATAGTTACGCTACAGCTCTGGCCGATAGCTATATAATATGATTAGTAGAATATGCCTGCATAAGATAAAAATACCTTGATAATAAGCCAAAAAGTTATAAAAATTTAATAAAAGAATATATAAATTTTCGTAATTAATACAAATAGAGAATTGGGTAGTTAAAAGTGTTAAGAGTTTAGATTGCCTAACATTATTTGCACAAGTTAATATAAAAAGATAAAAAAGCAATTCGTGAACTCTCATCAAAATAGCTAATTTTGCCTAAATAACCGGCAAAAGTTTCAAGCGTAATGAAAAATCTATAAAATCTTTATGACATATTCAGTGAACACTTAAAGTAGCGGAAATGCAATTTCTAGTTTTTCATAGAGCACTTTTTCCACTTTGTGTAGGGCATTTGATAAGTGACTTGGCTCTCGCACTCGCTCTGCTTTGCTCGCCCTCTCGCTCTGCCTATTGCTCACATGTACTATTTGTTTTTAATTTCTCTCTCTCTCTCCCACTCATACTCGTGTGTTTTTTTTTTTTTGTTGTTGTTTGCTTTCTGTTCGCCTAACTTGTGATGTATTTTTGCTTTTGCTCGCTGTGACTTTTAGCTTGGCGCTCGCTTCCTGTTTATTGACTTGTCTCTCAATTAAGTTGGAAGCTCAAAGTCCGCACTAGCATAACCAGGCCGGGCGTTGCTCTGCGCTCGCTCCACCATTGCCGCCTCTGCCGACGTAGCCACAGCCACAGCATCCTTCACGCAGACAGCGGGCACTAACAAGCGGACGCAGGACTGTCGCCTGGCATTGCGTGTCCGTATCCCGTATCCCGTGTCCTTTGTGCCGTGTGCCTAGTTGCTATTGTTGTTGTAGTTGTTGTTGTTATTCGTGTCCCTTTTCTGTTGCTTACATACTTATTTTATTTTTATTTTGTTGTTGTTGTTGTTGTTGCTGCTGCTGTTGCTGCTGCTTCTTAGCTTGCTTTCTGCGTTTCCAATCTCAATTAATTTGCTCATAAATTTGTTGCCAACTTCCACTTGTGCCATGGCCAAGCACTTGGGCGCCCCACCACGCCCCGGCTCGACCCGATTGGACTGCCTGCCGAGTTGTCGTTGTCTTTTGGTCCTTGTTGGTTTTGCTTTATGCCCGAACAACTTATTTTTTATTGTAATGCCATCTTATCGCCCGCCCAGCTTCCAGCAACAACTGCGTGATGTATGTGCCTCAGCCGCGCTCTGTCCCACTCGCTCTCTCTCGCTCTCACATACTAATATTACTAGCTCGCTCTGGCTTTTTTTGTCGTCTGAATCGTTGCGCCTTGGCCTTGTTTTTTAGCCGTTCGCATGGTTTATGTATTTTAATTTATGCTCCCCATTTTTGCGCGTGTTTTTTTATGCCTTTCTTAGCGTTTCTGACGTTGATTTCTATCTATTGAGATTGAGCCAGCGACATTCTGTTTAAGCAGCAGCAGCGACAACAACAACAACCACAACAACTACAACAAAAGCAATAACAACATTCAAGCGAAATGACGTTTTTATGGCGCTTAATTAACTTGGCCGCCATTTTCTAATTGCTTTTGCTGTTTGTCCAGCGTCCTTTTGTCAACTTGATTGTGTTTTGTTTATTTCTGCGACCCAAAAAAAAAAAAAAAAATAAAATAAAAATAAAAATAAAAAAACAAAAAAAAACAAATATATATATAGAGACAGAAGCAGAGAGAGAGTTTATATATAAATTGTTGTGCTTTGAATTTTGTTTGGCATTTCTTGTTATTTCTTTTCTTTTTATAGAATTTTGATTGGAATTTGTGAAATGAAAATTTGGTAAATGTCTTGGATTATTAGTTAATTAAAGTGCTTAGCGCAACGCTAATGATCGTACCCAAAAATGTTAGCCAGAAAAACGAGTCAAATGTTTTGCTTTCCTTTTGTTGCTTGGTTTTTCGTTTTTTTTTTTTGTTTCGTTTTTTTGTTTTGTGTTGTTTTTTTTTTTTTGTTGCCTCTGGTTTTCCGCCTTTAGCTGCCTTTTCACTTTTCACTGACTTTGAAATGCGCAGATTTATTGCGACAATTTGTTTAATGACAGGCATTTATTTTGATGGCCCCCCAGAGGGCGGCAGTGGGTGGCCACACACACACACACACACACACACACACACACACACACACACACACACACACACACACACACACACACACAGGCATGCTCACGTGTGTATGTGTATAGCAAAGGGTTTTCTTCTTAGCTCTCTAATGGCCTGGGTGTAGTTGAAGGTCTCGCCCGACCGCCCGTCCGCCCGCCTCGGTTGCCACTGACAATTTAATTATTTTACGCTTACATCTTTCTTATGAGCCTGCCACGTGTGTGCGAATGTATGTGTGCGAATGTGTGTGTGTGTGCATGGCAAACGAGGGCGCTAAATAAGCTAAATGACTGCGTCTTAGGCTGCCTCTTCTCACTCATTCACTTTCACTGTCATTTTGCCTCTCTCTCTCTCACTCACTTTCGCTCTCACTCTTCAAGCTCTTAATGGCGCCCAATTTAAGCAGATCAATTTAAATTTTGTGTACTTTTTGAATTGCCAAAGTTGGCCCAAATATATATGTATATACTTTTTTTTTTCTTCTTTATAGTCTTTCACGAGGCGTTTAAAGTATATTGGCTTTGAGCAATTATTATTACAATTAGTTAAAGCTATAGCTTTAGCCTCAATACTAAAACTAAAAGCTGCAAAGAAAAAAAAGCTTACGGATGGGCATATATAGACTTATGGAGACGATCCTCCACAAGAATAATTGAGTATGTATATAGATCAAGACAATAGATATAGAAGAGCTCAAACTCAGACAAATATGTCGTATAACATTCTAATTTAAGAACGACAATCTGTTCAATAAACTGAGCAAAGTAAATTAGATTCGTATTTTCCGATCGTTCGTTCCATTTGCTCATTGTTCTTTGCATACCTCGTTCGTTCGTTCGCTCTCGTGGCGCATCGGCTTGAATGCATATCTATCTCTCTCTCTCTCTCTCTCTCTCTCTCTCTCTCTCTCTTTATCTGCAAGTTGTCTATATTAGATATAATAGTATATAGTCTTATATCTTACATATATCATACATATACATAACTTACAGAATGAAACTTACTTACTCGCTCTCGCTCTCGATCTAAGCAATTTGAACTATTCGTGCGGCGCTCTTCCAACGAACATCGTTTAGGAAACGATGCGATTGGTGTTCTCACAATGTCAGTAAGTATGCAGATAAGTTAAAGATTCCTAAGCAAACGGTATACTCATTAACATACACAAGCATACACAGCTCTCACATTAATACCAATACATATGCAAACGATTGAAGCAGACGATGGAGGCACAACGAGAGCGAAATGAAAACAAACGAATACGAAGACGAGCCGATCGCAAATGAGTTCGTGAAAGACTCGATGCAATTGGTTGCTCCATCGGTTGCTCTCTGAGTCTTTCCTTTGAGTGCGAATGAAAGACACTTATTGGCAGACATCGAGTAACGATTAACAGTTACTTGCAAGCTATAATAAGAGCGGCGTTTGCAGCTCGATTTGCTAGTGCAGATATGTCGCTCTCCCTCTCTCTCACTATATCTGCTGCTAACTCTTTCTGTCTTCGCTTAGTGCAGCTGAGCAAGTGAGGAATAAAGACATTGAAGCTAAGAGAGAGCAGTTGTACTTTGTGTAATATTGCAAATAAAGAAGGCGCAAACTGCAAATTATATATTGAAATTTAAGTTTGTTATTTTTAAACGTTTTTTACAGTTCTTGAACACAAGAATTGTATTAGAACTAAGCCCCTTGAGCGAGTATCTCGAAGCTGGTTGCAGGTAAGTGCCTGCTTCATTGCTGTTTTTCTTTTAAATGCTTTATTTAATTTCTTTAGATTAAACTTTGCTCAAATATATAATTGGTTTATTTTTTCTTTCTCTCATCCTCTTATTCTTGCTAGTTGCGTTAATTTTGTCAATTTCGCAACGTTTTTTAACATACATACATATTTTTTTGTGCCTGGCGCTCAACGTGGCCGACATGGGGCAACGCTTATTTGTAAACGATCAATCATGCAGCGCAAATGTGGTGCCGCAGTGGCCAAAAGGCGTCCCGCTGCTGCCACTGCCACTGCCACGCCCATCACATGAGTGTGTATGTGTGTGTGTGTGTGTGTGTGTGTGTGTGTGTGTGTGCGAGCGTCTCTATATGACGCTACAATTTATGTAGTGTTAGGGCAACGATTGAGGATGGGTTGGCATCGGGCTGGCCGGGCCATCGGGTGGGGCAGAGCGGAGCGCGACGTATATGGCGCATATAATGATATTTTTTTACAACGCCAACTGAATATAATAACGAGCAGCAGGACAACGGCAACAGCAACGGCAAAGGCACAAGACGATAGCGACAGCGACAGCGACAGAGGCATGAAGATGGGGCTGAGCATGGGGATGAGCACGTGGCTGTTGCTGTGGTTCGAAGACAAGGATATTGCAGACGACAACAGCGACGCAGATAGTTGTGGCACATATGAAGACAAGGGTCTGTCAAATACAAGTTTCTGGCGGAGCTCACCCGTGCTCACACAACTGCTGCAGTGCTCCTGCTCCTTCCCCAACCAAGGGGCAAGACCAGAAAAAGAAGCAGAAAAAAACCCAACGTGCAGGCAAGAAAAATTGAAGATGTTTTTAAAGACAACACACACACACACACACACAGAAACATAAAGCAAATACGATTTTGCCTTGCTTGCTCGCACTAGCCATCTCCCTCTCTCTCTCTCTCTCTCTCTCTCTCTCTCTCTCTCTGTGTGTGTGTGTACAATATAAGCAGCAGCGTTACACACTTTGCTCAAATTGACAGTACACAAAACTGTCAAAAGCAGCGCCAACAACAACAACAACAACAACAACAACAAGAACAACATGAGCAACAAAGTCTGTGAAATATATACGAGTGTTTTGTGGGTGGGCTGCAGTTATTTTATGATGCCCTAGACATAATACTCCATATGGGGTAGATATGCGATGTAATGCACTTAAAACTCGCAGAATGTTGCGAATGAAGCATTGTTGCTGCTAAGAGAGAAACCATTTGAAACAGCCGATGATACCCTATAAAAACTACGCAATATATGTTGGCTATGCGTAAGCTCTAGCAGGAGTCTAGCATATTGCAAACATAATTTATTCAAAGAGAAAACTTTTAATATACAACTAAAGTGAAGCATGCTCTTCTATGATAGTTTACAGGGTATATGGTAGGCTACTAAGTATTTCATGGGTATTACATAAGTAAAACAATATGTGACTTATCCACTTCTGCGTGTATGCTCTTCTACATTAGTTTACAGGGTATCTGCCATTATACTATCAGCATTATTTCCTAATATCTAGCATTTGAGTTTTATATAAATATGAGAGAAATCTCGTTGGGACGTGCAAATTACTCTAGACTTGTTTACAGGGTATCTCTTAGTGCAGCCTCTTCAACCATTGCTGCCAAAAATGCACTATTTGTATTTCCTCTAATTTGCCATGGGTACTACATATGTATATACAAACTCAGCATACTCTTCTGCAATTTTTACAGGATATCTCTTAAACTACTTTCTTTATAGGATATCTCTTAGCAGATATAGCTGCAGCATTTTCTTTAATTTTTTATGTTTACTACCTATGCAAATATGTGAGAAGACACTATGTGGCTCTCTCTCTCTCTCTCTTTTTAGAGGGTATCTGTTAGTGTACTATCATCAAAGAATGCATACAGAGTATTTTCTAGTACACAATAGGTATATTGATAAATATTTTATGGATGCCATATACTCTGGCATATATGCTCTTAAGTACATGATTATAGGGTATCTAATAGAGTATTCTCTTTCAGAAAGGCTTATAGGGTATCTGCTAGTACATTTTCTGCATCATATGTATTGGGTGCTACAAATACCAACTATTTATGACAAGCAGAGTAGCTTTTAATATACTCTCTTAAGAAATCCTATTACAGGGTATCACTCAATATAGCAAGTAATATATTACTGATTATATATCTTTGAGACTACCACTTCAATTAAAGACACGGTAGCTTGCAGTCCAACATTTTAGCTTAAGTTTCTCTCTCTCTTTCTCTCTCTCTTTCTCTCTCTCTCAGTCTCTCTCTCTCTCTCTCTCCTTCTCTTCCTCCCTGTCTCTTGTTTGCGACTCACTTTTGCTTGTCGGAAAACTTTAGCAGCGCTTGAAAATATGCCAAAGATCAAGGATCAAGATTGTATAAAAGCAGCTACCTGGCAGCTCTCAAGTGGACACACTCTCTCTCTCTCTCTCCCCCACCCACTCTGTTCTGTTATCTTTCTCTCTATCTGCATCTCTGTCTCGCTGCTGCAGTTGAGGCAATTGGCAAACATTTACATTAGCACTTGTTGGAGCTGCAAAAAAAATGAATTTGCAAGCACGAGCGAGCGAGAGCTGCAGCCATAGAAAGAGAGAGAGAGAGAGGGACACAAGCGGAGTGAGATGGCACGGGAGAGAGAATGTGCATAAGAGGGTAAGACTCTTGTGCTAAGAGTCGCCTTTGCTTTTGTTGTTGGTTTGCAAATGCGAAAACAAACGAGAAACTACGCAAAAAGGTATGCTACACAAATAAGCGCTGTGTAGTCAAGTGTGTGTGTGTGTGTGTGTGTGTGTGTGTGTGTGTGTGGGTGTGCAGTTGAGTGTTTACATATATTATAACGTTAGCTGGCTGCTACTGCGTTTTAGAACGCCACATTAACTACACAACATTGCACAGCGAGGGCGACACTGAAATAAAGCAAGCTCCAAGTCTGGAGACTCCAGTCTCGGGTTTTGAGTCCTCTGTCCTCTGTCCCCACACCTCTTCAGTGTCCTGGCCAAGGGTCGCTTCCACAACACAACTGCAACAACAACATAAGCGAAAAAGTGGGGAGAATAACTAAAAAAAAAAGGCAAGCTGAAGTAAACGTGGCTAACAAGAAACTCGCTGGCAAAAATTGTCGTCATCGTCAACAACGGACAACGTCTGTTGTCGCAGGCAAAACAAGCGACATGCAGATGATGAAAATCAGATGTGGGAGAACGACTTTGCAGATACTCTGCCCTGATGAAGAAAGAGAGATAGAGAGAGAGAGAGAGGGGGTGAGAGAGCGAGAGATTTCTGTGAGATATTAGTGTATGGAAAGCGAGAGGATGGGAGAGAAAGGGAGAGAGTGAGAGAGCAAGAAAATAGATAAAGACAGATAAAAAAGAGAGAGAAAAGCTTGATAGATAGTGACAGAGAAAAATTGAGTGAGGGAGAGAGGGATAGAGATAAATAGAGCGACTGCAGAGTAGTTAATTGGAGAAAGAAAGTGAGAGAGCGAGATAAACAGAGAGAACAAGAGAAAAAAGAGAGATAACAAGTGAAAGAGAAATATTGAGTGAGAGACAGAGAGAGATAGAGACAAATAGAGCAACTGCAGGGTAGTTAATTAGCGAAAGGAAGAGATAGATCGATTAAGAGAGAGAAAAAAGGGGGAGAGAGAGAGAGAGATAAAGAGAGAGAGAGCGAGGGAGCGAGAGACAGAGGAAGATCGAAATAAGTAGACTGCAGGACAGCTAATCATAGAGTGAGAGAGAAATAGTGCAGTTAATCATTGCTAGGTATTGAGATAGAAAGAGAAATAGAGAGAGAGATAAAGAAACTGGAGAAGTCGCGCACAGGACAGAGAAGCGTGGAGGCAAATTGTGCATCAGGCTGTGCTCCGATAGGGGTGTTATTGCCGATAGGGGTGTTATTGTAAGTCAATTAATCAGTAATCTCAGTGATAGATAAAGATATACAAAAAACTCAGTGCCTTGGGATGCTTCAGAAAACTATTGTGTTAATATTATAATCTCCAATTGGAAAATGAAAATGAATTCTGCGGCTAGAGGTTGATATTATTTATATTTGTTATATATACTTTATATGCGAGGCATGCTCACATTAATTAATATTATATATATCATTTTGCACACAATTCTATATCGTTGCATGCACAAACCAAATCACTTAGCTAATATGCTTGCTTAATAAATTTTCCTTTGGCACTGGGTCCGTCAAAATTTTGCAGGGCAAATGTTGTTTGTATAATATCCGCTTCCATCTCGCTCTTTCATTCGCTACCACTCTCCCACTCTCTCTCTCTCTCTCTCTCTCTCGCAGTGTTTGCTTGGATGTGGCGCATTTTTATGCCAGCATTTAGCAATTTTCACTGTTTTGCTTGGGCTGCTTGATGCCAGCTTCTGGTCTCTGGTCTCTGGTCTCTAACTCTCTAACTCTCTGGTCGCTGTCATTGTCCTTTCGCTTTTCTTTGCCTCGCTGCTGCTGCTGCTGCTGCTGCTGCTGCTGTTGGCAAATTCAAATTCTCATGTGCTCATATATTTTTCAGCTCGCCATTTGTCCACTAACTTCCTCCACTCAAGCCCCCCCCTCCCCCCTCCCCAAACTCCAGGTTCCAGGCTCCACAACTTTTCGTTAGCGTAATGATGCGTTATGCATAGAGAGCTTAGACTGAAACTGAAGCTCTTTGGGGCACTGACGTTTGGAGCGCTGAGTGGGGGGGGCAAGGTTTGCCTTTTAATTTCCGTTTGATTTCTGCCACACCCCCTGCCAGGGCACAGCAGCTGGTTGAGGCGGGTGGCAAGGCGGGAACGGGAACGGGAACGGGTTGGGGCGTGCGTTAATGAGAGCGACTTTTTGCCAAATTTAAAAGCAATTTTATCTAGTTTATTTTCTATACATAGCTGCGTGTGTGTGTGTGTGTGCACAACAACAGAAAGTGCCAAAAATAAAGCTATTTCATAATTTCTATTATACAAAAGTTCAAATGCAACTTTGTCCAGCAGCAGCAGCTCAAAAATGTAAAATAAAATCAACGTATGGGCAAATATTTTTGTTGGCCTAGTAGACAAACTGTCACACACACACACATACACACACAAACACACACACACATGCAGCTTGGACTGACTGCAGTTGCATTTGCTGCCTGGACATTTGCTGTTTTGATTTATTAATTACAATTTATTATGCCGGACGTGTTGCCACAGCGACAGAAAAAGGGTGTGTGTGTGTGAGAGAGAGAGAGAGAGAGTTCGAGCAATGTGCAAATGACACTCGACAAGTCAAGTTTTTGATAGTCCGACCGCAGAGCAGCAAACGATTAGAAGATGAGCTTTAAACTCATGAACAGCTTCTTTGACAGGCAACACGAGACAGAGAGACAGAGAGAGGGAGAGCGATATAGATAGAGAGAGAGAGAGAGAGAGTCCAAGTACAAGTCAGTGTCAGGTGGCAAACGTTTTCGATTTGGCTGACTTTGTCGGCTTAGCCACAGTTGTCATCTTTGCTTACACATGTCTTCCGTTCCCCATTCCCCATTCCCCATCCCTCGCTGCTCGTCCCACATTTACTTGGCACTCTGTGCTTTGTGTCGCCCCAAAAATATACTATATTTGGACTCATTGTTCATCGTCGCCTTGCATCATTTTGCAATAACTTTTGCTTCTTTGATGACATCTGCATTCGCTCGAATCGAATTGTATTTGCCCAATGGACTTTAATCTTAAAAATACCATTCGACTTCATTTACAAAGTGGGTGTGGCTGGGGTGGGAGGGGCGGTGCGCGTGTGCAGCTCAGCTTAGACTTCTATATGAACAGGTATTTGTCTGTTGTCTATAATAATTGTATTTAAGCCATTTTCATGCTCGACGAGCATATTGGTTCTATGCAAAGGAAATGGCTTCAAGAATTTCCCATTTGGGATTCACTGAGCTTATCGAACTTGTTCATGACGTCATTTTATCGGACACAAATATTCGTTGATCATGGAAATAAGTAAAGTACCTAAATAAATTGGGGAAGACCTGGACAACTGCCTAAACAGATAATTAAATATACATAGACAAGGATATATTTACATACATATTATATATCATCTGAAATAATTATTATATCTTAATTTCTGTTATATATCATTACGGTCCCTGACGAAAAGCACAATGGATGATGTATGGAGATCAGAGGAGAGAAACGACTTGGCAGATTCCGTTGGCCAAGTCAAAGTAGAGACAGCAACGCAGAGAGTATAACGCTCAGATGTAGCATATTCGAGGGCATCACCTTGAAGGTTAATGCGGGCTAGTTTCTGGTTCCAAGGTGGAATTCGAGCACTAGACGAGGAGCTTTTCATAGTCAGTAAGCAGTCCGACGACCTGACTGACGGCGCATAAAGCAATTTTAGTGCATGATGAGATTAGACACTAAAATTGGAGACAAAATCCAGGAAGTGGCCAAAAAGTACCAAGATAATTTAAATTCCCATTCAAATAGCCTGGCCAGGCGCCTAGGTACAGCAGCCCTTAGACGTACATCCACTAGAAGAAGACTAAAACGCCATCACCCTCAAGACCTGCTGGATCGTGTCTTGACAAGAACATTTATTTTTTCATAGTATTCATATACTTTTCACAAAATATATATATTTTTCTCCTTATTTATCCTATGTTAGAATTAATATAGCTTTAAGTAGTTTTATAATTTTTAATTAATTTCCGTTTAGAATAAGTTGCCTAAAAGGTAACGGCACGTTAAGCAGTAAATAAACATTTATTAAAAAAAAAAAAAAATGATGAGATTAGAGATCTTTGAGTTCTTCAGTGGAAATAATTGAAACAGCGAACGCGTATCAAGCAGTCGCATATGCTCGACATTTTGCCAAGCCAAACTAAACTTCGCAGAAGCTTCTCAGCTAGCAATTATTCGTTTATTAACAGGCACAGGAATATTTGCATGAAGAGCGCCAAAGCAGAGCATCGAGTGTCGTCGACTTGAGCAGAGTAGGCTGACAAAGAAGAGGTAGATAATTACAAATCGGACTACTAATTATGAAATCATAATGTAAAGTAATTTGAGCTGCAATGTGTAGCCACTTCACACACACACACGCGCACACACACACACGCACACATAGCGTGAGGCAGTCTGTGCAACATGTTCGAGTTGGGGCAGGTTGCAGCTCGCTGCGTTGCTCGCAAAAGTATGCTAAGTTTTTTGGGCAAAGCCAACTGGTAGTTTCGGCCCAGCCGCCCTTTGGGCCAAGTTAAGAAATTGACGACTGACTGCCGCGCATTTCATGTTGCCTTAAGCCCAATGCCATCTCAATGGAATTTGATTTGTTTGCCACGGCTGCAGCAGCAGCAGCAGCGCAATGCAAAGAAGCGCGAATTTTTAATCTTATCAAAGCCAGAACCAGAGCCAGAGCCAACAGCAGCAGCTGCTGCTGCAAAGATTGAGGACGTGTCGCCTGGGAGGCTATATAATAGACGTTCGTAGTGTGGGCGGCTGGGCTGGGCTCCATTTTCACTTTCTGGCAGCCTTTGGCCAGCGTCGACGCTTAAGTAAAACGTATGAACTCATTTCAGCTCGCTTTTAATACACTCAAGGATTTATGGGCACACACACAGAGAGCTTCAGTTGGCATCGCGTCGAGTTTATTTAAAAATGCCGGACTGCGGCTTCTGGTCAAAAAGTTTTGCCATCCTCGGCCGCTGGCACGGCACAATGGGCCGCATTGCTCATCTTGTCGTTCGCTAGATAAATGGCCCCGGGGACAATTTTAATTTACTGGCAAGCCAAAACGATAACATGGCCAGAACGTGCCGTGTCTGGGCAAGTGGCCGCTCGGCGTTGCTTCTAATTATTAATCAGATTTATCAAGGGAATGGGAGAGAGAGAGAGAGAGAGAGAGAGAGGGAGTGTAGCTATCTCTCCCACTCCCACTCCCTCACTCTCACACTCTCTCTCTGTTTCTCTCTGTTTGCTAAATCCTGCTGCAGCATCAACTAGCTGTAATGAGCGCACATTGAGCCCATTCTCGTTGCTTAAAGCAATCAGTGCCGTGTTTTCTTTACTCTATTTTTATTTTCAACAGCCCACATTTAGTTGTGGTCTCTCTCCCTCTCACACACTCTCTATGTGGGTGTGTGTCTCTTTCTGTCTGTGTGTTTAGGTAGCTGCACTCATCCAATTGAGTGCGCAACTGTTCCTGTCAATTTACAGCGCGTTTGCATTTCAATCCCATTTCAAAGGACTAGACTTAATTACAAAACCCATCCACTCTCTGCCGCTGTTCCCACCAGTTCCCAGCTGCCTCCTGCCTCACAAGCAACGGCTCTAAGCGTATTCAATCCCGATTATAGTTAAATATTATAGTACGTGTGTTTGAGGCCCAGCTCTCTCTCTCTCTCTCTCTCTCTCTCCCCACTGCCGTGCCGTGCCGTGCTGACAATTCGTTTCGCATTCGATTCTGATTCAACTGCCTAAGCCTCACTCTAATCGCTTTTAAGTTCAATTGTTGAGCCTGGCCCCCGCTTCGCAGCGCAATTCCCATTCGGCTGCATTAGCGAGTCAAGAGAATTAATGCGATTATTTAGTCTGCCAGCACTTGAATATTAATTTAGCTCTACCCCAATGCCACGCCCAACATTTATATTGAAATGGGCGTTGAAAAATTACCGAACTATGCCTGGGCGGCGGCAGGCCATATGAATGGGATATTTTGTAAATCATGAGAGAGAGGAGAGTATGTGATAATTTGAGTAAATATTGAATAGGCTGCATATACTATGCAGGTGTGAGTGGGCAAGAGTTGGTGAGAGAGAGAGAGAGAGAGAGAGTCAGAGGTAAACCTTTTGTGCTTTATTAATTTGCTCTTCGTTCTTGGCGTTCCGTTCCGTTCTCTTTATCTGTTTCATTTCTTTTGTTTCATTTTTCAGCTTTCCTATTGCTCACTCTCGTTCGCGAGCTCTAACCTAAATTTGATCTCTATTGCTACGCCTATTTGGATCTTTTGTCTGTCTATCTCAAGCGCTTGCTATTCATATGTAGATCTATATATAAATCATATATGCTTCTCTCTCTTTATCCAACCTCTTTCATTGCCTAGTTCATTACCTTGTATGTACTTCTCTCTCTCTCTCTCTCTCTCTCTCTCTCTCTATTGAACTCACACTAAAGTTCCACAATTTCCTCTCCATCCGCTTTCTCCTTTCTCTTTTCAGCTCTTTGATTTGCTTTTGCATTGCACACTCTCTCTCTCTTCCATGATCATGATCTATTTTATTTCAGTGCCTTCTTCTTAGACTTCTCTCCCTACCTCTCACTTCCTCTCTGTCTAACTGTGATTATTCTGTCCTCAATCTTCTTTTCCACTCTTGTCGATGTCATCAATTATCTCATGGCATTTACTCATATTGCTTTCTCTCTATTTCATTATTTTGGCTCTCTCGCTCTCAGTCTGCTTGTCACTCTTTGTCTCTCTCTCTCTCTCTCTCTCTCTCTCTCTCTCTCTCTGTCTCTCTCCTTGTTGAAATCTATTCAATTCTTTCTAGCTTCGTAGGCAGAATTTCATATCTCATTTACCTATTTCTCTCTCACTTTCTGCTTCACTCTTTACTTTACTCTCGTCCTCTCTCTCTCTCCCTGTCCTCTATCTCTCTATGTTTCTTGCCACCAACTACCCACCAACTACCGCCTCTTATATACTAGTTTCACATATATATTTAGATATCTACAATATATTCAAAACTTTTCAATCAATTTCCCTCAACTCAACTACCTACGCTTGTTCTAGCCTCTCACCGCCTGCCACCCGCCGCCCACCGCCCACCGCCCGTTCGGCACGGCCCACCTACCGCTAATACAGCACTTAAATATGTAATTAAGTATATTGGACTTGAATCTCTGGCTAATGCTCGGTTGGCGCGTGCAGCTGCTTTAGTTATGGAGGCTGTTAATAAATATTAAATACATTTTGGGGCCACGTCAAAAGGCAACATCAAAGCGCGCACGTAAAACGTTTACGTTCTTTGAAGGCGGCGTCCTTTAGGATCCTCAGCGTCATCGTAGTCGTTATCGTCATCGTCAGCACTGTCAACATAATCATCGTCATCATCATCATCATCGGCTTTTGGCTTTAGCCGCGGGCGCGACTGCTCAATTAACGAAATGACGAAAGACGCAGGGGAAAAAAAACACAGCGAGACAGAGAGCAACAGAGAGAGAGAGTGAGAGAGAGAGAGAGAGAGAGAGAGGAGTTTGACAGCAGCAAAGCAAATGTCAAAAGTGTTTTCTAATTTGCGCCACACTCGGCATGCCTGATGAACAATGAGAGCAACGGCAAATGAAGCCAGCAAAGACATAAATACATTCAAAAACACACACATACATATACATATATACACATATATATATATAATATATATACACATACTTGTATTTAACAAAGTGCCAAAAAATGCGGCGAGTCCCTAGGAAAGTTGCTGCCGCGGGCGCTCGCTCGCGGCCTCAGCAAAAAATGTTTAATTTATCAAATGTCAACGCCTAAAAGACGGCAACATTTGTCGTCGTCAATGACAATGCTGATGACTAGAGCGACTACGCGGACGGCGGCAACGTCCACAGCCTGCGTTTGTCTTGGCATTGTTAATACATCGCCTACATGGCCATAGCTATGCCGCCCGTGCCGCCCGTGCCGCCCGTGCCGCCACGCCCATGCACCCCAGCTAGGCCGCTAGAACATTTTGTCCGGCATGCGCTCGCGGCAATGTTTTGAAAAATGAACGTAGATTTCCCCATACGGAATTATTTATTGTCGCCATCTTCAGCTACAGTCGCATCTTCAGGGGCACCCACCCCATCTCCATCTCCATCCCCATCCCGCTCCGTTCCCCTTGCCTTCTTCACTCAACAGTTGAGTGCGAGTCGAGTCGTGCATTTGTTTAATGAATTTGACAAGTGAATTGTATCAGCAGCTGTTTTCTATAATTGACGATGACTAAGAGACAACAATAAAACAGCAGCAGCGGGAGCAACAGCCCTGAAACTCGCCCACATCCCTCAATCGAGCTCTGATCAATATTATCGACGGCACTTAATGGCCGCACACAATATATCTCACTTATCAGTCAGCCAGGCATTAGGCAGGCATCATCAAGTCGACATCAGGATGAGAGTGCTTGAAGCAAGCTGCAGCTGGATGGAATTTGCATTTATGTTTGCTTAAAATTAGTAAACAGTGCTAGAAATGAGCTGGAAGAGTTATGAGATATAAGGTTGTACGTGAAGGCAAGAGAGAATTGAAGAGACAGTTAAGAGATATAAGGCTAAAAGTGAAAGTATTTGTATGCATATTAAAGTTAACAAAGTACAACCAAGTTTTACTTTTATTATATATGTATGTTTTCTCTTTTAACTGAAAAGGAAAGTGTAAGGCTCCACTAGTGTACGCTCTCCTATTTTTACTTTTTCTTCATATTTGAGCTGCTGCAAAAGATGTAAAAATAAATCTGCCTGCCAATGAGATAATATAGCTTGCAAGTAACTGTTAACCGTCACTCGATGTCTGCCAATAAGTGTCTTTCATTCGCACTCAAAGGAAAGACTCAGAGAGCAACCGATGGAGCAACCAATTGCATCGGGTCTTTCACGAACTCATTTGCGATCGGCTCGTCTTCGTATTCGATTGTTTTCGTTTCCCTCTCGTTGTTGCCCCATCGACTGCTTGAGTCGTTTGCATATGTATTGGTATTGCTGTGAGAGCTGCGTTCGCTAAACACATCCAATGCTCACACTCAATACGCGAACGCCAATCGCGTCGCTCACTAAACGATATTCGTTAAGAGAGAGAGTCACACGTTCTATAATTGGTGCCTTTAGCACAAGAGTCTATCTTATACTCTCTCATACTCGATTGTAGATTATGCTACTACTACTAAGTTACAAAATACTACTAGTAAACTCTAAATTCGAACTACTACTATTGCCATTAAACTCCTACTAGTACTTAAATTCTACTAGTACTAAACTCTTACTACTACTTAAGTCCTACTGCTACGAAACTCTTACTACTATTTAAATGCTACTACTACTAAACTCATACTACTAATTAAATCCAACTACTACGAAACTCTTACCACAACTTAAATCGTACTACTACTACTAAACTCATACTACTCTACTTCTATTAGTACTTTTACTATTACTACTACTACTTCTACTACTTCTACTACTACTAGTACTTCTACTACTTCTACTACTACTACTACTACTACTTCTACTACTTCTACTACTTCTATTACTACTGCTACTGCTACTAGTAATTCTACCACTTCTACTACTACTACTACATCTACTATTACTACTACTACTACTTTTGTGTATATCACATCTAATATTCATCTATTATTTTTTACGACTATTAACTATTTACATTTGCATCTGCAACATTTGCTCTGCCCATCCTATATATGTGTGAATTTTCATCATAATCGATCTACGCTTCATAAATTTGTCGATTATCGCATTTAGCATTGCTCTAGGTGTTGCCTCAGCTGCCGCTGTCGGTCACAGCAGCTGCGTCTGCAGCTGCCTCTGCGTCTGCAGCTGCCTCTGCTGCTGCCTCTGTTTTGTTTGCTTCAGCGCTTGTCAACCCACCCACAGCGCTCTCCACTACCGCCCACTTGAGGCAGTAAAAAATATGGCAAAAAAAAAAGGAGAAAAAATAGAAAAAAAAAATGTAGCGCCGTGGCATAAAATAAAATGTATCTGCAAATATCTTTGGCCCATCTTAATATTTATTTGTATTCGCATTTATATTGCGTCCATTTGGTTCAGCGGCGTCCGCGTCCTGCTCGATGTTGTCCTTTTTGTTCGCTTGTTTTGTTTTTACAGCGCACGTAAAATTGACCACAAATGGTAAGCACATTCCTTCCCCTTTTTGCTAGATGCTATGCTCCATGTCTATGAGGCGTCGCCGGTCGTCGCTCGTCGCTCGTCCGCTGCCTGCGCAACTTTCATTCAATGTCCGTTCAATTACACGCACGATTTCCGCTTCCTGCGGCGGCGGCGACACAAGAAATAATAAAAAGCGGTAAAAAACAAGCAGAGCGACAGAGAGAGAGAGAGAGAGAGAGAGAGAGCAAAAAAAAAAAAACGAAACGAAAGTATATAGATATATCTATATATGTATATGTGTGTGTTTGTGTGTGTGTGTCTGTCGATACTTTCGTGTGCGTTTATTTGACAAATATAAAACACATTTTCACCCTGGCAGCGCAGCTGCCGCCAAACGCCGGACTTCAGATCTAGATCCAGGTTCCGATCCAGACGACCGAGCATTAATAAAAATAATATTTTTGCTTGCCCTTAAAATGTTGTGCGTGTGTGTGTGTGTGTGTGTGTGGGTGTGCTCTCTCGCTGTAAAGTGGCAAAAACTCAGCGGGCGTTGCTACGAAAAATTGTCGAGCTCAGCAGGAAACGTTACGCGTCCTGCGCTGTCCTTGCCTTGCAGTTTGCCAGCCGCCAGCCGTCAAGTTTGGGCCAAGTTTTGTTGCCACTTTGCAAATATTTGCTTGTCGTTTCGGCTGCGCGCAAAACACTTTTGCAACAAGAGCTACGGCACCAAACCCTGCCACGCCTCCTGCTGCTGCCGCTGCTGCTGCTGACCCATCTTCAGTTTCGTTCCCCGTTCCAGGTTTTCCTTTTTTTTTATGTTTCATTTCCTTTTTTTTCTGCTTCGACATCTTTTTCGCATGTGTCAAAAACTTTGCAAACTTCATTACGGTTATTTGGTAAGCGCGTTGCAAATGCCACAGACGGACACACGCCCCCAGCCGCGCCCACACACACACCAACACACATGCAAATGCAGGGCAAATTAGCAAACTGCTTACCAAGTCCAAGTTATTACCGTTAATTTTGTTTGCGTCAAAGTTTCGCTTTGCTTTCGTTGCCCATCACCAGAAACTCAATGGGGTATGAGCTGTGAGATCAATATTCAACTATATACATATATATCTATATATATATTGGATATCTATATAATCAATTTAACATTTGCATTTTCACTTAACATCTGACTCTCTGCATTGCTATTCCCAGGGTAACTACTCGTGCATCAGCTGCCGTTGCGATCCTTTCGTTTGAGTGACTGTTCGATAGTTGGCCAAAGCATTGGCAAGTCATGCTTGCGCTGTGGGCGTGGCCAATCGTTTGCCCATCTTCGGGAATTACTTTTAGCCAGTTCTGATTCTGTCTACATTTTACTTTCCTATTTTTGTTTTCCTTTCTTTCTTTTTTTTTTTCAATTCACGTTCCGCCCTGCAAAATGATAAATTATTTTGTTTACTTGGCGTGCGGCAACTATTTTCGTTACTACAGACACATTGATGAGCAGAAAGTGACTGTGGCAGAGCTGGGTGAGATAGGGGAGGGTGGGATAGAGAGGGGGAGGGGGGGGCTAAGGGGTATGGCTGCTGTTTTAAATAGTTTCTAGGCAAACAGCGTGTAAAAAGTTCTCAATCAATGATACTCCCAAAAAACTTTTCATGAACTAGAGCTTACTTACCTTGCTTAAGAGATTCTACTACTTCCTGTTTAATACAGTATTTGAGGCAACAAAACCATTAAACCATGACCATGATATTCCATTTTCCATGTGGAATTGTTAAGTAAGACTGCTCGACTATAAAATATCCGGAAATTGTCGACATTGTTCTCTAAACAATTCCTGCTGTATGAGAGAGGATATTAAAGAGCTACTCCTATACCTATATAAATATATACCTACACGTCTGGTCAGGCTATTGGGCTATTGGGAGCAGGGCGAGACTAATCTTTATCTCTCGGCAAAAGCTTAGCATGTATTAATGTATGCATATTCTCATAGGAAAAACAATGCCCAGAGGCAACCTCGTGAAGCAACCTCGTGAGGCAACCTCGTGAGGCATCCTCGTGAGGCAACCTCGTGAGGCAACCTCGTTAGGCAACCTCGTGAAGCAACCTCGTGAAGCAACCTCGTGAGGCAACCTCGTGAGGCAACCTCGTGAAGCAACCTCGTGAGGCAACCTCGTGAGGCAACCTCGTGAGGCAACCTCGTGAGGCAACCTCGTGAGGCAACTTCGTGCTTGCTGAAATCTAAGCAAGCTTTGACTTGGAGATTGGGAGAGAGCGGCATGCTCTACAAGCATTGCTCAGCGATGTTCTCACAAGCATCTTGAACTACCTTGAAAAAAAGAAAACTCATAGCTCATACATAACCACCTCGAAGCGTTCTCATTCATAAAACTCATTAGCAGCACTTACGCAGGGCAGCTTCGATTCCATTTCTCCTGAATCTCAACTCTTGTCGTCAATCTTCGAGTAATGCCATGCCCAATCAATCATTGCAATTCTGGCACTATTTGAATATAATATCTTTTGGGGAAAGTTGCGTTTAATCTAAGAACTCTTTGGCTTTAAGTTTCTTCTGCCATGTTCCAGTGTTGCGCTTCGTCTTTCTAGTCGAGTCGGGGACCAAACGCGTTAACTGAATTACACACTTTGTGGCTGTTGCCAATACTTTGTTTGTTCTTAGTTTTTTTTTTCCTCTTCCCCTTGCTCACCCAACACCTCGCGCTTGAGCGCAAATCCTTTCACACAGCTAGCTGATTTTTCAACTTTTAATGATGCGCTCTCACCAAAAAGTAATAGCTGGAACGAATGCGCGGTGCTCACACCAAACCCTCTCACTTCCCTGCCCCCTCCACCATTCCCTTCGCTGTGTTGATGAAACTTTGACACCCTCAGCTTGCCCAACAACAACAACAACAACAAAGGAGCTAAGCAAGCGTTGTGGCAGCAGAAGCAGCGAATAGTTTTTATGCGTTTTTCAAGAAGCTTTTAACGTTTTAATGGACACTCGCTGAAGGCATGAGACGGAGAGAGAGAGAGAGAGAGATAGTGAGAGAGAAATGGAATTGGAATTGGAACTGGAACTATGCTGGGAATGGCTCTAGGCTCTCGCTACTACTGCTTCCGCTTCTGCTCCTGCTCTTGCTCCTGCTCCTGCTCCTGCTCTGGCTACTGATAAGTCTCTGCCTCGCAAAGTCTGCTCAGTTTTACGAGCGAAAAGTGCTGACTGTTGTCCATTTAGTTGCTCCAAAAATTGTTGACATGAAACTGTCGCCATTGTCCTGCTCGTCTTCCACTTCCCCTTGCCCGCCATCCCCACCTTCCATTTGCCTTCTGCCCATCCTTCGCTTCGCCCTCCGTCCGCCCTCAACCACTGCTGCTGCTACTCGAGGCTTACGCTGGCCGTATGTTTGTGGTAAATGCTAACAGTTTTTGTATAATTGTCAACACGCAGCGACAACAACAGCAACAATGAGATATAACGTAAACAAGCAAATGCGCATGAGAAAATTTACGCAAATGTCAGCACAATTCCTAAGCACCAGACCGAACCACCCAGACTCAGACTCAGACCCAGGCCAAGACTCAAGCCCAGACTCTGATCCAGACCAACAGACCACAAGAACGCAAACGAGCTGGTAACAAACCAAGTGCCCACAGAAAAGATTATATTATGTACCCACCCCACTTTATATATGTATATATATATATATATATATATATATATATATATATATATATATATATATATCTATATATATGTATATATTTGGGTTTGCGTGTTTCCATTTATTGAGTTAACTAAACAGCAACAAGCAGCAGCAGCAGCAGCAGGAGTAGCACCAGCAGCAGCAGCAGCAGCAGCAGCAGCAGGAGTAGCAGTAGCAGCAGGAGTACAAGTAGCTAGCTAGATTCAAAACTCGAACTGGACTTTGCTGCGTAACGTTATTTCCGCACAAGGATTAAGCATTTGGCCAGCGGCAGCTAGCTGCTCTAGCTACAGCTACAGCTCCTGCTACAGCTCCTGCTACAGCTACAGCTCCTGCTCCAGCAACAGCAACAGCTCCTGGTTGCCACTTGGATTATCATTTTGCTGAAATGGCAAAGCCATTGGCAACGGCAGTGGCAGCGGTAACGGCAACGGCGGTCACAATAAAAATGCAAAAGGTGCGACGACTCATCAAAAGCTGATGTTGTCTTCTCCTCACTTTTTCTTTTTCATCTGCATCTTCTTTTATTTTTTGTGTGGGTGTGTGTGTGTGTTTTTTTTACCTGCGCGGCAGATTTATTATCTTAGATAAAAAGTGTAACTTAAAGCCCAGCAGCATACGCTGAATGCACAGCGTTACGATCTACATCTATTTATATACTCGTTCAATAAGTGAGAGGAGTATATTGGATTTGTGTCATGACCATCACTCTGTTCATCTAGGTAACCTCCAGTCCGTCTATTAAGCTAAGGATTCTTGTCTGATAAAGAGTTCAAATGTTTCCGATACGCACAATACGGAAAAATTGTTAATCAGAAAATATTACATCCATTATTTCAGATATGGTATTATTTAAGGTGGCAGAGAACTGAAATTTAGAATATGTCGCGTTGACAATCTTAGATCATATCAGTGTAGTCAATTTATCTACGGCCATAAGGGCAACAGTTTGTATATTGTAAAAGAGTATTAAGCAGTCGGTAGCTCCCGATCGCAATGTTCTAACTTGTTTTGCTTCTTGTTTGGTTGTCGAGTAAATTTTTTTGGTTTTCTTTTATATGTATGTGTAACATGTATATATTTGTATATATTTATATGCATTCATATACATATATATAGTTTAATGCACTTGTTGTTGTTGTTGTTGTTGTTGTTGTTTTTGGAGGTGCATAAAAGCTGCTTACAGTTTGACAAGCACTCGTAGCTGCTGCACCACAGCCCAAATGATTGTCAAGGCAACGAATACACGCAAAGCGAGGCAGAGAGAGAGAGAGAGGGAGAGAGGGAGAGCGAGAGAGAGAGAGAGAGAAATAGAGTCACCCAAACACACACATACACCCACACACACGCACTACTGGATACATTGTCTACTTAGTTAAGTTGTTATTTTTATTACGTTCCTCCTTTGGCAAAGTCCTGCGGAGAGGTGGGCGCCTGAGATGCTTGTGCTATTATGACAACATAAGTTTAGAGATAGATGGAACAAAAACAAAAAAAAAAATAATAATACACAGCGAAGATGGGCGGCAACACACACAGGTGGCAAGTGTATGAGGTTGAAGTCAGGTTGATAGTGGAAACTTCCAGCGTTTTAAGCGCCTTGCAATAACAGCAGGCGGCAGGGAAATGTCTAGTAACAGAACCGATGCATAGATAGATATATATATATATATGTATATATATATAGAGAGAGAGAGAGGGAGATAGAGGAGGCGAGAGAAAGAGGGAAAGAGGAGAGTGCGAGACAGAGTAATAGATAGTTTCAATATACCCTGTACTTATGACAGAGCTAAAAATGAATGAATGAATGACGCACTGATTGACCAAGTGAATGAACGACTGATTGAGTGACAGACTGATCTGAATCTTTTGTTTTATTATTATTATTATTATGCTTAATTGACCGAAACTATCTGATGATTGATTTAAAAAAAATGGCCATTCTACATAAACAATCACCCTGAGTAACTGATTGAACAGCAAGCGGATTGTATGATTGACAGGTTAGCTAACTGAATAACTGATTGCTTTGTCATGTCAGATGCCTAAGTGCTTATAGAAACAACAAGTGATTGACTGACTGATGCATGTTCAACTGATTGATTGAATGCCTGTTTAGCTGATTCACCAATAATAAAGCTAGAGCTCAACTAAATAAATGACTGACAATCTGCATATATAACAGTTGACTGCTTCAATAAAATGTTGACTAGCTGATGATTGATCGACGTATTATTTGAAAAGCTGAAAGTTATTTTCTACTCTTATATATATAACGCAATATGAGTTAGTATACTTCGTTCCACTAGAAGTTGCGCAAGACTCCCTCGCTAACACTCTACGGCTAATGCAAATTGACCAGAGGAGGTTAACGACCAAGCGATAACGTCTTCAATTAAAAAATCCAATTGGATTCTTAGTTGGTAATTTTATCTCTCATAAGTTGACAATATATTAAAATATTCTTAGAGGGTATATAAATGTTATCCGATAGCAGATAGAAATGCCTCTGTTGCTGCAGGGCAACAAAGGCAGCAGCAGCAGCAGCAGCAGGAGAATACAACATTGGCGACAACAAGGACAAAGAGCGTGGGCCACGATGAGGATATGCCAAGCAGGACAAAGCATTTGCTGTTCTCTGCTTGATTTCATTGAAATTGCTTGCCAGAGCACTAGATGGCAGATAAGCCAAGGGTATGAGAGTGAAGCAGGAGCCGATAGGGATGAGCTTGGGTCACAAAACAAAACAGTAAAGCGAAAAAAAGAGAGACAGTCATGGTAAGTAGCCATAACAGTTAGCCAGAGCTAAAAGAAAGTAGATCAGAGAGTCGACGATAGCATAATAGCCAAAATAAAGTAGAGCAGGAGGGCACCATTCAAGCAGCACTCATGAATGCACTCATTGGATGAGCTCACAGCTGAAAGTGCTTGATCTTTTGTTCTTTTGCCTGAAGAGTTAACCAGTCGAAGTTGAGTAATTCGCTATTATCCTAAAATGAAGTTTTGAGGAAGTCTATTTTATGTAATAGAATATATAATAAATATATTATATCAAATATTATTATCATTCTTTTTTTCTTCAGTAATATTGTTAACATTGTCATTGTCATTGTCATTGTCATTGCCATTGCCATTGCCATTGTCATTGTCATTGTCATTGTCATTGTCATTGTCATTGTCATTGTCATTGTCATTGTCATTGTCATTGTCATTGTCATTGTCATTGTCATTGTCATTGTCATTGTCATTGTCTTTGCCATTGCCATTGTCATTGCCACACTTATAACTATTATTATTATAGTTAATGTATAACATTTCCCATCATCATTATTGTAACAGAGAAGACATACATATTTCTCACATCTTTTGTTCAAGTTCATGCACAAATAGATTGTACTTCACTTCGTCTATATGTTGTTCGGTAAGCAACATACATGTTGATATCATTTGATATTATGTAGCTAGCTAGAACGGCATTTAGGCCGCTCTCCGTTTTCCGATGTCTTTCCGCCGCTCTCAAGCATCGTCCGCTTTGCCTTTTAGCCCATTGTTTTCGTCACTTACAGTTACAGCTAGCTAGCTGGATGCCGCTGCCGCTGCCGCTCACATGCCTAGTGGATGGGACCAAAATTGAGTGCGCGGATGTGAAGGAGCTGCACAGGCACAAGGACAGCCACAGGCTGGCGAGGGGCCCAGGCGTGTGGGATGGCGTCTCGATGAGAGCTATGAAAATACCTGCAAGGAAATTATACGAAAACTGAACAAGCCAAAAACAACTCGGGTTGTTATTTTAGAGTTCAAGTTAAAGTTAAGCAGCGCCGGAGGGCAGGCAGACAGACAGGCGGACGGACGGACAGACAGATAGGCAAACGGGCAGAGGACGGCAGCTCGTCCTGGCAGCTAGACCAGGACTCTGCAGGAATAGAAGCCGCCTAAACGGGCAGACAACAAGCGGCAATGAAGTGCACTTCAATGTGAATGTGAATGTGAATGGAAAATGGGTGTGGGCATTTGGCTTTGGGTGCATTAAGTGTACGCTGTGCTGAGCTGTACTCTGTGTGTGTGTGTGCAGAAGTTGTCATTGTGTGTGCTCGTATCTTTGTAGAACAATTTTGCCTGAATGCAAGCGGCAAAATGCTTCAATGAATGAGTCAGTCAGTCAGAGAGGAGTTAGAGCGAGACAGAGAGAGAGAGAGAGAGTGAGAGGCATAGAGAGTGAATGGGCAGTGCTTTTTGCCCGTTTCTATTCCAATTGCAATCTCAACAGCAGCAACGCCCAGCTCGCCCAGTTCGCCCGCCTCAGCTGCCTTGCTCGAATGACGCGAATGGCGCAAAAGTTTTTGCAGTTGACTTAAGTGATGCCAAGTGCAAGTGAACAATTGTTGTTGTTGTTGTTGTTGCTGCTGTTGCTGCTGCAATTAGTGCAGAACGCACTATTATTATCATTATGAATTTTAAGCAATCAGCAGCAGTAGCAACAACAACAACGAGAACAACAATTGAAACTTTAACTTCATCGGGCAACAATTCAACTTAAAGTTGACAGCGCCGGCAAGTCCTTAAGCGCACAGCGAGTGCGACTGCGAGGGCGAGGGCGAGGGCGGGCGGGACTGTTGGCTGTTGGCTGTTGTCTGTTGGGGGTTGGGCTGGGCTGAGCTCTTCAGTTTGTCAGTGGCAGTATTGTCTGTCGAGTGGGCCGGTCTAAAGTAAACACGAGCTACAAAAGCGCCACAAAAAGCGCCGCAATTGACTTTTGTTTTTATTGGCGTTGCTATTCTTCTATTTATTTGTTGTTTACCTATGATAATTGTGCTATTTATTTATGGCGAGAGCGGCACAAATGCATGTCGATGCTGTGTGGAATGGTGAAAATTTGTGGAAACTGGTGGAAAATACATGAAAATATTTATCTTTGCCACATCCACATTGGCGGGAAAGTGGCTAGAAAAGCTAGAAATGATTCAAGTGATTGTCTGAAGCTATAGTTGATTGACTGATGGAATGACAAATTGATTGATTGACGGCGCTGAGTCGATTACATTTGATTGACAGACTCGCTGATTGACTGACTGATAGGAATATCTAAACTGCTTGATTAGTTGTTTAGCAGATTGACAATCTGATGGACTAACTAGTAGATTGATTGGCTGATTGACTGATTGAATGGTTTACTGGATGATTAACAACTTGCCTGATTGACACACATTGATTGACCAAGTTACGGACTGAGAAACTGTCTAATTGAGCTAACTAGCTAGCTGACTTACAAACCTCAACTAACTGAACAGATTGACTGACTGACAGATTGCTTAAATCTTAAAAAATCAATGTTAAACAACTATTAGTCGTGCACTCCCTGCTTTGGCAATCCAGCTTGCTAGGGTGTGATAATGATATGTGCGCAGATAAATGTTAGAGTATATTCTTTTATGATTGCGGATCAAATCGTATTTGGGTGCTAGCCCAATTCTGATTATTGATAGAAGCCCACATAATTGACAGCTGTCAGATGATGATGTTGTTGCTGCTGTTGCTGTTGCTGTTGCTGTAGTTGCTGTTAACCTTCACCCTTTGGCCATGGGGCAACTGGTCGAGTGAATTGAGCCCGGTCCCTTTTGGGGCAATATCTCCCTGGTTACTGTACAACAGTTGTATCTACAGCGCCAGACGCAATTTGTATGCAAATTTCATGAGAATCTCAACACATGCAAAAACAACACACATGCACGCACACACTGACACGGAAACACAAAAAATAACACATACGCACACATACAATAAGAGCAAGAGCATAAAAAAATACACGAAAAAACATTGCCACAGCGCGAGGAGTTCCAACTGTAGTCGTTCGAAGTGGAGCGGTCTGAGCAGTCGGGTGGCTGGGCGGTCCTTTGCCAATGATCGAAATAAAAGGCGAACATGCAACTTAATAAGAAATGGCAAAACAATTGAAAACTTTTTCGGCGCCGCTCGCAAAAGAAAGAGAGAAGCAAAGAGCCAGAGCTAACGGTTAATGTCTTCAAATGCAGCGACTTAATGAGAAGCAGGCAAAGCATCCAGCCTGTGTATGCGTGTGTGGTGGGTCTGCGTGGGTGTGCGTGTGCTATTAGCACAAATAAGTGCCAGATTAGCCGCAAGAGGGAGCGAGGCAACCGCACATACATACATATAAAGCAAATAACAATAATAGTAAAAGAAAAAGTGAAATTAAAATTAAATCTACGCTGAGACATTCCCACTATGTACATGCACACATTCATACAAACATCAGTGTCTTGAGCAGCACAGCGCAGCGCAACTCTTACGTTCCTGCTCACACCCACATCCTTGTGGTGTGTCAACCGGTTACCGAACAACTACATTGCTCGCTCTCGCTCTTTGTCTATGCTGCTGCGGGATTTAAGTGTGACTGTGACTGTGGCGGCAGAAAAATACCAAACATACCAAAGCCACTTTCTATGCAAATTTTTATGTGTTAAATGCATTTTGTTGGATTTAACATTCTCGCTGATTTTTTGGTTTACATTTTTGCATACAAATGAAGCCTGTGCTGCCATCAACGAGGGAGGTGTGTTGTCTATGTGTCTGTGTGTGTGTGTGTGTGTGTGTGTTATTTGATGGTGGGGACAACAGCAGCACACACAAATTAGAGGATTAAGTAGCTTGGCTGCTGCTGCTTCCATTTCAGCTATGGCTTGTGCTGTTGCTGCTTTCAACCTTTTTCCAACTGCTGCCGCTGCCGCTGCTGCTGCTGCTGTTGGCGCCGGCATTGACGCTGCAGTCGCCATTTGCCATTCGCTATTCGCCGTCATGTTCATTGTCTTGACGGCGAAGAAGCAGCAACAGCAACAGCAACGGTGGCAGCGGCAGCGGCGGCGAGACAATTACGCTAATTCGCCTGAAATTGTTTTGCATTTTCCCAACGCTGTCTGCTGCAGCCCGCATACGTAAGTGTGTGCGCGCTCGCGCGTGTGGCTCTCTCTCTCTCTCTCTCTCTCTGTGTGTGTGTGTGTGTGAGTTGGATCAAAATCTTTTCAACGCTTGTTTAAACAGTTAAATTTGATTGCGTTGTAAATAAGAGACAAACAGAAAAGTGAACACGGCAAAGGCAACAACACACAGCGAATGGTGTGAAGCAATCTATGAATACATTTATCTATGCTAAAATAACCGTAAGATCAAACGACCCCAGCAAATTTCAAGATTACGCCCAATACAAGATGATTGCATTATCCAATCCAGAAAAGAAAGAAAAAAATAGATTAAAAATAATGTAATTTAGCATGCATGTTTAATTCGATTACATTTACAGTTATACAGTTGAAGCAAAGAGTAACAGAGGCATAACGGATTTCAGACTCGTATGAAAAGATATTTAAGGGATATTCAAAACTTTCAATAGTATTAAATAATTCTCATTTCTTTACACTTTTACAACACTGGTTTTTCCCACGTACTAAACCTTGTTTCTAGGGTAATTGGTAGTCGTTTCATATGGTTTTAGCTGTTCCATTCATTAAAAATAATGAGAATCGAATACAATTACAATATTGGCTGCTGTCATGATGTCATCCCTAATTATAATTATCATAATGGCACATGTTTTATGCAATTAAACATTGATTTCAGTTCGTTAGATATTATTGAATAGCAAACATTACATTCGATTCAGTCAAACAAAAAACAAAAAAAAAAACAAAAAATGGGAAAATAAATAGAGAGCAACAGCAAATGGATTGCAAATGTTTTTCTGTTTTCTGTTGCCCTTAACAATATGTATTTTTGATATACATATGTATGTACATATGTATGTGTGTATATATTTCAATAGTTGCATGTTCGACACATGTATTAACTTAAGCCACCCCGACCCACTATCCCACCTCTGTTTATGTTTTTTCGTTTTTGTTTTGGAGCAACATGCATTATAATTAATTGATGATGTTTTTAATGACCCATGTCGCTGTGCATACAAAAAAAGTATTTTTAACAATTAAACTGGTTGACTGAATGAGGAGAGGGTGGGATAGATGGAGAGAGGGAGGGGAGGCGAGGGAATGGAAGAAGTTAGATATAGTGTTAACATGTATATAACTATTTTAAATGCATACATAAATATTATTATGATTTACTGATTATAAATTAACACTGATTTAATAATAATTAAATATTTAATTTGTAAAATGTAATCCTAATATGCATATTTAATTTATATATTTACTATAAGCTTAATTAGAAAACTAATTGTAAAATAAATTAAGTATTTAAATGAAGAATTTAATAAATATATTTTTTCCTTACTCATACTTTGAGTAATAAATAATAATTGAGCTATTATAAATATTTTATATAGCAAAATATATTAATTTTTACATATATAAAAAATAAATTATTTATTTAATATATTTTAATATGAGTTAAACAAAATTAAATATAATTTAATATAAATTAAATACTTGAATAAATTTAAAAATATATTAAACAAAGTACAGTTTATATTTATATATTTTTGCAAAGTATTTTATATTAATTAATTTGAGTTTATACTCAAATTGCATAATTAAATAACATATTAATATAATAATTAATTAAATTAATATATAAATTTATATTTTATGTATTTCAGTAGAAATTAAATTCAAAAATAAATCTTAAATATATTAAACAAAATACATTTAATCTTTATATATTTTACAAAATATTTTTCAATTCAATTTATTTGAGTATAAATTGCCTAAATAAATAATATAATAATTAGTTAAAAATTTATTAAATTTAATTTTATATATTTTTTAATATAAATAAAATAAAATAATTAAATAATTATTTAAATTAAAATTAAACATATTTTAATATAAGTTAAATTTGTAATTAAAATTAAATCATATTAAGCAAAATACATTTGATCTTTATATATTTTACAAAATATTAATAAGTTCAATTTATTTGAGTATAAATTACATAATTAAATGACCTATTTATTAATTAAATATTTAACATCTGTACGCTTCTATACACATCTTATTTAATCGCTGCCTCTGCTGGTGCCTCAACTCCTTTAACTTGCTGCAGAGCTTTGCTCCGTAGGTAATTCGTGTCCTGCCATCATCTGGAAATTCTTTGCATCAGGTTTTCTGCATTTTGATAGCCTTTGGCTGCGCTATATGATTGAGCTCATTATCTAATCCCATGTTGGCTTTCCATTCGATTCAACGATATGGAAACAATTTCTGAGGCTTTAATAGGCGCAGCCCAACTGGCAAATGTTCTCATTGGGAATATGCTTGTGCGCGGCGCTGCTGTGGGCGCTGCTGTGGGTGGGGCAGTGGCAGTGGCAAGCGACGTGGCTGGCGAGTGAGGCATTGGGGTGAGGCATTCGGTTTTTGGCAGTTGGTTACAGCGATTGAATTTAATTAGCTTATCATGAAAGCGTATTTCACATAAATTTATCAAAATTGCTTTACACAACAGCAGCAGCAGTGGTTGGGGTAGGGGTAGGTAGGGCGTGGGGGTGGGGGGTGGCAGTGGAGATTGAGGGTAACTCATATCTCTGTCTCTCTAAGCGGCTCATGGTCTTAAACGGGGTTGGATGCTGTTGCTGGTGCTGCTGCTGCTGCTGCTGCTGGGGTGTCGCCCAAATTGCATTACGGCCCGCCCATTAAACTGATAAAAACGAGAAGCGAGCAGCAAGCAGCGAGCAGCGAGCAGCGAGCATCGAGTTGAGTTGTGTTGACTCTGGCGACACTTTAAATTCAATGGCAACAGAGTGAGCGAGAGAGAGAGAGGAGGAGAGGCTGAGTTCAAACCGAGAGAAAGAGGCTAAAATTAAATTTATTAACGCACATTACAACGCATACACTTCACAGCACTCAAAGGCGACAAACGGGCAAAGTAGACAACGAGTGAGAGAGAAAGAAAGAGAGAGAGAGAGTGCGTGTGCGTGTGTGAGTGAGAGCGCACACAATGGTGGTTTGCCTGTGGGCAGAGTGACGACACTCTTGGTGGTTACTTGAAGGTCGCAAGTGGAGCAGCAACTGAGCAGGAGGCGCCCTCCATTTGCTCAGGCCCATAAATATTTGTGAAACAGTGTTGCAAAGTGCGAAAAAGTCAAGTGAAGTAGTGTTTGATAGGTAATGATCAGAAGGTGAGGAATTGGCATATTTAAGACATCAACTATTGAGAACAAAGCTGAGAGCAAGAAATTACGCTGCTTAGTCTTAAGTTTTTAAGTCTTTAGTCTCGAGTTAAAAGATAAGTAAACAAGATTTTAGCCATAAGTTAGTATTAATTCAAATTATGTCGAATTGTTATAAATGCAGTAAATAAACATTTTCAACTGCAACTAATATAGTATGTTATAAGTGGAAGATATGTGAGCATATGAGAGAGCTACAACGATCTATGAATGCTGCGCTGAGAGAGCTACATCTGCTATGTAAAGAGAGCTTTAATGCCTAGAGCCTAAGTGCATCCAAGAATCTCTCTTATTTTGCCATATTCAATTGTGTTATAGGCCTGAGTGGTTTATAAATTCCATGCTTGCGCAATTTGAAGGCTGGTCTCAAAATGGATTTTTTTAGTGAGCATTGATTTTACTTAAATATAAAAATGATATCTAATTCATCTTTAGAGTCGCCAAGTCTTCTGCATATATATAGATACTAATTTATTACAATTTCGATTTTTGTCAGATTTTGGATTCCGGTCCCCAATTCCTCCCCCCATATGCCCAAATGTGTAAAAAATGCATTTCAAATACTAGAGACATGCAGTTTGGTTTAGCAGATATGATATGATATGGTTTAGCATATAGTTATGATATACAGGCGTACAAGCATAGATCAGCATGTGTGCGAGTGCTCGTGCTTTTGCATGTATAGCTTCTTACGCGTGGAGAATCAAAACGAAGCAGTCTTGGAATATGATTCGTTAGAAGAAGCGCTCAGGGTATTTCGTAGTCGAGCAGTCTCGACTACAACTTTCTTACTTGTTTATTTATTTATTTATTTTTTTTTTTATTTTATATACATATGTACATATCTGTATGTAGTTGCAAATTCATATACATTATACATTCTTTATTTGTTTTCATGTTTTCAAATAATAAAACTTTATCTTTTGGGGAACTACAGCGAAAAAGGCGTAAAACATTTTTTTTTTATATATTGATTTATTGATTAACAGCTTTGAGTTGTCGTTTTTGATATTTATTTATTTTTTTTATTATTATTATTTTTTTTTTTATAATTATGCAAGCAGCTTTAGGCACAAAGACGCAGAGCTCACAAAAGTTGCATGCAAACTGTGAAAACACACACACACACACACACGTACGCACGCATTATAGATAAGATGGGGTTGGGCTGTTCTATTTACGCCTTATCGATGGGGCAGGGGCAGTGGCGGCGGTAGAGGCAGCGGCCTCGGCATCGGCTCTTTGATAGCTGGCGAACTGTGCTAATTGATAAGCGACGTTAATCGGGCGTTTGCCAAAACAAAACAACGGCCGTAAAAATGTTGATGCCACTCAAGCGCGTGAATGTTGTTCGATAAGTGCAGTCTTCCTGTTGCGCCGACCATCGGGCACCTTAGCCCGACAAACCCCCCCCCCCCCCCCCCCAGAGTCCCCCACGCCACTGGAGGCGCCTCTTCGTGCGTCCCTTTGCCTGGCGCGCGTTCATTTGTAGTGTCAATGCGATTATTATGATTATGTCGCTTCACCTGATGCACACGATGCTAATCGCTGGCTTGGGCCGACGAGCACCACCCGGGCACACCACCCGGGCACACCACCCGGCACCACCCGGGCACACCACCCAGCAGCAGCGGTGCTGCGTGCAATTGAAGGCATTTGTGCGTGAAATTACATTGCAAATTTAATTGTGCACACAAAGTGCAGAGCGCTGTGCATTAGATACGCAAAATTTGCTCATAAATTAAAATGCACACCATGGATCAGGACAAAAGGCATGCCCAAAGCATCCACGCAACTACCTACCATCCTACCATACCCACTCTCCCCTTCCCCCTCCCACAACACGAACCAGCAGAGTGCATACAAATGTAGTTAACATCCAACTGACATGTTCGGTTCGAGTACAACGAGAAGTGTAATTATCATTTAAATGAGTGTTTTATCAGTGACCAGACCAAGCCGATACCAAGCACAGACAGAGAGGGCGAAAGAGAGAGAGAGATGGAGTTGGATAGCAATGGAGCTTATCAATTCTGGCATACGGCTTGACAAACAATAGCAAATCCTTGCATATTGCCGTTATTGATTATAGAGCTTTAACTCCACTTATTTATTTAGATTATGTAAAGTGCTTTTGCATATATAATGGAAATTTTGAGTGGATATGGGAACTTTATTGTATGGAATAGAATTATAGAATAGTTATAGTAAAAGTGATAGAAATGTGTATAAGATCTTAGCTTATCTTATAGTTAGAGCATAGATTGGCATACTAAATGATATTGTATTCGTACTGGTATATAGTAATCGCACTGCATCAGTTATTTAATGGGATGGTCTTAGCAAGGCCTTATCTATATGAGCTATTCATTACATTAGATAATAGCATAACATATAGGTCATGCAGAGAATAAAGCCTGGCGAGGGCTATACTACTGATACTGATATGGTATTACCTATATGAGCAATACATTCTATAAGTTTATAGAACTTCTTCTATATATCGAAAGAAGGTTAGGCATATACTGTGCGAGAGTATGAGCAGGGAAATACTTATGGGAGAAATCGCTTACTCTTAAGTTTATAGCAGAGCTGATAGTTCAATGCATGGTAAGGAAAGCGTTGTGGGATTTTATCATTAGCAGGGTGTTACCTATTGATGTAAGAGGTTATACTATATGACTGCTGCATATTTAATAGTTTTTTATATATATAGTAAGGGATACCATGAATGAGTGTAGCATATTTTATAGTTTATATAGTATGGGATACTTTAAGGGATTATATAGGATTACTTATAAGACTAGTTACATCTGCATTACTTCCAATAACACTTGTTTCCTGTTCTACTATAATAAACATTTATTATTGTTATCTTATTTGATTTCTTTATTTTTTCATATTTTATATTAATAAATAATTTGCATATTATTTTATTTTCGTATTGTTTTAGATATCTTATATTATATGATATTATAAGATGTCTTATAATTATAGATATTTTATATATCCCACAAATTTCAATTTCATTTAATTTAACTCATTTTCGGCTTGTTCCTGTCAACCACATGTAACATATCCTCACCATACCTCAGCTCAGCTCAGCTCAACTCAGCTCACCTTACCTCACCTTACCCCGTCTCACCCCATCTCAGCCCAACACCTAACGGCACATACTTCTTAGTTGTGCGCTAAATTTTTAACCAATTAGAACAATTATCTCAGTTAAAATTGTTATGCGAGCACGCGATCCATCGATCTCTTGACATGACATTTCGAAGGCGATGCGATGCGGCCGCCACGTGGTATACTTAATGGCAAAGCCATTCGCCATTTGCCGTCGCCGTCGCCATTGCCTTTGCCATTGCCTTTGCCTTTGCCTGGTTCCCTTTTCTAGCTGTCGCAAACTGAACTTTGAACTGTGCGCTAGGCATTGTATGCTCGAGCCGAGGCACTTGTAGAGAGTTAGATATTTGCCGTGTTTTGCTGTTGTGTTACGACCGCACAAAAAGTCGTAAAACCAGTTGATGCAATTTTCCAGTGCGAAAATTAACAAATACACACACACACATGCACACACACTCGCACATACATTCGGTTTGCGCTCGAGAATTCAATTTGTGCAGAGAAAACGGAATCCCAGTGGGTGGCAGCATGTGGGCGGCTGGGGGCTCGTCTGTGGGCGCGGCTGCATCGTCTGTTTACTTGAGGTTTTTTAACGTTGAGGCCCGGCCGGAAGGAAGTGCAAGCGAATAAACCGAGCACAGCACAAATACGTGTGTGTGTGTGTGTGTGTGTGTGTGTTTGCAGGTGAGCGCGATGGGAGCTGGGCTGGATTTGGCTGGCACCGCCGCAAGAAAGTGGCTCTCAGGTGGTACAGCAGTTTTTTTCTAGATTTTTTTTTTTCTTTCATTTTTGCATTGGCAAAATTGGCACAAGCGGATGCGACCGACATGGACTGGCCTGCCAAACAGCCCACCCACTGCAAGGGGTATATTTATTAGGAAATTTAATTTCACATGGAAAAAGCGTCGAGAGCGCTGCACGACGGCGAAATGGCTCACGAGTCGGAACTAATATGCTAAAAACTGAAAACTAAAAACTTCAGCAGCAGCAGCAGCAGCTGGCATGAAGGATGCCAATGAAAGTGGCACTTGCAACCCTTTTGGCAGGCACTCAACAGACAGCCAGAGCCAACGTCAAAAGATATAGCTGCAGATACATAATCTGCTGCAGATACAGATACAACTATAGCTACAGCTGCAGGCAGTAACAGCTACAGCTATGGCTATGGCTATGGCTATATGCTATCCACATGGTCGTAGACCATAAGCAAACACAAATGATGGCAATCTGTTAGTATACTTAGCCGCCCTTCACCCCCTTCAGCACCTTCAGCACACCTTCCCCAGTTCGCCAGCCTTCCAGCTGCTCCCACTCCAGGGAACAGTCAGCGTCTCTGCACAATGCTGGCCAAATTTATATTATTAATGCCTGTTTATCTACATGCGACGATGTCGCCACCATAGATACGCTGCTAACAACCACCACTCAACCACCCAACCACCCCCTTCCATCCCATCGAGCTCACCGAGACCTTTACCTTCCTCTATCCCTTAACACCAGCAGCATTGTCTGTTGTCTTTGTTTTCGCTGCTTTATGAGCTTCGATTAATATCCGCGTAAACAACGCGAGGTCACAACACACAAACACACAAACACACACGCACACACACACACGCACACGCACTCACATACATATGGATGTTATTTATATGCAGAAGGTTGGAAAACTTAACAATAGCCAGTTCAACTAATAACTGCTGTCAGAATCTTATATCTTATATCTTATACCTTATATCTTATATCTTATATCTTATATCTTATATCTTATATCTTATATCTTATATCTTATATCTTATATCTTATATCTTATATCTTATATCTTATATCTTATATCTTATATCTTATATCTTATATCTTATATCTTATATCTTATATCTTATATCTTATATCTTATATCCTTTCTGTATTCATTTCGCCTTCATTAATTATGCTCAGCTTCCATTCGAACACAACTCTGGAAGCCATTCTGTTTACAAAAGATATTCGATTCGGTTGGTCGATATTTGATAATTAATCCATTGTTCTATTCAGAATCGGAATATGTGAAAGGCTGTGCTATTTGCAGGACTCCTTTGTCTCGGAACGTATTTAGTTACTGGTTAAATTAAGCATAATTATTCGCATAATAGCCATCATAAGCCGACTGCAGTCGGGCAGCCCATTCAATGCGCCTGCATCTGCAACTCATTGCATGTAGTACTCCGTGCATGCATGTCAATACACATTCATATATGTGGCTATCTTTTGAGGTATACACATATATATGTATGTAGGTATATGAATGCTCAGCATGCGATTACAGGCATTAACTCAACGCTTGCATCACATGATTACTTACAGTTGAGGCTGAGCTGACTCAACGCCTTATTCACTGCGCTCGCAGCCATTGAAATGCTGAACGAAACATTTGTAACTACTTTTGGTTTAGTATTTAGTTACTATTTGAGTCATAAGCTACTCATTCTGTGAGCTCTCTGCTTTTACGCCCATGCGCATTCGCATTCGCATTCGCATTCGCTTTGGCACCTCAGCAATTAGTGAGCTTTATTAGTAGATAAAGTCATTACGAAAAACTCGATAAGACTCAGTCACTAAAGGCGGCTCTGATGACATGCCATTGCAATGTAAAGAGCCACCAAAGAATGTGCTGCACTCAAAGATACCCTGTACAATAAATTCCCCATTGAGTGAATTTCGCTGCGTGAGTCGAAATTTTGTGAGTTATCTAAGCTGTTGCCATAGGTCAGGCACATATTATATATATATATATATAAATATTGTTATATTTATAGCCGCATACGTTTGCTTAAGTTTATGTCGCACATCCCATTCATATTTACGGCTAGAGGGTAGCCCAACCTTGAAATTTAATTTTACAAGCAAACAACTAAAAAGTTGCTAAAAAGTAAACAATTTCAAATATTTTGTCACATCGAATAGGGAAATGCTCTAAGAATTTTTGTATAGCTATAGAAATGTGTCAAAAAATATATATGGAAATAGGTGTACATATATATATATATATTTCAGAAAAATTATTAATAATAAAATAAAAAAGGCTTGGGAAATGAAAAAGAACAACATGAACAAATTTTTATATGTAAAGAATATTTGCAAAAGATCTAAAAAATGTTCGAAGAAAAACAAAATGTATACACAATGTTCTAAAATTATATATTATATAGCTTTATCTAAACATGAATTCAATAATTAAATGAACTACAAAATTCAGAGGAAGCCTTTTGAAAATGATTGGTAAATATTTCTATTTACCAATTAAATCTGAAAATGAGCTAAAAATGTGCCTAGAATAGAATTACGATCATAAAAATTATTTGGTGTATAGGAATGTCTGAAAAAGAACTGAAAAAACTAAATGAAATGGAAAATGCGCGCAGAAAAGTAAACCATAAAAAATAGATAAAATTATTTTATATATAGATATAGAAATATCGGAAAATTACTAAAAAAATGTTACGAGAAAAGAGAGAAATACTATGAAAATAAGCCAATATTTATTAATATATATAGGAATACTGAAAAATTATTAAAAAATAACAACAAAGTATAAAATATATTTATTATAAAATATATATATATCATAAAAATTTAATGTAAATATAATTAAAAATATCAAAAGAAAGAAACTAAAAAATATATAATGCAATAATATATAATATATGGGAATGAGCTAAACAATGTTTAAACAATTAAGCAAAATCTTCATATGTTAAAATAATGTAAAAAAAAAAATAAATAAATAAATAAATAAATAAAAAACATTTATATAAAATATTTGAAATTATATATTCATATATATCTATATCTACATATCTCTCTCTCACTCTCTATCTGTCTCTCTCTCTCTCTCTCTCTCTCTCTCTCTCTCTCGCTCTCTCTCTCTCTCTCGCTCTCTCTCTCTCTCTCTCTCTCTCTCTCTCTCTCTCTCTCTCTCTCTCTCTCTCTCTCCCTCTCTCTCTTTATCTCTTGCATGCACGCTCTCTGTCTATAGGAATATATCGTTGTTTGGCTTCTACAAGAATACCTTTACCAAAATTGGCAAATAGCGCTTGGCTGCCAAATGGAGCTATAAACCTATATATAGGCGCGTAAACAACTGAGAACATGTTTATTCTATTATGATAGCTTGTCTAAATATATGAGTTCATAATCAAAACAGCCAAAACATACGCAGCCGTGCCCAGATTAAGAGATCTTGATAAACAAAACTGAGCCAATAAACAAACACCAATATTGCAAAAAAAAAACATCATGCAAACACGCACACACACACACACACACACACACAGGCACACTTATTGCCAGGCAGGGGAAAAGCTCGCGAAACATTCTTATCGACTGATCGATAATGAGTGGGCGGCCGGCGGCAGTGAAGGAAGTGCATTATGTGTGTGGTTAGACTCTGACTAGAAAGAGAAAGAGAAAGAGTGAGGGAGAGCGTGAGCTTTTTCTGGCGCAAGGGGTCGGCCGACGTGACCAGCCGCACATAGTGCGCGAAAGCTCATCGACGACATCGACGACGTCACTGGCGAGCTGCGGGACAAGGCCTGGAATGGTGGCCGCCGCTGGGTCGGGCCGGCGCTATATAAGCGTCATGCAGTTCGTGCGTCCCGCGCATATTGCAAATACGTATCATCAGTCAGGTCGACTCGCTCAAATTGTCGCTAACATTCACCCAGTCGCACAGCAGAGGGAACAGCATGTGGTCCAAGATTGCCATTGTCGGCGCCCTGACCGTGATGGGTGGCGCTCTCTATGCGAGCGTTGTGGATAACTTTGCGTATGTGGATCGTTCGCTGGATGTGGCCATGCCCAGGGCAAGGCGTCATGTGGAGCAGCCAACAGAGTAGTTGGATGAAGCTGCAGATGTCGATGGGTGGTATGGGAAACGGAAATGGGAATGTGAATGTGGATGTGGATGAGAAGTGGAGTAAATTGAGGTGAAGTGAAGTAAAGTGAAGTGAAGTGCTTGGCCAGTAGATTCGCTTGCAACTAGTTCACTCCGTGTTGCTGTTTGTTGTTGCAACCAAATGAACTAGTTCATTCAGTCATCCAACAGCAAAGGCTGCCATCTATACTCTCTGCTTGCGTTTGTACATTTAAAATGCATGAATCACAAGCGTGAACCAGCCGCAAATGAACAAGTTCTTCACAGTGCCAAGGCGAACAAGAGTCACAGCAAAAAGCAAAGCAGTTGGAACCTTAAATTATATAAACTTTAAGTTAATTACTTTTTTTTTTTTTTGCGCCATATATATATATATATATATTTTTTTTTTAGTTTTAAGTTGTATAAATTTTAAGTTAAGAACTTGTTGTTATTATTATTATTTTTTCTTATTTATGACTACGTTCCTACATTATATACATATACTTATAATATTATGTGCATGTATATGTTGTAAATAGTTAAAAAAAAAAAAATAAATAAATAAAAAAAAAAAATAAAAAAATAAATAAATAATAAATAAATAAAGTGAAACATATTTGAATGAAATGCGTGGCTAAATAGTTAAAAATAAATAAAAATAAATAAAACTGAAATAAGAAGGTTAACAGAAAGAAAAGCTAAATATTAGCTTTAACATATTGTGCGCTTGAGAGCTATATCATATCTATGTCATATAATTTAATTTAATATATAGTTAAATACTATATAACAGTAAAAAGAGAAAAGTTAGTCAGATATCATATCTGATAGATCTTTACGGCTTAAAGGACTTTCTGGCAAGTAGCTCAAATGTGCTTCTCCTGCTCATCTGGGGGATCTCAGATTTAGTATTAGAAGATATACATGCTTAGGCTTATCTCATTCTATTCGAGCCTTGTGTTAACTTGTATGAATATATATATATTCCAAAGTCTATATATATTCATAAAGCTTCCTGTTCGTTTTGCTAATAACAGTTGAGCGTTTGATTCTTTACGCTCAGCTTGTAAGATTAACCAAAAAAAATATATATATGCTTACTCACTCTCACTATCATCAAGAGACTTTGTTTCTTTTCGTTTTTATTTTCTGTTGAGCTAAACACTCTTCTACCGAACATCGTTTAGGGAGTGATACGATTGACCTTCTCCCATTAAGACTCAGTAAGTAAGCAAAGAATCGGCTGCAAATAATCAGAGTGAAAGACGCTTATTTGCAGACATCAAGAAACTGTCAACAGTTATTTGTGAGCTATGCTATAGCTATACTCCCTTTTCTCTCTCCTGACAGCATGCATACAGAAATGCTTTACATGCAATAGCTCAGCTTGGAATGCTAATTTCATTCAAAAAGTTTATAGACATAGATAAGATTTTAGTATTCGACTTAACAGCCGGAAGTACTATAATAATAACATCGATAACAAGTCTGATAAAATAACTTTCCCATATAAAATAAAGTCGAAAGTTGAAGGCTAAACAGCTGAGAAAGCTAAGGTACGAAATGATATGAGTTAAATATTATGAGAGTTCTGCTCTCAGCGCTGTTGACTGGAAGGCACTTAGCACTTGTTTGTAGACATAATAGAGAACAACATATCACTACAGTACCTAGTAAAAAGTGTGATAAATTCGAGAGAATTTATCATCTCCCCAACACATTTACTTTTCATTGCAATATTGATTGAATTCCCCGCTCAACTCGGTTAAATATTTGACATCTTATCATTAAATACTCAACGACAAATCGCAAACTTGAAAAGCATTTGCGATTATAAGTTATAATTTTTATACAATTTTTAATGTTTAAATAATGTTTAAGCTGATAAATAAAGCAAGAGAGACGGACGAAAATTAACAATCAGACAAAATAGTTATATGGGGCAGACAAATGAACTCAGACAAAGTTATATCGACACAGCTCAACGTAATTATATATATTGTGCATATTGTGCACTGTCTGCCACGCCTCCTTCTGCCCCTTACATATCAATTCTCACAAGACCTACAATATAGGATTCACATTTTTATGGGTTCAGGGTACAAAAGCGAGCGTTTAACTAAATATATTATTGTAATTCTCAAGCATATGTATATAATATTGTAAATATATATTCTATCTATATATACATTGTATAAGGCATTAGGAAATGAGCAACCGATTCGCAGCGTAACATGACGTAAGCCCATAAATGTGACAACAACAACAGGAAATGAAAGGAAAGAAAGAAAAAAAAAAAAAACACGCTGCGTATTATTGTTATCATGCGAACATATGTTTATATAGTAGAAGTATATTTGAGTTAAGTTGAAGTACTTTTAGATTAACTTTTGGGGGAAATGTGTGCGAGCGCAAAATGCCATTAAATCAAAAGCTGCTCCCATCAACAATCATATTTACTTTGGTTTCTCAAAACTCATTTAGGGCTGGGCCACCAGCTCGACTGGACTGAATCGAGCCGAGCCCAATGGAGCGGGAGATAACGTGATGGTGAGAGATGTAGGGAGGGGAGGGGGATGAAGCTTAGGGCTGCCGGGCTGCCAAAATCTGTGGGCGCACTAAAAATGACTGGCAAGCCGCAAATACTTTGTCAGGATCAAGTTGACACTCGTTGCCCATAGGATCCCAGCCCGGACCCTTCCCTGGCTGTTGGCCTGGCTGTCTGATGGCTTGTGTGGCTGCAGGTCTCTCTCTGTGTGTGCATGGTCAGGGCGTTCGCATTTGACACTCTTTTTTTTTTTTTTTAACCAAACACACATACAACAGAGAGAGAGAGAGAGAGAGAAATGGATAGACAGACACACAGACACACACTGGGCAAATGTAGCCTTGGGCCAGCTTTGCTGCCAACATGCGTGTGCGAAGGCATTTTGGCAGAACAGATTGTTGAAGATTTGATTTTGGGCAGCTACCCAGCGGCCAGCACAATCGTTAATCTAATGAAAGATGACGTACACTGAGCGACAAATTTGGACTTCAGCTAGCACAGTCTCTCCCTCTCTCAGTGTCCCCCACTCTCAATTCAGTTGCTGTTACTTCATCCGATTTGCTATGTTTGCTAATCATTCATCATGGCTCGCCGGAGTCGAGTTGAGTGTGAGTAAGCGGCAAGTAAAACAATCCGAGTGGGTGACCATTGGGCTGGGCCGCTCGTATATGCCGGTCAGTATTGATAGTTGGCCTAGGTGCTCAGAGTTTTGGGCTAGGTGCTTGGTGCTTGGTGTTGTTGGGGCAAAGTTCAATCGCTTGTCTCGTGTCGGCTTACCGTAGTCGCTGCTCGCAAATTCTCACTAAAATTTGCAACTTAACGAGTTGTGGCCGTGTGTTCTGGTCACGCCCACAGCCATGGCACGGCCACTTGTCGCGAGTGGGCCAATAAAATTTGATTAGCCCCGGGGCCGCAGCGGCAAAATCCTTTAGCTCTCTCAAGATTGCAGCTAACCAAAAAGGGCCAAAAGGGCCGAAAGGCCGCAGCAATATGAGAATTTATGTATGTTTGCCTCACTGTTTCGGCATTTGCTTACCACCACCCACCACCCACACACACACACACACACACTCGCAGAGAGACAGATAGACAGAGCTGGAGTGGGAGCTTGGTGAAAGAGAGACGGCGTTAACTATTGTATATTCATGGGGCCAGTTGGCAACTTGGCCAGGCCAGGCAGGACACCGAAACGTGGCCCGAGGCTGAGCTGGCCAACTTGGGTTAATTTACATTATAAACTTTGAATATTTTATTGTTTGTCTAGGAAAGGACACAGCTGCCGGCAAAGCAGATCGTGAGTGCTGTTCCCAGTCTCTATCTCTGTGTGTGTGTGTGGGTGGTTGGGTGTTCATGAGCAGGCTGCGGCTACAACTGCCAGTTAAGACCACATTTATTGACACTTGGCAATACACCGAGACAGAGAGAGAGAGAGAGAGGAGAAGAGGCCAAGAGGAGGCGTGCGGTCAGACTCCTGCTGAACAGGTTGAGCTCAACATGCGGCACTGTGGTCAGGACGAGACAACAGAGTCTCGTTGCTTCCATTTAATGACAGCATAAACATTTTTGTCCAAATTATGAGACAGCTGTCCCTTTCCAAATGCTCACCTGGCTAGCTACCTGCTGCCAGCTACACCTGTGCTGCTGTCATCATTAGCATTAACATAAGCATCTACATTGGCATCGACATTGTTATTGGCGCTGCTTGTTATGCTTTTAAGCATCGGGTTACTAAATAATTAAACTATTTCCAGCTGCCAGCCAGCTCGTAAACCAAATCAACCGCAGTTTTCTGTTGCCCACCTGCCAAGGTGGGGCGCTCACAGGTGTTTGGGTTAGTTTAATGCGGTTTGTCTCCAGCTGATAATTGGAAATTGAAAATTGATATGAAAATGGAAGTGCTAACAGTAAGCAGAAAAGCTCTGCCTAGCTTCATTTGCGAATGTAGAGCCACGATGGCTGAGGGGGTAAAAATATTAGACTCTGTAGGGATGAGTGACTTTTTATATTAATTGGTTCATGGTTAAAGCTAATAGAAGTTTTTAATGTGTTAGTTCAATATTTAAGAGATTTCACTCTTAGAAAAATATTGTGATCAAGTTGAATGAATATATTTTGAAAACTAAAGAAGCCTTACAAACATATGCTGTTGGCTTAGATATACAAACTTATATGTATGTATATGCACATATATATATGTATATGCATTTTATCGACGTAGCTTCGAGCTTTAGACCTTTAATCAGTTTAAACTATTCAATATAGCTTTTTATATTGATTTATTTAGAAATATAAATATATAAATAAATATATGCATATATATTGGCATCTGCCTAAGATGCTCACTATAATTAAATAATATTTATTTAACTTAAATTTTATTTAATTCCCGCTCTGATGCATTGCTCTTCCATAATGACAATTTCAAGTCACCTTCAATTTGCCCATTGGCAATTAGAGCGAGCCTGTTCGCGCCACTCAAGTAGTTAGCTCGCTCACACTCAGCAATAGCTGAAGCTGTGTTCAAGCAACAGTTAGCTCTATCTCGCTCTCTCTTTTGAAGTGTGATGCGCACAACTAAAACGCACGCTCACGTGGATAATATTTTTACAGCAACACACAATGCAAGCTCTCTGCCTCACACCAATACTAACGCAAGAGTTGGAGCCAATCGCGACAAAATTCAACAGAATTAGAAAACTGTAAACAGCAATGACAGAGCAAGACGCACATACACATATGTATATGCAATATGCAAAGAATATATATTGAGAATATATCTTTTTTCTCTATCACACAGAAGCTCTCAATTGAAGTACAAATTCGGTTTGACTCTTTACTCCTGTGCAAAACTGAATTGAATGGATGGAGGTGTTTGATAGGCATATTATTCTTGTGAGTTTCTTTGTGAATTTTATCTCAATTGTATTCCAGCTCTGAGTTAAGCAGCAGTGGAAGAAGAAGAGGAAGGCATGTTTATTTTTTACAATTATTACCGCTTAGCCTTAGCTTTGTCTATTTGGCTGCGGCTTTTGTCTCAAATCTCTTAGCTAGGTGCAAATTCTATTTTATGCGTTTGCTACGTTTCTCAGCTGCCGTCTCAGCCGCAGACGCAGTCGACGCTGTGTCGCAATCAACTGAAGCACCCTTTCGCTTATGAGTGCGGCAACTTTCTCCAAATCGAAAGCCTGACTAATAAAAATACGAGACAATTTAACTCTGCCATTTGGCTGTTGTTATTCTGTCTCCCACTTCCTCTCTTCCTCTCTCTCTCTCTCTCTCTCTTTCTCGCTTTCTTGATGCACTTTGTCTTGTGCTTTAATCCCAGCCACACGCGACGCACGTGACCCCAAAGCTAGCAGGAAAAGGAGTACAAAGCGAACAGCATTTTGGCCAAAACACCTTAGCTGCCTTGGCATACCTACGCACCTGACCAAATAAATAATTTATAAATGTTTCTTATGCAAAGATTAGCAAAGCATTTCGACGCCTCTGCTCGCAATTGTTTTTGCTCGACTGCAACATTTAAGAAATGGTTTCTTCTCTCTCTCTCACTCTCTCTCTCACTGTTATTCGCTTCTATCTGACGGAGGAAACTCATTTAGGAAAATTCTTTTTTTTATCGCCAGCGTCGCATCGAAATTAGCCATGGGAATGGAATGGTCGGATGCATAGAATTCTCGCATAATAAATTATAATGCAAATCCGCGCTTAAGATCACAACAAACAGCGCTGGAGAAACAAGGCGCTTAATGTGAGCCATGCCCTCCACTTGCCCCGCCCCTCTTACAAACGCTCACTTGACTGGGCTGGGCTGCAGGTTTTTTCTTTTTTTTTTTTTTTTTTTTTTTTTTTTTTTTTGTTACGCTGCGGCCGCCATTTAAAATGATAAAAATCGCAAACAATTTTTGCCCGGACCGCAGTCGACAATGACAAAATGCCAGCAAACACACACACACACACACACACACACACACACACACACACACACACAAGAGTGTATCTGTGTATCTGTGTGAGGAGAACAGTTATTTTTTTGTGGCCATCGAAATAGTTAAGCAGGCAATTTGTAACGCTTTGCACTCACCAATCAATCAATCGACAGATAAACAGAGATACTTCAGATGCAAGCGACAAAGATAAGTCCGCTGAATAATAATTTATTTCGCCTGCCACATCTCAAAGTATTATTCAAAGCGCACAATCAAATCCCCCAACGAAATCGCAGACCATAATAAATGTCAGCAGATTCACTGAATATATATATATACATATATTTTTTATATCCGTGCTGTCCGACAGCAATTCGAGCTATTGTCCAGAGAGGCGTTTGGAAATGAAATGAAATGAGGTGAAACAATAGAGATTATTGTTAAAAGTCTTAAGATCTTTATATATATATGTGTACATATATATTCTTGATAATTTCTTATCGTTTGACAAGAGGAATGGAAGAGAGGGAGGGAGAGAAGCGAGTCGTAAATTTCGCTCGCAGCTGTTGCAGCTAATGCAAATTATTTGTATTTAATTTTGTATTTCATTAACAAATTAAATTAAAAAATTAAATATAAATAAAATAAAGTAATTTGTAACATGTTTTTATTTATATTTAATTTTTTAATTTTATTTTTTATTCTTAAGAGACTTTGGCAATAGAGAGTTCGAGGAAGTTTCTTTGTAAGCAGAATGTTGGATGAAAACTCGAAATATAAAACGTCGCCTGTAAGAGATTTAAAGATAATATTTCACGAATTCAAAACTTGAGCTGTTTATGGCCTTAAAATCCTAGTGCTTATATATCTTAAAACTATTTCCAGCCACTGGAGGGATACAATTAAATGCATGCACACAAGTGCAGAAGACATTGTAAAGTATATAGCATATGTACTTATATCTTAATCAGGATCAATAGCCACTAGACAATTCAGCTCTAGCTATTGGTCGACTTTGTAGAAAGTTTTGATGGCGCTTAGTCTGATCCTTTTTCCTATAGATATTCCAGAAAGCAAATGAGAAAGCAAAGTATTTTTGATTTAATTTACTTAAATTCGAGATAGTAATAGCACTTACTTGTTGGGTACATAATCCCAATACTTATACCTATTGATACTACTTTTTGTTTGCCTGCTCTCAAATTTAAGAGCAGTTTGACTGGAAACTCTACGTTTTGCTGGATTCCTCGTTTGTTATTCATATTATAAGTAAAGAAGTGATTAAAGATCAATTGCAAAGCTCAGCAAGTTGCATAAGCCATGACATCAGAGCGAGAGCGAGAGAGAGAGAGAGAGAGAGAGAGAGAGAGAGAGAGAGAGAGAGAGAGAGAGATAGCGATAGCGGGAGAAGTTGACGGCAAATCAGATTTATTTCTTATGCAAAGCGCATTAAACTTGGGCAGTAACTAGAACTTAAGCCATGCCCAAGCTCACGCCCACTGTCATTCACATGCATATACATATGTATATACATTATATGTATTCATATAGAGAGTAAGAAGTAGAAAGAGAGAGAGAGAGAGAGAGAGAGCACGTTACATCTACGTTATGTGTTGAATATATTTATAGGTTAACAATATGTAAATTCGCATTTAAAAGTTTGCCCGAAGGCTATTACCCACTAGCCCCTGGTGCTATCGGAAAACTTGTTAATGGCCGGTTGCCGATGAGAAAGAGAATGCGAGGGAGAGAGAGAGTGTGTAAGAAAAGGAAAAAAATGCATTTCTAACTTTCGCCATATGCTAAACAAAAGAGCGTCAACTATGGGGGAAGAGCGACAAAAGTTATGCAGGATACTTAAGCATCTGGCAGGGCGGTCCTTGTGCTCTTCTAGGTTCTGGGGCTCCTGCTCTCGCTGCTGCTGCTGCTGCGTGAAATAATAATGGTAAATAATAAAACGCAGCAAGAGCAGACGAAGAAATGATAATAATGCAGCAGCAGAATTGGTCAAAACAATATAAATGCAAATGCAGCGCCGTCGACGGTGCTGCTGGCGTCGCTGCCAGCAATGGCGCATCCCTGAAAGGCATTTTAATCAGTTGGTAGCGAGTGTTCCCTGCTGCCCCCCTCCCTCACTCTCTCATTCCTCTCAGTGGGCGTGGCAGGTGCAGACCGCGTGTTCTGCATAGCAAATGCGTCCAGTTTATGGTCCGCAGCAGCAGCAGCAGCAGCAGCAGCAGCAGTTGGCCAAGTTGTCAACCGATGCACAAGCGCTACAAGTTGGCGTTGCTGCCTTTGCCTTCGCCTCTGTCTCTGCCTCCGTCTCTGCCTCCGCCTCTGCCTTTGCTCTTGTCGACTGAGCTTGTGGCTGTCGCTGTTGCCATGTTGCAACGTGGCCAATTTGAGCGCCTTAGCTGTTTACCTGTTGACCCGCCCGCATGCATAAATCATTGACAAAACGCCCAGCGACTCCCATAACGAGCAGCCGCTTCACCAAGTGGGCGTGGCCGTGGCTGCCGCAGACAGGCAACTGAGCTGAGCTGAGCTGCTTTTGTAAACAGTGAATAAACACGTTGTCCAAAATGGATTAAGGCCCAACTGATTCTGATGGCCTGATGGCCCATCAAAGGCCATTACGTTGGCATGTGTTTGACTACGAAATACCCTAGAAGCTGTATATTTTTTGTATAGATGAATCTAACATGTGAAGTGACTTGGATGATTCAAAAGGTTTGATTCTGATTGACTACGAAATACCTTATAAATTGCATATTAAGAGAAACTATATATCAAATATGAAAAGCCAGCTGAATCTCGACTCTTATGGCTTCTCATGAGTATTTTACATTAATGTGATTGACCATTAAATACCCTATAAATTACAGCCTTCAAGTATGCATGAGAGTCTAGCATGGAAAGTAACTCAGATAGATAGATTGATTCAAATTAACCATTAAATACCCTATAAAGTGCATACTCGAAGTATGCATTGGATGAGTCTGAAATGGAATATGATTCCTAAGTCTACGATTGACTGCAAAATACCCTACAACTTACATTAGCTGGAGAATGTGCTTGTCCAAAATGCAAAATTAATCAAAGAGTTCTCAGGCTCATGTTAGCGCATCTTATGATGCGTATTACATGTAACTATTGTTGACTATGTTCCTCTTAAGCCGAATAGTTTTATTTGACAGGTTACGTGCCCAAAATTAATTAAGATTCTAATAGTTTTAAGGCCTATCAACATAGCTTGATCGAATCTGAGTCTTTCACTCACACTCTGAGAAAAGACTCAAAGTGCAGCCGAATCGCATTGCTTCTTTTACGAGCTCGTTCATGATCGGCCAGCCACTCGTTACGTTATATGCTTACATGCTGAGTCTCACTGTGCGAGGATCAATCGTATCGCTCTCCAAACGATGTTCATTAGAGAAAGCGTCACACGAAACTCAAGGCGCTCAACCGAAAACACAGACGAAAAGAACCGAAGTCTACTGGTCAGAGCGAGAGGGAGAGTGAGAGTGAGAGTGAGAGTGAGAGTGAGAGTGAGAGTGAGAGCGAGAGTGAGAGTGAGAGTGAGAGCAAGAAAAAGTGATTTCATGAGCTATGGTTGATTGACTATAGTTTAATATGTTGCATAAAAGTAATATAACATTATTGCAATATCGGCTCTCAGCAGGTTTTAGCTTCTATCTATTCTATAGTTCTATCTACTTAATAATTTTTTTTTTGTTATTATTTTTTTTTTTTATATCTATTATTATTATTATTATTATTATTTCTGTGAAGGAAACTTGCAGTTGCATTTTCCATAAGCTACATATCAAGATTTGTGAACGAGTGAGAGAGAGCTCAATCGGTCATGCAGCTGGAGGTTTTCTTAGTCAAGCTTTAGCTATCTATAAGCAGCTAAAAATTTTATTTCATTATCATATACCATATATACAGCTATATACATACATATGTCTGCTGCTTGTGCATATTTAAGTAAATTATTCGATTAGCATTGTAAATGGTTTATTTAAGCGCATTTATCTGCTTCAATTGCAATTTGTCACGCCTCCCGCCTCCCGCCTCACAAGCTACATTTGCCTTGCCTTTATTAACTAATTAGGAACAACTGCAGCAGCTGGCTCTAATTGCAGCTCTCTCTCTCTCTCTCTCTCTCTCTCTCTCTCTCTCTCTCTCTCTCTCTCTCTCTCTCTCTGCCTGTCTCTCTCCTTGTGTTGGCCTTGTTAATAATGTATTTGTTCCACATGCCGTCTTCTAGCTTTAGCCTTCAATTCAAAAGAAGCTGCTCAGATAGTCAGAGAGAGAGAGAGAGAGAGAGAGAGAGAGAGAGAGAAAGGGAGAGTGAGTGAGAGGAAGCTTTGTGAATTTGCATTTTCATTTTGGGGCCGCGTCAGTGGCAGCCGATGCAAAATGTTAATGAATTGCCGAAATCGCAATGCAAACGAAAATTCAATTTGCAAAAATAGCAACAACAACAACAACAACAACAACAACAACAACAGCAACAGCAACAGCAGCAGCTGCAACAGCTGCAAGAATTTCAATAAATTCATAGCACATCTGCCGACGCCTTGGCAACTTTGGCTGCAAATTGCCGTTGATTGGTTTTGTTGCATGTTGCATGTGGCAAGAGCAACTGCGTGCCGCACCGCACCGCACCGAACGCTTGCGCCTTTGCCATGCTTCATTATATTGTTGGCTTAATTAAAGGATAATAGACTTATATGCTTGCCTTGCCTAAGCCACAGAAAGTAACAAACTTCGCCGAGTGCTGCGAGTGTGTGTGTGTGTGTGTGTGTGTGTAAATATTTAGCAGATAAGTATGTATGTTGCGCTCATGTGCAGCGCAAGCTACAAAACTTGAGAGAACATATTAGCAAAGCTCCAGAGTCCAGAGCTACAAACATGCAATAAACAACAGAGAAGCAACAACAGACAAGCAACAAAAACACGCAACAACAACAACAACAACAAGAACAACAACAACAACAACGGCCAACCAATAATAACAATAATAATATGCAAAAGGCCAATAATAAAGTTGTTTCGACTTAAGCAAGCGCACAGAACTCTCCGAACCCTCTCCCTTTGCCGCTCACTCCATCTATCCAACAGCCAAAGAATTTTAAGCGAAAAATGTTGCAAGCATCAAAAAAATGCACTTTGATTCCCCATGCAGCAACTGCATGGCCAACTGGCGTACAGCATTTGCGTCCCAGCATGAAGGCGCAGCGCTCGAAAGTATGCAACGAAAATGTTGCGTTGCCTTTGCCATAATTGAATTTATTGCCAAAGCTGTAAGCGTATAATCGAAATAAGTGCGAGCAGGCACTAGCCAATGAAAGCGTCACGCTGAAGAATATGAACAAAAATGAAAGGAACATAAATACATACACATGCAAGCATGTATGTATGTGTGTATTTATATGCATGCATAGATTGGCACTGAGAGTCTTGGGTGTGCTTGGCTCGGGCTTCAGGTCTATGTAACTGAGAGAGCAAGCAATAGACGAGTGAGTGAGAGTGAGGTGATGGGGTTGATAGAGAGCTAGAGAGAGGTGATGCGTTTTTACACAAGAAATCTCAGCTTGACTACAGTAGAGCAACACAACTCCTTTAATTCTAAAAGATATAATGATCGACTTGAGGTCCATGTCAATCGGCTCGCTTGAAAGCTGCCTAATTGCAGATCCATTAGCATGTAAAGAATATATCAAATTGAAAACCTTTTCACAAGCCTGCAGCAAATATGTGTTTAAATTTATTCAAATATATGCTTAAATCTAAGCTTTTAATATAAACAATAATCATGCAAGATAATGGAGCCGAAGATCTGGTGATTTAAAAAAATATATACATATATAATATATTATAATAATTATAAAAGAAGTGCTTCTTGACTTGATGTACATATATTTATAAATAATAATAAAAAAAATAAAATAAAATAAAATAAAATAAAAATAAATAAATACATAAAAAAAATAATAAAAGCTAAATAGATAAAAATAAAAAATAAATAAATAAGTTAATAAATAAATAAAATAAAATAAATAAAAAATAAATGTTTAAAAATGTTGTTACAGTGAATTGTGAAATGTGAGCTTTTGTTTTTCTTTTATATATATTATAATTAATTATTTATTTATTAATTTAAAAAACAATTTTATTATTATTATTACTAGTTATTTAATTCTTTGCAAATTCATGCTAATATCATTTTAATTCAATTTAATTTTGCCATAAGCCTAATAAAATTTAGTTTAATTTAATTTAAATTTATTTTAACTTTGTCTTAAAAAATGAATTCAATTTATGCTGGTTATAAATATAAAAATCGAGTATATTTAAATCTTAGTTCATTTTGTGCTTAGGGTATCTCCAAGTTGGACATCCACAACTCTCTGTTAATTACTTGGTCTGCCCTTGGAGTAAGCTGAGTCCAATGCCCAACAACTTGAGCTCTTCCTTAGCAGGCAGTGATCTTACTCGAAAGTATTCGCCCGAAGAGCACTTGGGTTGGCATTGAAGAGGCAAAGTCAATGTAACACTGCTCTTCTGACTGTTCATAAGATTTTCCATGAAATTGAGTATCTCAGAAGAGTTTAGATTTTTTTATTAAATATTTCACAACCTGATCAGCAGCATATTGGCAATACAGTCTTGCTGCCATTAGTCAAAGCCATCAAATTTGTTCATAAAATAATTAAAATTATATTTCAACTTTTCAGCTCTTGCGCTAACAAATGTGAGCACAAAAAATAAAAATAAAACAAAAATAGGAAATAGAAAAACAATCACTTAAATTGCCACTGAGAATAGCAAAAATTGCTTCATTATCGGCTTGTAAAAAAAAAAAAACAAGAAACTTGGTTAATTGAGAAATGAGACCGCAGAAGGGATGCGAATGGGAAAACAAAAAAAAAATATATATATATATAAAAACTTCCTTAAGTTTCTGTTTACGCACGCAATTAGCCAAACGATGAACCTGGGCCAAGTTTGCAGTTGGCGTGAGTGAGCTAGAGAGAGTTAGATAGAGAGAGAGAGAGAGAGAGACATAGATAGGGAGAGAGCTTAAGCTCACTGGACTCGCAACATTCAGTGCGGACAGAAGGCTTAATTATGTTTTCTTTCGTCGTGGTGTTGGCAGCGCTGAGAGCTACAGTCTTCACTGTCACACACAGTCATTGGGCCGGCGCTGCAGCAACATCAAATGGAAACAAATGTGGAATCCCTAAGCGCTCGCTGCTTAAGTAATTGCCAGCTGCATGGTTAGAGCAGGGCGTGGCGGGGCGGGGTGGCAAGGGGCAGGCGAGCCTGGGATGGCTTTCTTATTAGCCAAAAGGCCAACAGCGACGGACAGTGTAAATGAAATGAGCTGCTTTAAAGTTGACTCGCAGAGGGGTCAGCGGGGTCGGCATTGGCCTAGTAGGGGTCGGACATCTGGACTCAACTTGACTCGACTCGACTCGACTCGACTCGCTGAAGTTTTATTGCATAAATTAACTTGGCCAAACACAATTTCGCAATTATTTTGCAATTAATAATTTATATGCCCAGACGAGTTTGCGCCGCTTGGCACGGCAGGGGGCAGGCGGACGGGGCGGGTCGGGGTAGCCAAGTGGTCGCGCGCTGCGGCTGTGTTGTCTTCGCGCGCTGCCCAAGCTGCTGCGGTTGCTGCTGCTCCTTTAATCTGATTTTAAATCATGACTTTAAATGGCGCTAACCGCACCACCGCACCACCGCACCACCATGCCCAGCATTTATTTTGATTTTGACATTCGAGTGTGGCTTTTGGCCTTGTTTAAGTTTTGTGGCTGAGTTGGCGTGTTGCCGTTGTTATTGTTGTTGTTGTTGTTGTTGTTGTTGTTGTGCTTGTTGCCATTGTAGCTGTCACTTCATTACTGTCACACGATAACTGGGCTCTGACGTTGGCTGGGGCGCTTTAAGTGGCTTTCACCTTGACGCCACGCAACAAGCCACATCATAACACACACACACACACGCATATATATATATATATATATATGTAAGTGTATGTGTGTGTGTGTGTGTGTGTGTGTGTATAGATAGCTGCCAGGCCAGGCGACATGAAGTTGGCCACAGGGGAACTCATTATACAAAGTCCGGCTAACAGCATCTGTTTGCTCCTGCCTGCCGCCCCCAGCCACGCTGTATCTGTGCACGTTTTATGACACACTCACACACACTCACACACACACATACATACATACATCTATATATATAGATAAAAACGCATCCGTTTCGCACACACATTTTATACATTATTGGAAATCGTGCGCTTCGTTAGCGACAAATCTGTTGCAAAGTAGCCAGCGCCTATGCCGGACACACACACACACGTAGCACTCCCTCTCTCTCTCTCTCTCACTCACTCTCCACTCATGTGTGTGTGTGTGTATAGCCTCGACAGACTGCTTTCATTTCATTTCGCTTTGTGTGTGACAGTTCCTGTGCCGCCTTCGCTTTGCCTTTGGCATTGTTGCCGAGGCTTATCATTTATTGCTGCTGATTGGTTTGGCAGTCCATCCATGCCCCATGCCATGCCGCCCCTGCTGGACCCACCCTTCAATATTATCAATGGCATCTGGCTTGAATTTTGCATATGCATTGCATATGCGAAGCATTCACAAAAAAGAATTCAATTCAATTTGCGCCAAGTGCTGCGCTACAGATACCCTATAAAGCGTGCTAGATCCATATATCTCTATAATATATATATAATATAGTATTTAGTCGCATATGTGCATGCATCAGTTTAGCTCATCATTGCCCATATATACCCTGTATTTGCTGTCTGTGCTCTGTAGTCGATATGCTCGCATTGCAATGATTGAAAAGTGCCAATAAAAGAAATTTAATTTAATTTTCCACATTGAAGCATGACCTCTCCTGCTCTTGCTCCAACTGCCTCTCACTCTCACTCTCTCTCTCTGTCTCTGTCTCTCTCTCTCTCTCTCTCTCACATAAAATCGAAACGCATTTGTCAGCATTTTGCATTTAAACTTTTGGCTTTAAGTTGAATTTGAAACATTTGCCGCCATTTGCGGCACATCAAACGAAAAAGCCGCCACTTGTCAGTCAAGATGCTGGGTGGTGCTCTGTGGTGCGGCTAACTGGGTGGTGCCAACTGCCAAAATGTGTTTAAAACTTTTGCTGAAAGATTGCTACACAGCATCGAAATGGATTGGTCAGCGCAACTTCAAAAGACAACTTCCTTTTCCTCTTGCTCTGCCTCCTGCCTCCTGCCTCATGCCTCATGCCTCCTGCTTCCTGCTCCTGCTCTTTCTTTTCGACTGCCTCTGCCAACGGAAGTTCACATATTTCTTTATCGTACTCATTCACGATGTGTTGGGAGTATATTAGTTGCGTACAATGTCCGTCTGTCTATTCGTCTATCCTTCCGTTTCTTTCTCTTTGTCTTTCCGTTCGTTTCCTTTCCGTCTGCCCCATACAAAATACTTAAAATTTTAAATATATATTCTCGGACTATATAGTTTAAATATCTTTCTTGAACAAGTATTGTGCAGTCGGTAGCACCCGATGACAAGTCATTCACTTATTTTTCTCGTGCGCCTCTTTTAATTTGGGCAAAAGCATTTGCTTCAGTAATCAACAGATGTGAAGTCTTCAAGATCTATGGAATTCTTGTAAATCTGTTGCCGATTTTCATAATTCGCATTTTTATTGCTGATTTTCGGGCCAGCGAAACTAAACGGAGAATTGCGAATTGCCTTGAGATATATGGCTTCGCATTAATATGAACAGAAATTGTTGGGGATTGTGTTGGGTGGGCTGTGCGCTGTGTTTAATCGTCTTTTGCTGGGGACGTCGCCACGCCCCTTTTTTTGGTGAATCTAATCAGCGGCCCGCATTTGAATGGCGCCAGGCGAAGCCACAAGGGCGAAGACATGGACGCTGACTGATTAGAAAAAATGCTGTAAGACAACAACAAGCAAGCGGGCAACAACAACAACAACAATAGCAACAATGGCAACAACAATAGCCGAAAGAAATAAAAGTTTTGTGGGGTTGGGGGAAGGGGGCGACAGAGGCCAAAATGAATAAAAAAGAAATTCATCAAATTTTGGCAGCGTAGCAAAAAGCAACGCGCTGCCCTTTGTTGTGCTTAATGTTCAGGATACGGGCAGGAGTGGTAGAAGGGGACGACAAGATGAAGAAGAAGAAGAAGAAGAAGCAGCAGCAGTTGCAGACGTGGCAGTAGCAGGAGTCGGAGCAGCAGCAGCAGCTGAAGCCACAGCTGAAGCTGCCTTGGGAGCACGAGCCGGCGACAGGAAGCGGCTTGTCAGCACACAGCAAAAAAGAAAAAAAAAGGAGCAGGAGAAAAAGAAGAATGAGGAATAAAAAATGTAAAGAATAAAAAAAAAAAATATTGTTGAAAACAGTTAGCGAAACAATTTAATGATGAATGATGGTCAATAGCAAATTTCTTGCCAAGCAGCGAGCCAGCCATCATGTGCTGGCCCAGATCCACTGAGCCATATGCACATGGCTCAGCACAGTCAGCTAAGCAGAGGCAGCGACTGGGCAGCGACTGAGCTGAGACAGGGCTGAGACTGAGACTGAGCTGGTCACAATGTTTTTCAATTGAAAACCAATTTATAACAAAGTAACGAACGTTGAGTAAAAGTTGAACTAACACGCACACAGAGATACCCTGTCTAGGCAAAGCTTTCGACTAGTCTAGTTCTTTTTCTATATATCATATAACCTATTTATTTCTGAATGAACAGAGACTTGATATTTTATAGAGTATAGAGTATATATAGTATAGTATAGTATAGTATAGTATAGTATAGAGTATATATAGCATAGTATAGAGCGAGTATATATAGTATAGTATAGAGCGAATGCAATTAGTGAAAATCGATTTTAAAATTAGTGAAAATCGATTTTAAAAGAATCATAAGCATAAAGCAGAAGGCGCAAAACTAGATGTAATTATCATTCCAGTATTTAAAAGTTAAATAATATTGATTTGAGCTTCAGTTGATATAGTTTTGGATATACACAAATTGCATTAGATATAACCAGGCAAGCCAAATTGACTGATAACTCGTCAGCCAAGCATGAAAAGTTGACTTATTCTAGACAAAATTTAGAAAAGTTTTTAGCTATAAATTTGCATTCAATTTTCATATGATTAACAATATTATAGAACTCAAATAATTGTTAAACAATATGCAGAAATATTAAATAAAACTAGGAAATGAAAGGGAATAGACAAAAAAAAAAAAAAAATACAAATTCAAACTAGAAGCCAGATGAATTCATATGTCACGGCTAGTTTTAGCTAATCTGCAGGCAGGTGGAACCGTCGCTCGCTCTCTCTTTCTCTCTGACTGACTCAATCACTCACTCAGTCCGTCACTCAGTCAATGAAGCGTCAATATTTTATGGACGTTGCGACTCACTCAACTGGCTTGAGTTGAAGCCGAAGAGCAGGAACAGGAACAGCAGAAAAAGCTAAAGCTAAAGCTGAAGCTGAAGCAGAACCAGAAACTGATGCTGTCAGTGCTCGGCGCGGCAATTATCGGTCGGCAGCGTTTGATGGGCGACTTAAATTGGCATTTATCACATTGACAATGCCGAACGGCATTTGTGTTCATTCCGTGAGCCATTCATTAATTCACGCCATCCGTCTGTCAGTCTGTCAGTCAGCTAGTCGGACTGTCTGTCTATCATGCGGGACGAGCGGCAATTGCAGCAGCTGTTGGCGGGGGCATTTGTCAAACGGATTGCGGTACAGTTGACACAAAAGCTGCACAGACGTTTACCAACACTGTACATGCTCTCTCACTCAGCTCTCTCTCTCTCTCTCTCTCTCTCGCTCAGCAAATTCTGACAAGCTGCCAAAAATGATTATTTTTCCTTTCGGCATATCATTTGAATGTGGCGCCAGGGCATTAACTGCTGGTCATGCTCAGATAATGCCAGCTGATGCCTCCTGACTGATGGCTAATGTGTAATGCCAATTGCTAATGCATTACATGGCCCAAATTAATGCGCACTCCATGACAAGCCGAAACGTTTCAGGGTCATGATTAACAGATTTCCTCCCACAGAGAGAGAGAGAGAGAGATAGGAGCTGAGGGATCTGTCTTAGAGGTAAGTCAGCTCTATGCCTGACTGGCTGGCTCCATCAACACTGGCCAGCCAATTAAGTGGCCAGCACTGGAAGCAGCCACGCCCCCATTGCGCCGTTCCCCCGTCTCCTCCGCCCCTGAGCCGAAGGCCAGGCAATCAGCAATTGCAGCCGGCATTTGGGGCTCGAGCCTCGAGGCGTATAATTTTATTGTGATGAACTGATAATGTGACATTATTGTTGCTCATTTGTCAACAAATTACATCCGCAGAGGCTGGCCCAAGAAAGGTGGGCGAATGCTCCAAGGGGCGCTTGACGGGGGCGACGGTGGGGCGTTGAGCGATGCAATGCGATGTGAGGCGCTGCGATGCTGTGGCCATGTATCAATCAGTGTGTACATAACGGCAACAAATTTGGCAAGGATGTGCCAGGAATGGGCGTCTGCAGGGGGGGCAGGTCCTGGCGCACATAATAAATGAATCGAGCATGCATTGAAAAAGATCAAAAGTGTCAATAAAACAAAGCAGACAAACAAACTGCCAAGCGATACAAATAAATGCGTTGGACCCTAAGATTCACACACACACACACACACACACACACACACACACACACACACACACACACACACACACACACGCACATCTTTGGTTTCTCAAGTGTGTGTTGGAAAACAAAAAAGAGAATGAGGAAAGGAAACTCAGAGCAAGCGAAATGACAAAAGTGGCAAACGTGGCATAAATTACAGCAACAGCAGACAGACAGAGACACACACACACACACACACACACACACACACGCACACATATCTATGCTTGTTTAAGGACCTTTTGCTCCTTGACCAGTTTAGTTTTTGGTTTCGCGCAGCTAACAAGCATTTGGCTTAAGTTTAGCAGAATCGAAAGCAATACCCAAGGGTAGCTAGATGCGTGTGTGTGTGTGTGTGTGTGTGTGTGTGTGTGTTGCTATGTTGGAGTGTGTTGCAGCATCTTCGGCAGCTTCTGCATTGACAAAGTAAATCAAGGAAAATTAAATGAATTATTGCTGCAATAAATGTGGACTGAGAGAGCAATATAAATTGTGCATGACTGTCGCATGGCTGCCCCTCTTACACACACAGTGTGCTCCACTTGAAACAAGCAGAGACAATGCCACACACACTCACACACACCCACTCACACACACGCATGCAAAGGCAACTGGACAACGAGTCAACTTGACACTGCGCGCAACCAAAGCCAGTGGGCGTGTGGGCGGGGCAGCTTAATCGAATCGTTGAGCTGGCACAGTGAGCCAACGATGATGCCAATGAGAGCCGCTCTATGCGATTCTCAGCACACAGCATCAAGCATTATAGACTGATACTTTGATACCAGATTATATAACGTCAGCATAATCTTCAAGTTATCTGTTTTTGTTGAATATATATTCTATATTATTTGAACTGGAGCGATAGATATTATAGATATTTCTTGAAGTTGTTAAACTTTTGCAAAATTAAGCTAATGCTAGGTTATTTCGGGATATATCAAGAGTGAGTGATACTCCTTGATATCCTAGCAAATAAATTTTTGAGTTTTTAGATTAAAGATTTAGATTCATTAAAAAAAATTGTTTTTTAAATATATTTATAGAAATGATAATTTAATTTTATTTTACAAAAAATAAATCACAGTTCAATAAACAACAAATTTTGGGACTTCAGCTTTAATAATATAGAAAATTTTTAACATTAACGCGGGAGCTAAATAAATTCTATCCTGATGATGCGCAGTGCATGTTATATTAAGATATGATATGATACTCAGACTGGTTAACTCAAAGAAGATTCAGAGAGATGTAGCTCAGCATAGTAAGACAACACTATATCATATGAAACATACTAATATGTTGAGAGACATCTCCCCGAGTCAGCGCCAGTTCAGCTCAGCTCAGTTTTAAATTATTTCAAGTCTCAGCATTGGAAGAGTATTTCAGCATCGGTATGAGTCAACGAGATTTTCTTGATGCTAGTTTTCATACTTTTGTTTTTGTGCTGCTTCTTTCTCTGCTGCTGTTATTTTTTGTTGTTGGCCGGCGACGTTTTTACTATTTTGGACTTTGATTTATTTCAATTGCTTATAATTTCGAGCACGAGTTTGCTCCGGCTGTGTGTGTGTGTGGGGGGGGGGACTTGAGGCGAGTCCAACGCATAAGTAGAAATAAATAAAAATAGATTAATAGCCGACACGAGCATCCGCACCATAAATCCAACGACGCGCCCACAAATGATATAATGGCGCTGCCCCGAAAGGATAATTTCACAGCGCGCATAAAGCTAAGCCGATCGATACGGATATGGATAAGCTATATACATATATATAGACAGATATACGCATGTGTGAGTGTGTGTGTTTCAGAGGTATTTGCACTTTCAACAGCTCATCGCACACACACACACACACACACATTCGAACGATATCTTAACTTAAATTTTCAGCCAAAAGTCGTCCTGCGTTGACAACAACAACAATTGGAGCAGCAACAACAAAAGCTTTTAGGGCCGCATACATTTTTAATGAAACGAAATGCGACCATTAAACATTCCAGAGTCTGAGTTCGAGTTGCTCTCTCGTTCTTCCACACTCCCACGCTTCACCGCCCCCACTCTCCTGCTCTCTCGCTCCACCATGCGCTTGGAGTCCTTGTCATGGACAGGGCCAGTCGCTGACTTCCTGTCTGTTGTGCCCATGGCCAATGTCGAACAGCGTGCGCCTCACTTGCTGCTTCTGTCCGCTCGGCCCATCGCCCAACTCCCACGCCGCCGCCCCGCCCCGCACCGTCCCGCTCCTCATTTGCTGCAGTTGCTGCTGCTGCCTTTAGCAGCAATTTAAAGTTTTATTAATTTTACCGCTCCACTCCCCGACGGCAGCACACACACACACACACACACACACAGCTCACACCCCTGGGCTGCGCCCAGAGCTGCAAGCATTTCCCATTGTTGTTGCGAGTTATTAAAAAACAAGCAGCATGAAAAATCTTTTCTTAATTTAATATTTCTTTGTATAAACGAAAAAAGTAACAAAAAGAAGAGAGAGACAGTGAGAGAGAGAGAGAGAAGGAGAGAGCAACACATCAACCAAGGCGCACAAGAAGAAAACCAAAACAAAATGAAGAAAAGCACAAAGCTAAAAAGAAGCACGCCGTTGACTTCCTGTTGCCTTTAGCCCGCCTTACACACACCTAAACGCCCACACCCACACCCACACCCCCACACTCACACACACACACATACACGCAACGTCAGACAGGCCAACTTTGATATGATTTTTCATTTAATTCCGTTGCTCGTTTTTGCATTTAGTCGAAAAATGTCCGCTTTAGCTTAATTATTTGCCATAAAAAATTACTTAACTCAACTGGGTCAGTTGTGGCGCCATCTCGGGCCAGCAGGCATCATAATTTAATTACCCAGCCTCCTAGCTCCGCCCCTTGTCTCGCTGCACAGCTGTATCTGAAGTGCCGCTTAGCGAAGACTGCGTGAGAGCCACTTGCAAAATGGAGTCGCCTTCAATTTGCAATCCATTTGTTTTGGAGCAAGCGAGACAACGCTATGTATGCATAATCGCGTAAAGATGACGGCTCAATTAGTAATCATATAAGAGATAAGAGCTGCTCATTTGCTTTGCATGCTACTTATACTAATTACCATTTGTTGTATGCACTTATACTCAGCGTAGAGCATAAGCCAAAAAGACACGCACTATATGCATCCTCTTCACTCCAGAGCACGATCATGATTTTGGGCATCTGTTCACTTTCTGCGTGCAGCAGAGTGTGTGTGAGCGAGACAAACAGTGTGTAACCTTGGCAAGTATTAAAACGAACTAAAAATGGCGCTGTCTCTGCTTACGTATGGATGTTTGCTTTACAGCAAATACAAATACAAAGAATTTATGCAAATGCAGCAATATTAATGAGTCTTATTGCAAGTCATGTCACTTATAAGATTGATTCGAATACAAAAGTGAGTTGACATTATTAGTATAAGTGTAAAGGCAAGTTATTGTGAGCCACAAACAGGAGTGAGAGGGCAAGAGATAATTGACAAGTAACAAGTGAATGCAATTGTAAAGTTCATTTTATATTAGATGGAGAAAGAGAGAGAGAGCGTGTATCTGTTCGGCAAGTGTATGCAAAATGCGACCTTGTGCATCTGGCTTCTGTTTTATTGGCTGGCCGGCGAGAGCCGTCGTCCAAGCTCCGGCACAGCGGACCATTTGTTAAACGTGTAATTTGCATGGCGCACCCAAATGGCGCCCAGAGGCGTCGGCGACAGGGTCGACAGTTTGACACATGGCCCGGCCAGGTGTTGGAGACTGTTCGCCTCGGTCGCTGGCCTGTCGCTTGGCTCAGTTTCGCCAGTTTGTTTTATGCCGCCTGCTCTTTGCTCCTCTGATTCTGCTGTTTACTTTTTGGTTGTTTTTGCTTCATTTTTCTTCTTCTATTTTTTTTTTTTTTTAATTGATTTCACTTAAAGTCTCATAATCGTGACACTTTGGCGCCTTTTAATTTGATTTTATTGGCCCTCAACATGCCAGAGGCCAAGGGCTTACAGCTGTAATAGACTCGAGAGGGGTTGTGGAGAGCTGAGGCACTTGCCAAGGGTTGAACGAGTTGAGCCGCCTCATTGGCGCGTTTTATGACGGCGACCTCAACGAACTTTATTATATTATTTAAAAAACAAAAAGAAATTGAATAGAAAAGAAAAGTATAAAAAATTCAAACACAACAATGAAGTCGCTTTGTTTGCATTGCTTTTTATCTTCTCCTGCTCCTCCTCTTTCTTCTTTTTTTTTTTTTTAGATTTTTAATGCCGTTTGCCGTTGGTTTGTTTATTTGTTTGCTTGCTTAACGCGGCTGCCTTATTTTCGTTTTAATTTGCGTAATTGAGTAGCTCATTTTAATTTTGCCGGCGCCGGTTCCCTTTGTTGCCTCGACGCCTTTCTGAGCGCTTCTCATAAATGTGTCGGCGCATGCGGCGTATGCGCAACGCGTCGTCCCCTTCGCCCAGCCGCCAGTGCCATTGCCAGTACAACTGTCATTTCAGCTGGTCAATTGACCAACTGACTAACTGACCGAATAACCGACGAGCTGCCAAAATGGCTCTTAATTTCAGTTTCAGTTTCAGTTTCAGCTTGCAGCTTTCAGCTTTCTGTTTTCAGTTTTCGGTTTCAGTTTCAGTTTCATGTTTCAGTTTCTGTCTCTGTTTCTCAGCTTCAGTTTCAGTATCAGTATCGGGGTTCCGCTTGGGCTTCCGTTGTTGTTGTTCACTTCAAAGGCGAAATGAGCGAATCCTCGGCCGGGGACACATTTGACAAATGCGTGGCTGTCGTTACCCGCAAATACTTAGTCAACGACAAATTACATTTAATTTAATTTTGTGTATCGTCGAGTGTCTCTTTGGCAACTGGTAACTGGCAACTGGCCACTTGGCTACTTGATGCCCTCACTCACGGTCGGGCAGCGGCGTGTCGGCCTGTCAGACTTGTCCATTTGGCGCATTGAAGCATTCACCCATCCATCAGGCGATCCCAGGGAACAGCACAGAGCAGGACACTGCACACACACACACACACACACACATAACTGATGATAAAGTTGAGCAGTCAAGCGCGGGCTTTCCCTCCTCCTAATGTCAAATACCTTATCCGGGATACTCTATCCTATCTGTCTAGCTAGCCCTTTTGCCCCCAATTCGTCCCCATCTAAGCGAACCCCACCGTTGCCCCAATCAGCGGACAAGCCATTGATGCCATTCATTTATATACACGGCTAACGTCGACAGGACATTTAATTTATTAAAGAATTTGTAAAGCAATAAGTTTGTAGCCCATTGGCCACACCCCACTCCATGGCTCTCACTCCACGGCTCAATTTCCATTTGGCAACCGACTCTCATCCTAGTCGATAATCGTTTTCATTAAGCCAAGCGACCGAGGCTGCGGGGAGGCAACACGGCGGCTTAATTGCTACGTCTCCAGTTTGCCTCTCTATCTCTCTCTCTCTCTCTCTCACTCTCACTCACTCTCTCTCTTTTTTTGTTTCGGTATATCTTTGTGTCTCTCCATTTGGTACGACCCATCAGTCAAATGGACATTCACACTAAGCGACACTTTTTAATTAAAACGTAAAAAGAAATTGCACGCAAATCTTGAACGGACTTTGACTTTCCCATCGACCGGGGCGAGCACGGCATGGATTCTCCAGCGTCAGCGCCAGACCACAAAAATTCAATCAAATCACGGCGCATAGCTGACAAGAACATTATCCGTGTCCCGCCCCCCCGCATCCTGGGCTCAATTTCTGGGCAGCCAGACATCATTAGGCAGCGATGGAAATGTCTTGACGCTGGCTGAAGGGAAGGGTTTTGTCATTGTCATTGTCATTGTCTGTTGCGCAGCAAGGGGTTGCTCACGTAAGGGGTTGCTTAGCATGCTTGCGTAGGCATTTGACGTAAGCCATACATGTACGTCACAATAACATTGCTTGCGAAATCAAATGGAATTGGAATGTGGCAAGATAGGTACGCGTTTGAGCTGAATAAGAGCTTGTAGAGCATTTAACTACGTCACGTAAGTCTAAGACGTAAGACTGTTATTATTGATACGTATTACTTGCAATTTAATAGTTCAGGTTGACTAAATCGCTGCTTGCGTAACGTAAGACTGTTTAATATTGCCTTCAAAGTCATATATCACAATTCTTTACGTTACAATACTACGTAACGCAATTACGTAACAATATTACGTTATAGGTTTTCTTAACTTTTTTATAAAATGAAAAAATTGTGTTAATCTGTTAACCTTAGTCACATAATAAATATATAGCTTACGTCACGTAAGACAATATAATGATACTTTCTCTTACTCTTTCTCTTTCTCTTACTCTTACTTTCGAGAAGCTGACTCCAACTGTTAAGAAACTAGGCATTTTCATTAACATACTCATTACGTAGCTTATTTGCTTACGTTACGTAAAGCTGAAAATCAATTTGATATTCAATCACTTGAACAAGAGCAGTGAAATATAATCGCATTTCACAAGATTACTCTTACACAAAAGTCAAATGTCGTAAGCACTTACGTAACTGGAGCTGGCTGGCTCCACAGACCAACAGGTCTCAGCTCCACAGGTCTCTGGTATGCCTTAGCACGTCCGCAATGTATTGAATGCGAGCCATCCGACAGTTGGCAATGACAGTTGTAATTGCTTCAGTCATTCGTCGATCGATTCACACTTGCATTGCCATTCAGCATCACACTCGTTCGCACATTCACGAGCTGCCTGACCACAGCAATCCAATCAAATCGCAACACATTCAACTACCACGCAGTGAAGGTAGGGGAAGGGCAAGGGCAGAGAGAGAGAGAGAGAGAGAGAGAGAGGGGGGGGGGGGGGGGGGGAGTGAGGACTTGATGCTGTTGTTCCCCTTTTAATGCTCCAGCTTTTGCTTTCAATTTGACTTCTGGGCTAGGGATCATTAGGCGGCAGACAGCCTTTTTGGCCAAGGCAAGGAAGGGTTCGTTGTCGAGTCTCAGAGTCTCGGAGTCTCGGAATCTGAAGTCTCGGGCCTCTAGTCCCGTGCCCTGCCTTTTCCTTGTGTTGCCTGCTCATTTGCGTAATGCGCAAATTTAATTTACCAAAACGCAGCAAGCAGCTCTGTCGCCCGCCCGAACTCATGCTCAGCAGCAGGAGTAGGAGCAGCAGCAGGAGGAGCAGAAGCAGCTGAAGCAGCAGGAGTCGCTTACCCGCAACGCATTTGCTGTGGTCCGCAACTTATGTAAAAGTGCGGCAAGTGCGGCAAGTGTGGCAAGCTCGGGCGGGCTCTCAATTTCAGGGAAAGAGCCAACGTTAATTGTGTGTATCCTCCAGCTGCGCGCTGCCAAACCTCGCCCAGTGCTCATTTTAATCAATTTTTAATTTAAATTTAATAGAGTAATACGCTAGCCGAGTCGAAGAAGGGCCAAGCTGAGCGAGACTGGGCGACCTAACTGGCAAATTGACTGGCGCCCAAGACGCAAGACGCTGGATCTATGGCCAGGTCGCACCAGGACTAGGAGCAGGACAAGCACCAGGTCACTTGGATGCAACCCACTCTCACTCACCCAGAGCGAAATGTCGTCTTTCTGTTGGTGTCATTTTACACGCATTCCTAGGTAAATAATCTGCGGAGCGTCACTAATGCGATGACGACAAGGACGAGCAGGACGAGCAGGACGTCCAGGACGAGAGAGCTTGTCGCAGTTGCTGTCGCTGTCACTGTCACTGTCGCTGTCGATGACTTGGACTGAAGGCTGCCTGCTGGCTGCGTATGCGAGTGCCGCAGTAAATGTAAATTTGCGCATCATTTAATGTGGAAATGTTGGCTTTGGTTTTTTTTTTTTTTTTCTCTCCCTGTTGGCAGGAGGCGGTGGCGAATGTGGGTTAAGGTGTCATGGCAGAGGCGATATTCAAAGGATTAAGTGATTTTACCAAAATTAACACAAGCCCAGCCAAACAGTTGACAGCGGATATGGCAACGCGAGCGGGGGCGAGAGTGGTGTGGCGTGGTTGGAGGAGAAAGGTAGCGGGAAGAGGGGGTGTTGTAGTGGAACAGTGGAAGTGGTGCCTGCTTCGCCATGAATGGATTAAGTCAAGGGTGTGCGCGCACTTTCATCGATTTGGCCTTGGCGCTGGCGCTGGCTCTCGCTCTTACTCTGACTCTCTGGGTGTGGGCGTTGGCCAATGCTGGGCGTGGCTGTCGCTGTCGCTGTCGTTGTCGTTGTCGTTGTCGTTGGCATTTGCGAGTTGCCGCAAATTGCGTGTTATTTTGACCATTATGCGAGGCTTAACATAATTCAATTTATGGGCGCGACGCTGTCGCTGCAATGCAAAACAGCTGACAGAGTAAGAGAGAGAGAGAGAGAGAGAGAGGAGAGAGAGAGAGAGAGTGAGCGAGATGGTGCTGGGCCCACTGTCAATTGGTTATTTATGCGCGCTTTTTAGATTTTAGCGGTTAATTAAAACACATTATTCCTTAATTGCTAGATTAAAATGGACTTGCAACAGAGTGCGAGGGCCAAGTTAAAGAGCGAGAGATGGCGAGTGGGAGAGAGTGAGGTAGGGGCATTTTAATGACTTGCAATTAGTTGCAAATTAGATGGAGCTTATCTAAAGTATGTGCGGGCCAAGAGGAGGCCAAGGGGCGGGCCAAAGGGCCTCAGTTAGCTGCCTGCTTACTTATTATTAGATAATTTTTGGTCAAAGCTCCCCAGGCTAAAATTAAAGCTCGCTCCAAATAACAACGTGTGTATGTGTGTGTGTGTGTGTGTGTGTGTGTGTGTGTGTGTGTGTGTGTGTGTGTGTGTGTGTGTGTGTGTGTGTGTGTGCAGTGTGGCGTGGCATTTGTGTGCGTGTCACGCTCGCTCCCAACCAACATCAATGTGGCTGTCGGCATCAAAGTGTCTCCAGAGTATTCGAACCGCAACTCGGAGCAAAAACTGCAATCAACAGCAGCGAACAGGTGGGGCGTCTGCCCAGCTGTCTACCTGTCTATCCGTCTGTCATTTGTCAGTGGGACAGCCAGGCAGGAGTCAGCCAGGCAGTTAGCCAGGCAGGCAGCCAGGACTTGGGCCATAGTTGGCTTTCATGAGGAACTGGCGTAGCTGCAATTTCCCTTTTTGGCTGCGGCTTCAACTGCATTTGTCCACCTTGATTGTCATAATTGGATTTCTTTGTGTGCGTGCGAGTCGCAACATGTCGGCAGTTGGCAGCAGGCAGGAGGCAGCAGGAGGCCAGTTTGTCAGGCAGCTAGTCGAGCTGCTGGGCCCACAATGCGCCCGCCAGTTGCAATATAATGTTATTAGGCTAGGATAATGTATGCAAGCTCCCTAATAAGCGCACTGCACATCATTAGTTATTAATTAGTCGGCCAGCCAGGTAGGCAGCTGCCAGCTGCCAGGTGAATGTGTGTGTGAGTGTGTGTGTGTGTGCGTTGCAGCCATTGTTGGACGCATTGAACTACACAAAAATGGCCGTTGGCAACAAGTGCAGCGCAGCATTGTGAATTATTAGCGACGGAACTAATTGAAAAACTCTGTTAGTTAAAAAGCCACAGAGTTACGTAATTACGTCATTATTAGCCTACCTGACTGGCTGACTGGCTGACTGACTGGCGGGCTGACGGGCTGTCCTATGGCCATGTCGGAGTAAAGCTTCGTGTTTGATTCAAACTTATTCCCTGGGTCAGATCAATCAATGCGTCTAGCTGCATTTCATGCAGCGATATGTGCAGTAGTTAAAAACTATTTACAAGTTAAAGGAAAGCATATGTCAGGCCCAGCCGATCAGCCAAATAAATACTCCAGGTGGAGAACACAAATGTATCTGCAATATCTAAGGTAGCACAAGGTGAATTGCAAAAGTATCTGTAAGATACAAGACTATGAACTTGCTAAATTATTATACAAGATGATGTGAAAAGGATGAATGTAACTATAGAATATAAATAGCATATGTTAGCTGCAACTATATTGAATGTATGATGTGGAGCTCAAATATATCCATAAATAAAACCGAAAAAACATGTAAGATATAAGCAAGTAGAAAGCAGTAGTTAGATGGACGATCTTAAAACTATCCCTAATATCTGAGAGATTGTTTTTTTTTTTTTTTTTTTTTTTTTTTTTTTATTTAATTATTTGAGCGTTGAACCCATACACATTTATATACTAAAATAACGACCTAACCTTTTGTTGTTCTGAGAGATGAGTTATCAAAAAAACATACGAGTATTCATGTATCGAGTATTCAATTTCAGCTCTCTAGCTTTTGTCGTTTCCAATATTTCAACGTTCATACAGACGGACAGGGCTATAACAACTTATTTGTTTGTACTGATCAAGAATATATATATACATTGCGGTCTGCGATGTCTCCTTCTGCCTGTTATGCATTGTTCGTTAAGCGAAACTTATTTTCCCAATAAAATGTGAAATGTTCGTTAGCCGCGGCGTTCGTTAGCCGAGCGTTCACTGTATACAGTCAAAACATAAGCCAATAGTATAGGACAAAGTGAGACACATATGTATCTATAAGAAATAGATGTGGATTAAGCTATTAAGACAAACATATGTGTGTAGGATATCAACGTTTCTCTGAGATTGACTACTTACTAGATGTAAGTAATTATACATATAAATATGTATGTATATGCTTATATATACTAGCAAAATAATAATAATACAAAAATATATCAATAGACCGCTCACCTCTTACCAATAGCAAATTCAAATTGAAATAGATATTGATGCATGATGTCGAGGCATATTTAAGCCGTTGCCCAACACTTGAAGTGAGACTTGTGCAACGGTAAAGACGACTGCTCGAGTGCATGACGTGCGTGACGTAATGGCGAAATGTGGCAAGCAGCTGCGTTACGTAAGTGGCAGCGTTAATTGCCATTACGTCTGCAGCGCTGTTGCTTATTGCGCTCGACTCTGACCGCTGACCACAGCAGATGGCGAACTATGCCCCGCTACCCCTCAATGCCACGCCCTCCTCCTAGTCTGTTGCAGTTGCAGCTGGCTTTATGGGGTAAATTTTCAGCTTTTTATATATCAAGTCAAGTTATAATGACCTTTTGTCCCTTGCATAACAACAACAGCAACTGAGTCAAGTTCCAGCCAAGAGCTGGGCAACAGGAGTATCTGGTGCGACTCCTGCTGCTGCTGCTGCTGCTGCTGCTGCTGCTGCAGCTTAGCACATTATTTTCTATGAGTGAACGAATCCAAATCCACAAGCGGTCCCCAGACGAGCCACCCTGGATGGGGGCTGCCCACAGTCAGTTGTCGCTTGTCGTTGATGGCAGGAGGCGGGGGCAGGAGGCAGCGGTGCTGATGGTGGTGGCCATGCTCATTGTCAGAGTCCGAATACCACCTTTGGCGACGAGCGCTGCCTCAGCTTTAACTTGTTCCTGGGCCATTTCCATGGTGCAACTGTCGCATATTGAAACGTTAATCGCATTCGCATTCGCTTTTGCTATTGCCTCAGCTTCAGCTTCAGCTTCAGCTGCTGCTTTTGCTTTTAGTTTTGCTTTGCAGCAGAGCCGTGGCTCGTTGGCTTCTGGACAACGGCAGCTGGAGGCCAAAGGCCGTCATAGTTTCGCCACACAGTTGGACGCCAGCCTCTGCCTCTGCCTCTGCCCCTGTCTCTGTCTCCGCCTCTGTCGTCGTCTCATCCGCTGGCATCCTGCAACGCAATCCACCCAAACAAGTTCACCGACAACGTTTGCGATGATTACTTTTGGTGGTTGTTGACTGCGGCTCCCCGTTCGCCCCGCCCACTCGGCCAACGCCTCTTAACCGCCAGACCGTTTTGGCCCATTGCAACGCCCCTTTGTTGTACGTGTGGAATGTGGAGTGCGGTATATGGCAGGCGGCATGCGGCATGCGGCATGCGGCGTGCGGCGAGTGGTCAATGACATTTGCTAGAAGGCAGCATAAAAAAAAAAAAAAAAAGAGAAACAGAAAAAGAAAATCAATGCAGCGACAACTTTTCTCTTTAGTGCAAGATCCTGAAAGCAAACTACAGCAGCAACTGAAGAGGGGAAGGGGGAAGCTGCAAGAGAACTTGGTTGATCATCTGCAAGAGGAAATGTTTTGAGAGTTGAAGAGAAACTGAAATGAGAAGTGAATGAAAATGAAAATATTAAAGAAATGAGACTATTCGAAGTGATAGAAGAGGCAACAGGGAAGGAAACTGGGAGGGAAACTGAGAGAGTCTGAAATTGAAACTAAAACTGATTAAATGGAATTTGGAAGTAAAAGCAGAACAGGAACAGAATTGGAAACGAGAACTGAAAAGAAAAGGATGCTCTGTGAATTGAAGAGAGTAACGACAGAAGTGGGAAGGGCAAATGGAAGGAAACAAATCAAAGTGTAATAAAAAGAGGAATTAAAGATCAAATTGAGGGAAAACTGGAAAATAATCTGTATAAGCAAGTATAACAACAAGAGGAGCTAGAAATGGAACTAAGAGAAAATATATAAGGAAGCTGAAAAACAAAGTGGAAAAAGAACTTGAAGAGAATTGGGAAGCAAAACTGAAAGAAAGAGAGAAACGGAACGAGAACTGAAACGTAAATCGTGAGGAAAATGGAAGAAAAAGCGGAATAAAATGGAAAAGAAACAGAAAGTGTAGCCAAAATGGAAACAGAAGAACAGCTAAAAGTGTAATTGACAGATCTGTCACAAAGAGAAGTGCAGCAAGAACAGAAAAGAAAATGAAAAGTGAAATTAGAATTGAAATAAGATCTGGAATATGCAACAGACCAATGCCATTCAGAAATAGAGAACTATCAATAGAGACCATAATTATTTAAGAGCAATCAATAGTCAAGGTATCTAAAAGAGGAACTGGAATGGACAAATTGAAGATCGAGAGTGCGCTGATAATAGAAGTAAGAGTAACTGAAGGGCCAACGAAAAGAGCAATTGGAAGAACGACAAAAGACGAAATGAGAAGTGGAGCTGGGCGCAGAGTCAACAGAATCAACAGAATCTGGAGCGCCCTTTGGTGTTTCTCTGATGACCAATTGCAGCTGCAATTGAAGCTGAAGCTGACTTTTTCGGCTGGCTTCCATTTGGGTTTCCGATTTCCAGCCATCTGGCCAGGCTTTGTTACCACTGCTCAGTTCGTCGTCCATCGTCCATCTTCGATGCGAGGACACATTGTCTGGGCAAACTCGATAAATGCGTCGCATGCGTTTTGTGAGACGTGCTAATTGTGCTCCATAATTGGCTCTGGCATTGGAAGAGTGCTGGAGCTTGGGTGTTGGGGTTGGGCATGATGGGCTTGATGCTGGCTGGGATTGCAACTGAAATCAGTCATCGGAAGTTGTGGCCGGCCAGCCGAAAGCGACGCTGCACTCACTCAAAGCAAATGCCAGCCAAGATGAAAGCCACAAACGATGTTGCTGCAACAAATTAGGCGTACAATTACCTGCCAGCTCGGTAAGATGGTAAGATGGCTGGGGGCAGGTGTGGATAGATGCAGAGCTGAGCTGCCTCAGTTGATGTGTTGGCATTCGCTCATTAATTCCATGTAGATTTACTTTTGCTCTGCGCTAATGAGGCGACATGTTTCCAGCTAATTTCATTTAGCCCGAGTCACAACTCGATTGTCACTCACTCGGCAATTGGGTATGCTCGGTTCTGCTGTGCGATATGTAACACAACTGTAGCCAGGTTGATTTATTTATTAATTTTAGGTTTTTGTTTCCATTGAAAGTGTGAAATATATATTTATAGCAACGGAAGCAAAGTTTATGTAAATTATTTTAATTCATAATATTATTAATATTTATCATTTTGTTTATTTTTGTATTTAATCATTTATTTGTAGTTTAATTTAATTGTTTTAATATTTATTATTTATTTATAATTGTAATATAATATTTACCTCTTTTATTGATTTTTTTGTATTTTTTTATATATTTATATTTTGTATTTTATTGTTTTAATATTTATTAATTATTTATAATTATAATACAAAATTTATCTATTTTTCTACATTTTTGTTTCTGATTATTTAATTTATTTTAGTATTTAATTATATATTTATAAATATTTATTTAGTTTTGATTCTTATATGTTTATTTGTTTTTCATTTATTTTTTTTATGTTTTTTTTTTTTATGTATATACTTTTTAGATTTATTGTAAAATTATGTTTTTAAAATTATATTTTTTACTTTTTACTTATTTTTTATTATATAATTTATTTTTATTAATTAATGCATTTATTTATTGATTTATTTTTCATTAATTTATTTGTAATTATTTTATTTTTTTGCTAACTCAATTGTAAAAAAATTTGAATATATATGAAAATGTCTCCACTGATCATACGCCTCTTAGTCAGAGTGAGCTTGTAGCTCACAGTCCAATTGGAACATTTGCCAATTAGACTTGTTTGATGTACCAGTTAGAGTATACGCTCTTTGTAAAATAACTTTGTTTTCTTTTCTGTTTCTATTTTTTTGTGCGCTTCAGTTTGTTGCGCCCGAGTGGGCGATGCTCTAGTCAAATGCCCAAGCTGCAGCTGCCGTTGCGTGCTCCGTCCGTCGTCCGTCGTCCGTCGTCCGTTGTACGCCGTGCTTCGGGGCCCTGTTTGTAGCCCGCCTTGCGGTTAAAAGCAATTAATTTTGCAGGTTTATTATTGCCAGGGCACATCTTTTTGCCTGTTTGTCATTTAAAACGATATTTATCATTGTTGCCCGCTCGAGCTCATTTGCATACTCCAAGAGTGGGTCTCTCTGCGCTCTGAGCGGGAAGTGGAACTGACATGGGAATGGAATGGCAACTGGAACTGAAACTGAAACCGAAACTGAAACTGAAAATGGGAGTGTCATTTGCCCGATAACTTTTACTACGTATTTTTAGTATTTCATTTCATTTCATTTCATTTCTTTTTTTTTTATTTTATTTTTTCTTTACTTTTTTTTTTTTTTGCTTTTTGTTTTTGTTTTTGTGGTGCGGATGGCTGGCAGCTTTTTCACTTCATCAATTAACCAAAGGCAACAGAAATGTGTTTTTGTCTCTCTAATTAGCATGCACATAAACAGAGTGAATCCTATTAGGGATCCCTCGGCCGCACCTTCGCCCCGCGCCGGCACCAGCTCACGGGCCATCAGAGTTGTAAAAAGCTGAGCGATAAATACTTGGCAAGTGGGCGTCGCTCGTCAGCTCTGTAGCTCGTATTAATCACGAGCTCATGCTACCTCTCTCTAACTCTCTCTTTTACTCTGTCTCTCTCTCTCTCTCTCTCTCTCTCTCTCTCTCTCTCTCTCTCTGTCATTAGTAGCATGCGGCGCTTAGCTGAAAAGTAAATAAGTAGAGCGAGAAGAGGTTAAAGGGGTTTAAGCCGAGGCAATAGCAGTAAAGCTATTGAGCAGCGCATTTCCACATTACGATACAAATTTTGATTGCAGCTCTAGCTATCTCGCTCTCTCCCTCTCTCTATCACTCTATCTCTCTCTCTCTCTTGCAGTGAATCCATCAAATGAGGCATCTAAGATACTCTGCTTTTAATAGCCCCAATGCTCAAGCTGTTTCTTCTACTCCAATGCAGGAAAATTTAGTGGGAGAAACTGCAAATCATTGGTATCAGTATCAGACTTTGATTGAACTCTTCTTTTTTTTTTTTTTTTTTTTTTTTTTTGAAAATTGAGTAATTGAAATACATATTTCCATATTGATCGAGTCACATTCATATAATTATATATTTACATATGACTCTATCCATTAGTCCAGATAGAACTAAACGAGCTAAACACTTCGAAATAAATATTCTAAATAAATATTCTTGTCTAATTTACGGCTATTATAATCTTCTTGTACTTAAGATATTTTATTGAATTTTTTGAGAATGTCAATAATTTGATAAGAGTAAAAGAAATTAAGCTTGATTTAATTTTAGTTTGCGTTTTTGATTACATTTTATCATTGCATCTAGAATGAGCAGGAGTTTCTTTTAAGTAGTCGAGGCTGAGCTTCAATATAATGTGTGGATAGTTTCTGTATGAGTATACGTGTATTTTTGTATACATGGGAAATCTACCCTATATTGGTTTGGTTGTATATTTATTATATGCTTATATGTATGTGGGGTCGAACATGCCCGCCTAGCTATGCCACTCTAGATCTTTGAATGATCAGTCTATCTCTTTCTTTATTTCTCTATCTCCCTCTCTCCTTCTTACATTCTCTCTTAATCTCCCTCTCTCCTTTACTGTCCCTCTCTATGTCTTCTTCATATATTTATCCCTTTACATTCCGCTTCTTTGTCTATACAAACATATGTCTGTATACTTTCCTTTTCTATATGCCCCCTCCTCTCTCTCTCTCTCTCTCTCTCTCTCTCTCTCTCTCTCTCTCTCTCTCACTTTTTCGCTCCCTCTCGCTTTTCTCCGACTCACTTTCTTTAACTCCATCTAGACTGTCTTTTCATCTCTGACTCTCGTCACTCTTCCTCTCCATCTTATACATACTTAGACATATAAAATATATATCTTTATACATATTTATCTTCCTCTCTTGCACTTTCCCTCACTTTTCCCTAGCCAACCCCACTAAAAGCTCTATTTGTTAGGGTGCAAACATGATCAGCTCAGCTGCCCCATTCCATTTACTGCATACTGCGTTTCTAATCCAGCATGTGGAGCGAGTGCAGCAAACTCAGTTGGCAATTGAGTCGACTGAAGGGTTCATTAGGTCAGCTGTACAACTGTAGCAACTGTATCCTGTGCGTAAATGCTATGTGTGTCGCTCTCACTAAGCCTCCCTCTTCTACTATCTCTCTCTCTCTCTTTCCGCTTACGCTTTTTTGCATTGTTCTCGGCTGTTGTTGGAAATTGGGCGGGGGATTGGGGCAAGTGGATGCGTATCTAAATGACAAGCGTATGCTCGAGATACGAATATGGCAAAGCCAATTACCTGACTCGCCCGCACCTGGCTCACATGTGCCGTGACCACCCTGATTCCACCCCCCCTGCCCACATTGGGCCCGCGGCTGCTTGGGGAAATGCAAAAACTGGCGGCCGCCGTCTCCGTGGGCCATGCGACAAATTTGACTTTTATGCTTTTGAGAATTGCCTCTGACACAGATGCAGCAACAGAATGTGCTCTAAAGAGAAGCAGAGAGAGTGGGAGAGAGAGTGGGAGTGGGAGTGGGAGTGGGAGTGGGAGTGAGAGAGACACAAGCATAGCCACATATTCAGATACAGTTGGCGCTCGACAGCTCTGCAATTACAACAGGCATGAATAGCCCCAGCGAGCCACTTGACTCTGGATATGTCCATGACGCGAGCTCCAGCTTCGATTCAGTTTGAGCTTCAGTTTCAGTTTCAGATTCCGATGCGAATCTGGCCACAAAACGAATACCTATCCGTGACGGCATGCATTCCGTCTAGCGATTTGCTGAAAACAGTGTTTCGCTGGGCAAATGTAAATGCTAAATGCGAGAGAACTTTTTGATGATGAACAACGTGTTTGGCCAATTGCCGAGTGCGGGGGCTGGCTGGCTGGAGTCGGGTTCAGTTTCTGGTAGAGGTGTCATTGCTGACGGCAATTGCCTGAGCGTGTGTGTGTGTGTGTGTGTGTGTGTGTGTATCTGTATCTGTGTGTGTTTGTTGGTCAGCAGCAGAGAATTAAAATTCAAATTCCAATTCATCAAGATAATCGCATTTCAGAACTTTTATTTGCCAAAGCGCGCAGAGAAGTCACATGTGTACTGTGCGTGTATCTGTGTGTGTGTCAGTGTGTGTGTGTGTGTGTGCGCTTGTTTGTTTGTATAGCCCGGGCAGCGGATGTTGTAAATATTTGCAAATAGCCGTCGCTGCGCCAACTTCCCTCACATACCCAAACGTCCCTTAACGGACTGCTTGTTTGTTGTAGCTGCTAGCTGTCCTGATGTAGTTGTTGTTAAGCACACACACACACACACCAGGCACACTCACACACACACACACACACGCGCACACATTTGACAGAGAGTGAAAAGGGGTTTTTAGGGCCAATTATTATTAATTGCTTTACAGATACAAACAACGAGCCCGCAGCGCATCCAACACCCAAATAACAACCCACACACACGCGCACACACACACGCACACACACACACACAGGAGAAACATTCAAAGCATAAAAAGTCAAAAGAGCTTTAAAATCCATTGCAATGGCAAAAATGAATTTTATATTTTTATAGCTGCAGCATTAAAGCCAAAGCTGATTATCGCTCGAGCTGAAACTGAACATATATATATGTATATATTTATATCATAACATAACAAATACATATATACATGTATTTGAAGTGTCGAAATTTGAGTTAGGCAAACGCAAACGCAAACGCATCGCAAATCGCATCATAACAATGAGCAGCAAAAGTTTTTTATTGCATAGATAAAACGTAGCTATTCTTGAGTTGAGTCAAGCGGATTTTCCAGCCAGTTGCTCGGCTGGTTGGCCCAGCTGCAGCTGCTGTTGAGCCGTTCAAGCGATAAATTGATACGATTTAGCCAAAAACAATTTAATTGCGAAAACTAACAGATAGAAATGCAGCTTATGCAGACCAGGCCCGTATGACCAGGCCAAAACTGAACTGCCTAGAGCAGACTATTCAGACTATTTACTTTCAAATTTTGATTTCTATTGTAAATTTGATTTAGATTTAGATTTTTACGTGCGCGCCCAAAAGTATGCTGCGCCTTAAAGTAGTTTCAATTTATGGCGCCGCTCAAAAGTATGCTGCACTTATTTTTTGAAGCAGCCACCTGTGAAACGTCATGCCGCTAAATGGTATGCAACACAACATGTTGCCAGCGGCATGCCAACATGTTGCGTTCCACACGTCCGTAGCACTGTGGAACGTGTTGGACAGCCAACGCGCTGTTAAGGCACTGTAACAGGAACAGTAGCAACAGATCCTTGCGAAGACAGTTTTATTTCTTTTGTTAATTTCAATTGAATAAATATAGAAAAAAAAGCTTGCTCAATTTTTTGTTATTTAAATTTATTTTTATATGTGTCTCATCAATAATGAATATAACGTTACTTACAGTTCGCTTAAATTATACAATAATAATCATAATTTAATGACAATAAAGTGCAAAACGTTTCATTTGCTTAAATAATGCCAGTTTCTTGTCAAGTGTGTACAGTGCGAGTGTGTGTGTGTGTTTAGAGTGGCTTATATGTCTCTGTATGTGTGTGTGTAGTGCTTAGACGGTTTCTCTTTTGCTTGCTCAGCTGCTCTGCGCTCTCTTGTGGTTTATAGTTTTATAAAATATCACATTTTAAGCTTTTTTTTAAGAAAACAAAAAAAAAAAAAAAACAAAATTTTATACATATCTCTTCATACATATATATACATATATGTATATATATATATAAATAAAAGTAGCGCGAAAACTAAGGTTAAGAGAACTATTAATTACAACTATATATTTTTATAGCATTTAGCATTAAACGAGCTCAAAAAACTTTTGCTTAAATCATTCAATTATTTAAGCTATTTTTTAATTGTGTTTTTTTTCTGTGCTATATTTCTTGTTTTCTTCCTTTTTTTCGTTTGTTTGTTAAAAGTTTATGGTTTTGGAATAGTAATTCTTGCTTTTTTACTTTATATTTTTTTTAGTATTATTTTATTTAAATCCAATATTTTTATGCATTTCTTTATTTTCGTATTTAGTTTTCTCTTTTTTTTTTAATTTTTGTTATTTTGCTCTTTACGTTTATTTTTAGACATTTAAAATTCTGCAAAGTGCAGTTGAGAATTTAAAATTTGATATATTCGTGTGTGAATGGTTGTGTGTGTGTGTGTGTGAGTTGGAGTGGGTGCCAAAAAGTATGCAATGCTTTTTGAACAATGGCCCACTCCATGGCAGTTCGGCGTGAGATGCTTTCGCTTTAGTTCTCGCTTACTGTTTAGGTCTCCCAGCTTAAGCTTTACTTGATCTCATTTCACTTTCACAATTGCCCAATTTAAATGTATTCTCTATAGTTTTGTTCTGTTTTTTTTTTTAACTTGACATTGAATTTGTGTTTTTTGTTTATTTTTTAGTTTTTTCTTAGTTCGAGTTTGAGTTTGAGTTGACACCACATTTAGGGAATGCTGCTTAGAAATACAATGACGGCTTTACAGCGTGCTCTCTATTTACGTCTGGAATACATATACTAACCATCGATAATACACATATACATAAATACATATATATCTGTGAGTCTATACACTCCTCTGCTTGTATGTGCATACATTTTATTTTGTTTGCTTTGTAAGACACATTTTATGAAATTTTCTGTTTTAATAAGTAAGTGAACGACTTGCTATCTCTCTTTGTCTCTCTATCTGTCTGCTTGTAAATTATGTTCTTTGATTTCTTTTTTTTTTTTTTTCATTTCTTAATATATGTAAATTTTTGCTTGAGTCGCCGCTTCTTGCTGCTTTCCTCTTGGCTGTGTGTCAATTCAATTCAATTTAATTTAATTTATTTACATTTGTTTAACACTCAGAGCTTAGATCGTACTAAGAGTTATCTATATATACTATATATCATAATAAAAGTATTTGAAAAAAAAAAAATTTGTTTTTTATGTATGCATATATTTATTTTATTATTAAAATGTTGCCATCAAATATGTTTTTAACTCTATATACAAGCATTCTCAATATTATAAATTAAAAAAAAAAAATATATTGTTAGATATTTATATATGTATATATATCTATGTATTTAGTATACATGTATATATATGTATATATTTAAGTTTACAAATTAATGCATATATGTGTGTTTATATATATATTTATGTATATATATATATATATTTATATATACCTTTTATATATTTATTTAGATTTATATTCGTTTTATTTTTTAAATAAATGCGCTTAGTTAAGACAATTTCTGGACCAGGCCAGGCCAGGTCCTAGATCTAGTCTATTATACCAAAAAAATTTTTATTTATATAAATATATACATATATGTATATGCATATATATATGTATGCATTTGTATGCCTATATATATACATGTATATATACGCATATATATAGAACAACAACAATTCTCAATGCTAACTCTAGACGGAATTTCAAAAAAAAAAAAAAAAAAACTTTCTTTTACACATAGTTTTGCTATATATATTATTATATATATATATGTGTATGTATAGTATGGATATCGATTTATTATATGTACATGAATAAATAGGTATGTGTGTAAATTCTATATTTAGATATAGACACATATATATATATGTATACACATATATGTATGCCTAACATTTATAGCGCGTGCCATTTATAGCCAGATATCAATGAATAATACATATATTTTAAATATATATATTTGCATTTTAACATTATGTTCTCTGTGTGTGCTCTCGAAAAGGTATACATCAATATAGTTATTTATATATGTATATATATATATATATAATTTTTTTTTATATATATTTTTTTTATATATTTTAACACTCAAATTTTGTATTGTTTATCGCTAATCGTGTGCTTTTTGTTTTTTTTTTTTTTTTAGTTTTTTGTCTTTAGATAAATACACTCAATATCTATAAAAAATTCACTACATCTTTATTATTCTTGTTTTTTTTTTTTTTTTTTTCATTTAGGTATACTGCCTGTGTGTGTGTGTGTGTGTGTGTGTGTCCATGCATTCATGCCTAAATGGAGAAACTACCTAAGTAACCAGCTAACATTTATATGTAACATCTTCAACTCCTCAATCCGTATCCGCATCCGCATCTGTCTCTGTCTCCGTCTCCTGCTCTGTCAACTCCTCTTGCGTTGACTCTCCCTGCGTCGACTCTTCCTGCTGCTTCTTTTCTAGCCGCTTCTCCCTGTTCGCCTCCTTCTCTGGCTCCTCCTCCTGCTCTCTCTCATCTATATAGTATAACACTTTGTAGTTAGTCTGTTGTAGGTACCGTGTGTTTCGCCTAGCTGCCCACCTCTTGATGCCCCCTCACAACATGTCCGCAAAGGAGCCATATTGCTCGTGGAAGATCGGACGGCAACACTCTTCGACGGCATCGTATTTGTAGTTGTAGCGACTGCGGCCAGTGTGACCGTATCTATGTTTCGGCTTCTGCTGCAGCAACAGCTGCTGCTGCTGCTGTTGCTGCTGTTGCTGTTGTTGCTGCTCTTGTTGTTGTTGTTCTTGTTGTTTTTGGCTGGAGATGGAAGTGTTGCAGCAACAGTTGCTGCTGCTGTTGCTGTTGCTGCAGCAATTGTTGTTGATACGCTGATGTGTATGCAGATGCGAATGCGAATGCGAATGCGGCTGGTAGTAGTGGATGGCGTGGCATGAGGCAGTCTTTGAATTGTATTCCTGCAGAGAGGGAGAGAGAGAGGGAATGATTTATTAATTCGCAAGTGAAATCAAATTATGCTCTTTTAATTGAAATTTAATCATGCATTTAATATTTAAATTATTATCAATTTAACTTAATTATATTAATCGCTTTCACTTCACAATGACATCAAGAGCCAACTCGAAATGTTATACAAACATTCAGTTAGGAATCGAGTTAATTCAGTGAACATTTTGCATAAATTAAAGGGAAAATAAAATTGATTTTCAATATATATACGATATATTGTAATATAATATATTGTAATATAAATATTGTTCTTTTCTCCCACACTTTTTCTATCTTCTCTATCATTTTTTTTTTCTATTATCTATTCTCTATTCTCTATTCTTTAGTCTCTTTACTCTATTCTCGCTTTTTCCTTCTCTATTCTACATTCTCTTTTCTCTTCTCTATTATTTATTTTCTATTCTCTATTCTATATTATATATTGTCTATGCTCTATTCTTTATTTTCTATTATATAAAACCTTTTCCTTACGCTCTCTACACTCTCTTCCCAATTATCAATTATCTCTTATTTTTTCTATATTTTTCATCCTCAATTCTCTATGCATTCATCTCTCTTTCGTATCTAATTGAGATCTGTCAAACTTTTGTCTGATTTCTTCTCCTGCCTCTGACTGAATCTTTTCTTTTCTGCATGCTCTCTCTCTCTTCCTCTCTCTCTCTCTGTCTTTTGTGCCCTCTCTCTCGCACTATCTTCCTTATCAGTCGCCGTAAATTTGTCTGTCTGTCTCTTGCCTCTTGCTGGTCAGCAAAATGTTGCCAAAAAATTTGTCGCAACAAATTGCCAAAAGGTTTTCTCTTCCATTTATTGTTGTCGCTGGCGCACTCTCTTCATCACTCCTCCCCCTCTCTCCCTCTCTCTCTCTCTCTATCTCTAGCATTTACAATTGCTTTAAGGTCGCTGCTGTTGCTATTATTGCTATTGCTGTGGCCCTGAAGCCGCATATATATTATCAATAAATTGCATCTGACTGCCAACGCAGTTGCTTCGGCTGCCACGCCCCCGCAGCGCCCTTTTAGCTATGCTTCAGTTTATTATTAAAAGGCAAAATAAAATGTTGCTCCCCACTCAGCATCTCTCTCTCTCTCTCTCTCTCTCTCACACACTCACTCTCTTTTGGCACTCTTGTGCAGCTGCCGCTTGTGGCACCTTGTTCTAATTTATTTATTGCCGCATGCATGTACAATATAATTTTATTGGGTGTCTGGCCAGCCGAGGCAAAGGCAAAGGCAACCAGCGGGCCAACGGGTAGCTACCCGTTAAATCCCACACCACCCACACCAATGGCCATCCCAACTCTCTCTCTCTCTCTCTCTCTCTCTCTCTCTCTCTCTCTCTCACTTATCTATGGTTGCCTTTTTATGCTTGTCTTGACACACACACACACACACACGCACACACTTGGTCACTTGACCGCATTGCGAGCTTTAACAATTACGTTGGAAAATTTGTGAAAAGTCAACTGGATAACGGGCTGCCAATTTGATACACTTGCCACACAAACACATACACACACACACACACACACACACATATTCGCAGACATGTGTGCACCCTTGTTATTGCTGCTGCTGTTCAAGGGGCAGCGCTTGACATTTGGCGCCAAAGTTATTAAGCGGATAGACGAGCTGCGTACTACGAAAAGCGGCTTAAACAACACGCAAATGTTTTACAAAAGCAACACACACGCACACACACGCACACACACGCAGCAGCAGACATGTGTGTCTGTGTGTGTGACGCTAAAGGTGACCTGTCTCTGCCCCTCTGCCCCTCTGCCTCTCAGACTCTCTCCTCTCATTCTCAAGCTTGCCTGCCTCTCGCCTCGAACGCTTTTTGTTTTAAGTTTATTGATGTCGACGTGCGTTTTTCATGCCTCAGCAAACAGTTGCACGAAAGTGGACAAAGAGAGAGCGAGCGAGAGAGCGAGAGGAAGCCAGAGAGAGAGAGAGAGCGAGAGAACGAGAGAGATATGATGGCAGACGCGTCTGCGACGTGACAAAACCCATTATAGATGCCACCGCAAAGATAACACTTCGACAGAGGACCCAGGCGAGCTACAGGTCGACGGCAGAGGCAGAGATGTGGGCAGAGACGTGGGCAGAGGCCAAGTTTTTGGAGTCTGAGAGCTGGCATGGCATGAAGCGCCAGCTGCAGCTGATGGATGTGTCCATGTGTGTGTGTGTGTGTGTGTGAACGTATGAATGGCAATGAAACAGGCAGTCCAAAAATAAATAGATAAGACTCATAAGATACCCTGCAGGCAAAGCAAAGCAATCAAGCATGCTAGACTAAAGTACATAAAAAATAAAAAAATAAATTAAGTAGAAACTGAGACAAGAGAGAAGAAAGAAATAAAAAAAAAAAAAAATTATTGAGAGTAGAGCAAAACCTTGATATTCTGCATATATACTAAAAGAAATCTAAATGAAGTAATATGCCTATCGAAAATGTTCTGCAAATATATGAATATCTTCAGAGAGAAATCATAGCAAATGAAGGACACAACAAGTCAAAAGACTTTACAGGGCATCTGCAAGTCGAGCAAACTGTATTTTATTTGCACAGCATCGGCATTTGTTTCGACAGCTTTTTTTTTTTTTTTTTTTGGGATATGTAGAGTTGGAGGTCGCATTGGGTGCGGCTTCATAAATTTCATTTTGTAACCATCAAAAAGTTAAGTCAACGATAAATTGAATGGCTGCTTGATTGACTGATTGACTGACTGACTGACAGCATGAATGAGACGTTGCCATGACCCCGTATCCTTCCTACCAACACACCAGCCCCCACCCACACTCAGACTCAAAGCTTCCCGCTTGGACACAGTTGTCAGCTGGTTGACCCAAACCCTTGCCCCTCCTCCCAATCGAGAGAAAAAAGAAAATTAAGTCAGGCTGTTGACGCTGCTGTTCGTCGGAAATTATGCGGCTCGTCGGCTGGCCAGACAGACAGACAACGCAGACAGTTATGCACACATGCACACATGCACACCTGCACGCAGGCACACCTGTGCACAGAAGGCTTTACTATATATATATCCAAAAAAAGAAATAACGAAAGCCCCGTGACAACAACAAAAACATGCCAAAAGTCAAAAGCCGTCAAAAAGCGTCATTGAACTCTTAACCAACTTATCAGCGCATGTAGCTAGTGTTCAAAGAAGCATGGCCTATGTAGGCGTTGGGGGCGTGTCACGCACATGTTACATGCTCATACACGCACACACATACAGCAGAGAGACGGAGAGAGGGAGAGTGAGAGCAGCAGTTGCAAGTTCAGCATGTCCAAGGGTCAATTCATTGGTCGAATAATATATTATGTATACATAATATATTATTCGACCAATGTATATACATATATGCATAAATTGCAAAGTTCAATAAAGTTAAGACTATGAATATACATATATATATAATATATGTGCCGATCCAAAATTAAGAGATGAATGAAAATTGTCAGACAGAGACAGAGACAGACAAAACAGAATAATTTCTTAAATATATGAAATCGAATGCCTGTTTTTTAACCAATTAGGTAGTGGAGAGCATGTTAAAATAAAATAATATAAACCTTTTTACCAAAAAAAAAAAAAAAAAAAAAAAAAAAAACAAAAAAAAAAAATGTTCTTTAAAATTTTTTTAAAAGTCAACAAAAAATTATAAAAAATACTTTAAAGCAAATAAAAATAAATTAAGATACTGTAATATATTGTACATAATATAAAAAATATATAAAAATAATAAAAAATACTTTATATTATATTATAGTTTATTATATTAAATCATTACATTAAATTATATACTCATATATAATTTTTATATAAAATACTTTAATATAATGTTATTTACTGTCTTTAAGCACATATCTATCTATCTATATGAATATGCAAGCTCATATATCAATAGGAAACTTATCTTTGGTAAACCAAGACCAGCAAAAAATATGTTGCCTACTTATTTGGGCTGAAAAGTTTTCACACAACTTGGGGCTGAGCATGGCATTTTCGCTTTGCTTTTTTTAAATTATGATATGATTATGTCACTCTATCGATATCTCTCGCATATACTATGTACATCAATAATGTGCTTTTAGCTTTTGAATTAAGTAGTTTGCTAAAAGTGTTGCCTACTTATACGGCTGCTAAAGTTTTGACACAATTGATCTGAGCAAGGGAAGGGGCAAGGGGTTGGTTGCCGGCATAGCACTTAAAGTCTCTCTCTCTCACTCTCTCTGTGTGTGTGTGTGTGTGTGTGTACTTTCTTCTTCTTTCTTTCTTTTTTTTTTAAGGCACTGGTGATTTTCGACCAGTGGAAAATTCTGACAGGTCATAAATTGGCGCCACGAGTGGGCCGAATGGGCGAACCGAATCACACTACAAAAGCCAATCCGGGCAGCAGCAGCTACTGGCCGGCCACTGTTGTAGGGCGGGTCGGGAGCCATGGTTGTCGAGCTACGGTTGTTGTCTGCAAACACCAACACCAGCAGCAGCAACACACAGATAAGTGTTGCTGTTGGTTGTTTGCCTGCTGCCTGCTGCCTTCTGCCTTCTGCGTTCGGCGACTGCTGCTGCCTGCGTCAGGGCCGTTGTTTATATTTCGCACAGAAACGAAAGCACAACGAAAGGCAGCCCAAACAAAAGCCGTTGCACAAACATAGGTGTGAAGCGGACAACAACAACAACAACAACAACAACAGCAGCAGCAGTAACAAAAAAGCAATAAGCAAAACAACATCAAACTAAGTGCTATTGCTGTATACGCTCAGAGTTGGCCAAGTGGAGTATACGCGGCCCGAATAGAACAAAGGAAAATTTATTAAATATGAAATGAATACAAAACAATAAAAACAAAGGCCTAATTGGCTGGAAACGTAATTAAAAATAATTTGAATGAAGTGAAGAAATCAAATTGCATTGTGTTTGTATTTGTATTTGTGCAGGGTATCAGGGTAGCAGTCAAGCGCCTTTCAAACAAAAATCTAGAAAAATTTATTAAATAATGTTTGAAAAAAATATAAATAATGAGTCATAAGAAAACGACAATACGTAATACTTTTGATCATTTTACAGGGTATACAAATTTACATTGAAAATAATATTTAAAATACTAAAATAACTAGTGAAAATATTTCTTAAATTAAATAAATATTAAATAATAATAAATTTTAATTAAATTCTTAAATGGCTTTATTTTTCTCTATTATTTCTATTTAGAGCACAAATGAGATGCATTGTCCAATGGAGTTATATGATTTTACAGGGTATTTACCAGTCATACACCTAATAAATTATAGAAATCTTGTATGATTGAAAGCCCAATAGCATGAAAAAACTCCAAGCAAAAGTAAGTATGCACTTTTCAATTTTACAGAGTATCTGCCAATCGGCTATTTACTCATTCTCGCGCGCGCTTATTTACTCGATGTTCTGTATTGTTGTTGTTGCGGCTGCTTTACTTGTACAGTTAATGAAGCAAGCGCCGCATCGCGTTACGCTGCCAAACTAAAAGTTGGACTTCGTCTCTCTGGCGTCTCTCTCTCTCTTTCTCTCTCTCGCTCTCTCTCTCTCTCTCTCTCTTTGCCACAGTCAGGGCAAAACACAAAGAGAACGAAAAATAAAAATAAAAGTAAAGGCGTAGCAAATAATTGTCGCTCAACGTTTTATTAGCCGTAGAGCAACAAAATGGCGGCCAGCGGAAACGGAAACTGATTGTGCGACAGTGTCGCAGCATCTAGGCTCAGGTAGCCCCATGCTGCAACGCTAACCCACCTTGGTGTCGGCCAACCAACGTTTGTCTATGTTGCAAATTGTCAAATCTGATCTCATTAAAAGCGCGCGCGATTTGTGCGCGTTTCGCGCGCGACTTTCCAATCAGCCGACCATTTGACATTTTGTGCATCAACCGTTGATTAAGCGAAGCGGGCAGCGGACAGCGGGCGGTGGTTACTGTGCACCACATGGACACACACACGCTTGTGGCTCTGCCTCGATATCTCGTCAATCGTTTTGTTTGTTTGCCAAAAAAAAAAATTGACTTTGAGATGTGCACAGCCTGATTGATGGGCGGCAACGGCGACGGCCTCGGCCTCGGTCTCGGCCAGATAGCAAAAGGACGACGCGGCGAGGCATCAGCGGCATTTCGCATTTCACATTTCGTATGCTGGCTCTTTGCATTTGCTTTTGTTTTGTTTAGCGCGTTGCTCCTCCTGTCATTTGCATTCGATGTCTTGCTCTTCTTTGCTTTTTTTTTTTCTGCCTTGGCTCTGAGCGACAAACGACAAACGACAAACGACAATCGAAACACACGACGACATTTGATTGCAGCTGCGCCGAAAAATGTTAGTGAACTTGCCTCTGGGCCAGGCCAACGTAGCGTAATTAATGTGTCTGCAACGTTCGTTTCGCTTGCTTCGATTTAGTTCTGTTGCCATTTCCTATAGCCAAAAAGCTGTCTCTAGTGATTCATGCAAACACAAATATTACAAATATTTTAAGTTAAAGTTCAAATGGAGAGCTTGAGATGTCAGAAAATAGCAGAAAGAAATCATAACCAAAATCTCTAATGAATAATGCTTAAGCAACTCAACTAAACATTCTGATCAAGAATATGTATATATAATATATTCTTTATGATACGATCATTCCAATACTCATAGATTCTTTCATTCTTATCAGCTTAATATATATACTTCATGATTCTAAAATTCATATACTCAACATTTGCCTCAAAAACCCATCTGAAGTATGCTGCTCTCTAGCCAAGTGCTTGTCGTAGCGGTAAATTTGGTCTATTTGACTTGCCTATCTGTATGCTATCTAACCTATACAATCCGCTTATCTACTTTATCTTTTGGCCATTTTATTTATGAGTTTCTTAACTGATTTTCATATACGATTTACTTATAAACGTCTCGCTGCAGCTTAAGCATAATTACATTGCACTATCAAAATACGCTGGCAGTCACGCACACAAGGAGACAGCGAGATAGAGGGAGAGCGAGAGAGAGGGAGAGAGCGAGGGAGAAACTCCCCTTAGTGACATCCTCTCAAGTCGACTTTGCTGCCGATAATTTAATGGTCTGCCATTTAATCTGCATTGAATTTATTATCTTGGAAAAAATTAATCTTGATATGTGGCCCGCTTATGGCGACGCTCGCTCGCTCGCTCGCTTGTTCGTTCGTTCGCTGGTTCAACAGAAATAGCTAAAAAGCAGCGCCAAGCACGCGTCGCTGGCAGCGACCGCCACTGCTGCGCCCCGGCTCCATGCTTCGGTGTATATCTCATAAAAATTTGCAATTGCTGGCAACGCATCTGTTCGCCAAGTGTCTCTAAATCTTTAAAGAATTATTTACTACAGTTTTTCTTGCGCCCGCAGACGACGCAGTTTCACAAAAAACCACAACAACAACAACAACAACGAGAAGAATGGGCTCAAATGGTGGGTGATTTGCAGGCAACCCCCAAGAACAGTCGCCGTTTCAGTCCAAGGCTGACAATGTAACGCCAACAGCAGCAGCAGCAGCGACAGCAGCAGCAACAGCAGCAGTGGCAGTGGCGTCGACAGCGGCAGCAACCACCAAACTGAGTTGAGCCACCGTTGAGCCACCCTCATGTTATTGCTCTACGCCTGCCATTGTCCGCTCTGGCCCCTGTCTCTGCCCACGCCAGCGTGTCCTTGGTAAGGCGAGTTACCATTCCGTCTCGCCTGTTGGCGCCCTGCCAGCGCACAGTGGTGTCAGAGCATATAAATTATGATCAAATCATCAACAAAGAGTGATGTATTCAAAGAAATTCATGTTAAATTAAAATTCATTTTCAATTCATTCTTGACAATATTCAAATTTTAAAATGTATAAAAATGTAAAAAATATATATTTTAATATGAGCAAATATATTTGTTATTATTATTATTATTTTTTTTTTGAAGCCTCATAATAAATTATACTTTTTTTTATATACTTAGAAATATTTTCTCCTATTTTGACCTAAAATAATTTATAAAATAGTTTAAACAAATATTTATTGAAAAAAATATTTAATAAAAAAATATATTAGAATTAATTTTTTTTCTTAATTTTTTTTTTTTCATATGAGTATATAACATTTTTTAATTGTTTATTGGGAAAAATATTTAATAATAAAAACATATTTTAAAATTTTTGTTATCTTAAATTAATTATAAAAATTTTGTATTAAATATTGGAAAATTGAAAAATAATTATACAAATTATAAATTAAAATAGAATTATAAATAAACAAATACATTTTATTTTTTTATTAAAAAAAAAAAGTATGTAAAATGTATTTTTTATTAACAATTCTAAAAAAAAAATGAAATCTATGGAAATTAAATTAATTAAATTAAAAATAAATAGAAAATAAAATTATAAATATAAATAAAAATTTTTTTATATATAAAGTAGATATTTTAAAATCTCTACCTTACTTATAAGCAATTTATCTGCATATAAATTGATTAATTTTTTCAGAGTTCTTTGATGGTGTGCGCACCACTGCAACGAGAGCGTAGCTGTGCCTTGTCTGCAAATTTATTATGTTGTCTCCGGCTTCGTTTCGGGCGCCATCAGTGGGTTAAGGTTTCTCTTTTTTTCTATTCTATTTTCTCTATCTATCTGTGTGTGTGTGTGTGTAATTGTTGAAGGGCATGACGGCCATTGCCCAAGCCAAACTAAACCAAGACCAAGACCAAGACCAATACCAATACCAATCGCTTGCCTGCTCTAGCAGGAGTTCTGCCCGCCCCTTTGCTACAGTTTTTCTAGATCCTGGATTTTTAGCTGGGGACATGGCAATTTCTATGTCACTCGCTGTCGCTGTCGCTGTCGCTGTGCCTGTCGCTTGCGCTGTCCCTGTCGCTGTCCTTGTCGCTGTCCTTCTGCCCGTTCCTGTCCTGCTGGCCATCATTCAATTTTAATCAGCATGGCTAAATCTCACCAGCCAGCTAGACAAGACTCTAGAGCCAACTGCCGCTTCGAGCTGCTTATCGAAACTGGCAACTGTGCGTTGAATTTGGCCAACAGCGCACAACAAAAGGCAAAAGCGGAACTGAGCGCTAACAGAAAAAGTTGCCAGCTGATCGAATATGAGATGCCCTTTCTTTATCTCAAGTTGAAACAAGTGAAGTAGATCTAGTAGTAGCTACAGTATCATCATGTCAACCATTCGATTGAGCTATCTCTCTCTCGCGCACTATATATATATATATATATATATGTATATTTTTTTTGTCTATCCATCTCTCTAGATTCTCTATCTCACTTATAGTCGCTATGGCCCAATGCAAAGTATATTCGAAAATGGCAAATAGAAATATGTGCAAAAGCACATCTAAAATGCGACAACAACAAATTGACAAATTTCAACAATTTCGCCGTTTGTTGCTCCACTTCTACTTCAATCTTTTCCTCTTCCTCTTCTTCTTCTTCTTCTTCTTTGCAGTGCAATTGAATTGTTTTTTTTTTTTTTTTTCTTTCATTTCTGGTATTTTGGCATTGTTGTTGGCCGCTTTGCGTTTGCTCATTTCTTTTATTATGGCTAAGTGAATGTTTGCGTCCGATTTGCCTGCATATATGTGGCAATACTTCTATCCCTATTCCTTCATATTACCCCCTGCCTGTCTGGGCTCCTGCTGCCCATTTTAAATATGGCATCTGACCGCCATTGTCCAGCTACGACGCCATGTGGGACTGACTCTGACGCTGCAGAGAAGACCTGCTGGAAATCCATTCGAAATCCATTTTCATATTTGCGAACAGACGTTTGGCATTTGATGTGGCTCTGATTTTATTTGGGTTGCCCTTTTGGCCCGCTCCAGCTTCAGCTTCAGCTCCTGCCTGTCTGCCAGTCAGCTAGTCTGCTGCGTCCTTCACAGTTGTTGGCTTGCTTTATTAGCCTGTTTTGTTGATGTTGCTGGTTACGAGCGATTTGGCAACATTTAAACGATTTTCAAGTGAGCCACACCGCTTGGCTTTTTTTTTCCCCTTTGCTCTATGGTCGCCAAGGGTTGCCAAGCACCGGAAAAGTTTAAAGAGGGACAGCGAGAAGGGAGAGAGGGAGCGAGACATAGAGAGAGAGGGAGAGAGGGAGCGCAACATACGATAACTGCCATCAAATGGACTGTATACAAATCGTTTTCAGATCAAGTTTTTGGCTAGGCTGAAGTAAGTTTAACAACAGAGATCAGTGTGTGCGTGTGTGTGTGTGTGTGTGTGAATGGACTCAGCTTGCAGCCAAGTGAATAATGCATGAGTGCAAGTGTGTGTGCAATAGTTGAATTTCATATTGCATATTCAATTAAGAGCACACGCAAGCAGTGCATCCATCATTGATGCATGTGGCAAAGGCGAATTGAATCAAACTGAAGACTATTTGATGCGTACTGAGAGCGTATCAATGAGTGATTGTAAGCAAAATGCAATTACAATTTATCATAGCCACACACACACAAAACGAGAGTGAGAGAGAGAGAGAGAGAGAGAGAGAGAGAGAGAGGTGCTTACATAACTTAACAGGCAAGTGCTGTTGAGTCAGATGACTCGTTTAGTATTACGTGATGTGCTGCACACACACATACATATGCATGCAGTTGAGCTTAACTTCAGTGCAATGTGTAATGTGTGTAATGTGATTCTATTGATACATCCGATACACACCTTTACACACTCATCGCGCTGTGAGTGTGTTTCGTTAGGTATTTACACTTAAAGCTGTTGTAGTGGAGTAAAATTAAAGGAATTATTTTTTGTTTAAACTTTAATTTATGTAATATTTAAAAATATGATTTCAATTACTTTTTATAAATTATAAATAAAATTAAAGATGAAATATATACTTTTATTTAAAAAGAAAATCTTTTGATTGATTTTATATTATTTAATTAATTTAATTTTTTAATTTAATACATAAAAATTTAAAAAAAAAATGTGTTCAAATTACTTTTTATAAATTATATACATATATAATTATAGACTGAATATATAAAAAATATTTAATAAGAGGAATATTTATTTCGAAATAAAATTATTTGAAAATTCAATTCTGTTTTTAATTAATTTATTTTATATTAAATATGTGTTAGCTTTTATAATTTTAAATATTTTGTATAAATGTGTAATAAATCAATTAAAATTTCAAAATTAAATTTTATTTCAAAACTTTACATATTCAAACATTAAAAAAATTGAATAAATGACAAATTAAAATAAAAAATATTTACAAATATTTTAGAAAATATTGTATGCTAATTTTTTATTAAATAAATATTTCTATATTTTATAAATGCATTTAAGTTACACAATAAATATTAAAGAAAAAAAAAAATAGTTTGTCTTTAATTTTTCGTACGATGACGCTTACAACTGAGTGAACCCTGTGAAACTATTAGCAAATACAATTTACTTCTTCAGTCAACCCCACCCACATAACAAGCTCACATGCTACTTAACACTCGAGGCAAATTAGTTGCGCCGCAGCACAATTGCGACTATAAATCAACACATGCACAACAACAACAACAACAAGAAGAAGAGCAAGAAACTCGGATTTTGCAACAGATTTTTTATGGTGCCCAAAAACGTGCGCCCTTGCGGATGTGAATGAGAATGCGGATGTGAATGTGAATGTGAATGTGAATGTGTGCCCAAAAGCATTTCAACAGTATCTCCGTCTCAGATGCTGCCTTGCATTGCTGGCTGAATCACCCTAAAATGCTGCGACGCCGCCCGCCCGCCCGCCGCCCGCCGCCACAGCTCAGCCGCGACCCTGTCGAATGCACAAAGCGCACGCACAATTGTGCAAATTGACAGATTTATAACAAAATGCAATGAATAACACAGCAGCTCTAGCTGTTCACAATCATTCCACAAGGGTTGCTGCCGAGAAATCGATAGTTGAGCCAGAGAGCATATTGGCTGGAGACGGATTGCATCTTAGGCTGTAAGACTTTTAATGCTGATATTGGGATTTCGATTTCAACAGGCGCCTTAATGGCCTCACACACTCGCACACTCATAATCCCTTTGGCAGACCAAGAAAATGGGGGCATGTGTGTAAGTGTATGTGTGTGTGGGCAAACAAGTTCCCACATAGCTGCTCGGGCAGATGATGCGGTCCGCATCCGAGTCCGAATCCGGCATTACCCCAGTTTCAGTTGCACAGATGAATATACATATATATATGTATAAAAAAAAAGTGAAGCACAAGAAGAAGAGAAGAGAGAGAGAGAGAGAGAGAGAGAGCGAGCAAGCGAGAGAGAATCAAATCTATGAAGTTCAATCAGTTTTAATTGATTCATTTCGTGGGTATTGAAAGGGGACGAACAGGGCGAGGGCACTGCTCACTGCCCGCCACAGATAATGATGATGTTTTCTCTTGCTGCCGCGTTGCCTGTTAATAAATTTATTATCTTGGGAATATCCGAGAGCGGCTAAAGCGACGTCGACTGCGACTGCGACTGCAGCAGCAGCAGCAGCAGCATCGGTAGCGGAAATGCCTCGTTGATTTGAAATGGAGCCCTGGGTCTGGGCCAAGCCGCAAATTTATTATGATTAAAGTTGAAAAGTTGAAATTGATGCTGCAACAGTTAGAGACAACAAGGCTGGGCTGGGCTGAGCTGAACTGAGCATAAAAAATTTATAAAAAAAAAAAAAAGAAAACAAAATAAACTGAATTGCGACAGCAGTAGTTATAATAATAATAACGATAACGATAACGATAACCATGGCGATAACAATGACGACGCGCATAACATTTAAGCCGAATCACAAACGCTGCTTTGAGTGAGAAATATATGAGAGCCGAGGCAGAGCTAAAACGTTTAGCAGGTGCAGGCTTATAGATGTTTAACATCTAGAACAGCCTAAGAGTTTTTTACTTGTTAATTTATTTATAATAGTTCATGAAAGTAAATAATAGCAGAGTCTATATTACATTCTACTTAGTTTCTATTCCATAAAGCATTAATTTTCAAACATCTGTCTCAATAATAACGCAAAATAATTCTGATCGAAAGCAACGCAATTATTTTGCAAATTCTATTTATTTCATTCTACACAAAACGAAAAGTGTGAATTGTGTTTTCAGTGGAAAGGCAAAGTTTTCATTTGTTTTATGTTTTGTTTATAGAGCAGCATATTATTTCCATGAACACAACTGTATGCGCTGTTAGGGATTAAAAGAGATTAGCTAGCTGAACAGTGGTATATAGCTGCTATTAGCTTTCAAACTGAACTATTTTGTATAATTGACAGATTCATTGCACAACAAAATTGTTGAAAATGTATATAAAGTTCATTTGGTTATACATTTCTAGTTGTTTGATGTGATTTGCAAGAGTGTAAGCAAGAAATCTGTTTACAGATATATATATATATATATATATATATAAGGCTAGCTTGAGCTCTATTGAAACTCTATTGAGTGGAGAGTGCCACAACTCTATGTATAAAAGTTCTTTTAGAGGGCAACATCTTCGAACTTAAGTAAACATGTTCGCCCAGCAACAAATATTATGCCACACATATCATTATATATAGCCGTTCGCAATGCAAGATCAGCAATATTTGGGCATCAAGAAGAGCATGAAGAGGGCAACAATGCTGCTACGTAAACAGGCTTCGTGTGAAACTTTATAAAAGGCGTGAGATTAGCACTCAGTACTTCTGCTTAAGCTAGCAATTTCGTTGCTTATTCTATAGTTGATATTTGGAAATAGTTTTCGCTAATCATCGTCATACTACATTCACTTCAAATACTCGCATCTTTCATTTATTCAGCTTAATAATTTTGGATTTTAAAATTTTCATTGATATACTATATCTTAAGCAAAATGTTCGTTATCCGAGTTGGTCGTTAATCGAGCATCCGCTGTGTGTGATAAGCTGGAAGACTTGATTGAATAAAACTTCAACTGTTCAAATCCAAGTAAATTGAGCTAAGCTGACAGCAATGAATGAATTCCACAAATCAACTTTACTATTATCATATATCATATGAATGATATATTCATCTATATATAACACATATCCTTAAGTCTCTAGTCCGTAGCTCATATCTCAACATATTCTCTTCACTTGGTACTCACCATAACAATGCTCCATTTTTTGCATATGTGACGCAGGGCCTTTTTGTAGCATCACGGTTTCATGGTCCAGAAATTCTTTTTGGGTTTCGCTCCGGTGGCCGCTGAGATGGAGCCGCCCGTTGCTGAGCCCGTGGCGGATGCAATTGAACGTCCCGACGACCGCTGCTGATCCTCTGAGCAGCGTCGTGGATAATTGAATGGCGACATTGAGCTGCTGCCTCCTGTCATCTCGCCCACGCCCATGCCCATGCCCATGCCCATGCCCATGGCCATGTTCATTGGCATGCCCATGCCCATATTCATGCCAACGCCCATGCCCATTGGCATGCCCATGCCGGCAATGCCCTGATCCTCGCCACAGCTGGCCATGCTGCTCTTCGATGTGGAGGTGCCCGATGCTGTTGAGGAACGGCAGCTGCGCAAGTTGTGCGGCAACGTGTTGCTGCTGCTGCTGCTGCCATTGTTATTGATGCTGCTGTTGTTGTTATTGTTGTTGTTGTGCATCATTGTGGGATTTTGCCCGGCATGCCCATGGCTATGGCTGTGACTGTGACTATGGCTATGGCTAGTGGGCGTGGCCGTCTTATAGTAGCGCAAACTCTCATTGTAGCTGGCGCCGCTGCTGCTGCCGCTGCCACTGAAGCCGCTATCGAGATCGCCCTCATCGAACTCCGGATTGATGCAGCTGCTGTGTGCATGATCCTTCAGTTCCATGCTATTCAGTGTGCTCGACAAGTTCTCGAGGCTGGCATGCGAGGCCGAGCTAGAGTTGGACGCAGCGCTGGCCGCAGCGCCGCCAAGCAAACCGCCGCGACGCGGCCGCTGGCTCGTGCTCAGCACATTCTTGCCTTGCACGGAGGAGGACGAGGAGGAGGAGTTGCCAACGGCGCCACTGGCAATGCCGCTGCCACTGCCACTGCCACTGCCACTGCCGCTGCTGCAACTGGTGCTGGTGGCTGGCGCCTCATGCTGCACATCGCTGGAGCTGGCGCTGGCCGGGCCTCCATGGCTGGGACTGTTGTCGGGCGGCGTGGGCGGCATAATGAGCGCCTCCAGCGACAGATTGAGCTCGTCCAGCACACGGAAATGATTGTGCTGAACGCGACGCAGCTCCTCCTTCACATTGCCCACACTGGACGTGGCAATGCGATTGTCGGAGAGCACTTTGCGTATCTTCTGATCGCTAACCTCCTCATACAGATTCTCGGTGGTGCCGTAGCGTGTGGTATACGTGTGCCTATCCCGCTCCTCGGCGCTGGGCGACGACGATGTGGACTGGCCGCTGTGCGATGATGATTTCGAGCGGAAACTCTTGGCGAGCAGCGCGCGTATCGAGTTGCGCGGCGGACTCTTCGACTGTGCATGATGATGTCCATTGCCCTGACCCTGGGCGGGCACATTTGTATGGCACTTGGCTGCGCCGGGCTCGTAATATGCATAGGAGTAGACATGATTGAATGGTGCAGCAGCTGCCGCACCAGCCGAACCACTTGGGCCCATGGCCCCACCACTGGCACCGCCTGCAGCGCCTCCCCCATTGTAGGCCACATGCAGCGAGGCCGTGGATGACATGCCAGCCGCTGAGCCAGCTCCATGCGAGGGCGTGGCACTGCTGCTGCTGGGCGTCATGACGCCAGCAGCAAAGCCATAGTCCAGCGACGATGTGGATGACGAGGACTGGGCTGTGGCGGTGGGCTCGAATCGCTCCATTGTGGCTGCAATGTTCTTGCGTGACCATTTGACCTGTAAATCATTAAAGCGGAAGATTAAATTTCGTTCAGCGATAGGCGAGTGCTAATTAATGAGGTGAATACTTTATGTGAGTACTGTGTAAAAGTGCAAAGGAAGCATTTAGTATCTGGCAACTTTAATGGAGCCATATACTAAATTTGTTATCTCTCACTAAATACTAGATTTAATCATTCAAGCTAGAGGTGCCAAACTATCGATGGCACTATCGTCACCTGAACTATCGATGGTTAGGTTGAACGATAGTCGGACGATAGAAAATGTGAACGTTTTGTTGTTTTTAAACAAAAATCTTTCGCTATAATAAATAAATCATATTATAGTTTTCAAGTTTTAGCTTCTAAGTCTTTTAAAAGGCTTTTGTATTTTTAGCTTTTCCCTTAAAATGTAATTTTTTAAAATGTAAGCAATGTTCCTTGAACTTAAAAGCTCAATATTTTGGCAGAAGAGACCCATAGCCTGTACTCTTACACACTTGCGAAAATATATAGTTGTTTTAAAGTGTTTCTTATGAATTAAAATAAAATTGAAATTATTTGGTTTTTCTTACAAATATCAATGATTTTCAATCACTGTTTTTTTATTGCGACTATCGACCACTATCGATGATACTATCGACCACCATCGATGTTTGAAAAATCACTATCGATAGTTTGGCACCTCTAATTCAAGAACATTTTTTTTTTCTGTTGACTATTTCTCAATCTCTGCAAAATAAGCGTTTCTCACTCACACTTTGAGCAAGAACTCAGAGAGCAACGACTTCGTTTGCGATCGGAATGCAGCTGCTTAAGGTATTAGCTCACTCAGTGGAGGACACTCATTGAGTGAACATCAATCGTATCGCTCTCTAAACGATGTTCGGCAAAAGAGCGGCACACGAATAGTTCAAATGAAGCTGAGCAATCGAAAAGAAACGAAGGCTTCTCTCAGAGCGATTATTTCGATTGATCACATGAACTGAGTTTGTTTTTGGGTACAGTACTTTAAATTTAGTTTTAGTTCTCTCACCTGTTGTTCGACATCCATTTTGTGATTGCTGCGACGACTGTGTCCGCGTCGTCGCCGCTCCGTGAAGGGTTCGCCGTGTCCGCCTTGAAGCAGCAATAGCTCGCCATTCTGCTGTGATGACGATGAGGAGGATGAGGGCGGCGCTGGCATGCAGAACTCAATGCTATCCATATCGTCCGGGAAGATTAGATCGCCGCGATGGCCATGATGATGGCCCAGCGTGGCGGCGCCATGTCCAATGCCGCCCATGCCCATGCCCAGCCCACTATGGCCATGCCCGTGGCCATGGCCATGCCCGTGGCCGTGTGCCATGCCATGGCCATGGCCGTGACCGCTCATAGTTAGCTGATTGCGCTGAATGTGACGCATGGAGCCGTGTCCGGGTACACTGTGCACAGCCACAGTGGTCTGTGCCTGCAATTGTTGCTGCTGCTGTTGCTGTTGCTGTTGCAGCTGATGTTGATGTTGCTGATGCTGCTGCTGTTGCTGCTGCAGTGTGGGTGGCGGATAATCGGCCGGCGGTGGCGGTGCAAAGCTGGCGAATTGTGGCGAGGCGCATCGATTCTGAAATTTGGATGCTGCTGCGGCTGCGGCGGCGGTGCTGCTGGCGCTGCCTGGATACATGTTGCTGCAGTCGATATTTTGTTTATTTTTTATTTATTTATTTTTGTTTTTTTAATTTCCGCTGAGCAACGGCAATATTCGCTGGCGTTCTCGGTTATCGTTATCGCTATCGTTATCGACTCCAGTGGCGAAGTGAAGAGCGCGAAAGAGTAGTCCACTCAAGCGCACATCGTCTAAAAGAGAAGGGAGAGAGAGCGAGAAAAAAAGCCATTAATCAGCGTTGGAATTGAAAGCGTTACGAATGCGCATGCGGGCGGGCGGATGAATGGATGGGGCCATCATAGCCGGAGCCCAAAACACAGCCAGAAACAGAACGACACATGACTGACATGCCATGCCATGCCATGCCATGCCAAAATCCCACAAATAAAAGCTGGAATTATGAGCTTTGCTCCGGCACCGAAGCAGCAGGCACTGAGCCAGCGAAAACTCCAATCCCAATTTATTTATGCGACCGCCAAACAAAACATTGTTGCCGCCGCAACAACAACAACAACAACAACAACAACAATAGGAACAACAACACGCATGTAAAACATTTGGCGTTGGCATGCCATTTCCCAGTTCTCAGTTCTCAGTTCTCAGTTCTCAGTTCCCAGTTGCCAGTTAGCAGTTCCCATCGCCCATCTACCAGCTCCCAGTTCCACAGTCGTCCACTCGACGAATGCCATAAAACAGCATTAAAGCTATTAACAGGCAGCAAGCGCAGGCAGAGTTATTTCATACCCTGCCGAACTGAGAAATGACAAGAGGTGGGTATATACCTATGCATATATTGATAAGGAAATGTGATGATATGAGGCCAAAGTTTATATGATTTGAAACCTTAATTTAATAAACGTTAAATTGTTTTGCTCTGTTGACCACTGTCATTCCTTCAGAGGCAGAGAGCGAGAAGTAATCTATATAAAACTATCGATAACATTATAATTTAATCACTTGAATTTTGCAATTAATTGTTTGACTGCTCAAGCTATAAAAAGATTTCAGAATATCGCGATACAACAGTCTTAAATATTATGTATTTTTTTAATAATTAATATATTTAAAGTTTTTATTTTTGTAATATTTTTATATTTATATTATATTTATATTTTTATTTATTTATTTTTTTATATATATATATATAATTTTAAAAATATTAATATATATATATTAATATATTTTTAAAAATCTGTCGATGTTTTATATAAGTTTTATAGATTTTTTTTTAAAATTAATTTTTGATATTTGTTTATAAAATTTACATACTTGCCTCATAATTTTTATTTATTGTTATATTTTTAAACATATTTTATTTATTTAAATACATATTTTAAAAGCTGCCTAAGTTCACCTCTCTCAGTTTCTGCACAGTTTCCAAATTATACATTGAACTTCTTACAGGGTATCTCATAGTCATTGCAGCCATTAACACTCCTTCTTGTGCTCCACAATTCATTTCATGCTTCTGCTTCTTCTTCTCGTGCGTGTGTGACTGATAGCAAAGCCGAAACTGAGATCCGCTCTATCTTCGCTTTTGGCCGCGCACCCACCCGCTGTTAATCCTTTTGCCCGCTGGCCCGCTGGCCCACCCACCCACTTTTACGAGCCAGTGGCCATAAATCAATCAGAAGAGCACTGGGCGCAGATCGCCTTTATGAGCCACTCGCACTCGCACTCGCCGTCCAGCTGACCAGCCGCAGCACGGCTAATCCTTGAGGCAGCCGGCCCAGTGCCCGCCTCAAGGCCAAGTTGCAAAATGCTGCCCAGCCAATTGAAATGCGTTGCAATTCCGGCTGGCTGACAACATACAAATCTTTTTCATGCCACCGCATGTTGCACTCGCCACAAATTTCATGTTGGCCCAAAGGGGACTGATTAATCAGCTATGCAATTTGTTGTACACAAATAAATTCAGCTAAATCTGAATCTGTTTGCTTTCTTTACTATTTTCTTTCTAGAGTATTTTGCATTCGGCATGCCTTTTGTTGTTGTTCATCTTTCTCTTTTTTTTTTTTTTTTGAGGCATTTCGATTTCAATGCACAGCAATAACGAACTACAAACAACAACAATCGGTTAGAGGATGAGCGGAATGTCTGTCGGGCATCGAGCGCAACTGGCAATCATTTTTATCCCACGCTGATTGATATATCAAATTGATAGCCGTGTGCCATGGCCAAAAATGTTGTTTAGTTGTTTTTGTTTTTATTTTGGGTTTTCTACTGGCCATGGATTGGAACCTATTGCTAGTGAGCTCTCTAGGCTGCTGCCTGTGCCTCCTGCTCCTGCTCTTGTGCCTGCTCCTGTTACTCTGCCCTAGTCCCTAAACCTGCAGCTGCCCCTCTTTCCCTTGCCACACCCACAACATTTTGTGTGTGTTGAATGCGTGTGCGCGCTTATTTGTTTCATTTATTCGAATCATTTTTTGTTGCCTATATTTTGGCACTGTTTTTTTGTTTAGGGGGAGATTTAGCCATTTTCTGTTTTAGGCGATTGCATTTCACATGAAAATTTTAACGAGTTGTTTGCGGTTGTCTATGGCCGCCTGCCACAACAACGACAACAGCAACAACAATCATTGCCGTTTATTTGCAGGCAACATTTTGATTTGGCTGATTGAGTTTGGCCATGTCGTAGATTAATAATAATACAAAATAAAAAATTTAAATAAAGAAAATAAAAAATAAAGGCCAATAGTAGAAACTAACTAAATGCCATAGCGCAAAAGAAATGTTCAACAAATAAACAAATGCATTTTTTTCAATTTAAATAATAAAAACATTTTTCTAGTATATAGACATATATATACTATATGGAAGTAGAAGAAAAATATGGCTAGCTATGGCCATGCAATTTCCACTGCATAATTGAGTTGCCTGCAGAAAATTGATTTTTGCTAAGCGCTTCGCAAACACCAATTTCCAATTGAACAAACAGCTAATCAGGGGATATATATATATATATATATATATATATATATATATATATATACATATATGATATATTGTACATATTTATATGTATATATAGCATAGGCATAGAATCGGCTTGTTGCTTAGCTCTAGTGATGTAAAAAATCATCGATGCATCGAGCATCGATGTTTTTTTTACTGATTTTTCCGATGTTTTTCGATGTTTTCGCTGATACCGATGTTGAGCGATGCATCGATGTTTTGCAAAACATCAATGGTTTAATTTCATAATAACATAACATTGCCATTTTGTGATCAGTGAACAGCAAACTTTAAAATTTTAGTGATCCTTCTTAAATCCTTATGAATGAAGTCATACCACAGACTACCGTGAGCTCCATATCTTTTTGGGACCACAATTATGAGCTTGCTCAACGTCATAATCCGAATGTGGACATGGATTTAGATATAACTGCTTATCTTCAAATGCAGTTAACCGCATTCGAAAGCGACCCTTTATGTGTTTGGGAAGGTATGATAAGTACCTAACCCAATTTATACAAAATTGCAAACAAAATGTTGCAGTTTAAAAAACATAAAATATTCGTTTTATTGTCAAACGCTAATGTTTTAAAACATCGGCCATACATCGATGCATCGAATTTTCAATCCGATGTTTCAACCCAACATCGATGTTTGATTTTGAACACATAGATGGACATCGACATCGATGTTTTCATTCAAATTTACATCACTACTTAGCTCAGATATTAAAGGAAATTAATTATATAAATTTCTGTTTTATTTATTTTTTGTTATATTTTATTTTTTTATATTTTATATTTTATATTTTATATTTTATATTTTATATTTTATATTTTATATTTTATATTTTATATTTTATATTTTATATTTTATATTTTATATTTTATATTTCATATATCATATTTTATCAGTTCTGTAATAGCCTTTGAATACAATACCATTTTACAATCACACTCAAGCCTGTTCAAAAAGTAGTTCAAGAAAGCTATAATAGCTGGAATATGTAATAGCCAAAGCTAAATTAGTTTTGCTCTATTAGCTTTTTGCTGGAATTACATTGGATTTTCGATATACCAATTATCGATTTGTTTGAATCGATTAGGTTTTTTTTTTTTTTCATTGCTATTTTTTTTTTTTTCATGTGGTTTAGTCAAGTCTCAGCTCAGCTGGACTCGTGCACAGGTAGTCATTTTTTATTCAGACTTGGCCTGATTGCCTGACACCGCCCGCCCCACTGACTGACTGGGCGTGACTCCCACTCTGACTGTGCGACTGGATGTGTGCGTGTGGGCGTTTAGGCAAAGCAATTTAGACAAGGCTATTTCTATGATTTCAAGTTGTTTTATTAAACTTTTTCATCCAGCACCAGCTGCAGCAGCAACAGCAGCAGCAGTTGAAGCCAAAGCCAAAAGGCCACAGTTTATATATAGCTACATATATATCTATCTGATAGCTACGTGTATCTTGTGGATACGTGGTGGCAGCTGGCCAATTCAATTATGTGCAGCAAGAACCAATTGAGATCCAAGAAGAAGGTAAACAATGCTCTTGCAATGCAACAGGTTTGAGCTGAACAATATAAGGTTACAACTCATTAGTTCCTTTACTCTATCTCTCCCTCTCCCTCTCTCTCTCTCTCCCTCTCCCCATCGCTCTTTTAGTCTTGTCAACTCATTAGCACATTTTGTGCGTGTTGCACATCATTAGAAGGCGACTGCGTTCAAAAATCTAACTGCAAGGCATCGTCGCCATTGTCGAGTGGCATGCGGCATGTGGCATGTGGCATGTGGCATGCGAACGATGCTTTGTTGCCGCACACGTGCCACACGGCTGCATACACCTCTCTCCCTCCCATTTATTCCCACCTAGAGCTCAACTTGCCATAGTCAAAAATTCATTGATGTCAATGGCAAACGTCGCTCATGCCTCATCCACATCCACTCACTCGACTCAGTCGACACACTCACTCACACATCCTTGTACTCACTCGCTCATTCATTCGACATCCAACATTCAACATTCGACATTCAACATTCGACATTCGACAGTTCGCTTTCGCCTTGAGCCCTAACGCATCATGCATATGAAAATTGGCCAATTTGGCGGGCCAATTGAAATGGTTGCCGTAATGCTGGCCAAAACAGGGATCGAGCAATGCTGCTGCCAGACGCCCAATTCATTTGTGGCATGCCGATTGCCGGTAGCGCCCCAATGCCCTAGCACCGCTGCACCACCACAGCAACACAGCTGCCAGCTTCCGGCTTCCTGCACCCTGCTGCCTGCCTTCTGCTCTCTGCCTCCTGCTCTTTGCTCCCCTGCTCCCTGCATTCAGGCATCCTTCAACGTAATGACTTTAATTAACATGCATTGGCTGTTGTTGCTCTTGTTGCACTCGTTGGTGTTGCACTCTAGCTGCAAGTGGCCCGCTCAAGTGGAAGTTTTGGCAAACGCGAAGCAGCAGCTTGCGAGCAATTGCAATACGAAATATAGGCCACAAATTGAGAGCAACAACAGCTGCAACAGCAACGCCAATAGCAGAACAATTAATTAATAAAGCCCTAAATTCCTATGCAACACAAAGTGAATGCGTCAAGTGAATAAATGAATGAATGTATTCATTTCAGTCTCAGGCTATTGTCATAAATTGTCTATTTTTGCATTTAATAAATAAATTTACAATTTTTTTTATGCAACTAAAATTTCAGAGAAATTTATTTTGAATTTTAAATGGAATTAAAGATATATATTTATATATAAATTTTGTAAAATTTTTGTTGTTGTTAATATTAAATAAAAAATATAAATAAATTGTATTTTTATACAAATTTATTTAGTAATAATTTTTGCAATTTATTTCTAGGTTCTTAACATATTTTAGGTTTAATGTTTTTTGTGCAAATTTATGTGACAAGCAGAAAAATACTTGGAATTTTAAATATATTTATCTGAGTGCCTTCAAAAAGCACGAGCTCAACATTTGTTTTCATTAAATTGCATCATAATATGCTTTCTGATTTCTCATTTCATACTCTAAATATATATAGAAGGGAATCTGTATGTTTATCAGGAATACCTCCCAGTCGCGCCATTCCATACTAGAGCGCCCTTATCTGTCTTCATCTCAGTTCCCTTTCTACCTCTCTCGCTCTCTCTCTCTCTGTTTTTCTGAATTTCTCAATATAATGTTTGCCAATTATACGCTGAACCAATTATATTCTTAAATATCACAATTAAATACAAAAAAAAAAAAAAAAAAAAAAAAAAAAAAAAAAATGGAAAATAATAATAATTAGTTTTTATTGCAGCTCTTTGCTTGACAGATTTCTTCAATTATCTCATTATGTTGCAGCTTTATCGCTGATTCTGCCACCTCACATTTTTCTCAATTTAAGCTCTTGTCGTATTTTTCATTTACACTGAATGCCAGAAATATTTGGCCATACCATAGTATGTCTTTTACTTGTAAAAATCTTCTTCTTGTTTAGCTTGCAATCAAACACACACACACACACACACACACACACACACACACAGACACACACACACACACACACACACACACGCACACCTACTCCTGCCACTGCTTTTAAGGCGTCAAAAAAAATGTGAAAAAAGCCAGCGCAAAAAAAAAAAAAACAGACACAAGCAAAGCAATGGCAAATCTAACCAAATGCCAACACAAATTTTGTTTGCACTTTGTATTAGGTTGACAAAAATCAACACCCAGACGGACGAACGGGCGGACGGATGGCAGGACGGATGGCAGGACGGATGGCAGGACGGATGGCAGGACAGATGGAGATGGAGTTGGAGATGGAGACGGACGTACAACGCGTTCTTGAAGCTTTGCCTCAATCAGAAGTCAGCCAGGCAGCAGTGCGAATGTGAGCTTGAGGGCAGAGTAGCTGCAGTTACTGTAGATAGATTTATGTTGCCAAGCCGCCCACACATTACAGCTCACACACACGCACACAAAAGTGTGTACTGGGCTTAGCTGTTTGTCTTTTGCAAATGTTGGCAATATTTTGTGGTAAAAGGTGAATTTATTAGCACTCCCCACGCAGTCAGTTCTCTTTCAGTCTTTCTTTCAAATTATGGTTGCCATATGTCTGTCTCGTTGCTACAGCCTCACGTCTACGTCTACACAGGCCATCCCCCCTTCCCTCTCCTTTTCGTTGGCCAACAACAATTTCAGGTTTTTGTTTTTTCTTTCATTTTATGCATTTGCCGTTGACTGCAGCTACCTCACGCTCTCTCTCTCGCTCTCTCTGTTTCACTCACTTGTGAACTGTCTGGCCCAATTCTTATCGTAGGCGCTGCAATTTAAAACACATTTTCGGGGATTAAAATCTTGACAAATCATAAACAAAACGGCGTCGTCGTCGGCAAGCCAGCTGCGCGGTCTGCACGCAATTACGAATACATTTCTGAATCTATCTTGTGCATCAATGTATATAAAAAATGTATCTCTGTGTGTGTGTGTGTGTGTGTGTGTTTTCAGACGACAGACTGATTTACTTGAGCCTAACAAAAGAGAGCTGCCCCACAATAACAACAACAACAACAACAACAACAAGAGCCAGCAGAAGAGGAAAAAAAAAGGCAGTCAACGAGCCCCAAAAAGCCACAATGACAATAAAATATCACACACACACACACACACACACACACACACACACACACACACACACACACACACACACACACACACACACACGCACAACAACTCACAGCTGAGATGCATATCAAACAAGGAGAGAGAGAGAGGGAGATGGAAATAAAAAGCTTGCAGCTTCTCAACTTTTGTCCAGCGACAATTTATGAAAAATAAAATAAAAATCTTTAGCTAAACAGCTTGAGAAAGGGAGAGCGGGAGAGTGGGAGAATGGGTATGCCCAATGCTAGCGGCAGCCGCATAAAAGCCACATGATACGCATCTTTTGGATTGTTGCTCTTGAATTTTTTTAAGCCGCTTTTTGGTTGACTTTGCTGCGACATAAAACACAATAAAACTGATATAAAAAAAGAAAAAAAAAAAAAACACGCACTGGGCAGCTAAGCCAAAGAGAGAGAGTGAGGGAGAGGGCGCAGTGTGGGGCTGACTAGATGAGATTGGGGAGCAGCGAGCCTATCGAAGCTGACAACGCTTTCAACGCATGTCAATGTCGACATTTTCAAATTCCAATAAGTTTTATTTGCTGTTGTTGTTGTTGTTGTTGTGATGTTCTTTGATAAAACGGTAAAATCAACAAAGTGCACACACAGAGAGACGACAAGATAATCGCCTCTTCACATATATACAAACATACATACATATGTATATGTATATATGTATGTGGGTCGCTCTATTTACAGTATTTTCTTGAACTTACCAGCAGCAGGTCGAAAAGCTCAATTTCCAAAAAATGTTCAGTTCAAAGTGCTTGGCCTCGGCTGCTTATAAATATGGAAATGCTGTAATCATAGAGAGCAAAAGGGACAGAGATAGAGTGAGTGAGTGAGATATATAATATATGTATGTTTATATGAAAAAAATAATGTATAAAGAAAATACAATTTAATTAGCATGCGTATACTTTTGGCATACACTATGAAAGGGAATAATAATAAGCAGCAGCAGCAGCAGCAACAAAAAATAAATAAATAAAATGAAAACGGAAACGAAAATGAAAATGAAAAACTCATCAAAGTGAAATTTGCATGTGGAATGCAAATGTTTTATCAAGCGTAAGAAATTGAGTTATATATATGTATATATCATATACTAACTACAGTGCCTGTCAAATGCACACACACACTCACATTTACATTTTTAAGTTCAGAGTAATTTTTTTTTTACTTTCCATGGCTAATTGAATGTTTGTCGAACAGATTCATCTCAATTAGTTGTCGATAACTAAAATGTGAAATTGGCAGTTCGTTTGTCAGATATTTGTTTATATGAACTATAATAGCTGGCCAGGAGTCGTATTGGACTGGCAATTGAGACTTGAGCTCTCATTACAATTGAATTAACTCTTTGAGCACAAGCAAATGGAATGACTGAAAGCACAATCAAAGCTGACATCAACTGACAATGTTTAGATTGAACTCTTATCACACATTTAGATGAGCATTTCGAACAATTGCAGAACTAATATCAAAAATAATAAACAAGAATATTGCAGGTGCATGATACTGACTGCAATATACTCTGGCAAACTGAAATGCAATCAGGAAAGAGTCTGAAATAATTATTAAATTAAATATTATTAAATTAAATATTATTTATATTTGTTATTATTATTTTTAAAATATTTTTTTTAGTATTATTTTTTATATATTTTTTGTAATTATTTTTTATTTTTATTATTATTATTATTTTTTTTTTTTGATTATTATTTATTAAATTAAAAAAAAAAATTTAATTTTTCAATATTACTTTTAACTTATATTGTTTATATTGATATTATTTGCATTATTTAAATTTCAAAGCTCCAGATATAGATATATGATTATAAGATATATTTTTTGCTCGATTTTTCTTGGCTCATCGATAGAGTATGTGACTTCATTATCAAATTTTCAAATCTCTGACGATCATATATGTACATATAAATACACAAACGACCCAATATGCATTTTACATTTCATAATCGAGCAATGTTTCAATATATGTATGTATGTAAAGCTGCATCATTCATCAGATTAAGCCTAAGTCAATTGCCAACATTTCATGGTTGCTTTTGGAACTAGTTCGCCAACTGCTCCGAAAGCGGAGCTCAGAGCTGAGGCACTTAAAAAGGCTAGGAGTGCGAGGCTTTGGGCTAATAAATCAATTTCTGGGCTAAAAATAAAGCCACACACATTCAGTGAGAGGGAGAGAGAGGGAGAGAGAGCGAGTGAGTGAGCTGAGTAGAGGTCATAAAAGAAATGTCAGAGCAGACCGCAGAATGCGCGCTTCGATGGCAATGGAAACTCTTTAAGCAGCTTTAACAAAAACACTCACAAAAATAAAAACTTGGCACACAAAAGGTAATGCTACTTGAGAGAGAGTGGGAGGCAGGCAGAGCCTAAGTTAGAGAGAGAGAGGAGAGAGCAGGGAGTGAGAGAGAAGACTATAGCCCGGATCTCGAGAGTTTTTGGAAATTTTTTGGAGTCTGCCGCAAAAATGTTTTAATTGAGCGAATGTGTTGGCAGACCGAGAACGAAAGCAACAGAACAAATGTGTGCCATTTAAATCACACAAAAATTAAAGAGATAAAGACAGGGCAGAGAGAGAGAGAGAGAGAGAGAGAGATAGAGAGACAGAGAGAGAGAGACAGAGAGAATATAGAATATTATAGAGTGGAGACAGTCGAAAAAAAGTGAAAGCGTTTCATAAAGGCAATGGAAAAACCAAATGCCAGCAGCAGCAGCTAGAACCACAGCTCGCACCAAGCTGGACTGAGCAGAGCTATAAGGTGAGAGGGAACCGACAAGAAGCGAGAGGCAATGGCAATAAAATGAAATAGAATTTTAAACCACAGGCAAACGTGCGTTATTCATTTTTGAATTTATAACACAATTGGGAGAATGTCGTGCCCGTGTACAAAATGCCAAAGGAGCTGAAAGGACGAAAAGAAAAGAAAACGCAAGAAAAAAGAAAGATGTAAGAAAGCTCTAGACGAGACGGCTCAAATACGAGATACCCTGCAAAAAAAACTAATCTTCTTTATGCACGTATAAGCGCGCGCTCTGCTAACTGCGCAGTTGCTGTCGTGACCTGGGGTTGGGTTGGGCTATAATTTGGATGCTTTCAACTCCATTTCTATTTGAACGAAGGGACGTATCTATATTATCTATCTAAATATACAAATTTGAAGTCTTTAGCTAAAACGGTGTAGAAGTTACGCTCAAAAAACGTAATAAAAGTAAATGAATATTAGATTTGTTATCGATAATTTGCATATGGGATGAGTTATCGAAAAAAAGAAGACAAAATATAATAAACTCATACTGCTTAACTAACATACGAGTATTCATGTGAAACTTCAGCTCTCCAGCTGTTGTTGGACTATATCAACTTATCTTTTTGTGCTGATCAAGAATATATATACCTTATGGAGTCTGCGATGTCTCCTTGTGCCTGTTACATATATTTACACAAAACCATTATACCCTGCATTCCCATTTTCAATGGGTTCAGGGTATACAAAAAAAAAAAGTTAAAGGTGAACTAGATGCCAGAGTCAGAGCAGGAGTCGGTGGAGCCAGAAGCTGCTTGCCAACAAGAAAGGAGTGAAAATGCGCAGCAAAATAAAATGCGTGTGGCTCCTGCTTTGCCGTGTGTGACATATAAAAATAGAAATAAATAAGATATACCCCTGTGTGTGTGTGTGTTTGTGTGTGTGATGCTCTTTGGTATGGGTTAACTTTGCTTTGGCTGTGCTCGAGCAGACGACGACATTGTGAAACCTTGGCAGTTAAAGCAAATCGTGTTGTAGCAAATGCGACTAACATTCCTTCTGGCTGCTGCCTTTGCCATTTGCCCACATTACCCACCTGGCCCGCCCACCGCCGCTTCCATTTCGTCTGCGCTTGCAAATGACGCGAGTTCACAGCAAATTGACAAAAATGTCTAAAGCAAGCAAAGGCAGCGCAATGAATGTGGCACGCAATGATAATCAAACGCAATCATGATATTGTCAAGATGATTATGAAGCTATATATATACATATATATATAAATATACATATATTGGCATCAAATATGAATGGGCGTGGCTGTGTGGGCGTGCGTGTGTGCATAGAGAGAGAGAGAGAGACTAGGCAAATGTTAAAGTCTCATTTTAAAGCATAAAGCCAGAGAGTTGAAAAAGCTGAGTAAACAGCTTCAATGTACTAGTTCCATGCATATATCGTGTAGCTCACGGCTTCAACTGCAGCATGACTCATGCCCCCTCTCTACTCCAACAAATGGCCAAGTTTGTCGCTCTAATCAATTTACAATTGTTGTCCAATGATCTGTGATGCAATAATCGCCCGGGCAACCAAATTTCCTGAAGTCCCACAAATAACCAATAGCATGTGTGTGTGTGTGTGTGTATGAGTGTGTGTGGGTGAAGACCCACAGGCAACCCTTTTTTTTTTAACTGTAAGCCACCTCATGAGTCACGTGCAAGGCTGGCATTGTCCTGGGCCTGTTTACATGCAGATAGCTTCAGCTGCCACCCAATGCCCAACCCCATCCCCTCTCTCTGCGCTCGACAAAATTAAGCATACATAACATGGCATTTTCATATGCTTGTCGTGGCCATGGGCTTGGGTCGCGGAGGCACTCGGCTCGCTTTATTCCTTCCAGTACAATCAACCAAGACGCTGACGACCTTGTAGCAAAAGTTATTGACTACACACACACTTGCACTGCCGTCTACACACACACACACTCACATACAAGTGTGCAAATATGTGTGAAATTTATTTGCCACAATCCGGGGAACAACCCTTTTCGGCCATGAAGGGTTGCTCAACTGCTCAACTTCGATTACAGCCCCCCCAAAAATTTTTTTTTGTTGTTTAAAATCAGTTGATTGCACAAATGCTCATTGAACTAATTTTATTTGGTTGCACACACCCACACATACATAAAAAGCAAGGCAACTTGAGCCACGTTTACATTTCATGG